>JAWNNI010000242.1:17247500-17873854 GCA_035043065.1 Hirtodrosophila confusa | reverse complement strand
TGGGTACAGGGAGTAAAAACATACCCAATTTGTTAGATTAGGATAGATTGAAATCACTGTGATTTAGAGGCTCATCTCTAATATTTAATGTGTGTGTGTGTGCGACTAATTGAGTTTGACTAGCGCAGAAGTGGGGAGGCAGGCAATGTGACTGGGGTGGTGGGGAGACTGGGGGACTGAGGAACTGGGTAACTGTGGGCGTGCAACGCAGGCGATCATTGTCACAACACACGCAGGTGTCAAAGCATCCGTCGCGTCCACTTAAAGCAGCCATTCATTCATATGGTTGTTGTTGTTGTTGTTGTTGTTGTTGTTGTTGTTGTTGTTGTTGTTGTTGTTGTTGTTGTTGTTGTTGTTGCTGCTGGCTTGATTCAATCATTAAACGAATTGGGCTGCACATAAATCTTTGGCTGCGATCAATTGATTCATTTGCATGCGTTGGCCGCTGGCCGCTGGCAACGTGGCTAAGAGACTAACTGACTGAAAGACTGAAAGACTGTGTCTAGTAGTGGCTAAAAGTGCATTTCGATGTTGGCCAACTGTTTGGGACTACATGTTGTCTGCTGGCCACATATATGCAAATGTGTGTGTGGCGCCGCAGGGGGCATCCATTGGGGCTACCTGACGGAAGTGGCGACTTACTTGTGCCCCAGTTCGTGCGTGATCGTGTGGGAGAGCATGATGCCGTTGTCCTCGTTGACGCTGCACGATTGCTTTGGCTTGCACATGCCGCCCACATTGGCCAGGCCCAGTGTCCTGCAAGCCAACAAAAAAACAAATACAACAAAATAAATAGAAATAGAGTAACGAAAAGCGAAAAACGAAACAACAACAGCTACAATAAGCCTGGCTTAAACCAGCAATGCGGCCTGAACTCACATGCAGTTGTTGCCGCAAATGTTCTTCCGTGTGATGAGTATGGCCACGTCATGATGATGCGGATCCTTCTCGTTCACCGTGTTCAGTTTGTGCTGCCAGCTAAGATACACAGCAAAGATAATAGTCAATTTATTATTATAATTCTCTTTAACATCTAGGTTTTTGTACAATTTCCCCCATATATCATAAGATATTATAATCCATCAAATCTTTTTTATTTTCATTGTTTTATATTTAAGCTGAAAAGGTCATTAGCCTGAACTGCTAACATTATTAAATATTATAATCACACCATACATTAAATAATAAGAAACAAATGGATAAATTGAATTTAATTGAATATTATAATCGTTATCTCTTTTTATACTCTGTTCCCAAAGGGAAAATAGTATATTGGGTTTGGCAATTAAGAGTACAAAAGATGATTAAAAAGGCATTTTGATAAAGTAATGGGAGTTGGGAGTCTAGGATGTAGAGTTACTGTGGTGCTTAAGTCTTTATAGGTCAAAATTTATTTTAATTCTTAGCATGCGTCTTGGCCGAACATTAACTTCCTCAGAACAAGTTTTGAAGATGATCAAAGAGACTTTCCGTATTTAAATCGGTTAAGTTTTGACAAAGGCATATTTAGGAGTTGGTGGTCTAGGAAGTGGAGGAACTGTGGGGGTTACAAGTCGAAATTTTTGGAATTCTAAGCATGAATTCTGTCCGACAAATGAACGTCCACGGAACAAGTTTAGAAATAGGGTCCTATGCTAACTTTGATGTCTCCAATCGATTGAGAGTGAAATTCTGTACTGGATATTTGGTTGAAGGGACTTACTTGCAAAAGCGATCGAGATTCTTTTGGGCATTCTGCGTGAGATTGAGCTCCGGCTCCGTGTCGTTCTCCTGTAGCTCAATGATGCGCACGACAACAATCTCGATGGCGTTGCCAATGCTGGGGTCCTTGTAGAGGGCCGAGACCATATTCATGATGGTCAGCAGATAGCTGAAGACATCCTTGTGGAATGCCGACATGGTTGCATCTGCCACAATCAGAGTCTCCACGTGACGTGGACTGCTAATGGAGCGTCTGCTGCGCTCAACACGCTCCTCCGGCTGCGTATCGTACTTGAATTTTGTGTGCAGATGATGTGCTTGATTATGATGATGATATTGATGTTGATGTTGATGTTGATGTTGATGTTGATGTTGATGTTGATGTTGATGTTGATGTTGATGTTGATGTTGATATTGATGATGATGCTGCTGTTGCTGTTGTTGATGATGATGATGATGGTGGCGGCGCACCTTGCGACCGCCCTGTATCTTAAATTTGCCACGCGCCTGCCACTCCAGGCGCGTCTCCATGCGGTGACGCGGCTCGCGTGTGCCACAATTGCTAACTGGACTGTGGCTCTGGCTCTGACTCTGACTGTGACTCTGGCTCTGGTTTAGGCCCTTTTTGCGCTGCTCCTTGCGCTTGCGCTTGTGTCGACGCCTCTGCTGTGCCGGCTACCAAATACAAATGGCCACAAATGAATGCTACCCACGCCAGGTGTCTGCGGCAATTTGTCTGGCTTACCTTTTGCTTGGGCTTAACCGAGGACCGCTGGAAGACCACATGCGGATGGCCGTTGATTGGGTGAGCCGCATGCTGCTTGGATGGCTCTATGTAATACTCGTTGTTTGCCGTCTTAATGTGCCCCACCTGGCAAAGAGTCCAACAAGGCGAAATATTAGGTTCAAACAAATGACTTAGGCAACGAACTTGACATTTCTTAACTATTTAAATTCAAATAAAAACCGGAATAAGGCATATCTACTGCTAGGGTTCTTTTTGACAGCCATGTAATATGGTATTCTAACTTGACGCCACTACTTTCGAAAGATGGAACTGAAACGGTAATCCCTAGGCTATTCCGAATATCCCGCTGGTTCCGAAAGTCCTCTCCCCAACATTCTTATTTGAATTAGTTCATAAAATGTAATATCTTACAAAAATTGCAATCAAATTGTTCATCTAAGAAGAAATTCGAGAGGCATTCGGAATAATTTGTAAAAGAACAAGAAGCGGAAGTCCTTTTGATGGGAAAAATGTCTTCGGGACGAATTCCTATCCCGATTTTATCTTTAATACATACATTACATTAACTTGAATTTGTCCCGTGCTTAATATTTTATTATTATTATGAAAATTTAAGCATAGATGAACACTATCTATGGTTAAGTGAAACTAGCTTTCTCAAAAATAATTGAAATACTTGAAAATTCAACAAAAAACTATTCTTGAAAGATTGGCTATATTGATTTTCATTCTTTGGATGACTAGCTATACCTTACCTTACCTTCTTAGACTAGCTATACAAATTACCAAGTAAGTATAAAAAACAAGTAAGAATGCTTTAGTCGAGTATACCCGGCTACAAAACTCCCTGTACCCAGGTCAAAAGTTTCCAATCGCATCTTCGTACACTTACACATACATATATACATACATATACATATATATACATACATATACATACACAAATACGCACACGCACGAGCCATAGCGCAAGCCAGACATTTTAAGTGGTGGCTGTGCTGCTTCTTCCCTCCGCGCTGCAGTACTGAATCTTGTTTGTTGAATGACTTCCGTGTTTATTATCCGATCAAAGATCGATTGAAGTTTGTACAGTAGGTTAAGAGTGACCAAAGTATTATACATTCAAAATCCCAAAGCTATATCTTAAAAACTGTTACTGTAGAACGGTTTTTATTGAAAAGCGGGGGTGTTGGGGGGAATATAACATTTTTAAGTTATATTATATGATAAATTGGAAGGATAGGTAGTAAGTGCAGTTTTTTAATGAAAAATACAATTTGTTTTTACCGATATTTCAATATTGATATGGTATTATATAGTATGATCAAAATCGGCTCACTATATCATATACCTGTCATAGGAACGAAATGCAGCTCCTATATGAAAAACTGTTGGTCTTTTAAAGCTACCAGAGCAGAAGGTAGAAATAGGGCATTGAATCTTCGGCATGTCCAAGAAACGAATTGAAGGTTGTTGGGCTTACTTGTTATTATGCGTGCTAATGGCTTTAATGGATCATAATTACTCACCAGGCCCGAGCAGGTGGATATGGCGACATTGGCCGACGGCTGGCCGCGCAGCTTGCCATGAAAATGACAGTTGAGCTGATGGGCGGAGGGCGGCGCGCGGGTTCTCAGATCCCGACGATGGCGCTCGATAACAAGATGCGGCGCCAGGAAGTAGCTGTTTGGACTGCAGTGGACAAAGGGGTAATGAGAACTGTGGGAACACTGGGCCACCAAGGCCGGGAACTTACGTCAGCTCCAGATGCAGCGTCTCATTGCGCAGCGGCAGCTGAAAATGTAGCTCCGGCTCCGCTTCCGACTCCCTCTGAGCGGCACGCCTATGCCGGCGATGATCCTGTTCGTGGACATAGATGAGCTTGTGCGTCATGAAGGCACCATCGGTGTGCACACGCCGCGGCACCACCAGCTCTCCCTCGCCCGCGAGCAGCTCGTCCGTATGCAGGCCATACAGTTGAACCCCGCTGCCGCCGGAGCTGAACCACAGGCAGAGCAGCGTGCTCAGATAAAGGCGCTTCATTCTCATTCTTAAGTACTCCGATTCCTCTGACTGTCTCTCTCTTTCTCTCACTCTGTCTTTGTCTCTGTGCTTGGCTTTTCCTAGCCGTTGTCAATGCGTCTCAGCAGTTTCTCAATTACCGGGCACATGGCAGCGACTGCATTCTATGCACGCCCCTTAGGCGATTGCCCCCCTCGGCCAGCGCTGCAAGATAGGGCTTAGAGAAATCATGTGGTTAAAATCATTTCCGAAAATTCAAAATTCAAAATTTACATTTTCACCCCCTGTACCCATAAAATGGGTAAAAAGGGGGTATTAAGTCTGTGCAAATGTATGTAACAGGCAGAAGGAGACATCTCCGACCCTTTAAATTATATATATTCTTGATCAGTATCAAAAGAGATTTTGATTTGGCCATGTGCGTCTGTCTGTCCGTCTGTCCGTCCGTATGTATGAACGCAAGGATCTCAGCATCTATAAGAGCTAGAGACACCAAATTTAAAATTTAGGTTCGTGTATAGCGGGAGCAGGTCAAGTTTTTTTTAGATTTGAGATATTCCCCCCCGTTCCCCCGATATTCGATGAAAACCGTTTTACAGTAACAATTTTCAAGATATAGATTTGGGATTTGGCATGCACAATACTTTAGTCACTCTTAATCTACTGTCCAAATTTCAAGTCGATCAGATAATAAACAATGAAGTTATTCACGAAAGAAGATTCAGTGCTTCTGCGCGGGGAAGAAGAAGCACATCCACAACTTAAAATGCCTCGCTTGCTCTGTCGCGTGCGCTATCGCTCGTGTGTGTGCGTCTTTTGTCTATGTGTGTGTGTGTATGTGTAAGTGTACGTAGATGTGATCGGAAATTTTTGACCTGGGTACAGGGAGTTTTGTAGTCGGGTATAATCGACTATAGCATTCTTACTTGTTTCAACTTATTTTTAAAGAATTCCTTCCTAACCATATTGATCAATATATTTTGATTAATATGTGGTTTTAAATGTTTTGTTTTAATTTTATTTATTTATTTGTATTTCATACTAAAAAGATACGATATGAAAACTACTCCAAAAGTACTAATTTTCATCAAGTTGATTAAATACTTCATTAAAGTAGTCAAGTAAATTAGAAAACCTAATGATGAATACAGAAAAAATATATCTTTTACCTAATCAATAGTATACTATATTACTTAAAATGCTCAATCCCTAGAACAATATTTATAGATTGCCTTACAAAACGAGAGAACCGCAACTGTTGCATTAGCAAAAGTTCATTTGATCGATCTACAGTTGAAATTTATTCAGGTTACAGCCAAGTTGAGTTCAGTTAATCCCCAATGACACTAGCCGATAATTATATACAGCATTCGTTTGATTTTTGAAGCATTTCACATAGATTTTACTATTTACTACTATATACTATATTCCCATACATATTTATGCTAGAAAACACGAAGGCTTAAGTGAAAGCTCTAAGCAACAGCTTTGAAGGCACAAGATATTTACCTCAAAGCGAACTTACATTTGGTTAATGAAATGAAAGTTTATTTACAACTTTCAGCTCGATTTACTGGCGTTAGTTATGCTCAGCTTTAAATAGCAGCTTTGAAAGCTCATTAAAGCTTAAAGGAGATTTGCAAGCACACAACCACACAATACAAACTTACTTGTCTTGCGCAACTTACATTGTAGCACAGCTTTACGCTTTCCGCTTTGATTATAAGTGACAGTTTAAGACTATGATTAAGTGTCAAAACAGCTTTGAAAGCTTAACGCAAGCTTATTTGTATGAAGTGAATAAGATGTGCGCTGTTTCGCTGCACGGGTGCGTTAATTTGCTGATAGATTGACACAATGCTTAGCTCTTAAAAGAGCTTTCGCAGCACATTAAAGCTCGACCAAAACTTTAGACCTTAGACGCTGCAATTCTTGCACGCTTTTATTGCATCTGTCAACTGGCGCCGTGTAAATACGATATAATCTGGCGCGCAAGCCAGTTGCATGCAACTTGCGCAGAAATCAAAACGCTTCTATTTGTTGCAAGAAACAGCGATGGATTTGTTATGAGTGTTGTTATAAATGTTGCAGTCGTGCCATGTTTTCATGCAATATTTTGCACGCAATCTCTGTACATGCAAGAATTGCATCGTTTAAATTTGGCTTAACTAAAATTTGATATAAGGCTTTAAGCTGGCTGCTTTTATTGACATGCTTCCAAGCAAGATTAATGAAATATTTAAGTGTCAGTTGCGGCAAGTGTCATTGTGACTTTCAGCATGTGGCTCGGCTAACAACAACAACAACAACAAGGGGTAACAACCACAGCAGCGTTGGCGTCGCTTTAGGCTGCTACCGTTGTTGCCATTGCATTGAGATTGAATTTCAATTGTGCGCATTTGAGCCAAGTTTGTTGCTTGTTGCCGCTGCTGATGAGGCAGCAATTTGTTGCCTGAGTCTGAGCCCTGGCGCCACAACCAGAGCTGATTGGCAGTTGACTGCTGGCTGCAACTGCAGCCCCTGTTGGCAGGACACTTGCACTGCGCGGCGCCAAAAGACGGAATGCTCGCAATGCTCAGCCAGAAAGAGCCGCATGAATGATGCAAAAAAAACAAAAACCAAAAAAAACCCGGCCAGACAACAATTATGGCATAAATTTCTACGAAAATATGCAACAACAATAGCCACAAAAAAAAAACAAAAAAAAAGAAGCTATTTCCAGATAATAAATAAAAGCTGATTTGCTTTTGGCTTTTTAGCAAACATACGCTAGATAGAAGTGTTGGGGGGGGCTGAAGAGGCGGCAAGTTGTAGTTGTTGTAGATTTGTTGTTGTTGTTGTTGTTGTTGTTGTTTTTGTTGTTTTTGGCCACTGCCCACAGAGTCGGAGAGAAAGAGACAATGGCCAACGAAAATTTTTAGCCAAAGATATGGGCAATAAAATTAAGCAAATAATTTGAATGCGGCGCTTCAAAGGCAACACACAACAACAACAGCAACAACAAAAGCAATAACAACATTGTTGTTATTATCAAAGCAACACACGACAACTTAATTATTCAACAGATGAACAAATGACGAAGCCGTCCCCACTCTCGGAGACTTTTTTTTACCTCCGAGCTGAAGCTGGGAACTAACTCTGGGCAACTTGTTGTTGTTGTTGTTTGGGCACTGGCGCTCTTATCACGATCACGATTTGTAATTTATGATAAATGTTGGCAATTCCATTAATAAAATTAAACAAAGCTCATTAGCTTGAAAACAAATTAAAAATCTTTTCTTTAAAATTTGCCAAGCGCGAAACGTGCCCAAAAATATACAAATCACATGAGAAAACAATTCGTTTCGCTCTTCAACGAATTTTGTATACTCTACGAACTTAGAATAGCAGAAAGAAGCAAACAAATCATTTGAATTAAGTAGCGTTTACAAGAACTATCAGCTCGTTCAGCACAACTAAGCGCTGACTGATTTCCGCTGACTGAAAAGACATTCGGAAAAGACAGATTCAGACAAGCTTACTTTTCGATTAGTTTACTTTGATTAAATAGAATAGTATTTGAATGATTGATCAGCACAATCCCCAAATTTGGACTAAAGTAGGAGTATCAAAGTTCGCAGTGTAGTATATAGACATAACGCCGGGGACCTTTCAGGACTGTTTGCATTCCCAAATAATAAAAAAAACTATACCAGAAATCAACTAAATATTTGAAATGCTTATTGAATTATTATTATTAAATATTGAATAATAATAAATAAATAATTGCATTATTCCTATCATGGGTTTGGTAAGAATAAGAGGTTAAATAACATGAAAACATTCCAAAAACGTTCGTAGAAAATATGGAACTAAGTGAAATTGAAGAAATAATAAGAAAACTATGCACGGAGAACATTTTTTGATCACAATTTGTGATTTACTTAACCACAAGTTTGCATTTTGACAGTTGGATATCAGCCAAAGGCATTATGACCCTCAAATCGTTGTTTTGAAGGAATGGAGTTAAGAGTTTTGATAAAGCTAAGTGGATGTCGAACTTTAAAAGCATTAACATCTCTAGAATCTCAAGCAGAAGCACCCAAGGAACGAGAGCATCTTTTTAGTCAAGTGCGAGCTCCAGCTTACGCTGGAAAACACTTTAATAAAGAGTAATTAGTCTAAGATCTAAAGGTTCGACATCCAGAGCAATCAAAAGGCAAGATAATTCGAAAATACCATGATGTCTAGGAAGGTTTTATTTCTGATTCGGTACAAAAACAACAGAAAACATGGAAATAACTAAACAGGAAACTTGTTTATAGATACAAAGTAGTGCTTTATAGTAACAAAACTTTAGAACAAAGTTAATATAAATCATATATATCTGGTTCAAAGGACGAACTTGATAACTTAGTCACTCGACTTTCTGCGAGAGTATGTGAAGAGACAAAGATTTTGTTGGCGCCTTAAGCAGGCGCCGTTTTAATTTAAATTCAAATTCAATGCAAAAACCCATCGTGATCATAATGTTGACAATAAAATGCTGGTCCAGCTCAGTTCCAGTCTCATCCTGAGCTATGAGGAATTTTTTGCAACTGCGGCAAAACTTGAAAGCGTCGCACAAAATTAGCAAGCGCCACATTATCATATGTTAAATGCTTGAGACTCAGTTCCAGGTCTCTGTCTCAGTCTGGTATTCCAGTCTCCGTTCCAGACCCAGTCCCAGTCCCAGTCCCAGTCCCAGTCTCAGCTCCAGACTCACTCTGAATGGCAGTCGCCATTGGCGCTGCGCTGTTCATTATGCTGCACTGCGTCGGCTGGCAGGCGCCACTTTTAATTATCAATCAATCACATTTGACGGCTCCCTCCATTAAATGTCAGCCAATTGATTGAATTTTCATTTGGACAACGACAAACGGCAGACAGTGCAATACCTTCCCATACCTATACCCATACCCATTCTCCAATCAGCAATCCTCCGCTTTCGCATCCGCATCCGCACACCATTGATCAATGGCCATGGTTCGTTGGCTGACAATTGCAACTGCCGCGCTGATTGATGAACTGCGCTCACATCAAGCCAAATGCGTTAGTATTGGTGTGCTTTCAGCTGAGTGACTGGCAATTGAAGCTTTTGCTGTGTGCATGAGACGTGTCTGTGTGAAAGCTCTTTGCAGAGCGCGCCTTGTCATTGAAGCACATTTCGAAAGAATCATTTAACAATTGATTTGCTGATTTTCCTAATCAATACACCTGGGGAAAGCCCACGCGCTGAATGATCTCACAAAGATCCCCCTGTACCGCACCTCACCTGTGCCCCTCCAATGAAGTAACTTCATCGGTGATAGTTTCTCTACTTAGGATCGCCAATTTCACTACACTCAAATTTGAATTGACTTCATTGAGTAGCTCTCAGTGAATCTTCTGCGTTGTCCACACACATGTACGTAAACTAATATATTATTTTTAGCTTTTATTTGTTTCCTTTTCGTTTTTTTTTAAGTCTGGCGTTGGCGTTCCAAAATTGACATTTGTCAACAGCTTTGTTGACGCTTTGCTTAATTTATTAGCCACGTTTTGTTGTTGCCTTACATTTGGCTGGTCGATCACATCATCATCACATGATAATGATCATCATCATGATCATCGTCATTTGCGACATAGGCGACAAAGTAAGCTCTACTGTTAGATCATCTCGATTTTGTATGCACATAATGCGACTTGAAAGACCAAAAAAATAGATGGAAAAAATCCCAGAAAAAAAAGAAGAAAAATACCCAACACCCAAGAAGGAACGCAAAACACAATTCGCAATTTCTGCTAACCGAAAAATGAATACTCCACAGTTCTTCTTCAGTTCTTAAAAGCTGAAATGAATACAATATCTCAACCTATAGGCTATTGAAATTTTAATATTTTTCTGTCATCAATCCTTACTAAAAGATCTTTTAATAAATTCGAATTTTATTTATTTAAATTAACTTCCCAGAGTGTGGGTCGCGACCCGGTAAAAAGGAAATAAATATTGTAAATAGTATATTTTTACATCAGATAAACCAAAGACAAGATGGGCAGCTGTAAAAAATAATAGCATAAGAGCAGCTTCCATTTCGTATTCGTTCGGTAGTTTTCATTAGATGGGTCGCTGGCTTCGAGTGTTCTGTTCTTGTAGCATTGCAGGGGTTTTTATAATTTTGTCACGAAGAGTATAGAAGCAGACGTTTCCGACTCCATAAAGTATATACATTCTTGATCAACATAAATTGTTGATCTAGCCATTTCCGTCTGTCTGTTTCTATGCAAATAGTTTCAGCTATTGATTCATCTTAATAAAACTTGACACAGATGCTTCTTTTCAGTTATTTTGTATATATTTCGGATCGTATCATTATAATATTTAGTTATCACACGAACGTTCACTTAAGAACTTAGTTACATGAACAACTTTTTGGCTTATAAAGATATCTCAGCCAAACTCATCAATTCTAAGTTTTTTTATGCCCTATACAAGTTAACTAAGTTTGATGAAAATCGGAACTTTATGGTATTGTATGCTCGTAGTCTCATAGTTCGTTTAGAGTGATCTATTTTGTCATTGTGATCATTCCAACTAAAGAAGTCATATGGTTTCCTGGACAGACAATCGATTCCTCAACTTCTTTTTCTAATTTTTTACAAATATTCTACAATTAGAAAAAGTAATTGAGGGATTGATCGTCTGTCCAGGAAACTATATGAGATCTCTTTAGATGGAATATCTTCAAAGCTGTAACCATATATTTTTGTTAATGGTAAATAATACTAGCTCAAAGATCCTTTAGTAAGCTTAAAGTTTGATTCGACTGTGCCCAGTGCAATCTGCAAACCATATTAGATCTTTTGGGATGAAATGAATTCCAAAGATCTACTTATATTATTTTCAGGAAACTTTGCTTAAAGATCGTTTGGAGTGCTCTATTTTGTGACTGTGCTCAGTTCTGCATAGTGTAATAAGCTGTTGAGGATCGTCTGCCCACGAAACCATGGCCACATTGTGTAGCAAATTGCAATATGGTCCACGCAAGATGAATGGGGGCTGGGCCATAGAAAGATTTCACTTGAAGCGAGTCAGAGACGAAACCAAAGCAATTTGTACGCCTACCAGGCGAGACACCCATTGCCGGAGCTTCATTCACATATTTTTCATTCATGCGTTGTAGTTTCATTGAGGCACACACACAAAACACACACACACACACACAACACACACACACACGCACACACGCACACACACACGCACACACACACAGTTTTTATTTTTATGAATGAAATGAAACTTTAAACGTAAAACGCGGAACGACAAACATTCGTTGAGCGTTGAGCGGAACGGGGACGGGTACGGGCACGGGCACGGGGCATATGGGGGTCTGTCCAGATCGCACGTAACTCCAACGTTACTCGCATATATAGAGCTAATGTTGTTGTTGTTGCTGTTGCTGTTGCTGTTGTTGTTGCCCGTCTCGAGGCATATTTTAATTTCTTTAGTGGCGGGCGTCTCCGCGTCGGTTCCATCGCATGTGGGCCGAAAATGTATTTTTTATGGCGACGTTGTTGTTGCTGCTGCTGCTGCTGCTGCTGTGACTCCGGCTTGTTGTTGTACAACAAATGCAGGCTATAAATTTTGCACAGGCGTTTCTTGGGATGGCCACGGAGCGTCACAGAGGGAGACAAACGGAGGGACGTACGGACGGATGGCTGGATGAATGGATGGATGGACGGCACTGCAGCCCACAAAATACGTTATAACAAATCATTTAATTTGATTATATTTGTTGTGGCCCATACAATGTTGTTGTTGTTGTTGCTTTTTGCTTTTGCTGCTGGCCAAAACATGCGCCGCGCTTATTTTGACCATTTTTGGGAGCTGCTTGTGGCATTTATTTGGCTCGCCTGGCTTTCGTGTATCTCACAGATACATTTGTATCTCTAGCTATGTATATAGTACACACATACACACACACATATATGTATGTATATATGTGCGCGCTGGCTGAGATCACACAGGAAATTAGCTTAATATATGGCTACTGTTTTGCCCGAAAGCAACAATAAACAAAGAGAAACAACAACTGAAAATACACAGAGCTAAGAAAACAGCAAATAGTACAAGCTTTTTGCTTTTCAAGTTTCTTCAGAACAGTCCCCCCCCCCCCCCCTATATAGTACTATTAAGTATGAAAATTGCCAACTGCATAGTATTAGGATATATCAGCAAGACACGATTCAGCATTTTTCACAATCTTAACTTCAAAACTTAACCAATTTCCCTTCAAAGTGCTTGATGGGGTTTCATCTAGACCTAGAATTAAACTAGTATTGCTAGATATCTCTGGGAACTTCTTAACTTTCTAAGAACTAAACCAATTTTCAAGTTTTGTGCTTAATGGGGTTTTCTCTAGACTTAGAACTTAACCAGCATTTCTATGTTTGTACGTATCTGCGGAAAGTTCTTAACTTTATAAGAACTTAATGGGGATTTCTCAAGACTTAGCACTTAACTAGTATTGCTATATATATCTGGAAACTTCTTAACTTTATAAGAACTGAACTGGGTTTTCTCTAGATTTAGAATTTAACGAGTTTTACTCTATATCTCTGGACGCGATTCAGCATGTTTCACAATCTTAATTTTGTAAAAATGAAATCAAATTTCATTCCAGATGCTTGACGCCGTTTTCTGTAAAAACTAACGATCCAGAGGTCTTAACTTTATAAAAACTGAACCAATTTCCATTTTAAGGGGGTATTGAGGATTTCTCTAGATTTAAGAATTCACTAGTATTACTACATATATTGAACACGATGCAGGATATCTCACGATTTTAACTATATAAAAAACTGAACCGATTTCGATTCGAAGTTATTAACGCACTTCCCTCTACATTTAGAAATAACTTATCACATATTACTATATATCTTTAAAAACTATCCCGCATGACCCACAATCTTAACTCTTCCGATTTCCATTCGAAGTGCTTAACGGGGTTTTTCTGTAGATTCTTACATGTTATATCTAAAAATTAGTTTCGGTCATCAAATATTTAAATTAATAACTATTACAACTGTGTTTGTTCGCCGATATTTATTTTTCATCTCAAACTTGGCTCCAATGCTAAAAAGAAACTTGATGTGTATATGTTATTCCTAGTATTTTCACTATCTTAACTTGAATTAAGTTGAAACTGTGTTTCTGCGGACTTTTCGAATACGTTGTATATAATTTTTTTTAATTTCTTAGGACTTTTGCCCATATTCGTTATTATACCCTAGCAGAGGGTCTCCGTCTGTTTCTATGCAAACTAGTCTCTAAATCGTGATGAAACTTGGCACAGACCCTCCATTTTTCTGCAGAGCGTACATATGTCGGAGCCGGTCGGATCGGACTACTATAACATACATATAGCTGTCATAGGAATGATCGGTCGAAGACTATCTTTTTTTATTAACAACTTTTTTGTTTATAACAAGTAAGAATGCTATAGTCGAGTATACCCGACTACGAAACTCCCTGTACCCAGGTCTAAAACATCCAATCACATCTAAGTTCACTTACCCATACACACACACATACACAAAGACGCACGCACACAGGCGGCAAAAGTGGCTGTGCTTCTTCTTCCCCCTCTCGCTGCATTACTGAATCTTCTATCGTGAATAACTTCCGTGTTTATTATCCGATCGACTTGAAATTTGGACAGTAGATTAAGAGAGACTAAAGTATTGTACATGCCAAATCTTAAAGCTATATCTTGAAAATTGTTACTGTAAAACGGTTTTAATCGATTTGCGGGGGAACGGGGGAGATATTTGAAATTGGAAACAAACTTGATCTGCGTATGGTATACAGGAACCTACATTCCAAATTTGGTGTCTCTAGCTTTTATAGTTGCTGAGATCGACGCGTTCATCCGGACAGACGGACAGACGGACGGACGGACAGACGGACAGACAGACGGACATGGCCAAATCAAAATCTCTTTTGATACTGATCAAGAATATATATACTTTATAGGGTCGGAGATGTCTCCTTCTGCCTGTTACATACTTTTGCACAAATCCAATACCCCTTTTTACCCATTTTATGGGTACAGGGAGTAAAAATATCCTCACCAAAATCACCCAAACCGAATCTTTGAAGAGTTTATACAGTCTGATCAAATTTGGTCAAAATCGGACTGCTATATCACATAGCTGCCATAGGATCGGGTGAAAGATTAGTTTTTGTATGAAAAACTTTTTGTATTACACGCAAACTAAGTGAGAGTCTTATTATACTTCAAATAGTTTCCTATAATCTTATCAAAATCGGACCACATATGAGCAATCATATCATATCATATCAATCAAAATCGAGTTTTATATACAAATATTGCTGTTAGGGTATAAAGCTTCGGCACTCCGAAGATAGCCGTTCGTTCTTTCTTGTTATTGATAAAACTGTGACAAAATGTTTTCGACTTTCCGAAATGATCTTACTCAAGCAATTTGGGATGAATATTATGTGTTCTTTCAAAATCGCTTATTAATACTGATCCGATACGAAAAACCTTTTTGTCATTCACTTGATTTCAAGATTGATTTGACTACATGTTTTGGGATTTTGAGGAAACATTTTCCTTGCTTGAAGTACTTGAAGTATAAACAATTCCTCCTCCGCATACTTACCCCGTAATGTTTTGCGATTGTCGCTTTCTTCTGTTTGTTATTGTTTTGATTATTTAGCTCTGAATGAAGCCCGTTAACCGCAAGTGCCGACAATGCCGGTGATTATAATATGATGAAGATGATGATGTTCAGATGATGTCAGGTAATTACTATTGGGAACGGCGGCAATTTCGATTCGATTCGACAGAATTGTATCACACAAATTGTTTAAAAAAAAGAGTTATAAAAACAAAAACAACAAATATAAATATGTATGCCGGCGGTGACTAAACAATTGATGATCTTTAATTAGTTTTTGCTTTCGTTCTGTTTGTCACTTTTGTTTGTTGTTTGCGCATGCGCCACACGCGCTGCTCTGATAAACAAAAAAAAAATTGTTATTTAAAAAAAAACAATTAAATTAATTGCACAAAACAATCTCAGAACAGAATGAAAATAAAGTTTGGCGCGCATTTGCCGAATGCTTATCGATTTTATTTGAATTGAATGCGATTGGAACTTACGCACACACACACATACACATACAAGCACACACACACACACACACGGACACGCCGGCGCAGTCGCCGTTCGGGCTCAAACTAAGTGAAAATTGCAAGCGGGCACTGGTTTTATTCAAAGGAAAGATTGGGGAGCCCAGAGCCAAAGCCAAAGCCGGAGCCAAAAGAGCCGAACGAGTGCCGGCCGAATGAACGAACGTACGTACATATGTACGTACGAACGAGCGAGCGAGCGAACGAGCGAACGAACGATCGTCGCGTCGTGTTACTCGCTGCGGCAGTCGTGCGCAGCCAGCAGCGCAGCTCTCGCAATGAAATTGCTGCTCGCAGAGACCGCGACGTCGCGTCGCCGCTCAATGGAGCTGCGTTGTCGGCGTCTGCTTGCCGCGCCAGCTGCATGTGACCCCCAGCGAATTGCCTCAGCAAGGAAATGCGACTGCTGCTGACGCTGCTGCCTCTGTCGCTGCTGCATTTGACAGTGACCCTGTCGCTGGCCCATTATCAGCATTGTCATCATTGGAGACGCTGTCTGGAGTGGTTGTTCTTGTTGTTGTTGGCGCTATCAGCGCGTCAACTGTTTGCCATATAATTATTATCATATCATGCATATCTCGCTTTATTTTATGACCAGCGCTGCGCAGAAATTGCTGCCTATGTGCTGCTGCTGCGGCTGCTGCTGCCGTTCCAGAAACTGCCACAAACGACGCGCTGGCGCCGCCGCTCGCCCAGTTCTTGTTGCGCATCAAGGACGACACCGTTAAGCGCAGTGGACAAGCAACACAACAAGCGCCAGCGGCACAAAAAAAGGGGAGTAAATTGTTTAAAATTATCACATTGTAAAAACGGCAGACGGCGCAGGAAACGACGACGCGACGTCGACGCCAGAGTCTCTCCGCCTGCTGCAGAACACGGTTCCCACATGTGCTAAAAATGTACCAAAATTGGTACATTATTTATTTCATGGTACACTGGAATTTTATTAATGCACAATGTTACATTTCTTAATTTTTGGTAAAAATTTATATAACATTTTTTAAGTATTCAAGCTTTGTATTTTATTCTATTTGTAATTCCCGCTTATAAGAAAGAAGAGCTACATACATACATATGTATTTATCTTTGGGGTGCTGAAGCTTTGTAGAAAATGTTTTCTCATGCAAAACATAGTTTTGCTCCGATTGTTCCTATGGTAACTTTGTACATATGTATGTACATACATGATACAGTAATCCGATATCGATTGACTGACGAAACTAGTAAACATGTAAATATTTTAAGGAAATCTGCAATTGCTGGTCTGGTTCTTGAATACATATGTATGTACACACATATGTGTTGCCTGCAGTAAAAATGTAGCATTTCTGTTAAGATTTATTAAGATACATCTAGAACTGAGAGACTAGTTTGCATAGAATCAGACAGACGGATGAACTTTTCAAGATCGACTCGGTTATTGATGCTGATCAAGAATATACTACTATATACATATGTATGTACATATGTATGTACCTGGTGGGTTTCATGACGAAACTATGTACATATGTACATATATTACCCACTGCAAGACTATAACATATTTTATAAAAATTAGAAGAGAATTCAAGTGCTTATATCATATAAGAAACATTTCATATTTATTTTATTATTATTATTAGGCTGATCTGGATCTTCAGATCTCAACTGACGAATCTCATAAACCAGCGTTCTTATTATGAATTTATAAGGTTATAAACAGAAGTATTTCGAAAATGGGACTTTTTAATCGCTGTGGTACATTTTGGCTTGAAATTTGGTACAAATAGATTGTTGGAAGTGGCAACCCAGCTGGAGATGATCATTAACAATGCGCGCAAAAATAGCCACAAGAAAATCACATTATTAGTCGACGTCGGCGTCGACGTCAACGTCAGCGTCGTTGCACGTTATTTTTAAAAATTTGTTGTGTGGCGCCCCGTTTGATTTTTAGGCGCCAATCGGCGCCGTTTGGCGGCAAATTGTGGCGACACGTCTGCAGCTGAAGCTGGAGCGTGGCAGCAACAAAAATAACAACAACAATCAACAGCAGATACAAATGCGATAATGTAGCGAAAGCAACAACAGCAACAAAACTACAAAACTGAGATACAAGATAAGAGCAATGCACGGAGAGGCGCGACGCGACGCGACAGCCAGCAGACGCCAGCCAAGACGCGACGCAGCATCGCCGTCGCCGCTGCCGCCGTCGCCGCTGCCGCCGCCGCCGCCAACGCCGACGCCGACGCTTGCGATGCCAACAGATATCAAGCACGTCTCAATCTCAAATCATTCAGGGCCGGGCTCGGCTCGGCTCGACTCGACTCGGTTTGACTTGGCCAGAAAGGTTTTTGCCGGTGATGCGACTGCTGTTGCTGCTGTTGCCGCCAACGCCGCTCAATTAACAATGAAAAGTCGGTTTTGGTACGTCATAATATATTTTTATCTGATTACCAAGGCAGCAGACACCAGACTAGCCACAAATCGTGCGTTGGCACAAACCTCCCAAGCGACATCACCATCCTTGCTGGCGTTGTATTTATTTGTATGTTACTTTTTTTTCGCGTGACTCTCATGTCAGATCTTTAATCAACAGTTCTCAGTTGTGGCGCCGCAGTCTCATCACTGTGACGCCACATGCGTTTGACCAGGGTAAGGTCATACAAGGTGGCGCCCAAGCAATCCAGCGCTTTCTGCTGAGTTACCAGTTATTTACATGTTGAAGTTCTCTCTTGAAGTTTCTACGGTAAGTTTTTGTTGTAGGGGACTCTTCTCTACAAAGAAAAACTTATTGTAGAAATTTCATGGTGCAAACCTCGTTTAAATTCAGTCTTAGAAAAACTCAAATAAGCCGTGTAACCCCATTATCTAAATATGTTCTATATATGTATGTACATATGTATTAAAATAAGACTTGTCAAGTTCTAAGAAATCATTGAATAAATACATACATACATACATTTGTAAGTAGAACAAATAATTTAGGGCACCAGTCAAGTTTTCTTTAATTATTTTACATAACAAAGAAATATATTGTTGGATATTTACAATTCTTTTTTTTTAAGAGGGAGAATTGTAATTACACAATTAATTGTAATTGTATAAAAATTGTGGTAATGCATATGGTTAAAGTATTTGAAAGCAATTGAATGTGGTCGTACTAATAAACACCCACAACATTAAATCTGATAGCTGGCTACTTGCATGACACCACCTTAAAATATTGCTTCATGATTTTGTCTGTAGATGTGTGTGTGTGTTACCAATGGCGCCAACAACGAATTATAAGCACCTCGTAACATTTCGCAACTGTTTGACTTGTATTTGGTGGAATGACCTGGTAGGTTTACTTATTGTTGCTTGACTTTTGACCCTTGCGTGTGTGGCTGCATATTTTAAGCCTTATTTGAAATTACAATTTGAATTCAAAATTTAAAATCAAGCAAGTCGTGCAAGCGTTGCCGGCGTCATGCGAATGACATTCCGCTGCAAGATAAATAAACAAACTGCAATCAGCTGTGCGCTGCAGCGTTGCCAGCTGCCATAAATTCCGCCTACGCTGCAAGAGACCGATTTAGATATATAATACAAAATGAGCTATATGAGACGATACTAAAGTCGAAATTGGCAAGCATTATAAACGGGGCAAGAATATGACGGTGCCAGTGGCTTTTTTGAGCCTAAATCTCGTTAATCGAATGATTTTCGCGCCCTCTGTGTGTGTCATCTTTCTAGTTTCGGATCGAAACCAATAACAATCGTAGCTGCACACGTCAATCATATACCTCTATCACCTTTTTTTAAGTTTAACGAGCAGATAACATTGATGTCGTGTCATATAGGCTCCACATGAAACATTAATGCAAAAATACGTCTAAAGTTTCTAATATGTATTTATAAGGTTTCTAATATACATATGTATATTTATTAGGTACCTGTGCGCTGCATGCATTTAAGCAAATACATGTACACTTCGTTTGGCGCAAAGCTTGCTACACTCTTGTATGCTCTGTGAACAGCATACTAGCCGTTCGCGGTTTGAATATGGCGCGCATTGGGCCAGCTGTCAACCTAAGAGGTGGCAACGCTGCGCACAGTTGCAGTGCGACTGTCAAAAGCGATAAAAAAAGTTGTCTGCTCGGCATTAAAAATTTTTGTAGCGCTGCTAAATATTTTCTAGCATATCGGTAAGTTGTGTATTTATTTTGAGACCAAACAACTGGGCTCAAATGGCCAGCGCTTAGCTGGCGTGCTAGCTTAAACAGGCTGGGAACAAATCGATAAATCGTCAAAATTGTCTGCCTGGCCTGCTTGCAACTTATGTAATTGCGAATAAAGTTAATGTTGTTGCCCGTTTGTCCATTGATTTGTTGCAGAAAATATGATACGTGCACCGCTTGTGAAGGCGCTGGGCGCACTCGGCTCGCCCACACATCAAATTGCCAGCCGAGCAGTGCGCACCAGCGCCATTGTGGCCCAAACACCGGCCAAGGCGCCCGAGAAAATTGAAGTCTTTGTCGATGATATACCCGTGAAGGTGCTGCCAGGCACCACAGTGCTCCAGGTGAGCGGGCATTGGCGCATATTTATAGTTACACCCAGTTAGACTTAACCACTTTCATCTTCTCTGTTATGTTGTGCAGGCGGCGGCTGAGATTGGCGTAGAGATTCCACGCTTTTGCTATCACGAGCGCTTGGCCATCGCCGGCAACTGTCGCATGTGCCTGGTGGAGGTGGAGAAGAGTCCCAAGCCGGTGGCCGCCTGTGCGATGCCCGTGATGAAGGGCTGGCGCATTAAAACCAATTCAGATTTGACACGCAAGGCGCGCGAGGGCGTCATGGAGTTTCTGCTCATGAATCATCCGCTGGATTGCCCCATTTGTGACCAGGGCGGTGAGTGTGATCTGCAGGATCAGGCCATGGCCTTTGGCTCCGATCGCTCACGGTTCACGGACATTAACTACACGGGCAAGCGGTAAGCCACAAAAGCAACTGAAACTTTCAAATGTAATACTATCTTAATCTTGTTGTAGTGCTGTGGAGGACAAGGACATTGGACCGCTGGTGAAGACAGTGATGACACGCTGCATTCATTGCACACGCTGCGTACGCTTCGCCTCGGAAATAGCTGGCGTTGATGATTTGGGCACCACCGGACGCGGCAATGATATGCAAATTGGCACCTATGTAGAAAAACTCTTCCTCACTGAACTCTCGGGCAATGTTATCGATCTGTGCCCCGTTGGCGCTCTGACCAACAAACCCTACAGCTTTGTCGCCCGTCCCTGGGAGATACGCAAGGTGAGCAGCATTGATGTGCTCGATGCCGTTGGCAGCAACATTGTTGTTAGCACCCGCACCAACGAAGTGCTGCGCATACTGCCCCGTGAGAACGACGACGTCAATGAGGAGTGGCTGGCAGACAAGTCGCGTTTCGCTTGTGATGGCTTGAAGCGTCAACGGCTGGTGGCGCCCATGGTGCGCATGCCAAATGGCGAGCTACAGGCCGTCGAGTGGGAGGGCGCTCTCATTGCTGTTGCCAAGGCGCTGAAGAAGGCCAATGGTCAGATTGCTGGCGTTGCCGGCCAGCTGGCCGATGTGGAGGCTATGGTGGCGCTCAAGGATCTGGTCAACCGTCTCGAGGGCAACATCCTGGTCACGGAACAGAACTTCATCAAGGGCACTGGCATCGATGTGCGTTCCAGCTATCTGCTAAACAGCACCATTGCAGGTAAGTTTAGCTCCAACACGAAGTCTCGGGCAGCTACTGAATCCTTTTGATCCTTACAGGTCTGGAGCAGGCCGACGCTGTGCTGCTGGTGGGCACCAATCCACGCTATGAGGCACCGCTGGTTAACACGCGTCTGCGCAAGGCCTACGTTCACAATGAGCTGCAGATTGCATCCATTGGACCCAAGATTGACTTGTCCTACGATCACGACAATTTGGGCGCCGATGCCAGCCTCATCAAGGATGTCTGCAGCGGCTCGCATGCCTTCTCCAAGGTTCTGGAGGGTGCCAAGAAGCCAGCCATCATCATTGGCGTCGATCTGCTGGAGCGTCCCGATGGCGCCGCCATTCATGCAACCATTTCCGAGTACTGTCAGAAGCTTAAGAGGCCTGTGAGTATATTTCCAATTTCCGAAACATAATCTTCAGCAAAAATAAGCCACAAGGGAAGTAAGAAAAATTTAATGACTGCAGAAATGATAAAATATACAAGCTAATTCAATAACTACTTAAATGAAAAGAATAACTCCTTAAAAATATTTCTGCAAAAAGCAACTAAAATACCTACAATTAAATACAATAATATATAATTCAATATCTGCTTAAATTTAAAGAATAACTCATTAAAAGTATTTCTGAAAAAAATACTCAAATACCTAACCTACAATTCTACCTAAAAAATACCAAAGTAAAAAAGATATAACTAAAATTTTGAGTAAATATTACTAAATTCCCTAGTAAGAATAGTGACAAAATTAAATAACCGAATAATAATACCCAGTTTACAATTAAAAATAAATATTCAGGACCATTTTCGAGTACTTTACATTCCCGATCACTTTCGATTTTATAACTAAAATTATGATTGAATAATACTATATAGTACTCTGGTAATAGCAGTCACGAAATCAATATTCATTTTCGATTTTGTGCTTCCATTTTCAAGGAAAAGAAAAATTCCTTCCGGAATTCCGAACCTCTTAACAATTTCTATTCCAAAAGCTTGGATTAGAATCGTGTATAAGAGCATGATAAATTTGCACCCAAATGTGGCAACAACAAGAGTTAAAATGATATAACCAACAAAAATAAGAAAAAGCAAATGAATTGAATCAAAAAATATGATATATTATATCGTACCCAATATAATGCACTTGATATCTAAGGAGGCGAATAACTTTTTGAAGATACTACGTCTGAAGAAAGTAAATAAATGAAATATAATATAGAAAATATAATTTAAGGAATCGGAAATGTCGCCTTTAATGCATTAAGGTTTTCGTCAAGGTTGTACAAAATAAAATAAAATATATTAAAATAAAAATAAATTAGAAAGTGAAAATTTGAAAGAGAATCAAAATTGCAAATAAAAATCTTGAAGCAAATTAAACATCAAATAACATTCAATTCAGCAAAGCAAACTGAATTCTCGTTAGTTAAAAAATGAAAACCAAAATGAGTTATGTTAAAATAGTATATTAAAGTATTTGCAAAAGTGAGAATTATAAATATTTAAAATAAGACAGTTCATTTGAAGCTTTTTGAGCTACTTTATAAAAGCCTTTATTTGTATTCTTCGCAGAACTGGAATGCATTCAACGTCTTGCATAACAGCGCCTCCCAGGTGGGCGCCTTCGATGTGGGCTATCAGCCGGGCGTGCAGAGTGCGGTGCAGGCACAGCCAAAGGTGCTGTTCCTGCTGAACGCCGATGCTGGCAAACTGACACGGGATCAGCTGCCCAAGGACTGCTTTGTGGTGTACATTGGTTCGCATGGTGACAATGGTGCATCCATTGCGGATGCGGTGCTGCCTGGCGCTGCGTACACTGAGAAGCAAGCGATCTATGTCAATACGGAGGGCAGGGCACAGCAGACGCTGCCGGGCGTCACTCCGCCGGGCATGGCACGCGAGGATTGGAAAATATTGCGTGCACTGTCTGAGGTGATGGGCACACCTTTGGCTTATGACACACTCGATGAGCTGCGCTCGCGCCTCGACGACCTGGCGCCACATCTGACCCGTCTCGGCGAACTGGAACCGGCTGGATACAATGAAGTGGGCGCCCAGGCAACACCCGTAAGCCGCTGCTGTTGTCACATAATCAACACGCCTCTAATCTCTCTCTTTCTGTTCACTTCTTGCAGAGCAAATCCATCAACGGCGGACCCATTGACATTAAGCTGAAGGAACTGCGCGATTACTTCATGACCGATGCCATATCACGCGCCTCGCCCACCATGGCCAAGTGCATATCGGCGGTCAACAAGCAGCAGCGACAGGACGAGGCGGCCAAGCAGTGTGCGGCTATCTAAGCGCCCCCCTGCCCCAACTCTGATCTGATGATATATAACATAAATACTAAATAATTAATGTTGTTCTTCTTTTTTTTGTTGTTTTTTTTTTGTATCTTATTATCACTTTGCTACTCGATTATTGTTAAATACTACTCAATACAGCCGAGCAGCGAGCGGCGGCCGGCGACCGGAAGCAAAGTTAGTTAATGATAACAAAAGCGGAAACGGAAAGCAGCAACAGAAGCGGGTGCAAGAGATGCTTAAATAACAAAGGATGTTGACGGGGGCGCTGAGCAGTTTCTAAATGTCATTGAATTTGTTAAAAACAAACAATTATACAATACGAAACTAGGAAAAACAAACAAAAACTACAAATCCAAAATAAACGTGAAGTAGAAAATATATACTGCTCAACACAAGTATTGTTTCAAGTGCTCTCTGTTAGGTAATCCTGTTTTAGATCAACGAATATCAGGTAATATGGTTAGGTAATCTTTGAAAAACTACTAAATTCTTAGAAAACTTGTATTCCCTTCTTGTTGAATACATATTAGCTAACGACAATGAATTGTATTGAAATCTAGCATATTCTTATTTTCCGCAATCTATATTCCGGAAAAACATTAAGGCAAATTCACGGCAATAGATTATTCTGTCAACTTGCGCAATTATATACACATATATCTACAATATTACGAATTGTCGTATATATACATATACTTATATCCATTTCTGTATAGCCGTCTCGCTTGCAGTTGTGGTACATTCCACTCTAATTGGTAGCTAGCTGTATAGTTAGTGAGAGGGCTCCACTAAATATACTATATCGTGCGCGATATGCATCTATTAAGGGTCCTTTTTATGGTCACGCACGGCCAGGATCTGCCTACAAATCCATTCACCAATATTACTTTTACTTAATTACTTTCGGTCGTTTTATCTTTAAGTTATATCCGTGCACTCGAGTATTTCCAATCTTAACTTTATGGGTTGGTCTGATGATCTATGACATATATTTAGTTAGGACGACAAGGGAATTCGGAATCGTAAAAAAGCTACAACAATTTACACTTTTACTGATTAACTGGTAGTTATTCCTTAAGGCGCTTTAAGTTGATATGAAACATGATATAAATTAACGTTTAATGTAATGAGCAAAGCTGACGAATGGGAATATTAGATATGTCCTCCTCTGAATTAATTTGCTAGATTATTATTTTCAGAAGTTCCATTAAGTCTTATAGCATTCAAAGACTTTCGATCTAACCTTCAGCCTCTAGAGCATTATCTATTTCAGGTATTTTCAAAACAGTTTCCTACAGCAATTAGTAACATGGAATATAGCTCCAGTCGAGATTCGACTGAAAGTATTCAGTTCCAAAATATCTAAGATAATCCCTTTTCTCTTCCAACAATATATTGTGGGATGACTTTTGTATTCATAACGCCTTCCTTATGGAATTTTGAGTATAAAGGGTTTACCAAGACGAGATATGCTTGGATATCTCTTCTCGGTAAACTTGGATTTCGGAACATGTTTCGGTGTCTTTAGCCCTTAAAAGTCTTGGAGAAAACGTCGGAGGAAAAAATGTACATTCTTTGTATGTACGTTTGCAGATCTTTTCTGTATTATACCCGACTTTTATTAAGTTTCGTTTGCTTATGTTGAAGTGCAAATGAATAGCCTTTGGTTTTCTCCCCCCTAATGTTTTTCAATTTAAAACACAGAGTAACTTTGTATGTGGATGAAAAATTCTATTTTTCTACCGTAAAAAATACAGATTATTTTATTGCTATTTATTTTCAAGTAACATAATTTCGTAATTTTGAGTGCATGGCGCACAGAGGCAGCAATGGCAGTGGCAACAGTGTTGCAAGGCCGCGGGTCCTCCATCCTCGTGGAGGCGCTTCAGTTCTACTTTCAAGTCCAAAGTCCTGCCCATTCGCCATCCTGTGCGTTATCTGAGCTATTGTACCTATTGTGTGTGCGCGTGTGTGGTTGTGGGTGTGTGTGTGTGGTTATGTACGTGTGATTCTATCGAAACTAAATTAAAACTTGCAACTTTTATCGCTAAGAAGCGGGCAACAACTCTCAAAATTCGTTGGTGGCTGCCAGTTGGAGCGTATCCGGCCTAACTGGATATACATGTAGAGTGTGTGTGTGGGCGTGTTTGTGTGTGTGTGTATTTGTGTTTGTTTTTGGGGGCATTGCAAGGCAAAGATTCGCGAACTGCATTTAACTGCAGCAGCTGGCAGGCGTCGGATCCAGTCCGGAGCGCTTGGTAATGCTGAGGCGTGTAAACTCCTCGGCGGTAGTCGGATGAATGCCCACGGTGTTCATTAGGGTGGGTATGGTCAGGCCCGACTTTAAGGCGGCTGCAAAGCCCTGAATAACCTCGCCAGCAACTGGGCCCAGATAATGCAGGCCATAGACACGCTGCTCGCCGCTGCGCTGGGCAACAGCCTTCACATAACAATAGCGCACGCTCTTCTGTGGTATGAAGAACTCCGTTGGCTTGTAGTAGCCATGGAATACCTCAATCTCCTCGGCACTGTACGCCTTGACGGCATCCTCCTCGCTGAGTCCCACGCAGGCATACTCAAGCGGTGTGAATACAGTGGTCGCCACATCAGCATAGTCCATGCGCTGTCCGGCGCCTGCATAGAGGCGGCGTGCCAGCAAACGGCCGGCCAGGACAGCCACGGGTGTTAGCTCAGGCCTGCCATGGATAATATCACCAACAGCATAAATATGCGGCACATTGGTTGTCTCCTCGCTGTCCACCTGGATCTTGTCCTTGTGCGACAACACGCCCGCATTCGGCAGATTCAGATCATCGACCAGACCCTTGCGGCCAATGGCCCACAGCACTGTGTCAAAGGTATCGCTCTCCACCTCGCCGGTCTCCGTGTTCTCGTACTTAACCAGCAGCTTGCCATCGGGCTGCTTCTCAACCGACAACGGCACCGTCTTGCGCAAAAACGGTATGCCGCGCTCCTCCATCGAGGAGGCCACCAAGTTAGCCATCTGCTGATCAAAGCCGCGCAGCACAATCGAACGCACCATCACAGTGGGCTCGTAGCCCAGACCCTTCAAGAAGCCAGCGCACTCGAGGCCAATGTCTGCAATTAAGACAATATGCGTTATAAAATCGATCAGAAATAATGCTAAATGCAACTGGCGCTTAATTATTCGATCAAGAGTGCAAAAGAGTGTCAAATACTACTGATTAGAGCTTATTGGAGGACTTCTCATTTAAAGATAAATGGCATTCTTAGATGCAAAAAGAGCAGAGAAGGTAATTCTAGAGAATTGGCAGTTATTTGTATGGCTTAAACTGCTTCAAGTGCTTACTAAACTATTTTTACACATTCTAGAGGTTGACTTTTAAAGATTAATCTAGAAAAAGTTGGATTATTCTGGCATGAATCTAACATGTGCTTATAAAACAGTTTTTACTATTTGTTAACTTCTCTTTGCAAGGTTAATCGAATGCGTCAGAGTCAACAGCTATAGCTGACACATAGACTTACAGCCAGCGCCAACAACGAGCGTCTTGC
Organism: Hirtodrosophila confusa; assembly: GCA_035043065.1. Lineage (NCBI taxonomy): Eukaryota > Metazoa > Arthropoda > Insecta > Diptera > Drosophilidae > Hirtodrosophila > Hirtodrosophila confusa. The sequence goes on along the minus strand of JAWNNI010000242.1, from coordinate 17,846,599 downwards.
CGGGCTCGCGATCCAGACTGAAGACATCATCGCTGGTGATGCCATACTCAACGGCGCCGGGTATGTTCGGGTAGCGTGGGCGTCCACCGACAGCAATAACAAATGTCTGGGCGGTGATTGTACGATCGCCGCTCTTCAGCTTCGCCGACAGGGTGTGTGGATCGACAAACGAGCCCAGACCGTTGATATACTCGACTTTTCTGTAAGGGGAGAGTGGAGTAGAAAGGTTAGTGGAGCGCTTTTGGCTGATAAGATAGAGAGATATAAACTTACTTGTCGCGCAAATCGACGCGTGTCACCCAGTTAACCGACTTGATGTGATTCTGCACCGAGGATACAAGCTTGCTCCAGTCAGGCTTGATTTTATCATCGACATTCCAGCCATAGGCGGCTGCCTCATGGACAGCCTCGCCTAAGAGGGATGCCTGATGCATTAGCTTCTTTGGTATGCAGCCGACATTGACACAGGTGCCGCCAACGCCCCATTTGGTGCCAGTTGGTGTTGGCTTCACATAGTCCAGGCAGGCAACGCGGGCGCCATGCGCCACAGCCTCCTTGGCACAAGCCAAGCCACCAGATCCGCCACCAATCACAACCAGATCGTAATCATAATTACCTGAAAAATGCAAAAGAAATATGGAATATTGAGAAAATTGTTAGAACAAATATAGATATCTCTTAAGGACTTGAACTTGTCATCGGTTGCCGCTCCTTGGGCTGCTGCTCCTTTTGGCGCAGTCGTATATCCAAATAAGCCGACCGATATATACTGCGTCCCCCTGCCGGCTGCTCGGCGGCCAATGAAGCGGGCACAAACTCAAACAAATGCATTTGCCGAGCAACTAACAGCGGCTTCAACAGATACGACGGGCTACTTTTATTTGTCACGCCTTGTGCTTGTTGTCGCTGTTGTCCTTGTTAATTATGAACATGTGTCCTGTCGCCTGGCAAATCAAACTGGAGCAATCATCTGCGCCCCGCCCTGACGTGTGTGCCTGCGGTTTGCTTTGACCCAATGCGCTTGCCATGGTTACGATTATACGATTACACGATTCTACGATTATGCGCCGCCTCATGTAACCCAACACTTCCAAGGGAAGCGGGTCGTTATGGAGGGGGGACAGCCTGTCAAGTATTGGCCAGTGCAAATAATTAAACACCTTTATGGCTGACTAGATAATCGCCAGCAGTCCGAGTTCCCACCAATATTATTACATTCATGAATGCAATTTTCTATACTTGCTCTGCCCGTTATCATTATTGACACGTTATATACGCTTTATATTCACACGATTTACATTTTAAATAATGTTGCAAAGGATTACTTGTTAACGATACTAAGTTGAAGCCACATTCCTTGTTAATACAATCAAATATTAGTTATGGATAGGAGGCTGATTTGTTCACAGTAGTGTGGAAAATCTCGACCACAAGGCGGGAGTAGGGGAGAACATATAATCGATACATATATGTATGTATATTCCGCCAACTTTGGGAAACTACAACAAAATTTAAGAAACGAACTTTAATCCAAGCTAGATATTTAAGAAGACTTGGATCGGACAACACCGTTTAACGCCTGTATTTCTGTAAGTTTAATAATCAGATCGATACTAGGATGAAAAGTAACTTTCTTGACCGCCAGAAAGCGCTGCTATTGCTAAATATCTTTTGGTGCCCTATAGTCCATTCATATTTAGGCAGACATGGTTTTATGACAGCATATTGTTGTTGACGTGTTTGGCATCATTATACTCTGTTTCCGAAGAGAAAGAATGTCAGTCTGTCCGTCAATTTATGAAGTGTCCCTCACAATGTGGGGAAAACCTGTATCTTCCACATTTCTAAAGCTATAGTCACCAAATTTGGCATACAGACTAATGTTAAGATTCCTGACAGGTCTGCATCCAAAATTTGTTGCCACCCCCACCGCCTACCCCGCAAATCGGCTTATGATATCCACAAAACACGTTTTTCACAGGAGTAGAGTCACCATATTTGGCATACTGACCAATGTTGTCCCCCTGGACAAATCCGCATCAAAACATTTTTTGACCCCCATATACAAGGAGGAGTACTGTGCAGCCTTTCCGGAAAAGTACTTTTCGGACGGGATCAAAAAGTTGCAAAATCTCTGGATTAAGTGTATTGTTCTAAAAGGGGACTATTTTGAATAAAATATAAGAAAAACATTTGAAAAAACATTTTTTTTTTCATTTCCAAGGAGTTTTCTTTTCAATCCAAGCATATTAAACGAATATTTAATCGTTGTTCCAACTTTTAAGACGGTAAGGATTCTTTTGATAGTTTTTATTATGTTTTTTTGTCTTTGTTTTTTGCCGCGTTAGCTGAAGAACCTCTCGCCAAAGTTGACTTACAAATGTCAATTTCTACTACCAATTGAGAATGAATCAGTGCTGTCAGTTAAACGTTCAAGAATGACACATCAAAAGGAATTGAGTGCTTCAAAGCTTATACTTTTGTGGAGATTAAACAACTTTGGATTTGTTTCAGAACGAGGCGTGGTACACAATTAATAGGGGTCTAAATGTGTTCCATTGGATTGTTTCCACTAAAAGTTCAATTAGACCGCAAATCTAGCGATAGCCGCTAGCTATTTCAATATAGCTTAATTAAGTAAACCATAAAATGTAAGCCTTATCACGAAAATGCTATATTACGCACTAAAATGATGCTACGAATACCGATCGTAATAAATATACATAGTTTAAAAGTTCCCTGAATCTAATTACACATCAAGTTGCTTTTGGGTACGTTGCAAAGAGATTTGATAAAGTCAATTGGAATATATTGAACTCTCTGAAAACAATATTTATAATGGAGCGTTAATTTTCAAGAAATTTATTGATTTATCAATTGATTTAAGATATTACCCCGAAACTTGCTCTAAATAAATGAATATGCTTGAAATGCTCCTCGAAATGTAGAAAAGAATAGAAAAGAAATACTGACTTTACTGTACTAGAGATGGGCACGGGATGAAAATCTTGAGGAAGTTCCGTCGATGGAACGGTCGGGATTGGGATAGCAAACATTTTTCAGGACGTGTGGAATAATATGCAGAACTGTTTCCCTTAAATATCCTAGATTCTCATTAGGGTCATTGAGCTTATGAATTGAATCCTATTTAAATGACAAGTGAAGACTGAGGACAAGGAAATTTAATCTGAAAATTTGAACATTTAAAACAAATTTACATCCGCAAAATCTAGCTAATAGTGGCAACCGGAACAGGTCTGACATGCTAAATAGAAGGTGTCCAACTATCGATAGTTTTGATCGTTCTTAATATCCATGCTTATTGGGTATGTTCACTAGCATAACTGATCCATGATCGATAGTTTAATGTTATCGAAAATATGGACTTCGCAAGAAAAGAAAGAGTTTTTTCGCAATCCAAGAAACTCTGCGGCAATACACATACACTTAATAATCTTAATTTCCCTTGATTACATACAAAATATCGATAATTCTAAGAAGCATTTCGATAAAAACACACATTGTATCACAATCACTTAAATTGATCGAACTTTTTCAATGATACATTTCCATGGATCATGATACGACAAATTTGGTATCGATATACAGTACCAGAAAGATCATAGTAATCAGATAAATGATCAGGGATCAAGGCATGCTGGTGAACATGGCCAATGTTTCGGACGATATGACTTATCTTTGGTCTTTGACTTATTAGCGTATACCTTGGACTTCAAATAACCGCACAAATAAAATTCTGGTGATCTCAAAACCACCAACTGGATCAACTTTAAATCGCCTACCCTGTAGAAGGTGTCCAACTGATGAGAGTTTTGATCGTTCTTAATATCAATACTCACTGATAGCGAACGATATGAATTTGTTAATAGTATTTGAATACTTTTAAGTGGAATTTAAGGCTAGGAGGCCTGGACTCATTAGCATAGGAACGACCATAAGCTGGGGCTAGTCAGATGTACACGCACGTGTAGATATAAGGAGTACAAATGTGGGTTCTTTTGGTCAGGCACGTCGCGCTGATAAAGTAACGACGAGAGATATCGTTAAGCGTCTACCCTCCACACCGCCCCCTCGCTGCTAACTGCTAACAATTCGTCATAAACAAGTTAAGTTGTTGCAATAAAATCAACCCTATGCAAGGGCATAACAAGTCACGATTGCAGTTTGCCATTCACGATGACAATGTGCTAATGAAGATGATGATGATGATGATGATGTTGCATGATGTAATCTACTGATATGCATTTGCAATTATCATCGTATGCCAAGATATTCTCGAACATTCCCCACACTCTTGTGAAATTGCCAGACAGACAAAAACATAAAAGTTTGAAAGTTGTTGCCATTGTGGCCCTAAAGCCCCCCGCCCCTCTCTTATGATCATGACAGTGCACAAATTGTTGCCTATGGGCTATTTGTAATACTCTCTAAACAACAAAAAGCCGATTGACGTTCGATAAGTCCGAGCACAGGTACGTGCGCGGGGTGCTTAACAGTTATTGCATAATGAACACACACACGCATATACTTATGTACATGTGCATGTTTGAGAGCTTTACAATGCTAGAGGCGCTGCAAAGCGTAAGAAGATACAACAACGAAAGCCTCCATTGCGGTTTGTCGCCGCGTTGCCAACCGAGTTGTGCAAAAAGTGATCGATTGCGTGTATCGATTATTTTTGATTCTTTTTTTGGGTTGTGGCTTACCTCGGAGTGGCTTCACCTTGCGCACCGGCTGCTGGTACATGGCCTGCCTATCGCAATGTGGATGATTAAAGGGGGGCGTATTGATGCCGGTATCGCTGGCCGAACTATCAAGCGAGCTGCGCCCCTGGCGACCCGCACTGCGGCCACCTGAATGGGAGCTGCGTTTGGTGCCCTTATCAGTGTTGCCACCGCCAGTTGTTGTGTTTGTTGGTTTCATTGTTGTTAAATTTCTTCGTTGTTGTTTCAAATTGGAATTTAACGTGTTGTAGTGTAAACTATTTGTAGCTGTTGTTGCTATTGGCACAGCTGACGTAAATATCATCGAATGCTGGCGCACAAACGTAACAGAAAAACGAGAATTCCACAGTGTGAGCGACATGTTTTTGTCTTTTTAATGTACGCTTAAAGCACGTTCCTTCTTCAATTCACCACTTAATGCAAATTAACAAATTGTTTATTGCGTTGCGCGTCTTGAGCAACAAAAGTTGAAAGTTTCTATCGCGAAAAGAGAAGTACAGGAAAACGCGACAGCGCACTTGGAATGATTGGAAAGTGCTGGCAGCGACAACAGCGTTTGCTACGTAACAGCGGCAGAGCTGTTGAATGCGAATGCGCGTTGAAAAGAGAATGCGATGAAGATGATGGCTTATGTAGGGTCGCCGAGCTGCCTCGTTTTATTGTTCAAATCACAATTTGTTAAGAACAAAACAGCATCATTTGCATAAATACTGAACGACTGGAAAGCGCAACAGTTGGTTGCCCTTGGCAGGGTTGCCACACCTGCTATTCTATCACGGTTGGCACATGTGGTACAAATATTTCCAAAACAGGTACATTAATTCATCTTTGGTACATTGCAACTTTTTATGCAAAATTGTAGCACTTTTATTACTTTTAGCCGTATTCTTAAATTTTTGTTCACTGTTAAACATTAGAATATTTTTTATTATTATTATTATATTATTTACATTAACAAGCATCTAATAGCAAAAACCAATTGAAGCAAATAATGAAAATATATTAAACTAGTTTGTTTTATTGCATTGCTTTAAATATATTAGGAGGAACATAATGATATTTTTACACAATATCACAAACGACAATTTATATTAAATTATAGCACGATTGCGAATGTAAGAACTGTATTCAAATTCAGTTTGATCGTTCAGAAGATATATGTATGCTTTTTTCAGGAGTCAATTTTCAAAATTTAAATCGAATTTCATATCATATAAATTCATCTAGCAGTCATGAAAATGGCTTTGCGTTTAAGAAATTGCAAGCAATTGAAATTGGTACATTTCATATGTAAATTTGCTACAATTGGCAATCGAGCGATTCCAATTGGGAATAGAGCATGCTCTTTTGTTTTGCGCACAGCTGGCAACTCTGTCAACTGCCGGCCGCTGGCCTAATAATAAAAAGAACAAAAACTATATTGTACGAAAAGTGCGATAAACGTAATTAACAACAACGTAGCGTAGACATTGGCAGCGATCGGCTCAGGGCGCAGCAGTACGTTAGTTTACGCCGTCTGTGTCAGTTTTGAAACTACATTTTTATTAATTTTATTGTGCTCATTGCTTAATCTCAAGTACAAAATAACCGATTAGATTTCGTGACGAAATCGAGAGCAACAACAACAACAATAGCGGTCAGGATGAACTCCATTTTGATAACGGGCTGCAATCGCGGTTTGGGTCTAGGCCTGGTTAAGGCACTTAATTCGTTGCCGGAGCCGCCGCAGCATCTATTTACCACTTGCCGCAACTTGGAGCTGGCCACAGTAAGTCCATGACTCATGCACGCCCATTTTGTCAAAGTTATCGAAACTACGCGAATAATTAAAAAAAAAAAGTCGCAACAAATAAGCCCGCAGCCTGCGTTTTGCTCACCTTTACCGTCAACGGGTGCCATGTTTTGCAGATTGTGCAAGTGTTTAAGGCTAACAATTAGGATCAGCAGTAGTCTCCAAATATTAGTTTAAGGCACTCTTCAGTTAGACTTGAACACGGGCAGTGCAGGCAATAAATAACAACTCAATTTGTCGGAAATTCAGCAACTGGTTAATCCGCGTCACACTCTCTCGCCAGCGAACGCAAATGCGAAATAAGCGGTAAAGATTTTGCAATTGCTTTTACGCTTTCGGTTTGACGCTACGCTTCGGCTATCGCAGCTCGTTTTCCAGTTATGGAAAGCACTAGATATCGATATATCAATAACTAGCGATGGGTGTGCAACGATAGGCTCATTAAGTTGGCTGCGCGCACATTTTTAAGTCGCATTTTGTTGGCGCCACTTTTGTATAGTAAATATATTTCGTTTTTTTATAACCCTTGCAAAACTTGGAAACGAAGTACGTATCGAAGACGTTTCCGGCCCCATAAGGATTATCATATATATTCTAGATCTCCAGCAATGGCCGAGCCGATCTAGCCATACTAATACTAATGTGTATATGAACGATCGGTCAAAAATTAAGCTGTATATATATCTTCAGCATCCGGAAAATATCAGTTGTATATGTCTGTTAGGGTCGTTGAGCTAGTGAATTGAACCCTGTCCCAATTCGAAGCGAATTCAATCCGCAAAATCTTGTCAAGAATAAAAATGGTAAATTCACATCCAAAAAGTATAAACCGCCACAGGAGTTTACATATTATGTATATTTACTTACAAATACAATTATTTTGATTTATAGGAGCTGAAAGATCTGGCCAAAAATCATTCAAACATACACATACTTGAGATTGGTAAGTAGAATCTCCTACAAATACATACATACATATATAGCTTAAGTACTTATTAACTAGCTGCATTTTGTTGCAGATTTGAAAAACTTTGACGACTATGACAAGCTGGTTGGAGAAATCTCTGCGGTGACCAAAGATGCTGGTCTCAATGTGCTCTTCAACAATGCTGGGATGGCGACCAAGTCTGTGCGGATTGGTGCCACCAGGCATCAGGATCTGATGGATACGCTCCAAACGAACACCGTGGCGCCCATAATGCTGACTAAGGCCTGTCTGCCGCTGCTGAAGAAGGCGTCGGAGGCAAATGAGGCCCAAACGATGGGCGTGAGGCGTGCTGCCATCATCAACATGAGCTCCATACTAGGCTCCATTCAGGCGAACGCAGAGGGTGGCATGTACGCGTATCGTGCATCCAAGGCGGCCTTAAATGCGGCCACCAAATCGATGAGCATTGATTTGTTGGCCCAGAAGATATTGTGCATCAGTTTGCATCCGGGCTGGGTGCGCACGGATATGGGGGGCGGCAATGCACCGCTGGATGTATCCAGCAGCACCGCACAGATTGTGGACACGATTTGCAAGCTGAATGAGTCGCATAATGGCGGTTTCTATCAATACGATGGTGCCCAGCTGCCCTGGTAGAGTCGTGCGCCAAAGTTGTCTGTTATACATACATACATATATATATATATATATATTTTGTTAAATTCTATGTATATTCTTGTTGGTGCTTAAAGAAATGTTCCGGAAATCATACAAGTACACACGTTATACGTTGCGGCAGTTACAATCTTATTCGTCCTCCCACACTTCTTACGTATCAGAGTCGCGGCGGTGGCGGAGCGTTGCCCGTGTCCTCATTGCCATTCATCGGGTAGGCAACACGCTTGCGGAGATTGAGGCGGGGACGTCGTGTGTTCTCATTGGTGGTCGTGGTGTCTGCCGGAATTGGAGGTGGATCGTTCCAGCCGGGCGTGAGAGAGCCTAGCGGGTTAAAAAGAGAGAGAGAAAGATGGGTAGGAGAGCAAGCGTTATGTGGCGAACAAGTGATGAAATCAAATGAAGAATCCCGTCGTTTCGGGAAAAAATATACGGCGGAATGGAGACCGTCTCTATATAGCATATAGACATGTTTCAGTTTCCGCTTTTGGAAAAGTGAATTTCACTCATCAAATATAAAGTATATATTTCATCAGTTTCACTTTTGCACAATTTTGACGAATGTGGAAACTGGAATAGTTCCGTTTCATCAGACTTCTTCCGCTTGCAATTTTTGGCACAACTTTGGGGAAGTCTACCCCCTCAAATGTTCCGCTTTTCCCCTTTTTTCATTGCCCAATGGGACGTGGCTTTAATTCTAGATCAAAATCATTCAATTTAAGAGAAATTCACGCCCGCTGATTATATTTTTCACAATGTTAAAATTTTTTCATGCTTTTTGCTGCATTTTAAATGGACACGTCAAAGGGGGGTAACTACAAAGTATACCGAAAGTAGGAAAATTGAAAATTGATTTTTATCAAATTGTTCATGCTATGGAATATTCGGGCGGGATACGAGATTTGTGAAATATTCAGAAACAACGGGATCGGGGAAGGGAAAACATTCTTTTTTGTGACGTGTGGGACTCGCATCGAATTTTCCATACCACTTCCCATTTCTACTGCGAACTGTCTGCCTTTGGTTTACCTGGAAAGGCGCCTGTGGGTACAATGACTTGGCCAGTTGGTGGTGGTGGTGCCTGTGTTGCGGGCGGCGGTGGCGGCGGCTGCTGCTGCGGCATTGGTGGCGTCATTTATTTTGTTGATTTTCGGTGTCTTGTTGCAAATTTAGCGTGTCTGTTTACCTGTTAACAATATACGATCAGCTGCTTTTGCCAAATCGCAGTATTGCGTGAATTTTGTTATCGATTTCGATATTTGAAGCCAACAATTGACGTGCCGTAGGGTTGTAAAAGCAATATCGATTAATCAAACAACAGCAATGCTTTGTTTGACTAATCGATTTTTGCTAACTATTTGGCGTACTCAATTTTTGGGCGCCAAATTTCGAATTGTGAACGAGCTACAAAAAACAATAACTTTTCGGAATAAATATAACCCATACTCTTCTTCTGGTAATATTAGTGCAAGTAAAGCAAGTACAATTTTATTTTATTGTAATGCAGATTGTTGTGCGTGTGAGATTTCCAGATTTTCTCTTACCGATTCTTCTAGCGTCAGTACGGCAGTTAAAGCGCCACGAGGAAAAACGATGTGTGGAGCACTTAAATCAAATTTGTGGCTACAAAAAATTGTAATATAAATTCTGTCTATTTTTCACCTAACAATATGCTGCAAAGTCAGGCCATTACTTACGAATAATTAAAATATATCTGTCCAATATTGCTCAGTTTATCAGCCAGCTTCAAGTGCGAAAATAATTTGAGTGCAGCCAACTTCATGGAATTGCTCTGGAAGGCGGCTTGAATTTGAATTTGAACGTTAATTTGATTAAGAAACGTTACAAATTCACAGTTGTAAAATGCCCAACGCACTGGCGCGCCGACTGAGTGCTGTGAAAGGAAAGAGAAGACTGAAGAGCTGACATCCACAGGATCTTCCTAAGAGAACCCTTTTTCAAATGCAAAAACCCTGTAAATAATGTGTGTAATGTAAATAATAATAAGTAAATAATTTGTTATTTCCCATTTGTGAAAGTGTAGTCCTGTATATAAGTATCAGCCTGTGCTCAAAATGAGTTATTTTAATGATAAGAAGTACTTCAGGGGCTTCATTTTGAAGAAAACCTTGGTTATGTTTAATTTAAAACCGGTTGGGCAATTTTAAGGAAACTGCCAGCATATATTGTACAATAAGTATAGTTCTTTATTCAAATATAGGATAATCTAGATATATATATGTATGTTTGTTTGTTGCTGTTTTGGTGTCTTACAATAGCCGCTGTCACACGCACAAGAGTCTTTTGATCTAATCTTGTGCAGTGGCCAGCAGCTGCAATAAGCACCGCTCGAATTCGACGATATAATATTATTTCAATACATTATTTATTCACTTAACACTTTCAACTGGTTGACAACTGCTTGGTGTGTGTTTGTTTGAAGGACTTCTTCTATTTGTTATTGAATTAATGATGAGCTTAAGGCCACCAACATATGTTCCGGTTCACAATTCCAATTGACTGGGGCTCTGGACGCGTTTTTGAATATTTGATTCCGCTTTTGTTGTCTTGTTGATTTTGGATTGTTGCATGAATAATCAGCTCACTAAAAAAAACGTGTCTTTCAACCGATATTGATTATCAATTTGAAATTTTGTGTTGTCCTTTCATAATATATGGGAACGCATCAATTATTTTCGGCCAAAATAATTCCACGCTCCAACAATTTGCATGTGCCTTATAAATTATTAAATGTCATTTTGTTGTATACCAAAAAAAAATTCTCAATTTTGCCATTTAATTGTATAATTTGTGAAACTTAATATGCACTGACAGGCCTTAAGCCCAGAAAAAATTGAAAAAAAACAAATGTTTAAATAGTTTTTTCGCTTGGAATTGATCCTTTTTGATTGTGTGGCACTTGAAAAAAAAATATATTTACTTATTTTAATATTGAATATTAAGATATGCAAATATTGTTGCTGCTGCTGCTGCTGCTGCTGCTGCTGTTCGTAGCTGTTATCGTTTAATTAACAATATTTAACTGAGACAATGTTCTGGCCACCAGGCCGCTTTTATAGTCGCAGGTAAACCACGTCGCCGTCGACGTTGGCGTCGCTGTTAACGCTGCTGCTGGCGTCGCATCCCTAAAGTTACATGTTACCAGCTGTTGTTGTTGTTGCTGCTGTACGTGCTGTGGTGTTGTAGTCAACTTTTTAAATGGGCAACATATGAAGACACACATACACCCACGCACACACCCACTCACACACACATACACGCTGGACAGTGGGCATATGCCGAAGCGAAGACTTAGATGTGTGTGTGCGTGTGTATGACTTTGTAATATTATTAGACGGCATTAGTGTATTAGTGTGCAGCGGCCCTATTGCCTGACCTGCAGCAAGGGTAATGGGGGGCGGGGGGGGGGGGGGGGGGGCGTGCATGTGTTTGCGCGCTAAACTAAAACTCGCTGCCTACTTTTAGGTGCAGCAAATCAAAAAATGCAGCAACACTTTGCGTGGGTGCGAGAGAGAAGCATATCATTGAGGCAGGCTTGTGGCGCAACGCTGGCAGAGCAGAGCAGGGCTTCTATAGCTTGGGGGCAAGGAAATATGATGCCGCCTCAAGCTATGCAATTGCAACTGCAATACAACTTGCAACTTGCAACAATACAAACTCCCCGTTCCCATTCTCATTCCCATACCCGTTCCCATTCCCATTCCCATTCCCATACCCATTCCTTTTCCAATGAACCTAAGGGCAGGGTTGTTTTCTTGTTGTTGTTGCAGTAGTTTTCTTCGGCAGGCGTGTATGCAGCTCACAAACTGTGGACACACGTTGGGTGTGGGAGGGGCGCAGGTTTACAAAAATTAAATAACATTGTTCTATGCCATGCATGTGACACCTTTAACGCTGCCCCCGCCCGTCGCCCGCCCGCTGCTGATCACTTGTATGGCATCGCCGTTTCGAATGCTTCGCTGCGCTGCGCCCGTACAACGGGGCCTTGCACCGTGTTCGTCTCTGTGTGTGTGTGTATGTGTGCGTGTGGGGAATCTCAACAAGGTAACTAGCAGGCTTAATACAACAACAATAAGCGCGCAGGAGGACACGGCAGCGGTCAGCGGGCGGCGGGCGACGGCGCTTAGCGAAAATGGCGCGTATCAAGTGACAGATTGTCTGCGGCAAAGAGGCCAACAGCTCCGGACGGCGCCCAGTGTTGGGCAGTGCTTCTTCTTCCTGCTCTGCTTCTTCCTCTTCTTCTTCTCACACTGCTTCTTCTGCTGCTTCTTGCCAGCGCTGTTGTTCTTGTTGTTGCTCTGGTGAAACCATAATTTTCAAAGCGGGCGACAGGCAAAGTACATTTGCATTCACACACACACACTGCATTTGTATGTGTGTGTGTGAGTGTGTGTGTAAATATAACAACATTTTTTGCCACCTAGTATCTGTATTTTATTTTATATATAGTATTTTTCCTGCTGCACGCCAAACGATTTTATTCCTATACTATACATAGTATTCCATACAAACTACTCGAATTCCTTCATCCAACTCCTCATTACTGTCAAGTACAGTTTTTGTAGACTCAGGTACATGGATTTGTAACAATGCAACCAGCTGGCTACTCTGAATCTAGTAGAACCAACCAGCAGAGCTCAGTTACTCTAGGTTACACTGAGATGTTCAATTAGAATTTTAAACAGGTGAAAGCCTCGCTCTTGAAGGTTCTCAAAACTGCAATACAATCCAAAAACTTGCATTGACAGGTTCTTGACGTGGCAGGGTAGAAACATTTTTTATCTCCGCTTTCAAGGATACCATCAGTGAACCTTGAAATTAATGATGTGGCAATAGCTTTTAAAATGTTGAAAAAAAAACACATATAATAATTTAATAAGAAACTTAAAATGTTTCAACTTTAGCGGCTAATATCTTCCAAGCTTAACCTTAAAAAAGCTATAAGAAAAATATATTCTTGATTAGCAATAGTAGCATAGTCGATCTAGATATGTTTATCCGCCCTTCTTTAGAAACACTATGCAAGCTGTTCACAAATTTTAAAGTCATTTCGATGAAACTTGTCAAAGTTATATATGCCAGAAATCGGATCATCATATATGTATCTGCCATTAGACAAATCGTCAGAAAATTCAAAATTGTATTATACCCTAAAGTACATGTTGACCAAGTTTCATCATAATCTGACCACTATATCTTAAAGCTGTCAATGCTGTTCTAATCGTTTAAAAGTGAATTGCATTAAAAACTTTTTTATTTTCACAAATATCTCAAACTTAGTTAACATTTAGCGGGATAAATGTATTATAATTGCCATAGTTTGCTACAACTTTTGCAACTCTGCAAATTGTATATTATGTTTCTAAACATGTCTTCCTTGAACCCCGCAGTTCGAAAAAAGATATATCTTTCACATTTATATAATTAGAGTCACCAAATTTGATAGACAGATAAATAGTTTTGCGACCCAATAAATAGGTAAAATAAAACAGCCTGGAAGCAGAGTATACGCAGTCGGGAACTTTCGACTGCAACGTACTGCCTTGTTTCGTTTTTGATTTATAGCTAGATTTTCAGGATATTATTGGCTCCCACGATTTGACATCACTTATTTATCATCGCCATGATTTTATCATTAAATATCATTTAATTATTTTTGCTCTTTTATTGTAAGAATTGTCAATTAAAACCGTTTGCAGCGACAGACAGTTCTGGTAATGGATATTTTTGTGCAAATTACGATGCTTCAAGTCTACTAATTGCTTATTTTTGTCGATGCCAATAGCCGTAATATTCATAATTATTTCAAGTGTCTGATTATCTGCGGGGGGGGCGAAAGTGGGCAGACTACATTGAAATGTCCTGCCAATGAATAAATTGGCTTGTTGCGAATGTTTATACATTGTTATAAAATCAGCTAAAGACTTTCTAAGATATAGAAATGCTACATACTCAAAATTTCGATTATAAATGGCATTGAAAAACCCTTTCAACTGACAAAGTATATATGATAGCAAAAAGCAAATTTAAATACAAATAAATAGTTTTATATCTATCTATATAAAAGTGAATGTCTGTCTGTATGTTCGCGATAAACTTGAAAACCGTTTAAAGGATCTTGATGAAATCTTTTATAATATATTCCTTGAAGTCCAGGGAATGTTTATAGCTATAGTTTGTTGTGTCATCACCACCTCCACACAACCACCCACTCAGAAACGAAAAATGATAATATTCATGAGTATAATTTTACATTAAATAAAAACTATAATATCCACGAGTGTTAGTGTGTGTAAGTGTGTGGGGAAGGAAGTTTCATAGCAATTTTTTTACCGTGCCCTCGCAGCGAAGCGCGCCGGGTCCGCTAGTATTATATAAAAAAACTGACCTATATATGTTTTTTTGGACACATAAAATTAGCCACGATGCAATTTTTTAAACTTGATTGCCTGTCGATAAAAAAGTTTCCTCTGCACTCATTTCTTAAAATTGTTTTTAGCTAATTTCCAATCAATTCTTTGTATGCTTTGTAAATTAATAAAGTTATGATCAAATATGTATCGAAGAATACGAAATCTAGTTTCTTTTTTAAAATAACATAATAATAACATTATCAATAGTATCGATAATTGAAACTATCATTGAAAATATCAAGTGGTGACATAATCGATGATTTCCCAGCTCCAATATGATAACAATATTGGTTGCCCAATCTTTAAAATTATCGAAAAGATTGCGTTGATACGGATTAACTGAAGACGTACATTAGACAAAACCCAATTTACTAATTTTATCTTTGCGAACAGATTATAATTAAAGACTTAATCAACTTATGTTCATTGGATATAATTAGATATTTGGGATAATTAAGATAATTAAGAGTTACTTTGAAAATTATCTGTTGTTCTTCAGATTCTGTAATCTCCAGAAACTTTTCATATTTAAAATTTACCATCCTGACTAGAAGACGACGAATGCTTCTGGGGAAGCACATACTTTTCTTAACAGGAGAGATGTAGAGACCCATAACTGAAGGAAACTCCCTCATAAGATCAAGAAATTTGGGTTAAGAAAGAGCTTTAGGCTTAAATGGAAGTAATATCTATAGATATTATAGGTACAGTACACAATTTAAGCGGGGATGTGTGCAATTCATTTTATTAGCATTTCGACGTCATTTTATATATTCGTAGCATACTTATTCATACTCTAATTGAATGTTTCAAAATAAGTTAAAACGAATGTGGAACTCTCAGCAAATTTTAATAGACGGCTCACAAATTTATGTATTACCATTTTGGTATAGTTTGAGATCTGTTAAGACTTGATCAAATATGGAAATTAGCCTGTCCCATAAGACAGAATAGGTTCAAGTTTCATTTATGGTGGTTCGGAAGATAAGGATTTGATAACAAATTATGAAATTTTGTAAAGATATCGCTCACCTTTCTTCACATAGCTTGCATTTTCCTAAATCTTGTGGAATAGATTAGATTAAAGTTACTTATGTTGAATATCGAAATATGGTCATGTTAAAATCAATATTGCACTGTTAATGTTAACAGTACTGTGGCTGTCAGCAGGACTGTAACTGTTAACAGCCCCAGTCCAGAGACTGTCAATGTTACTGCTAATAACTTCAATGTGACTGTTAAACGTTTAATTTGAAAAACAATTGGCTTTGCTTGAAAAGTATTCGGAAATGGGAACAAGCATTAATAACATAACATACCCTTCCATATATAGTACATATGTAACTATTTAAACTCATTTAATCAGATCAGCTGGTTAGAACACTGGCTTAGTATGTTTAATATATGAATTGGGTCAAACGAGTCTTATAAATAGTTTAAAATATATATTTTTCTTAATATTTATTTCCATTGTAAGACTAACTCAAGCTCAGATTCAAAATGATTTCAATATTTGTATAAGATCGGGAAAAGCAATGCGTCAAGCTGCAATTACAATTGCTTTTGAGCCAATTGTGTAGACACGATAAGGAAGTTTTCTTACAATATGGATAACAAAACCCTCCGGCTTAGCTCTTACTTGAATCAATATTTTCAAAGGTGTCTGTACAATACGGAATGCATGTGTTATAGCGTTACTTTTGATGGTCTCTGTGTAATATCGACTTGGCTATGTTGATTAAAAATATGTGTATATACTATATCCATGCACATTCGCAGAACTTCAGCCAATTCATAGGAAGCATGCCACAAATTAACATTTTTCTCAAAACTTTTTATGAAGCATAAACTATTTGCACATCCTGCTGCCAAGGTCAGCCATCATATTGAAAAGTTGTATTGAAATTGTTCAACGGAATGAACTTAATCAAATTGGCAACAATGCGAAACCATAGAAATATGTTAATTAAAATTCATGCGAATATTGCAACGAGTGCGTACCACAAAAACCTACATGCATAGAAAGAATCCTTTAATAATAGTGTTGTTTAACTGAAATATGCATGGTTGCAATTGAAATTGTATATGTTGCTGGTAATCAGTAATTGTAAAATGCATTTCGGGGGTTAATTACAAGGTAAACCGTGCAGCGAAATGCAATTTGTGGCTACTTGACCTTTTTCTGCATGCCTGATAAATGCCACTTGGCAATCGATTGTGAACTGCGGCTTTCGCTTGGTTTACACGACGCAGCCTTCTTGTGGCATTCGATTTCTATTCAATTAGTTTAGGTATAGTCTTAGGATCGACTAACAAGAACATGCACGTATTGGAAACTTCGAGATTTCAATCTATTCTGCTTCAAAATGTGTGCTACACAGTTTTTTGTGGAATTGCTGCAAAAGTGGAATTCAGAACAGCTTTTATGAATTAAAAAGCTTATTGGAAATATGGAAATAAAGCAACTAATATGAAATTGTGTTTTAAATTCGATTGCAATGCATTTCCCCATTTAGAAAACGCTTTTTGAAATGTAACAAGCTGAATGCAAGCCTGTCCTGTTCCAAGTTTCCATTTCGTAGCATTTTCGTTAGATTTAATTTGGAGCTTGCATGAAATTTATAGAAACTAATTTGAAATATAGCAATTCAAAAGTCGCCATTGGATCTCACTACTATAATTTTGGTAAATATTGTAAAAAATAGATATTAGTTCATATAAATAATATTAATGCAATATATGTTTCATCTCTGATCAATTTTTCTTACTCCCTTACATGTAAAACTAGATTAAGTTGCCACTAAAGGTAGCGGAACACTTGTTTAAATAAAATATACAAAATTGTTTAACAAAAAAAAAAAAAGAAAGAAATGTTGCAAAACTTTTTACTCCCTGTACCCATAAAATGGGTAAAAGGGGGTATTACATCTGTGCAAATGTATGTAACAGACAGAAGGAGACATCTCCGATCCTATAAAGTATATATATTCTTGATCAGTATCAAAAGAGATTTCGATTTGGCCATGTCCGTCTGTCTGTCCGTCTGTCCGTCTGTCCGTATGAACGCGTCGATCTCAGCAACTACAAGATCTAGAGACACCAAATTTGAAATGTAGGTTCCTGTATACCATACGCAGATCAAGTTTGCTTCACATTTCAGATATCTCCCCCTGTTCCCCCGCAAATAAATTAAAACCGTTTTACAGGAACAATTTTCAAGATATAGCTTTAAGATTTGGCATGTACAATACTTTAGTCTCTCTTAATATACTGTCCAAATTTCAAGTCGATCGGATAATAAACACGGTTATTCACGAAAGAAGATTCAGTAATGCAGCGAGAGGGGAAGAAGAAGCACAGCCACCATTTAAAATGCCTCGCTTGCTCTGTCGCGTGCGCTATCGCTCGTGTGTGTGCGTCTTTGTGTATGTGTGTATGTATGTGTAAGTGGACGTGGATGTGATTGGATGTCTTAGACCTGGGTACAGGGAGTTTCGTAGTCGGGTATACTCGACTATAGCATTCTTACTTGTTTATAAAGTAATTTTCTGAATTCCAATGTCGGAACAATTTTGTAATATTTCAATTAGTGCTATCAAGGGGAAATAGTGCAAGAAAGTGCACTTGAAAAACTCTATACTCGACCTTACTATATTATATAACTTCTAATATAGTAATCAGATTTAAATCAATTTTCTTACCAAACTATATATGGAATAATACAACTCGCAATTGCTGAGATCGGTTAAAGTATTTCTCCGTTTATTCCTATCTGCAAAAGTATAAAAATATAAATTTAACTTCTTTTTTAAGCTATCAACTATGTACTACTATGAACTTGTACAAATATCAGCAGTAAATGTAATTTTCTTATCTTCAGAAACCAAACAAACGTAAGTGTAACGTCCGCAACGATCGTAAGTCAATAAACTTAGTTTAAACGATAAATAATTTGGTATTCGTGAAAGTTGTTTTCTATATACTCAAATGTGAATCATTTTATATGTTGAGATGAATTTTTATTTATGCTGCGGAGCTTTGAGCGACTTTTGGTTGTTGTAACGTCCGCAACGTCATCTTACGCTTAACTATATCCTTGATGAAGCAACTTCAGATATATTTTTGAATGCCATTGGAAAGCAATCTCAAGAAGCTACCTACCACAAATGTTCCTATACGCAGGACTAGCCCATATCCTAGCTAGGAGCTATATCGGAATCAGTTAGGCCGCATAAACATGAAATGAGGACGATTGTGTTGTCGCTCCAACGAACTGACAATTTCGATTTCAATCAATATTCATGAAATAACATTGTAATTAAATGTGCACACGCACACACAAAAGTGTGTGTAATATATATATAATACATATATATATATGTGTGTGTGTGTGGCGCCTATGCTTCAGTTGAAAGCACTGACAGCATAAACGGCCTGGTTAGGGCCTTGCACTTGGCTCGTCCTGGTGCGTATGCACGTCAAACGTGTCCTTTTCAGAGCAGGCAACCGCAAAATTGCGAGGCCAGGGGCCAACAAAATTGGACGTCAATGCGCGTCAGCGGAAGACAGCAAATTGTTGGCATTGCCGTTGCCGTTGGCCTGTGGCAACCTTCGCGGTTGCAACGTCATCAAAGCGCTGCGCTGGGCCACGTTGCCAATGCGCTTAATTATACGCTGGCATCGCGCACATGTTGTAAATAGTTGAGCCAAAATCTAGGACACGCGACTTGTTGGGCTCGTCAACATCTTGATGCGGGTCCTAGCACTCGTCTCAGCCACTTGCCACTTGCCGCTTGCCACACTCGCTCTCCACATTGTTGATGACGTTGCAGACTGCGTGTGGCAAGCTCGGCTCTTTTTGTTGTCGCTGTCTCGGCACTGGGTTACTGTGCTGCTGCTCTTGGCCCCCGTCACATCCCGAGCCCAGCCTCGAGTACAGCATGGCCCCGGCCCCGGCCCCGGCCCCGGCCCCGGCCCCGGCCCCGATGCTGTGCCACAGATGTTGACTGTGACGTCAGCAGCTCGACTCGGGTAAATGGCCTCTGCCAGCCAGTCACATGTTGCTAGCACACACACACACACACACACACTTACACACAAAAGTAAGCATTCTGCTTTGCAGATTTTATTACTTACAAAATATTTGTGAAATATTTTGTGCTGCAGTTTTACCATGCAACATATTCGCTGGCAAACATTTGCTACAAGTTTCTAGCTCTGGTTTTGAATAATTTTATCACGAAATATGCGAGGCACTGTTTATAATATCTATACATCTACCGAGGCTCGCAACTGCCAAAAAAAAAATTTTAAAAAAAAATTGCAACTTTTTTGTTTTTTTTTTAAGCACCCCAAACAAACTTAGCCATTCAAAGTTTTGTTGTACTATTTGCTTATTGAGTAATTTGAATCCTCTCTATTATGTGATGCCTATTATATCCTATATCGGTTGGGAACTGAGTATTTGTATCTACAACGTTGTTGTTTTCACAATTTTTGAAAAAAAAACTGCAATTGCCAGTTTCATTATACTTCGTATAGATGGATAAGTTTTGTTTAAAATCTGTCTAAGATCTGATAAGGGCACATATTATGTAATCATCAAGGGGGTGGGAGAGTCAACCATATTTTAACGCTTGATTACTTGGCGTGGGGGAGTCCTTGGGTTATGATTACGTATTCTACCTAATGGCTTTCTTTCACATTTTCTTTTTCAAATTTCCCGGGTACTTAAAAAAATATTTCTTTTTAAAAACAGCATTAAAATCATTAAAATTAAGACACTTTCTCGATCTTGTGACACGTCAAGCTCTCGATTTGAAAAGAGACTCCTTAAGATTTGATACAAATTAATGTTGTGCCAAAAGATCTTAAAAAACGTGTGCAAAATGTTGCTTTTTCTCCGAAGAAACAAATTTTGTATGATTGAGTAATCATAGGTGGGAAGGGAAGGGAGTCAGCTTAATGATTACGTTTGATTACATGGGGGGAGGGTAACAAAAAAGGGCGAAAAAGTGATTACGTAAGATGAATTAGTTTCAAATGTAATTTTGTTTGCGCTTTTAACAAGTTTTCATGAATCTATGTACTAAATGATGTTTTTTGTTTCGAGGCAGCGCTGTTTTTGCCTTTGTAAATAAATAAATAAGTAAATTGATTGAATTCAAACTCAATTTTGGTGTACTTACTTTTCCTTACTTCTTTCTTTCCGTTCAATGTTCAGGCTAAAATTTGGCTGCTTTTCAATTTCTATACGTAGTGTAAGTATTGTTTTTTATTAAAGTTCTTTATTGTCAGCAGTTTGTATTTGTATTTTAAGATCTTAGCTGCGTATTTATTTATTTGTTTGTTAATTAATTAAAATATATAAGCTTTTATTAGATTATACTTAGTAGAAGGAAACTATTAATATTTAACAATTTATCAAAATTTACGATAATTAATCATTAAAATAAAATCAATTTATCAATTTACAAACGGTAAAATATAAAAGCAATTAAGGGTTTATAACATGAATCAACATTATAACCAAGAATGGAATGTAATTACCGTCAGAAGAGTCCTTAACTGAAGAGTCCTTTGAGCAATAGTGAGGATGATACCAAAGTACCAACAGTTGTTGTTTTTAATGCCGGAATCGACAGCATTTATAATTAAATGAATTACTGCAAAAATAATGGAATCTCAGCATCCAAATTATTGGAACTGTGTCATGTTATTGTTTACCTTCATTCAAAAATCAATGTTTATTTACATTTTAATTAAGTTCGAATAAACAACATACTTAGCATGCATACCGTTGTTGATGTGTTTAAGTTTTCTAAAATAAGAAGAACTCCACTCAGAGCCAAGTAGTGCTAATTATCGAGCTGTATTTAGTTATTTACCTTTCTGAATTAATAAGGCAGTAAGCAGATATACTATACCTCATAATTGGTCGAGTAATACATTTATATATTTACATAATAAGAAAAACGTGTAAGTTATAGAAATAAAATTGAAATTAAATCGAATAATAAATGATTAAAAAACTAATTTGAAGGTGCAACAGTTCTGATAAATTGATAGCAAAGTGAATATTTATATCCTCAGCTCCAATGAGTTTACTATTCAATTTTTATGGTTATTAAAGCAAATATTATAAAAACAATTTCTTACATTTTTGCAAAAGCTAGTTGTACACAGACAGAACAGTTTTTCTTACTATTTTTTTAAACTATGTAAGTTTGAATTGATCGGAACAGAAAATATCCAATAAAAGTTCATAGCGCCTGAAAGTAGGCAACGTTTTTATTTTGAACACTAATTGTCTGTGTAATTACCTAATTTCTTTTTTGTTAATTTAAAATTTTATTATATTTAGTAACCAGTTAAATAAATATGCAAATTTTTATAAAAAGAAAAAATTAAAATTCATTTGTTAGCGGAATTCGGAACTGGCCTGACAATTTTTATTTGCGTTTCTAAACTTTTAAAGCTGACGCTTATAGTTTTAGAATTGTAGAATTAATACAAAAATTTGAAAAAATAATTAAGAAATTAAACATATGAAAACTGAAATAGCATGTTTGAGACAAATTACAACAAATCTTACGTGTTTTAATATTTTGGACCCAACCGGATTGAAATTTCCAACGGGTTCACTGATATAACTCAAAAGATTGCACCCTCAGGACTTAGCACAACGTAATGTCTTCTAATTATAATCTGCATATAATAACAAAAAACAGATATTTTATATTTTTTAAACAAAACAACTGTTTCAATCATCTTCAAAGCCCTACGAAACTGAATCTTTTATTCCTGTCCTTCATTAAAAACCATGCTACACACTTTTCTGTGGAATTCCTTTCTATATGGAATTCAGAATTTTCTCCCGATCTCGAACTGTCTGAATAACATTTGTGTTTACAAAGATTTCCTACCCAAACTTAATAAACCTAAGTCTTATTATGTTTTGTGCAAGCTGACCAAATTTGGTTCAAATCTAACCACTATAACTTATAGCTGCCATAGGAAGAATCGGATGAAAAATGAGTTTTTGTGAAAAAAAGCCTTTTGGTCTTCACAATTTCATGCAAGCTCAGTAATTGCGAATTATATTGAATAATATATACATAGATTGCTAAAATTTAATAAAGATCGGAAAACCGGTTGAAAATTAAGTTTTTCTATGAAAAACATTGCTGCAAGGATAAAAATAACTTCTTGTTCTATTTTTATTTTTATAATTTCACTTCTACTGTCATTTAATTGTATGCTGATCCTAAAGTATGCCTTTTATATATATTTGTGTGGAATTATTAGGAGAATGGATTTCGGAACAGGCATGTTAAGTTTCTTCAATTCTTTCAGGAATTTTGACATGTAAAATTATATAAAATCTAAAATCAGGAACAATATTTATTTGCAAATTCAAGCAATATACAGTTGAAATGCAGAAGATGGTAATACTTACATGGATATTTGATATAAAAAAATGTGAAAAGAATAATAAGAAGAAAAACAATGCACAAAATTTGATTCAAGCGCCAAAAAGTATGCTATACATGTATTTGTGGAATGTGGTCGAAAATGATACATGTAGAGAAATGTATCAAATTTTACAATGTATTAAGCTGATACACTTCCGAACTGTTTCAAGTTCGTCTATATTTGATGTGTATGTAAGCATCTTTTTGTTTACTGATGAATATGTTGATTGTATTTATTTAATATTTCTTGTTGATTGTTGCTGCCGCACCGACGAGCTCAACGTGTCAAGTTTTTGAATTTCAAATACGCTCAAAACTTGCTTGGTGGAACTCGCCCGTAGGACAGACAGGATGCGCGACAGGATCGACACTTCAAAAAAAATAAACAAAATAATAGAAACTTACTCAGTGCGTGCAGCTTAGGGCAATAATTAATAATCACTTTGAAACACTTTTTAGTTTTGAACACACAATAAAAAATGATGAAAAAAATTTGAAAGTATACTTTGCTCTAAGTGCCACACTTAGAAAGGACTCTGCTTGGTTGAGAGCAGTGGATCGGATTGATGGTACTGGTTAGCTTGGAGATGAATTTCCGACTGATGTTACCAACTGCGGCAGCTTCAAAAGTAAACGATAACCAGGCGCAATTTGAAGCGCTGAGACCGACTGAGGCAGAGGCAGAGGCAGCGACTGAGGCAGAGGCAGAGGCAGAGGCAGACGCAGCGATTGCTGTCGCACGGTATGTCCTTTGCAGCCGCAGGATGTGCAAATGCCGAGGATGCTGTCGCGCAGCCAACTCGCGGCCATTGAGTTCGTTGTCTTTGGTGCAGCTGCGGCTGCTGCGGCCGCTGCGGCCGCTGCGGCTGCTGCTGTTGCCTCTTTTTCTCAATGAATTTTCATGTGTGTCCGCCCCGCTGCCCCTGCCCCTGCTGCTGCTGCTGCTGCTGCTGCTGCTACTGCTGTTTTGTGTTTTGGGTTCGCACCTTGGCTGCACGAGAAACCTAAAAACTTGGATGCTATTCTCCCCCCTCCCCCTCATATCCTGTGAATGAATGCCAACTATGACGTCACAGCATTTGCTTTCGCTTTCATTGGCATTCGGCTCGTCGGGCTCGCCACTAGGTCACTGTGTTAGCAGCATCAGCAAACAGCCAATCGATAGGTAGCTTACCAGGGGTAAGCCGCAAGAGGGGGCCCCGGAGGGGCCAGTGGCAGTTGAGCAGCGACAATGACGTAGGCGACAGCAACAGCTAAGGCAACAGCAACAAAAACAGAGAGAGAGAGAGACAGCAATACAGCAGTGCATAGTAGTTGGCCACTCGCTCGTGCTAACATATTAAGCAGCTTGGTAGTTCGGAACCCATGGGAAGTGTGCCACTTAAACTATCGATATTATCGATAGTCTTGCCAAGCAATCTTGAAAAACCAGTTAAATTTTCACAATTCGATAGTTGCGTTTTTTATAGCTTAAGCAATCAATACTATCGATAGAATTGACAGAGTTCGTTGATGCTTTTGAAAAGTCATTGCAAAGTCGCCACTCGATAGTTGCAATAGCTTAAGCAATCGATACTATCGATAGAATTGACAAAAGATTTGTTGATGCAGCTGAAAACTGACTGAATGTGCAGCGATAGTTATAGCTCAAGAATCGATACTATCGATAGAATTGACAAAGGATTCGTTGATGCTGCGATAGTTATAGTTAAAGCAATCGATACCATCGATAGAATTGACAAGGGATTGGTTGACGCTGCGATAGTTATAGTTAAAGCAATCGATACAATCGATAGAATTGACAAAGGATTCGTTGAAGCTGCGATAGTTATAGTTAAAGCAATCGATACTATCGATAGAATTGACAAAGGATTCGTTGAAGCTGCAATAGTTATAGTTAAAGCAATCGATACCATCGATAGAATTGACAAGGGATTGGTTGACGCTGCGATAGTTATAGTTAAAGCAATCGATACTATCGATAGAATTGACAAAGAACTCCTGACGATGCTAAAAACCCGTTGAAAGTCTAGCGTAGTTACAGCTTAAGCGATCGATACTAGTGAAAGTCTTGTTAAAATATAATTATGCTTTCCATGAACCATTGAAATTTTGTAAATACTATCGGTGGCATCAAACGGACCAAATTCACGGCCTAAATTAGCCTGATAACCGATCTTACCTAATCTAGTCAAATCCAGGAATCGTAAATAATTATGATGTACCCATTTTTTGAGAGAAAATAATCATTATGAAAGAGCATTGATACATGAAAAAGGATTACACCTTGTTGTCAGGACTATACATTGCTGCAGTCACAAAATACTAAAAATACCAAAAAAATACCAAAAAAATACCACAATATCCCAAATTCTGTATATTTGACAACGAAATTACTGAATTTGTTAGTATTTTCTGACTTGGAAAAATACTAAATTAGGGAAATTTTTCAGATGCGAAAAATACTAAAAACTTACTAAACAAATATATTCTTCAGTTATTTTCAATGAACACAAAATAATAATGCCGTCTTTATTGAATAAAACTCAAGAGGTAAGTTTTATTTTTAAGCAAAATATAAAACTCAAAAGATAATCGTTATTTTTCTTCGAAATATAAAACTCAAGAAATAATAAAAAATATTTCTAAGCAAAAAAATAAGTTTGTACTCCCTGTACCTATAAAATGGGTAAGAAGGGGGTACTAACTCTGTGCAAATGTATGTAACAGGCAGAAGGAGACATCTCCGCCCCTATAAAGTATATATATTCCTGATAAGTATCAAAAAAGATTTCGAGTTGGCCATGTCCGTCTGTCTGTCCGTCTGTTCGGATGAACGCGTCGATCTCAGCAACTATAAGAGCTAGGGACACCAAATTTGGAATGTATGTTCCTGTATACCATACGCAGATCAAGTTTGTTTCCCATTTCAGATATCTCCCTCCGTTCCCCCGCAATTCAATCAAATGATTTTTTTTTGTTTTCGTATTTTTGCGCATGTTTTTGTTCCCTTCCTATTAAATTGTTGACAAACCTTAAAACGCCAAGAATACTAAACTGGCAAAATGTAAATTGAGAAATGGATTCATACCAAATTTGGCTCTCCTCGTTTCAGACGAACAATATACTCTTTTCTTATAAAGAACATGTTTTGGAAATAGAGTATTAGGACTCTAAACATCGCAGGATGTTCGCGATAGGCAAGCGTCGCCCGATTCCTATGGAACCAACTAGACTCTTAAGAAATTTTCTGGACCAGCAGGATTTTTCATCTCTAGTATCATCAATTGTGGAAACCGAAGCTATAAATTAGCTTTGACAGTTTTTACACCAAAAAATGGGTACATAAATATATACGAGTATATTTGTTTCTCAATCAGAATCAATAGCTTAGTTGATATAGCCTTGTCCGTCTGTATGATCGCGTTTATTTCAAATTTCGAATATAGTCGGCTCCTGTATACCATACGCAAATTAAGATTATTTACAATTTAAGATACTACTCCGTGAACCCCCAAAAAAAGCCACCCCAAACAAGCCTAATCACTGTATTCGGCAGACTTGGCCCCCTGCGACGTTTTCTTGTTACCAAAACCGAAAAGACCCGCATGAGGACCAGAGATTTTCCACGTTTTCCACGCTTGAGAAGGCAGCTGAAAATCGCTAAGCAAACACATGTACCTATAACCTTTAGATCTGTCAAAAACAAACTGAAAATTCATAATCGCTGATAATGTCAACACATGTTGGGAGCATGTGCACTTACCTAACAAAACGATACAAATAAAAATGCTTTTGTCGAGCTCGCACTTACGTAACAACACGTAACAAGTACAATTTGTGTTAGGCATGCTCGACTACGAGACTCCCTGTAGTCGGGTCTAAAAGTTCCCAAAAACACATAACGTCCTCTACATAATATCTAATCAATATCGGATAACAATTTAATTGGCTTTCGAGTCGTTACATGAGCGACTTTCCTCCTTTCCTAACTCTCTACCTTATAAGGGGGTCAGCCATGAGATCTCCCCACAAGGAGAATATAATTAACAAAACTATATACTCTTGTATACAATCAATATATGTATCTATTTCTTTTTGTGTTTTTGTTGCCGTGCTGTTCTGGATCTTCAGATCTCAACTGGGCAGATTTCTTTATGTAAACCGCCGTTCTCATTATCATCCCAAAATAAGGTTACATATAGTATATCTATTGAAGTTTAAGTTTCCTTACTTATTCTAATTGGTGACCTCGCAAGAAGGTTATTATAAATATTATTTTTATTTTATTTTGTATTATTTCAATTTTAATTTTTACTTTTACTTCATTAATCAAATTTGATTTTTTTTAGATTAAGTAGTTCTTGTATAAATAGTTTAGGTTTAATTTAAGTTGTTCATAAAATTACAGAAAGATAAAGTAAATAAGATTAAAATTAAATTAAAAGATTAAAATAGACATAAAAAATAAAAGTTACTTACTCTGTCTATCAATAATATAATAATATAAATAATATGAACGGAAATTTGAATAAAGAAATCTACTTAGCTAAGATCTGAAGTTCCATCTTAGATCTCTCTAGAGAAGATCTTACTTTTTTTGTATTCTTCAAAGTTTCATTGCCATAATCCCAAGCCTTCGAGACTATCCTTAATACCCTAGATTTCTTTCCAGCGCCTGTTGAAACTCTGGCAGCTGGTCGCGTTGCATGCAGCTTGCGATGACGTCGACACCTGTTTGACATTGCGTGAGGTGGTGGGTGGTGGGTGGTGGTGTGCCAACGTGACACACGCTAAGCCAGGCACATAACCAACCAATCAGGCAGCCACCCATCTTCACCTCCATTGTCAGATGTTTGAGGCAAATGGAACGGATTGCATGTGACAGTGTGACCTTTCGAAGCTGCTTGGATGCACATGTCGGGACATGTGGCTGGATGTCGAATGTCGGGAGTCGTGGGTCGAGAGTCCAGCAGCCTGGCATACCCTGCCAGTTCCGAGAACGACCTTCGCATTTATTTTTAGTGCGTTCTCTAAATATGAACGGGGTCAGCGCCAACTTCTGCAACTTCGAAGCTAACATCGCCGCCCCCCCTGTCAATTCGAATTTGCATTTTGCATTTGCATTTGGCTGCCTCTTATATGGCCGCCATATGCGTCACCAAGACATCGGCGGTGCGTAGGGGGTGGCGGGGAAGGAGGAGGGGGGGGGGGGGGGCAGCCCACTACCTCCTCAAGCAACCCACAACAGACTCCGGCGACTGCCTCAGGCATTTGCAGGGTGCCAACAAAATGTATTTTTATTATGCCGCATATGCATTGTAGAGGCTCGTTTTTATGTGCCCAACATATGTGTGTGTGTGTGTGTGTGTGTGTGTGTGTGTGTGTGTGTGTGTAGTATATATGTGTACATGCTCAATTCAATTTAGTATGTGTATGTATATAAGATATATGCCATGCATATAGGTAGCTGTGCCCGTTTATTTGCTGTTCGTATATATTGCCTCGCATTGTTGCATGGATATCTGAAAAGAAAGCACAAGAACTATTTTAAATACACTGAAAACATTTTTGCTGCCCACCCAATTGTTGTCTATGTGTGTGTGTGTGTCTATGAATTTATACCAGATGTTTTTGGCTGTAAATAATTAGCCAGCAGCTAGCTAAGCAAATATTTATGAGAATATACAAATTAAATACATACATTTATGATTTCATTCAAGGCAGCAAAAATGAAAGTCTTAAAGCTCCTCAAAAATATAATACACTATATCTCAACCGAAATGACAATCGAGCTTTCAAAAGCTTCAGTTTCGCTTGATGCGAGACCATTTAAAGCTTTCAGACGCTTTCAAAGCAGTTAAAATGCTTAAAATGTGAATTTCCAGAATTCAAATCCTGATTAATCTATATTAATCTATTATACAGATTAATAGTAGACAAAATGTTAAGATTCCCAAGCTTTATACCCTTGCAGCAATGTTTTTCATACAAAACCTCAATATTCGTCTGATTATTCCTAATAAAGTATGATAATGTGGTCCAATTTTGGTAAATTTATAGTAAACTACATGAAGTATAATAAGACTCCCAATTATTGAGTGTGGATGTAATATTTGTATAAACAAAAAAGTTTTTCATACAAAAACGAAATTTCAACCCTATTGTTTCTATGGCAGCTATATGATATAATGCTACGATA
Source organism: Hirtodrosophila confusa (assembly GCA_035043065.1). Taxonomy (NCBI): domain Eukaryota; kingdom Metazoa; phylum Arthropoda; class Insecta; order Diptera; family Drosophilidae; genus Hirtodrosophila; species Hirtodrosophila confusa. Next base: position 17,817,349 of record JAWNNI010000242.1, on the reverse strand, counting down.
TTGATTAAATTTGGTCAGATTGTTTAAATTATACAGAAACTTGGTTTGGGTGAGTTTGGGAGGATATCTTGATAGACCAACAAGTTTTTCATACAAAAACATAGTTCACGACCGATTGTTCCTATGGCAGCTATATGTTATAGTGCTCCGATTCGGCTCGTTTCGACATATGTGCTGCCTGTAGCAATAAGAAGGATCTGTACCAAGTTTTATCACGCTAGCTCTACAACTGAGTGACTAGTTTGCATAGAAACAGACGGATAAGCGGACATTACTATATCGACTTGGCTATTGATGTTGATCAAGCATATATATACTTTGTGGAATCGGAAACGTCTCCTTCGATGCGGGGTATCAAAGGGTGTATCACAATCGGGCACTTCCGACTACAACGCTCTTGCTTGTTTTCATTTATCTTTTATACCGACAATGCCGACGTAGTTCTTAAGCCGACTTAATTAAGAAACTAATTTAAAGCTGCATTATTTGTTTATTATTTGGATTAGCTGCACAAATTGGCTGGCAAACTCATTTTCAGGGTCGAGTAGCATTAAGTAACTGTATTTAGTTGGAATTTACTTAGCAGAGCCTTCAATATTGCAAGAATTACAAGAATTATTCATCCTCTTGGGCAGTCAAGTAGCTGGTCGCAATCTCTGTTGTCCTGTGGGGCTGCCTGGCTGAGATTTAAGTAGCTACTTTTCACTACAGCTGAGACGCAGTTGCACCACTCACCACCCACCACCCACCACCCACCATCACCACTGACCCACTGGCAAGCTGGAAGCTGGAAGCTGCAATTTGCATAACCCGTATTTTGCAAATTATAATAAACTCTTGGATGGGGTGCATAATTTATTTTCTAAATTGAACAGCCTTTGTTCATCACAAAATACTGGGAAGAGCGTCATTCCAGTTAGTAGTTTCTAATACGAAAGCAGAAACTTAAGTAATAATTTAAATATAAAACAACCTTGATGTCAAAGCGAATTGCTCAGATTACCAAAACAGGAATACAAGTCGAGATTACCTCTGAGATAGTATACCCCAACCAGGTCTGAAATTTCAAGCAAACTTCATTAGCGTTGGGTATACAACAGGAGTGCCCACGCTTGATGCTCCTTGTTTTTACTCCCTGTAACCATAAAATGGTTAAAAAGGGGGTATTAAATATGTGCAGAAGGAAACATCTTCGACCCTATAAAGTAAATATATATTCTTGATAAATATAAACAGCCCAGCCGATTTGGCCATGTCCGTTCGTCCGTCCATCTGTCCGTCCGGCCGGATGAACGCGTCGATCGCAGAATCTATAAGGGCTAGAGATACCAAATTTGAAATGTAGGCTCCTGTATACCATACGCAGGTTAAGTTTATTTTTGATCTCAGATATTCCCCCCCCCCACCCCCTGCAATTCAATAAAACGTTGTACAGCAACAATTTAAGAGATATACCTTTGGGGCTTGGCACGTGTAATACTTGTGTCACTCTTAATCTACTGTCTAAATTTCAAATTGATCGGATAATAAGCACGCAAGTTATTGACGAAAGTAGATTCAGTACTGCTGAGCGGGGGAAACAGCAGCGCAGACGCTAATTGAAATGCCTCGCTTGTACTGTCGCTTGTGCGTGTGCGTCTTGTGTGTAAATGTGTGAGTGTACGAAGATGTGATTATGAATTTTAGACCTGGGTACAAGGAGTTTCGTAGTCGGGTATACTCGACTCTTCCTTAATTCATTGCACACACGTTTGTTTTTGCACTCAAAAGCAAATACACACACAGAATCTTCTCGGACTTTAAGCTTCTTCTCCTTTTCTGCCTATTCCGAAGAATAAAGCAACAACACTTTTCCATATTTCGTGCAGATTGCACTGCTAAGATCTACGGAACAGATAGTTGTGAAAATAAAAAAGTTTTTATTTTGGCTTACAATTCGCCAATGCACCTATTGAAAGAAACAATTGTGTTTTTACTCCCTGTACCCATAAAATGGGTAAAAAGGGGGTATTACATCTGTGCAAATGTATGTAACAGGCAGAAGGTGACATCTCCGACCCTATAAAGTATATATATTCTTGATCAGTGTCAAAGAGATTTCGATTTGGCCATGTCCGTCTGTCTGTCCGTCTGTCCGTCTGTCCGGATGAACGCGTCGATCTCAGCAACTATAAAAGCTAGAGTTTGTTTCATATTTCAGATATCTCCCCCGTTCCCCGCAAATCGATTAAAACCGTTTTACAGTAACAATTTTCAAGATACAGCTTTAAGATTTGGCATGTACAATACTTTACTTCTCTCTTAATCTACTGTCCAAATTTCAAGTCGATCGGATAATAAACACGGAAGTTATTCACGAAAGAAGATTCAGTAATGCAGCGAGAGGGAAGGGAAGGGACAGCCACCAATTAAAATGCCTCGCTTGCGCTGTCGCTTTTGCCGCCAGTGTGTGTGTGCGTCTTTGTGTATGTGTGCATGTATGTGTAAGTGGACGTAGATGTGATTGGATGTCTTAGACCTGGGTACAGGGAGTTTCGTAGTCGGGTATACTCGACTATAACATTCTTACTTGTTTTATATGTTTTGGTATACGCTCTTCCATAGGAAGTGTTTGGGCACTCCTGGTACACAGGAAACTACATACATGCCTATATTTGATGTACGCACAGACGGATAGTTCTTATGACAGACATTATATAATCGATTACTCCCCAAGTACCTACTATCTATCTAACTCTATAGTCCATAAGCTTCACAGCACTTGCTAGTTAAATATTTCATAATTTTAGGACATTACCATAAGAGAGAACTTGGTTAGTTGAAATTTTTGCATCATCTTTCTCAAATGTTTTCCTAATTCTCGGGGTTGGTGTCGAATTCATTAGCGGCCTCAGTCACCAAGTGCATAAATTGATCCTCCAAGTTGGTCGCCTTTAGAATTGCGCGTACTGAGCTCCTCATCTGAGCCATCTTCGCGGCAATGTCCTCCTTAGTCTCGTTGTCCTGTTTGTCATCCTTTTGCTGCGACTGCTCCTGGTTAGGATTGAAGTAGAGCTCGCCCAAAGCGCGGTGCTCCTGCAGAATATCCAGGACCACCCGCTTAACTTTCCCAGCACGACTTGAGGGATAGACCATGGCTAAATGAAAACTTTGTGGAATTTGTGTACAATTTTTGATAAATTTATAGTGTGAGTTTCAATAGGCAACCGATTTGATTTGATTGAAAATTATAATGCGCTTATAGGCTAGGTCTGCTTAGAAAGAACTTGGAATGCTACTGTTGCAAAAGCGCGTTGGCAGTTCCCCATATCAATACAAAATCAAGCTGGCAGTGCCACATTTAAGTTGCTAAATAATCGATTACTAGCGAATGACAACTCTGAAAGTCCACACAAGTACATTTGACTTGACAACTGCAGTCAACATTTATTTATGAAGGAGAAAACAATTCAATTGCCCATCAATTCGAATCGATTCCAGGTTAAAACTTACGCAACAGAAACCTACAAAGACCTTAAATAAATTATTAATTTTCATTTAGCCATGGTGTATCCCCCAAGTCGTGGTGGGTATGTTAAACGGGTGGTCCCAACCAGGAGGCTTCACAGGAGAAGCAGGACATTAAGACTAAGGATGGCGTTGCCGAAAAGATGGCTCAGATGGGAAGCTCAGTACGCGCAATTCTAAGGACGACCAGCCTGGAGGCTGGTGAATTTGGTGAATGAAGCGAAAATTAGAATGGATGCGATACTTTGATTAAAAGATGTTGACCGATGGTTAATGCTTTAGATGAATAGAAAAATCCTGTGAAGAATACATACATAGTATAAATAGCATTTGCTGTGAACCTTACAGACTAAGAGTTATACTTATGTTTAAAACTTCGTGGGGTTAGATACATACATGTTGTTTAATATCAAGCTACGCCTTAACAGATGTATGTACATACTACACTGGTATCTGTATACATAATATACTATATAAATTTATATATGTATATATGATACTTTTTATATTTTTAAAAAATATTTATTTAAATATTTTTTAAAAATATTTATTTAAATATTTATGTTTATATTCTTTTTACATACATATATAATTATATATAAGAAATATATATTTGTATTTTAATTATTATTGGTTTTTGCCATCTTGCTATTAGGAAAGCTTGATCAAATTGGTTAAACTCAGAAAATCGCCCCAAAATAAATATCACCCTTCAAGCCATATAAATGTTTCTCTGCCTAATAGAAATATTTTCAAAATTTGAGGAATATATTTCTTAAATTTAGGAAAAAACTAGGTTAGCTGCCCTTGGCTACGAAAGTATGGCAACTTTATACAATTTAGGGCATTTATTTTTCTGAATTTACCCACAGTATCAGCTTAAGCAAGTTATACACAAGATATTATTGTTATTAGCTACAGCATACTGCAAAATAACTGAATTTAAGTTAATTAGTACATAAATGCATGCTAATATATTATTTAATTAGTTACAAATAAAAAACACCAACAATGGCCGGAAAGATGATAAATGTTTCTTCAGAAGCTTAAATATAGAAGGATTAATTATTAGAAATGTTGATGAACTGGGCTAATCAAAGGAACTTTATGGAACGCCTTTCAAACTTGAGTGTAAAACAATCAAATAATCATTTGCTAAAATGTATATTTATTACACAGATATTAAAGCAAGTTAACTCATAAAAAACAGATTTATTCTTGCGACATTTGTGATGAATAGTTCTTTTATTACCAGTGAAATACTGTGAACAATATATTTCCAACATTTTTTACTCCCTGTACCCATAAAATGGGTAAAAAGGGGGTATTACATCTGTGCAAATGTATGTAACAGACAGAAGGAGACATCTCCGACCCTATAAAGTATATATATTCTTGATCAGTATCAAAAGAGATTTCGATTTGGCCATGTCCGTCTGTCTGTCCGTCTGTCCGTCTGTCCGTATGAACGCGTCGATCTCAGCAACTACAAGAGCTAGAGACACCAAATTTGAAATGTAGGTTCCTGTATACCATACGCAGATCAAGTTTGTTTCATATTTCAGATATCTGCCCCCGTTCCCCCGCAAATCGATTAAAACCGTTTTACAGTAACAATTTTCAAGATATAGCTTTAAGATTTGGCACGTACAATACTTTAGTCTCTCTTAATATACTGTCCAAATTTCAAGTCGATCGGATAATAAACACGGAAGTTATTCACGAAAGAAGATTCAGTGATGCAGCGAGAGGAGGAAGAAGAAGCACAGCCACCAATTAAAATGCCTCGCTTGCGCTGTCGTTTTGCCGCCTGTGTGTGTGCGTCTTTGTGTATGTGTGTATGTATGTGTAAGTGGACGTATATGTGATGGAATCTTTAGACCTGGGTACAGGGAGTTACGTAGTCGGGTATACTCGACTATAGCATTCTTACTTGTTATTACAATGAATCCCAATACGCGACTGAGCCCATAAAAAACCACCCAGTAGATTAAACTGTATTTGCGATTAAACATTTTTTATAAAACTTTAACCAGCGTAATAATGTGAGGAGATTGTTTGCGTATTCTTTATTAAACTGCTACCCATGGCCAATTGAACACATCAAAAAAAACAAGTAAGAATGCTATAGTCGAGTATACCCGACTACGAAACTCCCTGTACCCAGGTCTAAAACATCCAATCACATCTAAGTCCACTTACCCATACACACACACATACACAAAGACGCACGCACACAGGCGGCAAAAGTGGCTGTGCTTCTTCTTCCCCCCTCTCGCTGCATTACTGAATCTTCTTTCGTGAATAACTTCCGTGTTTATTATCCGATCGACTTGAAATTTGGACAGTAGATTAAGAGAGACTAAAGTATTGTACATGCCAAATCTTAAAGCTATATCTTGAAAATTGTTACTGTAAAACGGTTTAAATCGATTTGCGGGGGAACGGGGGGAGATATCTGAAATATGAAACAAACTTGATCTGCGTATGCTATACAGGAACCTACATTCCAAATTTGGTGTCTCTAGCTATTATAGTTGCTGAGATCGACGCGTTCATCCGGACAGACAGACAGACGGACAGACGGACAGACAGACGGACATGGCCAAATCGAAATCTCTTTTGATACTGATCAAGAATATATACACTTTATAGGGTCGGAGATGTCTCCTTCTGCCTGTTACATACTTTTGCACAAATCCAATACCCCCTTTTTACCCATTTTATGGGTACAGGGAGTAAAAACCAGCTGACCAGAATTGTGATGCTCTGTTTTGAAAAAAATGAGTATATTGGTTATTTGTACACTGCCCATTCGCATGAGCCCCTGAAGCTAGAGAAAAACAATTTTGTACACGAATTGTGTTATACCTGCGTCTGATAAAGGACAAGAACTCCCTATTCCCTCCCCGCCATTCGTCAAAAGCGTATATCTTTTACATTTGTATGGCTGAGTCACCATATATTATTGCCGCTTCCCTGCAAATGAGCAACAGCTGTACCTCCCACATCTCCCACACCTGCCACCCGCCACCCGCCAACCGCCAACCGCCACCCGCCGCACAGTGGCTCGTGGTCTCAAAACAGCTTGCGAAATTCCCAACTCTTAAACTATTTAAGATATGGGATTTAATTTTTACTCCCTGTACCCATAAAATGGGTAAAAAGGGGGTACTAATTCTGTGCAAATGTATGTAACTATAAAGTATATATATTATTGATCAGTATCAAAAGAGATTTCGATTTGGCCATGTCCGTCTGTCTGTCCGTCTGTTCGTATGAACGTGTCGGTCTCAGCAACTATAGAAGCTAGAGACACTAAGCTTGAAATGTAGGTTTCTGTATACCATACGCAGATCAACTTTGTTTCATATTTAAGATATCTCCTCCCGTTCCCCCGCAATTCGATAAAAACCGTTTTACAGGAACAGTTTTCAAGGTATAGCTTTGGGATTTGGCATGTCCATTACTTTAGTCACTCTTAATCTACTGTCTTAATTTCAAGTCGATCGGATAATAAACACGGAAGTTTTTCAACAAACAAGATTCGGTGCTACTGTAAAACGGTTTTTATCAAATAGCGGTGGAATGGGGGGAATATTTCAAATCTAAAATAAGCTTGAGCTGCTCCCGCTATTTCCGAACATTCCAAATTTTGTGTCTCTAGCTCTTATAGTTGCTGAGATCCTTGCGTGCATACATACGGACGGACAGACGGACAGACGGACGGACATGGCCAAATCGAAATCTCTTTTAATACTGACCAAAAATATATATATACTCTGTAGGGTCGGAGATGTCTCCTTCTGTCTGTTACATACATTTGTACAGATGTAGTACCCCCTTTTACCCATTTTATGGGTACAGGGAGTACAAATTTTAATATTATAAAATTTTTGAAATCTGTTAGCTTAATGATTTCCAAATTGAAATGTATAAGCACTTTTGTGCTCTGTTTTTGGGAAATGAACCACAGTGCACCGACTGCAATGTTGCCACTGTGTTTTTACTCCCTGTACCCATAAAATGGGTAAAAAGGGGGTATTGGATTTGTGCAAAAGTATGTAACAGGCAGAAGGAGACATCTCCGACCCTATAAAGTGTATATATTCTTGATCAGTATCAAAAGAGATTTCGATTTGGCCATGTCCGTCTGTCTGTCCGTCTGTCCGTCTGTCTGTCTGTCCGGATGAACGCGTCGATCTCAGCAACTATAATAGCTAGATACACCAAATTTGGAATGTAGGTTCCTGTATAGCATACGCAGATTAAGTTTGTTTCATATTTCAGATATCTCCCCCCGTTCCCCCGCAAATCGATTTAAACCGTTTTACAGTAACAATTTTCAAGATATAGCTTTAAGATTTGGCATGTACAATACTTTAGTCTCTCTTAATCTACTGTCCAAATTTCAAGTCGATCGGATAATAAACACGGAAGTTATTCACGAAAGAAGATTCAGTAATGCAGCGAGAGGGGGAAGGAGAAGCACAGCCACCAATTAAAATGCCTCGCTTGCGCTGTCGCTTTTGCCGCCAGTGTGTGTGTGCGTCTTTGTGTATGTGTGTGTGTATGGGTAAGTGGACTTAGATGTGATTGGATGTTTTAGACCTGGGTACAGGGAGTTTCGTAGTCGGGTATACTCGACTATAGCATTCTTACTTGTTTTACATTAACCAGTGCAATATTGTGAGCGATATGTTGGCGTACTTTTCATCAAAACGGTTACCATATCCGATTTAATACATAAAAACCAAATAACTTGTGTCAAAGAATCTGCGACGAAGAATTTTTTATATATTAATGAATTTTTGCCCACATAGTACATTGCCCGCCTATTTTTTGCTGAACTGGAGTTTATTAAAATATGACCCAGCCACGATTGAGCCCATGGATATCAAATAACTTTTCGAAAGGAATATGCATCAGTGAATTTGGTTTTATTAATTTTTTGGACATGCATTGGGCTCGCTTGGTATGAAATCATTTGAACCAAAGCAATATATTCGCGCATTATTTATTAAACTTTATTTGCGAGCACGCAAAACGCGTATACTTGCTATTTACATTTGTGCAGATATTGGGGCAAGCCTTTTACAAAGTTTGTTTATCCAGAACGGTTGACATGTAATTAATGTTCTTGCATCAACTTTGTGCAACTTCTGACTGCGCACTGTCAAACGACAAAGTTGCAGTTCCAGTAAAGGCTCTGGCAATGCGTTCAAATGGAAATTCAAAGGAAATGTTCTCACATGTCACGAAAATGGCTGAATTGCTGCGAATGGCATTTAATCAGATTGAGATTGACGATGTCAAAGGCAGGGCCAGGCTGAAGGATATACGCATCGTCCTTGATGCCAGCAGGAGGTCACCTTTCAGCTAATTTCGTTCATTAAGTCGCGTTCACACTGTGTTATATTTGCATGCAATATTTGTTAGCATAACTATCAAAGTACATATTATATGGCAATAATGCGCAATAAATTTGATGAAAGTGACAAAAAAGAGTGTGCTTTAAATAGAAACGGAGAATTGTGACGTCACATCACTGACGCTCAAACATTTTACATAGTCACACTTGGCGTTGTGAGAATTTGCGCAACATTGCACGCAAGGTTCAGGGCAAGATGTAAGATGTGTCATTATAAGGCATTTATTTTCACTTTCTTATCAACTTTATCATCTAACAAAAGAAAGACAATCGAACGCTTTTATTCAAAGTTTGCTAGATGATTTTTTTATTTCTTCGAATTTACTTAATGTTGACGGTATTATTAAATGAATTCTACAAATTAAAATAAAAACAAGTAAGAACGTTGCAGTCGGACGTATCCGACAGCAGAATACTCTGTTCCCAGTCCGGTATAATTTACCTATTTATTTGGAAAAAGACGCGAAGAAAACAGTAGCCTATATATCAAATTTGATGATATGCCTATGCCGATTTTCTGGGGAGGGGGTGGGGATGGCAACAAATGTTTGATGCAGATCTGTCAGGAATCTCAACATTAGTCTGTATGCCGAATTTGCTGACTATAGCTTTAGAAATGTGGAAGATACAGGTTTTCCCCAAATTATGGGGGAGAAGGTGGGGGTCAGTGGGCAATCTTCACACTCCATAAATTAAGGGCATACACCAACGTGTGTACCAAACTTGGTTGCTCTAGCTTCAAGGGTGTGGAAAAAAATTACGTTCATACGGACAGACGGACATTTCGCAAGCCCAATATACTCTTTTTACCTTCGGGAACAGAGTATAATCATCTAACAAATTATGTGGGAACAAAGTCGAATTGTTGAGAAACAATAAAAGCTTTTAATGGTCTTACGAAACTAATGGAGAAATTAGTAAAGAATCTAATATAATAGTTTTAAAAGAACATGCTGGGATTTGATTTATTTTATTTAATTTTCAATACTATTGAAAACAAGTAAAAATGCTATAGTCGAGTATACCCGACTACAAAACTCCTTGTCAAATATTTCCGATAGCATATTCGTACACTACACATACACACACACATACACAAAGACGCACACACACGAGCCACAGCGCAAGCGAGGCATTTCAAGTGGTGGCTGTGCTTCTTCTTCCCCCCGCGTTGCAGTACTGCATCTTGTTTATTGAATAACTCTTGTGTGTTTTTTCCGATCGACTTGAAATTTAGACAGTAGTTTAAGAGTGACTTAAGCATTGTGCATGCCGAATCCTAAAGCTATATCTTGAACATTTTTACTGTAAAACGGTTTTATCGAATGGGGAAGATATCTAAAATATAAAACAAACTTGATCTGCGTATGGTATACAGAAACTTACATACCAAATTTGGTGTCCCTAGCTCTTGTAATTGCTGAGATCGACGCGTTCATACAGACGGACAGACGGATAGACAGACGGACATGGCCAAATCGAAATCTCTTTTGACACTAAACAAGAATATATATACTTTATAGGGTCGGAGATGTCTCCTTCTGCCTGTTACATACATTTGCACAGAATTAGTACCCCCTTCTTACCCATTTTATGGGTACAGGGAGTAAAAAGCTCATAAGCATCGAAACCTGGTCTTGCCATGACATCCGGAAACAGGTGTTAACATATAGCCAAAATCTGATCTATATAAAAACTAAGTAGGACTGCGTTCCCTGAAAATAAATTACTTATGAGTAACTGTTGATTAAATTGTTAGAATCTTGGGAATTTTGACCCTAGAAATTTATAGGGTTCTTTCATAAAAACTTACATTTTCTACAGATTTTTTCAATGGTAGTTATAAGATGAAAGATGATAAGATGACGCATGAAAATAACGTCATATTTTAAGTTAGATCGATATATACTATATCTGTGAAAACAAACAAATTGTAACAACTCAATTTTCTACTTATTCTTGCTATGGTGGCTATATGCTAATAAGCAAGCAAGTTAACCAAATCTCATGAAAATAGCTAAGGAACTTATATTATATTGTTTAAAACAGACAAACAGATAAACTTGACTGATATATATATTTATATATATTCATTTATATATAAAGTCCTTTGTCCAATATCATTTTGGAAAGGATTCACAGCAGCAGGATTGCATTAATGAACTATTTTGTGTGAAATTGATGAGATTGTGTAATTTGGAACGGGCCCGATCAAATTTATGGCCGCAAAAGTGTACCCCTCCCCCACCACACCTGTGCAACTGTGGATACGCCCATGGCTAAGTTTTGTATTTGATATTCGTTGTCCATGGACATTGCAAACACACTTGTTTTGTGTGTGTGTTGTTGCGACATGCCCCGCCTTGTGCCCCTTGAGCAAAGCAACGGACACAGCCCACCACACACCACCTACCACCCACCACCCACCACCCACCAAAAAAACCGACAAAAAGCGCCAAAAATTGATGACGCGTGCAGGGCGCCAAAATTCATTCACAAAACAGCAAATGCAGCTGCTTCAAGGCAAGTGCAGCCGAAGGGGGTGTGGGGGTGGTAGGGGGTGTGGTAGAGGGGGCTGGGGCAGGCAGATAGCTGCTAACGTCAGCTGCTAACGTCAAACCGCCAGCTAAATCCGTATACGTATCTAAAGCCGCCGCCGCTGCCGCTGGCGCTGCCACAGTGGCAACTGTATCCAAGCGTCCTTCGAGCGTTATGACGCTGACCCAACAGCCAGCTGAGGTCGCCAACGGACAGGGGTGGGGAGGGGTGGAAGGGTGGTGTGTTAGGCAGCTTGGGTATTGGCGGATTAGGTACAAGGAGCATTGTTGCAGCTGCAGCTGAGCGTTCATCAATTAGGCGCCACTTGGCAGGCATTGTTGCATGCAGTGACGTCATCGCCCGGTCTTCAGTGACGTGCAACATGAAACTAGTTCAGCCGCACCCCCTCCGACCCGTACCCTTCCCCGTTCCGTCCGGTTCCGCGCCGTGCCGTCTGCTCGCTGCACGAGGCATGCAAATGTGTGCGTTCCTGTAGCTGCAACAGCATCTGTGTCTGTATTTGTGGCTGGAACTGTATATATATATACATATATATACTTGTATCTGCTTAACCTTATATGGGTCAGGCCAGCAGCGGCAGTGGCAGCAACAGCGGCAGCTACAGCGGCAGCCACAGCAGCGTCAATTTGTTGTCAGGTGGAGTGCATGCCACAAGGCCAGATGGGGTTGCAACGTGCAGCGTGCAACGTGCTTTGGGTAGGGCACTAATGACGTTTGTTTTGCTTTGACGCACTCTGAGTGCCCTAATGGCCAACACACACACACACACACACACACACACAGATAGGCACACTCACAGACACGTGTGTGTGTGTGCGAACCTTTCTTCAACTTTTACCTTGCCCTACCCGCCCCCAGCCAAACCTACCTCCCCAGCCGCCCCGCCGTTTCCTGTTTGCCAAAGTCCAAAAATAGCATTCAAAGAAAACTTTACCAAAAGCAAAACAGCAACACACACACACACACACACAGGGAGACAATTTAACACACACACAGTCAAAGGGAAATATCGAGATTCATAAATTCTGTTGGCCATTTACTGAGAAGCTGCTCAAAACTGTTTCAAACGCTTTTCAGCTTATAAATAGACGCCATGGAATAATCAGCCTCCCCAGCATAATTCACGCGGCATATACGCACTTGCCAAGCACCTGCCCCAAAGAACCAGCCTGAATACCCCTACTATCATTAGTTGATGCTCCATAAGAAAGCTCTCCAGACAGATAACAGCCCAAAGTATTTGGATAGAAAGAGCTCCAACAATAAATACAAAATGTTGCACATAAATAAGCTCATAACAAATATAATAAAATATAAATAAATATAAATAAATAGATAGAACAATCTTAAGAAATCAGAGGACTATGTTGCTTTCAAAGAAAAAAGTCCTATAAGAAACATAAAATACAAATATTATATTTGCCACAGAAAATAAACAAACAAGTCATAAGAAAGGTTTATTATAATTAGAAAATATCCTAAGTTTCTATCTTCTAAGAATGAAACAAGTTAACAATAATATCAATAAATATTTACACAGTTCCTAAATCAAAAGTCTGATAAAAAATCTTACAACTTTGAAAAGAAAACTAAAACAAACATTTACAATTTTGTCATTAGAAAGCTTTCTATGATAAGCAAATATCCCAAATTTCTATCCTCTAAGAATGAAACAAATTAACAAAAATATCAATAAATATTTACAAAGTTGCTAAAACAAAAGTCTGATAAATAAAATCTTAAAAGAAAACCAAAACAAACAATTCACATCTTGTACCAAAAATCATGATATGGAAATAGTATTCAAATTGTTAATAAATATCTAAGGACCTTGTTGCCAGAAGTATCCTTTACTGTGAAAATGTCTTTTATTTTGTGAATCATTTTATACGCATAAATATTCATTTGTTTCAGTTTTATATTCAGCTATAAAAAGAAAAGTAACTTCTGAATTTTCCTTTTCGATTACAAATATAACTTATGTCTGCAGTTTTGTTTTTCGACTAAACAGTAATTATTAGTTGTGAGTCCTACTCTCTACATGGAAAATAAAACTTACATATGTCCCTTTTTTTTCCCAGAAAATAAAACTCAATTCTCAATGTAAAATATAAATCTTGAGAATTAATGCTTATAAAGTAATTTTTAAAAATAAACCATATACTGTTGCATGCCCTTAAAAACTTTATGTAAAAGTTATAAGAAACAGTTTAAATTAAAAAACTTAAACAAAATAAGGAAGAAGTTTCCAAGGATAATATCTTCAACTATCTTCTGGTTCTTTCGAGAGCTGAAATTACATATTTTGTCTTTAATCTTTCAGGTGGAGAGATCATAAAATTGCCTTAAAATTGGCCTCAAATTGTGTTACCAGAGAGATAGTTAGACGAAAATGATTATATTGAGTCAAGAACTATAAAACAATTCGTCGGAGTGAAGAACTTTTTGATTAAACTGTGATATGTTACATACAGTTATTTTTCAACCCTATTTCAACCCTTAACCAGACTTAATTTGTACTATTTTTTGTATTTTTGTAGTTCTTGTAAATATAGCCAAAGTTTAATTTACAGAGAGATTAAATGATAAAATGGAATAATAAAAAAGTAATATTTCAACTCTAGTTCTGAGAGACTTATTCAACAACTGATTGTCCTTGACAAACGCTAAGAGTGAGCACTTTTAGCTAAATTTAACCAGCTTGCATTTTATTTGCATATATTATAATATAGTTTATTTGGTGGAAGATGCCTCCTTCTGTCTGTCACTTTAAAATGCCCTTTTTGGTCGTATTTAATGGACGCAAATTACAAAAATAATCACTTTCACAAAATAAGAGCCGAGAATAATATAATTAATTCAGACAAAATGACCTTTGAAAATAATAATATAGATTTTGCTGCGCTTTAATATATAGCTTCTAGTATTTGTATACTCTCGCTGAGGTTATTATAAATTTATCACGAAATTGAGACATTTCCGATACCATATATTCTTGATCAGCATCAATAGAAGAGACGTTCTAGCCTGTCTGTCAATTTAAGGGCTATATTATTGAAACCTGGTACAGATGCTTCTTATTGCTACAGATAGCATACTAGTCAAAGTGTAGATCGTAACGCTATATCATATACTAGCTGTCATGGGAAGGGAGGTCTACAATTATAAGAAAAACTTTCTTAATCACAAACGTCTCCTGATCTACCCTGATCTTATCGAAGTTTCATTACAGTTTATAGAAGCGGACCCAATTTGGTCAGATTCTCATCATATCATATCATAGTAGATAGTTGCCATAGGCACAATAGGATGAAGGATGAGTTCTTATAATAACTCATCCTCTTTGTTTTTACAGATATTTCAATCAATCTTGACAATTGTAGATTTAATTATGATCTTTGTTCAAAATTGGAATTTTGTATACCTTATAGCTATCATTGGAACAATCAGATGAAAAGTGATTTCATGTAGGAACAACTTTTTTGTTTTTCTTCCTTTTTAACAAGCAAACTGAGCCACTGCAAACTTTTATTATACCTTACATTTGATCAATATCTGATAGCTGTATTGGAACAATTGGTTGAAAGGTAGGCTTATGTATGAGATACATGCTAGGGGTGAAAGATGCGAGTGTATCTTTCTCGTTGTTCATTTATCTGTTGGCTAAATCGCTGTGTTAATCTGATGGATGCCAAAGCTGCTGCGCTACTTGGCTGCCTCAAAATGTTCTATTTAAAACGAGACAAACAAAACACGGCCGACAAAGAAATAGAAATTCAAAAATGTTCTCAAAAGATATCGACAACAAGAACAAAAACAATAATTTCGAAATATACAAAATTTCTGGCAACCATTTTTCTTGTTGAACGAAATTCTATTTTCTTTGTTGTTTTCAACACAACGTTTACAGTGATCGAACTAGTATATACATATATGTATCTATAACTTATATGCTGGTTATATGGTAATGCACGCCCACACACACACACACACACACACACACACACAGATACTATATGGATGTGCGTGTGTATTTGTATCTTTGTATCCGTGATTGAAACGTTTTGGCTTAAAATTTTTGGTGTTGCCTTTGGCATTGCTACATAACAATAGCAACAACAATAATAATAATAATATCTTTTGGGATATTTGTGAAATTTTTGCACATTAACGCTGGGTGCAAGGCAGCTGTAGCTACAATACTGTTTGTATCTGTATCTGTATCTGTATCTGTTTTTGTCTGATTTGTTTTTCTGATTGTTTGCCTTTGGCAGATTGCGCATACGACGCGTTGCAGCGTCATCGACACATACGCTTTGCCAAAATACATACATATATATGTACAAGTAGATATCATATATATATATATATATATATATTAAATGCGAGCATACATAATATATAGCTATATATATATATGTACATGGCATATAGTATAGAGCAACTGTAGTCTAGGGCAAGATTTCCGCACTTAATTGATTGTTTCTTGTAGCTTTTGTTATTTAACATTTAAACAATCTATTTCAATTATCTGCTATTTATGGCCTAGATTTTGTTGCTTGATATTCACTCAACTTCCAGCCCATTCATATTTATTTCTGTATCCATTAGTTTCGAAGTTTGACAGTTCAGGCAGCCAAACTCGCAATGCTCTTGAAATTATTTTAGTTTTTCTGGTATGAGCCGATGTGCCCCAAGTAAATAGGTCATCGTATAGCCAAAGCTGAAGCTTCTGATACATACACTAAATAGAATGTGCACAGTATGTAGTATAGGAAAAGACTTACTTCGAATTTGATGATTTCAATGCTGAACTGAACTATGTATTATGACTTAACTATATAGTTGTACCCCGCCACACCTCGCTGTGGCACATTGTGGTTGCATGCATGAGAAAGTAAGAAATAAACAAACTTACTACTATTTTCCCACCCGTGCCGTATGATTTTTTGTTCAGGTTCTGAAGAACTTAGAGACCGATATAACAAAAACCTTCTCTCACACAATTGACACATTTGAGCCCATTTCCCCTCCGTGGTGACAGGCGGGTGTAGACTTTTCAAGCTTCATACAACAGTTTTCCGCTCGTGTGGGTAGATTTTCCAAACTTAGAAAGCGGTCTAGAACGGGTAGGAGTAGATTTTTAAAAATCGGGTAACACTCTTTCATAAAAGTTTCAAGTTTCACACAACAATCTTCCGCGCGTGGGGATAGGTTTTCCAAAGAATTTTCCGGGGGCCTGAGGCCGTTGCTTACCAATCGGTCAGTCACGTTAAAGAACCCTGATCCCTGGCACGTTTCCCCGTGGCACATTGTAGTTGCATGGATGAGAAAGTAAGAAAAAAACAAAAATAATCTTATCACTCTTTTCCCTCCCTTGCTGTACGGATTATTGTAAAGGGTCTGAAGAACTTAGAAACAGGTCTGACAAAAACCTTCTCTCACACATTTGGCCTAAAGCCCTATTCCAGTCCTTGGTGACGGGTGGGAGTACATTTTTCAAGTTTCATACAACAGTTTTGCGCCCGTGGGGATTGGTTTTCAAAAGTCCCGCGCTTTTTGTCACAATCTAAGCTGATTTTATTTGAATTCTTCCTACTTTGATATATATATTGTTTTTGTCTCATTACTTCATCAGGAAAAGCCTACTGTGGTTCGAACACTTAAAAAGCTATTTTCTCGCGGTCGTCGTTATGTTATTGATGCGAAAAGTATATGAATAGAATCCTAGAAGCGAACTGTATATTGTGACAAAATTTGAGCTCAATCAGACCAGAACTTTTCGAGTTTATGACATTGGACCAGACCAAAACAACATTATCATATATATAGATAGTTAGATGACAAAATGTACAAATAAAGGTTTTTACAAAAATGTTTGCAAAGAAACTGTTTTTTAACTCAATATATAACCACAACAATTATAAATAAATATATTAAAGTGCGGACTTGTAGCTGGAGAAAAAAATATAAAATCTTAGGCAAATATTTGTGTCTATAATTACTAAAATTATTTTTAAAAATTTGTAGCATAAATTCATTAATTTGCTAAGTAAATACAAAAATGGGAAATTCAACATATACGGCTTGCCGAATATTGAATACCCTTGCATTGTAAGATATATATATATAATATAGTCCGTTTATAATAAATATTTAGCATTTAGATGAATGATATTACAACTACAAGCAGTTTTATTACAATATTTATAAAAATTTTATATGATGTGTATATTTGATATTTGATACGACTCTTATGTACATATTCTTCTATATATTGGGCTAGAATGTACATGATATGAAATAAATCGACTTAAGTAATATGATTTTTGTATAAAATATTCCATATATTTCTTATCAATATCTTAAAATTCCAATTCGTATAATCTTAATGTTATATTTTGTAATATTACTTAATACTCGTAAGTTCGACTTTAAACAGAATAGAATATGTATATTCAAAGAACTTGGATATATTTCTATCTCAATGAAAAGATTCCATTTCCGATTCCGAAATTGAAATCGTTAGCTGTTCTGAATTACGAAAGTTTGAAATCGGTTGCGATTTCCATTGAAAATGGGAATATAAAATCGAAAGTAATTGGAAATAGGAACAGGTTTGATTCCCTTTTGATTCAGGAAATCTTATGTATAGCTCCGATTCGTATTGAAACCATTTATTTCAGCTATAAAATATAAAACAGATCGAAACTGAAGACTCTGATTGATATGCTAATGAAATAAAATGTATATAATACTATTGTAAACAATCTTCTCAACTATCTGTAAGACATATAGTTCTTACTTAAAGAGTATTTCAACTTTCATCCAAGCAACTAAGAAGTTTGTTGTATTTTTGGAATATTTTTTGAAAGTAGCGCATTATAGCCGTAGTTTTTTGAGATGCCCACGCAGCTGTTAGAATGCTCGTGCTCTGTCCAGATGTGGGACCAGGGCTGGCACTATATGCTGTCGTATGTGGCCGATGTTTGGCTATAATGTTATCCAAATGGTTTGTATGCCTGGTCTGAACTGCATATGAGAGAGGGACGCGAGAATCAAATGTTGTTGGCCCACTCAGTGCTCAACTGGAGCAAACTTATTTTTATACATGCATTGAATTCCAAGAGGCTCCGCTTACACACAGCCAGTACACACACATTGAACGCTGCATAGATATAGTATGTACATACATAGATACAATGATACATAGATACATAGATACATATGGTAGATGGTTTCTCCAAGTGCCTTGCAACTGGCCACTGGCTGATCGCTCAATGCTGAGCGCAGCACCAACATCATGAAATGGCCAACACATTTTTCGGTATCCATTTCGATTTGGGTTGCCAGCGCCATCTATTTTTAGGACGCGCGCCCAGATACAGATACAGATACAGATACATTTACGCTCTCGCTTGCGCTCTCTCAAGAGAGCCAACGGCAACGCTGTGAAGGACGGGCAGGTGGGCGGCTGTATATCTGTATATCTCTGCCTCTGTGCATGTGTGTGTGTGTGTGTGCTTGGTTCCGAATCTGAATCCGAATCGGTATCTGTATCCATTGGTTGGCCGCCTATAGAATATAGTCTGCCGTGGATCGTCGGACCGTTCAGTCTTTTTGTGTCGTTCAGTACCATCCGATTCGTGTGATCGACAGCATCGCTCAAATTTTTTTTCTTTTTTTTCTAATTCCTTGAAGGTGAGTGGGTTGCTGGCGCAATGCAATACAGTGCCCAACCAAGCAGAGCCACAAACATAAAGCAGCCAAAACGAAACGAAACTATAATAGTATTATAATCAAATCATAACTACAATAAGTATGATCAAATGCATCAACAACGTTCAAAAGCAACAACATTTTAAATGCCAATTGTGTGGGACAACGAACAGTGACTATAACCTATATACATCAGTTATATGCCCGTATATCCAACTATAATCAATATATTTTTTTTTACAATCTTTTTTTTTACCATTTTTTTTTGCAACATTTTTTTCAAATATTTTTTTCAAGTGCTAAATTGCCAAAAAGTGTAGCCAAGGATTACAAAAAATGTATAAAAACTGAATAAAGCGTTTTCCAAATGCATTCCCTGCAAAGATACTTTTGTTTAAAAGATACATTTCATAAAGAGAAAATACTTTTTTTTATTATATACATATATATTTTTTGAAATATTCATAATTCATTGAACGCAATGATTATGTAAGGAGTGTGAACAGCATATAAGTATCTAAGTGTTTGTGTGTTGTATGTGTGTGTGTGTGTGTGTGTGTGTGTGTGTGTGTGTGTGTGTGCGTGCAAAAGCTATAAATGTAGCTACCAGATACAAGATACATTCAAATAAGCAAAAGCCAACAACAAGCTTGTGGCAATAGCAACAGCTTCAGCAGCAGCAGCAGCAGAAACAGCCCCCAAAATAGAATTGTGCTACACACACACGCACACACACACACACACACACACACACACACACACGCACACACGCACATATACTATATACTATATACTATTCTTATTGTTTTTTTTTGTACACTTTTACTCTTGACACGTTTTGAAGCCAAAGCTGCAAATTATTTGCAATTGTCAATTTTAATTTGCCAAATTTATGTAGCTGAACTTGGCAAAGTTAATACAATAAATGCACTTTAAGCAACAAAAAGTAGCTTAACAAATATTTAGATTGGTTAAAAGATGAATAATTTGAAATTAATCAGATTGAGCAACTGGAAAAACACAGAGAAACAAGAGAGAAACAGGATAGAAGCAAAGGCGCAGCAACAATATTTGTATTTATATACGCAAATCGTACATATCATTGTATATATATATTTATGGATATATATACAGATATATATTTGTGTTCTATATATAATTCTATTGAAATTTTGTAGCTTTTGTTATTGTTTTCCATGTTGAACAGTGTTCATGGGTTTGCTATTTCAACATTAATTTGTTTAAAAACTCATGGAACTTGAAATAATTGCAACTTGTTGCCCAAGTATATATATATATATATATATATATCAGACATGTTCTGTTCCAATCTATTCAATCGAGAAGATCAATCAGTGGTGGTACGATCGCTTATCGATAAATGCAATTGTAAAAGCTTTAACTGGAAGCTTCTTAGCCGCCAAAACTGTGCGTTTTGTGTTAGCTTTCAAAAAGGAGCTTTGCAGCAGGAGCTTTTTAGCAGGCGCTATAGCGTGAGCATAAGCTTTTGTGCTCTCTTGCACTCAGGCCTGAAATTGGATATCGATAGATAAAAGTTAGTCGAGCATTCAGGCTGTCCTGCTCGCACGCCAAAGTAATTGCTGGCTAAAGGAGACAGAGAGCGTGAGAGCATGAGAGAGTGTGAGTGAGTGTG
The DNA here is from genome assembly GCA_035043065.1 of Hirtodrosophila confusa. Taxonomy (NCBI): domain Eukaryota; kingdom Metazoa; phylum Arthropoda; class Insecta; order Diptera; family Drosophilidae; genus Hirtodrosophila; species Hirtodrosophila confusa. The sequence goes on along the minus strand of JAWNNI010000242.1, from coordinate 17,796,479 downwards.
AGTGAGCGTGAGTGCGAGCGCGCGATCAGCCGGGCGTCCCCCCATATACGGTGCGGCAACGCTGGCGTATACGTAATGTGTTTATCTATATGCATTGCGCATACGCACTGTGTGCCATTTTTATACGTATGTGATGTGTGTGGGTGTGTGTGTGTGAATGTGTGTGTGTGTGTGAGAAAGTGTGAAAAGAGAGTGCTTCGAACTAATCAGGCAATTATTTTGGATTTATGGAACATATGCTACAGGCCAATTAAACGACAGATTGTCAGACATAAGAATACACCCACCCATACAGTAACTGTAGGTGTGTGTGTGTGTGTGTGTGTGTGTGTGTCATGATGATGTCATGCCGCAGTGAGGCACTTGCATTCATATTTATCTATCGTGGCATTCAAAACATTCACTTACAGCGTTATATGCAACTCTTTCTATTTGCAGTAACTTAAAACACAAATCAAAATGGCTGATGATGAGGTGAGGTGAGTATCGAAAAACTGCATACTACTCTTAATGCACATAAATAAAGCATGAATCTTTTCTAAACTGCAGTTGAAAAGTGTTGAAATGACTACGGAAAACTACGAACTACGAACTGCGGTACTGTGAACTTGGAATTCCAGGGCTGGCAAACAGTTGAGGTGAGTTAACGTTGTTTTGAGTGTTAGTAATCAGTTTAAGTAAGCTAACTACTAATCCTAGGCTAAGTGAAGCTTAACTAAACGCTTTAACTTTTCTATACACACACGCCACGGCTTCTTTTGCTTTCACAGATGGCGAACGGGTTCCGCTGTCGATCTGTTTATCGATACCGGTGCCGATAACGATGGCACTGACAAGCTGCAATGGAATAACTGTCAAGTGATCAATGTTATCGATTGTCAGCTGTCGAATTGTCAATTGTCGTTTTGTTCTTGCTTGTTGTGCTGTCTGTGGCGCGTTGAAATGCTTGTTAGTTAGCCATTTATCGATAACAACTAATCGATTGTTCTCTCATCTCTTATTGCAGAAGAAGGCAGCAGCAGCGGCGCCAGCTGCAGCTGCAGCAGCACCAGCTGCCAAGGCAGCGGCACCCGCCGCCGCACCAGCCGCCGCGCCCGCTGCCAATGGCAAGGCAGCGGCGCCGGCAGCGGCAGCGCCCGCTGCCAATGGCAAAGCGGCAGCGCCCGCAGGCCCCCCCAAGGATCCCAACGATCCAAAAGTGAAGGCCGAGGAGGTACACTGGTGTACGTGTGGCCTCACCAAGTCGATTGTCCAAGTCCAAGTCAAAGTTCACGCAGCGTGTTTCTAGCCAAAACCCCGTATCCAACGCCATATGCGTGTGCCATCTATATGTTGTGCTATCAATACCGATAACGATAACGATAACGATAACGATACTAATACCCAATCATTGCTGTGCTTGCAGGCTAAGAAGGCTAAACAGGCTGAGATCGAGCGCAAGCGCGCCGAGGTGCGCAAGCGCATGGAGGAAGCCTCCAAAGCCAAGAAGGCCAAGAAGGGTTTCATGACCCCAGAAAGGAAGAAGAAACTCCGGGTAAGTTTCCTGATACATAGAAAAATCTCGATATGATCGTTATGTGAATGTCAACATACACATATTGATGTTATATGATATAATATGGACGATTAACATCATTATGTGATATGATATTGATATTTACATCATTGTCTGATATGATATAGACAATTTACATCAATATACGATATGATATTGATATTTATATCATTGATTGATATAATATTGACCATGTACATCAATATATGATATGATATTGATATTTACATCATTGTATGACATGATATAGACGATGTACATCATCATATGATATGATATATCGACGATTTACATCAATATGTGATATGATATTGCTATTTACATCATTGTAAGATATGATATAGACGATGTACATCATTATTGTATTATATATGATTTGATATTGAAATGTACATCATCATATGATATGATATGGACGATTTACATCAATATATGATATGATATTTTTTATTTACATCATCATATGATATGTGATATAGACGATTTACATCATTATATAACATAATATTGCAGTTTACGTCATTCTATGATCTGAAATAAATGATATGATGTGATTTTCTAGCTCAACATTAACAATTCTCTCCTCCTCCTATCCCATCCATTAGTTGTTGCTGCGCAAGAAAGCCGCTGAGGAATTGAAGAAAGAACAGGAACGCAAAGCCGCTGAACGTAGACGCATCATTGAAGAACGCTGCGGCAGCCCCAGGAATCTCAGTGATGCCAGTGAAGGTGAGTGGGCTCGGTCCAAAACCGAGATGCATATAATGAATATCACCAAAAATCAAATATTAATTCAATCAAAAGCAAACAAGTTAAATCAATAAATTCAATATTGTGCCAAAGTGTAGCCAGCCGTTTCATATTCAGTCGATATTAATTTGATTTGCTGTTTTTATCACAATATTTGTATAAAAGATGAAAAAAATGAAAATGAAAATGAAAATGAAATGATGCATAAACATTAAAGTCTACAAAAGTGTCATCTATCATCACACACACACCCACACCCACACCCACACCCACACACATACACATGAATATAAATATAAAAAAATATATATTTAAATAAAAAAACAACAAGAACAAGTTGCGCTATACACACTCACACACCCACACATACATCGGCACACACACATACACACAGACACACATATGAACACAACCATTTGAAATGTATTTAAAAAATGTCTCTCTCTTTCTCTCCACCCTGTTCCCGTCTCTTCTCTGCCATATAAATACACACGCACACACACACACAACATACATAATATGCCCATGTCCATATCGAATGTTACCCAACTATATGTACATATATACACATATATATAACAAATATATATATATATATATATATATGCATATGTATCTGTATCTGTATCTGTATCTGTGTGTGTTTTGTCATGCTGCCAAACGCGAAACGAACACACAGATACACTGAAAACCCTGATCAAGCAACACTATGACAGGATTAATAAGCTGGAGGACCAGAAATATGATCTTGAGTATGTTGTTAAACGCAAGGATGTTGAGGTACACACACATATCTACTACTTATATAAACTATTCCAATTATCTATCTACTATTTACTACAATAAACAATGGCCTTCCACATATCAAAATCAAAAGTCTAAACAACTAAACGCTTAACAAACAACAACAATAGCAAATGCTAAAGCAAAAGCAGCAAATTTACACCTTCTGTCAGCTATCTATATATATATATCTCTCTCTCTCTCTCTTTCTCAATATATATATAAATATATATCTATCTATATCTTATTAATAATTGCTGTCTAAAACACTCACTTTTGTATAATACACTTAATTTTCGTACAATTCCGTTTTGTATACAGTAAAAACAACAACCGATTCCAAATCTAAATCTAAACTAAACTGATAAGCAAACCCATGTACATACATACTATAACTATATATACACATATATATTCGTATATTTAACTCTTTAAACAAACAACTCACTCAAATTAAACAAATCAATAATTATTTAGCCACAAAATGTGCCCAAATGTGTTGTAAACAGAGCTGTAATTACTTAATTACCAGCACAATTACTTGAGCTTTTAGGAAAAGAAATTTGGTATTTGTTTGCAATTGTATAATAATAATTAAGTAATTTCGAATTTTAATTATTTAATTACAACAATATTCAAAATTACTAAATTATTACAATTCTTGCAGCAATTACATACGTAATTACAATCAAATTAATTTAATTACAAGTAATTGTAATAATCAGCCGTTGCTAGTAATGATTAATTGTAATTACTCTGGTAATTGAATATGTTTGCTTAACAGCAGTAATGCTTTTGTGTAATTACTAAAGTAATTGTAATTACTTCTCAATTATCAGCAGTCATGATTACTTTACAGCTCTGCTTGCGCACAACTTCTCTCCACTAGCTCTCGCTCTCGCTCTCTGTGTCTTCGTCTCTTAAGTATATAGCTCTCGCTCACACTTCTTCTTCCTCTGTGTCAAGTACAGTCTCCCCCCCACCAAACACTCTTCTTCGTATTCAAAGTCATTTTGGGAAGTTTTTCAGTATCATGCACCAATACACTTGCATATACCTGCACAACCAGACACACACGCACTCCCAACAATACAACTTCGTAGCCAATTACACACCCACACCTACACGTATACACACACACACACACACACTTACTCACATATCTGTGAGCAGTTGGCGCAGTTCTCGAGACCCAACCGAAAAGGCCGGAAGAAAACTCACTCGTTTTAAACATTCGCAGATACACTACAGAAAGTTTGTCAGGATTATAATACTAAGATACTGAAATTGGAGTCTGAGAAATACGATGTGGAGCACGAGGTAGCCAGAAAGGATTTTGAGGCAAGCGTTCCACACAATATTCTCTCGTTTTTCAAGTCAACGTATATAAGAAACAGCAACGAAACTGTACCAGAGAACTGTCGTTAACTGCGATCGAAATTTTTTTGTTTTACTCGCTACTTCACGTAGTCAATTTGAAAACTGTTAATAACCCAAAAAAACCAAAAAACCTTACAAATCCCATATATTTTTGGCACACACACATTTCGGATACTGCACCTGAAAGATATATGCAAATATTTCAAGGATGCCGGCACCAAAACGCCCCCTGGCGTCCAATCTCTCTGTGTGTGTGTGTTGTCTGTCTGGGGGGCACCCTGTAGTGTAGAGCACACTTTATAGCTGGCAAAAAACAACACGTAGTAGTTAACCCCCAACCAAAACAAACGAATTAGTTGTAAACAATAGTACACAATAGAGCTCGATACTTTCTGTTTTCTACCTCATTCCATATTTTGGAAGAGAGCTGTGCAAGTTTTGAACACAATACCAAGAGAGCACATTCAAAATTTCACACGCCCCATTTTGTATTTTGGGAGAGAACAATTTTTAAAAAAATATTTTCATGAAATAAAAAAAAGAGAAAACTATTTTGCAATTAACAGCTAACTTGAAATGCTAAATGGACCGCCCCCCTTCCTATCTGAATGGGTGGACCGAATATAACTCGCTGCCTCTACTAATCCAGAACAACAACAAAATACTCGCAATGTGACCAGATGTTGTTAATTATATTCCTTATTTTTGCGGCCATTTTTTTGCTTTTTGTGGCTTATTTGAGAGCTTGGCTACTCGTATTTTGCAGCCATATTTACAATAAGAACTTTAATTAGTATTAAAGCCAAATGCTTCCCGTTGATTTTTTCTGTCGTAGAACACATAGCAGCTGTTGTTCTTTTTGTATTTTGTAAACAGCTTTTACTAAACCATATTTGCAACAAAACAACGAACAACAAAAACTGATAAACAAGTAACGAGTAACGAGTAACGAGAATTGAGTAGAGGGCCTAACAACGAGTACTCAGAGTACTTTTGCTATGGGCGAGTAAATACTCGTTAGCATTCATTGAAAACGTTAATGTTAAGCAGGACCTCTCACTTACCCAAGTACAGTCACGCAGCCACAACAACAAAATACAAACAACAACAGACACCTCATGCAACACGAAAGCGCACTACACTGAATATATAAATGAAGATATAATCTATATATATATATATACCATATATGAAACAAAACAATCAACAACAACAAGAAACAAGAAACGTATAAGCGTATAAACGTATAATAATAATGATAATAAGCAAGCAAAGCACATTATTATGTATTTATGTATATGCAACTTGTAGGTGATAAAGCTAAGGATAAAGTTCAATAACTGACTTTATATTAATATTGTATTCCTTCTCTTTCTCTGACACGCGCCGAACAACGCGCGTTACATGTGCGTCGTCTCTGTCACTCTCTCACTCTATCTATTTATATCACTCTTTCTCTCGTCTGTCACTATCTCTCTCTCTATCTCTATCTCTCTCTTTCAATTTATATTTATACCTTTCTCTTGCTGTCACACGAAACACGCACAAAATACCTACACCACATAAACAAATATCTCTCAATCTCAATCTCTATCTCTTTCTCTGCCTCTGTCTCTGTCAATATAAATATATCTATCTATCTCTTTCTTATATCCGCATCTATCTGCGTCTCTTTATGCACACAAACACGCGCACACGCTCACACAACGACAACGACACACACACCCACACCCACACACGCACACACACACGCACACGCACGATCACACAAACTTTGTCGTGTTACGCTTTCACGCGCGTTACGTCACGCCCGTTAATCGATAACCGTAAATACCGTTACGTAACCGCTGACGTTACCGTTAACGTTACCGATACCGAAACCGATACCGATACCACAGCCGAACTGCAAACAATATGCAAACAATATTGGCAACGCGGTTTCAATTTGGAGGGCGATAAATTTGATTTAGAGCACGTGCAGAAAGTCAAAGCACAAGAGGTAAATTCCAAACAAATTTTGCCATGCACCCAAAAACAAAAAACCAAAAAAAAAACACAAAAAAAATATCGAAAACAATATACAAAATACCAAAAATACCAACACACAAAATACCGTATATACCAAAAGCAAAACCAAAACAAAAGAGCAACCAAAATGCGAATGTTTATTATTATTACAAATCAATATAAAGCAAACAAATATTGCCAGCAACAGCAACAACAAAAACAAAAAAAAAAAACAACTACAATAATAATAATAGTAATAATAATAATTATTATTTTTTAATTATGCCCTTGATATTTAATTCTTTGATTTTTTTCTAAATATTTCTTAATCATATTTTTTAGTTATTTTGCGATTCTTCTTCAGTTTTTTTTTAAAACCTAATTTTGATATTGTTTTTAACTGCGCTAAACTACAAAACAAAAAAGTATAAAAAAAAACAAAAATCAAAAAACAAAATAAACAAAATACAAAATTTGTATTTAATATTTGCATATATACATATATATAAATATATAAAGCGCACGATACTAAGCAAATCGGCGCGTGCTTTGAACTGTGCGATTGGGAGACCCCCTCCGAAGAAACGTTGATCAGTTGGGATAGAAATCGGTGTAAATGCCGAAGTCTGCTTAAGAAAGATGGACTCAAGACCCGTCGTCAAGCTGTATCTCTTGTTGCACTTGGGGGTTGTCTCCCACAAACGACAGCTTCGGCTCTTCGAAGTCGAAACAATACTTGAATTAATAGTCAATTTCAACTAAACCATACTATACTACTAGTTATCCAAAAACCTGCCAAGCTGAGTAACAGTATATCTTTCTCTATCTTGATATCTCTCTCAATCTATTCATTTCTTTCAAACTGTCTGTCTGTCTTCTGTTGAACTTTAGTTTCTCTCAAATGACAACGTTTCTTATTCACGTATAACCCACAATGATACCGATACCGATACCGATACCGATACCAATACCAGCCATAGCCAACAACAATAACAACAACAACAGCCAAGACATTTCTCAGACCCGAACGTTGCGCCCCCATTCCAAAAGTAAACTCAATTTCAATTCAATTCAATATCAAATCAATTCAATTCAGTTCTCGAAAAAAAAAAGAAAGAAAGAAAAGAAAACTTACCGAACACATAACATCTAATGAAGCTGCATCGAATGCTAAAAAGAAATGAAACAAACGATATAATATGATAATAATATTTATATATATATAGTAACATATATATATAAAACAATATAAACATAAATCACGCATACAAACATGTAAAATTAGTTTATTAAGATTCGTAGCAAACAAAAAAAAAAACAAAAAAATATACAACTTATCTAAATACGTCAAAACGTCCAACGACAAAAAAAAACCAAAAATATGTTCTTACAGGCGAATTGCAAGAGATTTGCGAAGAGTATTACGAGCGTATGTATATTTGTGAAGGCCAGAAATGGGATCTGGAATACGAAGTCAGGAAAAAGACTGGGAGGTACTGCAACAATTTTCAATTCAATTTAAACAAAATTCAATATATAAGAAAAACTCTAAATACAAAAGAAAAACAAACAAAAAAATAATACAAACAGACAAATGCAACATCAAATTTTGTTAGTACCATTTGTTAACATTTCCGTTCTTTTGCATCAAATATCAATATGTTGATACTTGTTGATTATTTAAAAAAAAAACAAAACAAAAAACAAAAAATAATAAGATTTTTATATATACATATATATATTTTTTTTTTTGGAAATTATTGTCTCTCTTTTTCTTGTATCTGTTTCCTTAATTGCTCACATACAACTTAAATACGTATTTATACATATTATAAAACATATAAATGGTTCTTTATTCTTACTACTCTTTGTTCGATTTTCAAGTTTTTAATGCCGTTGTTAATCTCATGTTACTTGTATTTAAAACGGAAACACAATCCAATCAACAACAAATATCTGTGAGTTGAAAATTGCCACACAAAACTGCAGCAACAGCCAAAAAATGCAACAGCCGCCAGTTAAACAAACAGTCAATCAAACAAACAAACAGTCAGTCAGTCAGTCAGTCAATCAGTCAATCAGTCAATCAGTCAACCAGTCAACCAGTCAATCAATCAAACAGTCAATCAATTCAACAGTTGTTTCAATTTGCATATATTCAAAACTAGCTTATACGTTGGATACAAACAAACAAACAAACAAATAAAAACAACTTCAGAAGTTCATCGACTCAAGCATACACACGCATACGGTGTAGTTAAGCCGTTAAGCCGTTAAGCAGTTAAGCAGCTAATCAGCTAATCGGTTTCACCATTGGTTGATCTTTAGCCGGTTTCTTCTCAGTTTGACAAACGACTCTGGCTCCGGCTCCGGCACCATTTGAGGCTGTTAGTTACTGTTATTTGCACTTTCATTGGCAATCGACGCACTCACATTGCATTACACAACACTGCAATCTTGTATAATCTGTAGTCGTTTTATCAGCACTAGAAATTTCAATTGTTGCACACCAATTCTGACATTGTTTTGTGTTTTCTTCTTAATTTCATTTATTTTTCTTCTTTATATATATATTTTTTTTTTAATATTATTCTTTCTGTGATAATTTGTTTGTTTCGCTGTCGCGTCATCTGCACCATTTGTTGCCTCTGTCTGTGCGTCCGTTGGTCACACACCACCGCACACACACACACACACGCACATGCACACGCACATGCACATGCACACGCTCACAGACACAAGCACGTTCGCACGCGCGCACAAATGTAGGCAATAGTTTTTTTTCTTCTCTCACGTAACTCTGCATGTGCACTTGTCAAAAGCAGCAGCAAAGCCACACAACAAGCAAACAAAAAAACCACAGACAATAACAACAGCAAAAGCAACCCCACAAAAGAATACAAACAAATAAAAAACGACAACCGTAACTCGATGAACCACGTAATACTCTCTAGCACACAACCCGAACCACCAAAAAAAACCAAACCGTACCAAAATCTTAAGCTCAATCTCAATCTTAAGCTCAATCTCAACCTGAACCACCCCCAATCCCCACCGCTCGCTCCTCATTGTAAATAATGTGATGTGTGTAAGATGAATTCATTGTATCGTTTACTAGCTCGCACTCTTTCTATTTGACGCTCGCCTTAACCAACAAAAATTATGAACTAAATGGAAAAAAATGCAAAAAAAAATGAAAAAAGAAAATTACAATTGAAGAAAGAATTATGTTTGTAAACTAAAGCGTAAAATCCAAGCAATTGAAGAGCATAAAAGCCAAGCGTCGATTTACTTCAGTTCCTGACTTAATTCCACAAAAAAAAAACAAAAAACAAAAAAGAGAAAAATTTGAAAAAATGAAAAACTATATCTGTGATAAGGTTCCCGAGTCCTAGAGGCTGCATTACTGTCCAGTGTCGGTTCGCTTTAAACAGCTAACGCTAGTCATTGCCACCGCTGCCCACTAAACGTTACCGTTACCGTTACCGTTTACCGTTTTACCGTTTACCGTTTACCGTTCTACCGTTACCGTTCTACCGTTATCACAAGAAAACACGTTCTATTTGAAAACCGAACCCGAGTGTTGCTCAAAGCTTAACAAACAAATGAAAAAACAACATGAAGAAGCAAATGAATTGAAAAAAACACAAAACAAAGCAGTTATCATAATTATTTTATGTAGTTTTAGAGGCGATTTATATAATAATAGTATATAAAAACAAAGAAACAAACAATCCATATATGTAGTGTATGTGCCATGCTGTGCAGTACCTCAGGCCCCAGATCCATTCGTACGCTCAACTGTTTAAGTCTGTATATGTTTGTAGGTGAAAAACTCGATCAAAAACATAATAACGTATATAAAATACAAATATACCATATAAAAACTATAATAAAGCATTAAAAAAAAAGAAACCAAAAAAGAAATCGACATTTGGATGTTATGCTGTTCAATTGACCAAAATCTTAGAGACAAAAAAACTAAAAAAATAAAAAGAAAACACAAAAATCAATCAAAAATAATTAACCAGTCAAAGAAAGAAACCGACCTAAGATACCAAAAATGTTCCCATGCCGTCCCGTTCTACCGTTATGTCTACCGTTTTACCGTTCTATCGCTCTACCAGAAACCAATAATTTGACTCGTATTGCTAGCTCGCTCGCACGCACTGGCTGCAGTTCTAACGGCACGCTCAAAGCGCCAATAAGTATGCTATATTTAAAATAGAAAATAAACAATTAAGCTCAAGGTAGCGCTGCATCTGCACTTGTCTCTGTAATCTGTATCTGCACATGTCTGGTCAATGTATAGTCTTAAGTTATAACTGTATTTGTAACTCAACTGCATGCAACCGAAAGAATCGCCTTCAACAAGTTCTGTGCATGCTTTCCTCGCCCCGCATTTTGATTTTGATATTGATATTTAAGTATGTAGCTTACCACATTAGTGTACATGTCAATTGAATTGAATTGTTTAACTATACGTATGCTAACTTGATGTATCTCTTTTTACCCGGACACAATAGATCAACGATCTCAATGCCCAAGTTAACGATCTTCGCGGCAAATTGTAAGTAACATTTTGTTGAATTTCACAATTGGGATTAACTAACTTTCGATTGTTTTCAATTTGAATAGCGTTAAGCCAGCCCTGAAGAAGGTCTCCAAATACGAAAACAAATTTGCCAAGCTGCAGAAGAAGGCTGCTGAATTCAACTTCCGCAACCAACTTAAGGTGGTCAAGAAGAAGGAGTTCACATTGGAGGACGAAGAGAAGGAGGTAAGATCAATATAGTAACTGATACAAGATCGAGCTAGCCGTTAGTTATCAACTAGTCTGTCTATATACATATATTATGTACAAATCATGAACTATTTAACTGATATCCTATACTCTATACTATGCTTCAATATATCTTCAATCGCGAAATGCTGTGAAACGCTCCATAGATAAAGATTAAAGATGCCTCTTCGTTAAAAACAGCCAAAAAGTGTAAGAATGTGTAATGTGTGTTGATGTTAAGCACCGAGTGTCCTCCTTTGTCACTTATTGTCTCTTTCTCTCTATCTATCTATCTATCTATCTATCTATCTGTCTATCTCTCACTATATATTGAACTGTACACACGTTGTTTATAATGAGCTACTATTTGTCACATAGATACACACTCACACACACACACACACACATAGACACCTATTTTAGTGGTAGTTACGTTTTAGTGTTGCACAACTATCCCATTTAATAGTTTAGTTAGTCAACACTTTCGATGGTTTCAAATATTGCCATAAATTTGATATTAAAAACTCATCAATTCAATTCGAACGATTGAAATATATCAATAAATGTTTGAAATAATCGATAGTGGTAAAGAATAATCGATATCGATAGTCTTGCAGCACTATTACATATGTATGTATGTAGTTGTAGTTGTCGTAGTGCCCAGCACAGTTATTAGTCATGTTCTGGTTAAATGTTAAGCGATATTCCCGTTCGATACACTAATGCCATTCAAATCGTTTTATTTTTCGATAATCGCTCAATCCACGATCTGGACATCTGCAGAAGAAACCCGACTGGTCCAAGGGCAAACCCGGCGATGCCAAGGTAAAGGAGGAGGTTGAGGCCGAAGCTTAAGTGTCCACGTCCAGTAGTGTCCACTGAACCCGTGACTCCCGCCCTAAACAATAATTCAACAATAAATATTCACAACAATTATCTGAAGCAAATACTATCAATATACGTGTATATATCTCACAATATATATATATATCTGTTTGTATATATATATGTATATGTATATAACAATATATATATGTATGCATATGAAATAAACAACTGCTAAAGCTTAATCAGAAACATTACAAAACACCAGCTACAAATAATTCAAATCAAGGATTCAAACAACAGCAAACATCTGAACGTTTTGATGAATTATTTTTTTTTTATTATATTTCATTAATTACAAATTCTATTTTTTAATGTAAATTAAACTAAATTACAAAAAAAAACACACACGCACCCGTTGCATAAATTGATTTTTACTCAGCATTATTTTGGGCACACATCCTTTAGGGCATGATATCCTTATTATCGTTTTGCACGGCACTTTCGAAATATCGCATATCAGCATCAAGATTAAGAGCACCGCCTCCTGCACCTGGCCATGTGATTGCCTCATGATCCATTGATCCACTGATCTGGTTCCGGTTCTGGTTCTGTGCTTGCAGGAACAGGCGCCCGAGACGCCAGTACCGGCATAATCATACCCTTCGTGTACTTCTCTGGCCCCAGGCCCAACATGCAACAACTACAGCAAATCGATTCATTTTGATGTGTACAACTTTTCTTTTCAATTTTACAAATTGTACTTTAATTTAAATATTTCAATAAAGCCAAATAAATATGAAACTAGTTCATAGACATAAACTTTTTTAATTAATTGGTTATCTTATAATTGCACTTGAAGATTGTAAGTATTTCGCATTGCGAGGGATCAGTATATTTAAAATATAGAGATGAAGGATCAGCGTATTTCAAAACGAATACGAACAGGAAGAGAAAATCATTATTCCAACAGAGATCAGTAAGTCTAAAACGAATAAGATTAGGAAGAGGAAACCTTATACCAAGACATGAAGGATCAGAATATTAAAAACGAATACAATCCGGAAGAGAAAATCATTATTCCAACAGAGATCAGTTTGTCTAAAAAGAATAAGATTAGGAAAAGGAAACTTTATACCAAGAGTTGAAGGATCAGAATATTAAAACCGAATACGAACAGGAAGAGAAAATCAATATTCCAACAGAGATCAGTTTGTCTAAAACGAATAAGATTAGGAAGAGGAAACCTTATACCAAGAGATGAATATGAGCAAAAAACTTATTCCCATTTGTTGTACTCATTCAAATTGCGAATAGGAATAGGGATTTGAAACGGATAGGAATAGGAAGAGAAAACCTTATACCAAGAGATGAAGGTTCAGGATATTCAAAACGAATACGAACAGGAAGAGAAAATCATTATTCCAATAGAGATCAGTTTGTCTAAAAAGAATAAGATTAGGAAGAGGAAACCTTATACTAAGAGATGAAGGCTCAGAATATTAAAAACGAATACAATCCGGAAGAAAAAATCATTATTCCAACAGAGATCAGTTTGTCTAAAAAGAATAAGATTAGGAAGAGAAAACCTTATACCAAGAGATGAAGGTCAGGATATTCAAAACGAATACGAACAGGAAGAGAAAATCGTTATTCCAAGAGATAAGATCAGTATATTTAAAATGAATAAGAACAGGAAGAGCAACTCTTTATTCCAAGAGACGACGGATCAGTATATCTAGAATGAATAAGAACAGGAAGAGAAAATGCTTATGCCAATTTCTTGAACTCATTCCAAGTAGTATATTCAAGTTCGTTTTGGATTCGCAGAAAATATTATGAGAGTAGGGAGTGAGAAGGCTAAAGCTGCGAATGCTTAGGCTGCTGGCAGGAGTTGTAAGTACAGACCACATGGGAAAATTAAAATGGCGGATAGATCAGCTCAGCGAAGGATATGGGTTTTCGTTTTGCGAACCCTTTGGCCATCCTACTCCCTTTCTCTTGGCGCCATTTGGAACCTACTACTTGCAGAACGCGTTCATCTCATCGCTAAGTCTCACGCTCTATAGTTACTACTGGCCAATAAAAGGATTTTGTATTCGCCAGGTAATAAGTATTATTTATAATTAGTATTTTTATGTATTATTAAGAGCATCCTGCCATTTTTATAATAATTTATTAATTTTCCACGATCTTGCTGTACAGAAACTAAAGTCTGATTGGTCTTGGTGAGCTCAGAATAGCAACTCGATAGTTAAAATAATAATTACCAATTAGCAATCGATAAGTTCAATTTATGAGCGAGAATATACCAGAACAGAAATAACCGGAAGCTCGCAGTATTTTTTTGGCCTTCTTTATTACCAGTTCCTTGTCAAGAATTGTTTGCCATTCTATGTGGCAACTATCTGGTCGATCTGTTTACCTGGTAGTCAGACTTCAGACTCTTTAATTATCCCATTCAGCAGCACTTGAGGGGTCAGTTCAGTTGTGAAGGCTCATTCATTGTGTGAACTTCAGAACATTAACTTCAAAAAACACAGAATAAAAATTATTTTTTTGGTTAATATATTTGCATAAAAGAAACAAACGAATCTACAACATGTGTGACGAAGAAGTTGCCGCTCTGGTTATTGATAACGGTTCAGGTATGTGTAAGGCCGGATTCGGAGGAGACGATGCACCTCGCGTCGTCTTCCCCTCGATTGTTGGACGTCCGCGCCACCAGGGCGTGATGATCGGTGTGAGCCAGAAGGACTCGTATGTGGGCGACGAAGCGCAGGCCAAGCGTGGTATCCTGACGCTCAAATACCCAATTGAGCACGGCATTGTGACCAACTGGGATGATATGGAGAAGATATGGCATCACACATTCTTTAATGAGCTGCGCGCGGGCCCCGAGCTGCACCCCGTGCTGCTGACCGAAGCCCCCATGAACCCGAAGGCTAACCGGGAAAAGATGACTCAAATTATGTTTGAAACTTTCAACACTCCAGCGATGTACGTCGCCATCCAGGCCGTACTCTCATTGTACGCTTCTGGTCGCACCACAGGCATCGTATTCGACTCCGGCGATGGCGTATCCCACACCGTGCCAATCTATGAGGGATATGCCTTGCCGCACGCCATCATACGTCTGGACCTGGCCGGACGGGACCTAACCGATTATCTGATGAAACTACTCACAGAGCGAGGGCATACGTTCACAACAACAGCAGAGCGTGAAATTGTTCGCGACATGAAGGAAAAGCTGTGCTATGTCGCTCAGGACTTCAAGCAAGAGATGGACCTTGCTGCCACTAGTACTGCATTAGAGAAGTCCTACGAGTTGCCTGATGGTCAGGTGATCACCATTGGAAACGAGCGTTTCCGCTGCCCCGAGTCCCTCTTCCAGCCCTCTTTTCTGGGCATGGAGTCGTGCGGAATCCATGAGACTACCTTCAACTCGATTATGAAGTGTGATGTGGACATCCGCAAGGATCTATATTCGAACGCTGTGCTATCTGGGGGATCCACGATGTACGAAGGCATCGCCGACCGTTTAAAAGTGGAGATGACGGCGCTGGCTCCATCCACCATGAAGATCAAAATCGTGGCACCAATAGAGCGCAAATACACCGTGTGGGTCGGTGGCTCCATTTTAGCTTCGCTGCCGACATTCCAACAGATGTGGATCTCTAAGCAGGAATTCGAGGAGTCTGGACCATCGATTGTGCACCGCAAGTGCTTCTAAGCATCTGGAAAAGCAGCGACGCATACAAGCTCACGCTCAGACAAACCCACATATACACATACATACATACACATTTTACACAAGAGAATTGCCTATTGTGTGTTCTTCCAAAATTCACAATTAGGCGTTAAACATACATACATACATATGTATTATAGTAAAATACATACCAAATACTAGCATTTGTAACCGATAAAAATAATAAAACGAACTGATAAAAGAAGAACCAATCGTCACCTCCGTAACTTGCCATTGAAAGAAACCGTCAATATACCAGGAGAACATACGCATCAGGAGGTTGCCATTTCTATGGCGAACAATTAAAACTGAAGAGATAATACGGAATGCCAAAAGAGTGCTACAAACTTTTAGTTGCGTTCATCTAATGATTTTTGTCCGCCTGGCACTTTGTTAGAAAATCACGCTCAACAATTGGAACTCCCGAACTTAATTTGCAATCCTATACATTTGTGACTGTCCACCTGCTGTCCCGGCGCACGAGTTTTTCGTTATAGCATCAATCAAAAGAGAGAGAACACGTAAGCTAAGAGAGGATAAAATTACAAGAGAGCGCATAAATACCAGCGGAACATACTCATCAGAAGGTCGCCACATAAAATGGCGAACAGTTCTCGCGGATAAACAGATGATATGAAATGCGAAAATAATGCTGCGAACTTATAGTTGCGACCTTCTAATGAGTTTTGTTCGCCTGGTACTTGGGAAGAAAATCATGCTCAAATATTGGAACTCCCGAACTTAATTTCCAATCCTGCTTAAACTTTGCTCTTCCCGTCTCTTGAATTTCCCCTTGCAGCTTCAATCAAGAGAAGAACACTTAGCCAAGAGAGGATGAAATAAAAGAGAGTGCCCAAATACCAGGAGAACATACGCATCAGAAAGTCGCCACATAAGATGGCGAACAGTTCTTAAAAATGAAGAGATAATAAGAAATGCCAAAATTATGCCGCAAACTGTTGTTTGCAACCTTCTAATGATTTTTGGTCGCCTTGTATATTTTTGCTGAGAAATTGCACAAAATTTAACAATTCTTCGAGGGCAAGCAAATAAATAGCTTTTCAGACCCCATCGTTGCTCGGCGAAATAATTACATATATTAAAATGCATTATGTTGAATTAGACTACTTTCGTCAATCTTAAGAAATACACAAACAAGAGCGTACCCCAATTTTCCCGTCCGTGGGCATAGACTTTCATACGGAGGTATGATTGGGTGGAGGTAGATTTTCCAAAATCATTTGACACTCTTTTAAACTATCTTTGGTGGAGTTTTGAAAATGAATTTGAAGCCAATTAATTGCAAGAATCCTGAAATTCCACACAAGAACTTTGCACATATTTTACGGCCGTTGTGTTGAAACCACGAGCCAGTGGTCGGTAAATTCTTACATATGTCCCTTGGACTGAACCACTGGCCACCACTGACCACCGACCGAACCACTGGGTCTCTCTTGAGTTCCATTGAGTAATAAATACCAAGAGCGGAATTGTCGCTCGCGAGCTTTCGCTCACCAGAGCTCAGGATCCAGTCAAGCTCATGCATACACATCAAAAGCAAAGCCCAAAGTCAAAAGCAATTAGTCGCGGTGCTCGCCTGTGTTCTAAAAATAGAATGCGCACTCGATCTCTTTCAGATTTCCTCTGTCCTGCTCTACAACTCGCTCACAACTTGCAAGAGAGCTGTGGACGAATTTTATAGTTTTTCGCTTCAACCAAATGTTGTACCCTTTCCCAAATAGAGTACTTTAGTTTTCGGGAATGGTGGTACTTCAACAAATTAATAATAAGAAACGCGACTTACACAAGATAGCTACACTGTTAAGATATAACGATCCAGATCATCTGGTAGCAATATTAAACTTAAATTAGAACAAAAACATTTGTGAAATACTCATATAATTAATTAATGTTACTTAATTAATATTACGTGCTATTGTTGTCATCATATATTACTTCACACTAATACATCAAATTAGTTGGGCTCTTATGACCGCAATTATATTAAACGATGTTTATACTTTAATTATACAAAATAAACTGTATGCGTTGAAAGTGTATTTAAAAGTTGGCGAATTTTCAGGCAAATTATTGTATGTTTTATTTATTTTTTACTCTATGGGGTAAATTGGAGAGCCGGGAGCAGGAACTCAAAAGTAAAAAAGCTTAAGCTTTGAAATTGTTGCTAAGTTGGGAAGTTCCAATATTTGAGCATGATTTTCTTCCCAAGTACCAGGCGAACAAAACTCATTAGAAGGTCGCAACTATAAGTTCGCAGCATTATTTTCGCATTTCATATCATCTGTTTATCCGCGAGAACTGTTCGCCATTTTATGTGGCGACCTTCTGATGAGTATGTTCCGCTGGTATTTATGCGCTCTCTTGTAATTTTATCCTCTCTTAGCTTACGTGTTCTCTCTCTTTTGATTGATGCTATAACGAAAAACTCGTGCGCCGGGACAGCAGGTGGACAGTCACAAATGTATAGGATTGCAAATTAAGTTCGGGAGTTCCAATTGTTGAGCGTGATTTTCTAACAAAGTGCCAGGCGGACAAAAATCATTAGATGAACGCAACTAAAAGTTTGTAGCACTCTTTTGGCATTCCGTATTATCTCTTCAGTTTTAATTGTTCGCCATAGAAATGGCAACCTCCTGATGCGTATGTTCTCCTGGTATATTGACGGTTTCTTTCAATGGCAAGTTACGGAGGTGACGATTGGTTCTTCTTTTATCAGTTCGTTTTATTATTTTTATCGGTTACAAATGCTAGTATTTGGTATGTATTTTACTATAATACATATGTATGTATGTATGTTTAACGCCTAATTGTGAATTTTGGAAGAACACACAATAGGCAATTCTCTTGTGTAAAATGTGTATGTATGTATGTGTATATGTGGGTTTGTCTGAGCGTGAGCTTGTATGCGTCGCTGCTTTTCCAGATGCTTAGAAGCACTTGCGGTGCACAATCGATGGTCCAGACTCCTCGAATTCCTGCTTAGAGATCCACATCTGTTGGAATGTCGGCAGCGAAGCTAAAATGGAGCCACCGACCCACACGGTGTATTTGCGCTCTATTGGTGCCACGATTTTGATCTTCATGGTGGATGGAGCCAGCGCCGTCATCTCCACTTTTAAACGGTCGGCGATGCCTTCGTACATCGTGGATCCCCCAGATAGCACAGCGTTCGAATATAGATCCTTGCGGATGTCCACATCACACTTCATAATCGAGTTGAAGGTAGTCTCATGGATTCCGCACGACTCCATGCCCAGAAAAGAGGGCTGGAAGAGGGACTCGGGGCAGCGGAAACGCTCGTTTCCAATGGTGATCACCTGACCATCAGGCAACTCGTAGGACTTCTCTAATGCAGTACTAGTGGCAGCAAGGTCCATCTCTTGCTTGAAGTCCTGAGCGACATAGCACAGCTTTTCCTTCATGTCGCGAACAATTTCACGCTCTGCTGTTGTTGTGAACGTATGCCCTCGCTCTGTGAGTAGTTTCATCAGATAATCGGTTAGGTCCCGTCCGGCCAGGTCCAGACGTATGATGGCGTGCGGCAAGGCATATCCCTCATAGATTGGCACGGTGTGGGATACGCCATCGCCGGAGTCGAATACGATGCCTGTGGTGCGACCAGAAGCGTACAATGAGAGTACGGCCTGGATGGCGACGTACATCGCTGGAGTGTTGAAAGTTTCAAACATAATTTGAGTCATCTTTTCCCGGTTAGCCTTCGGGTTCATGGGGGCTTCGGTCAGCAGCACGGGGTGCAGCTCGGGGCCCGCGCGCAGCTCATTAAAGAATGTGTGATGCCATATCTTCTCCATATCATCCCAGTTGGTCACAATGCCGTGCTCAATTGGGTATTTGAGCGTCAGGATACCACGCTTGGCCTGCGCTTCGTCGCCCACATACGAGTCCTTCTGGCTCACACCGATCATCACGCCCTGGTGGCGCGGACGTCCAACAATCGAGGGGAAGACGACGCGAGGTGCATCGTCTCCTCCGAATCCGGCCTTACACATACCTGAACCGTTATCAATAACCAGAGCGGCAACTTCTTCGTCACACATGTTGTAGATTCGTTTGTTTCTTTTATGCAAATATATTAACCAAAAAAATAATTTTTATTCTGTGTTTTTTGAAGTTAATGTTCTGAAGTTCACACAATGAATGAGCCTTCACAACTGAACTGACCCCTCAAAGTTGAACAGACGCCCACTGAGTGCTGCTGAATGGGATAATTAAAAAGTCTGAAGTCTGACTACCAGGTAAACAGATCGACCAGATAGTTGCCACATAGAATGGCAAACAATTATTGACAAGGAACTGGTAATAAAGGAAGAAGAATAAAGAAGAAACAATACTGCGAGCTTCCGGTTATTTCTGTTCTGGTATATTCTCGCTCATAAATTGAATTATCGAAATTAGCGATTGCTGCTAATTTGATATTATTTCGACTATCGAGTTGCTGCTCTCAGAGGTCTCAACCAGGCGAACAGAAATCTTTGGAAGTGCCTATTTCTTTACCAGTTCCTCCTTTCCTATACTCTTTAACAGTTCATCCCTTCCGCCAATTTATGTGGCGCCTTTTGATGTGTCTGGTAACCTGGTGTTTGGTGGTCTCTTACAATTACCATTTTCTTAGATTTCTGCAAAGCAGACACTCTGTTGTCCATTTTCGATTAGCGTTCCTAGGATTGCCAAATTAATAAATTCTGCAAAAGGCGATTTGTTTACGGGCAATTGTTTATTCAATGAATTAATTAATCTAACTTTTATTATTATAATACCCAATGGCAAAATGGTTGCATTATTTCCGTCTGTCTGAGAAGCTAAACCCAAAAAAAGACAAGTAAGAAAGTTGCAGTCGGACATATCCGACAACAGAATACTCTGTTCCCAGTCCAGTAGCTTAATTGTAGGTTCGGAATTAGACGCGAAGAAAACAGTAGTCTGTATGTCAAATTTGGTGATTCTACCCCATTTGCGGGGAGGGGGTGGAGAGGTCAAAATATTTTTGATGCCGATTTGTTCAGAGGATCAACATTAGTCTGTATGCCAAATTAGGTGGCATTAGCTATGAAACTGTAGGAGATATACGCCTTTTAATAACCTGTTTTGGGGATAGCATATGCCGATTTGCGGGGGAGGGGGTGGTGGTGGCAAAACTTTTTTTTATGCAGATCTGTCCGGAATCTCAACATTAGTCTGTATGCCGAATTTTGTGACTATAGCTTTAAAAATGTGGAAGATACAGGTTTTCCCCAAATTGTGGAGGAGGGGTTGAGGGTGGTGGGGGGTGCGATCTCGACACTTCATAAATTGAGGGTATACACCAACATGTGTACCAAGCTTGGTTGCTCTAGCTTTAAGGGTGTGGAAAAAAATTGCGTTCATACGGACAGGCGGACAGACGGACGGACGGACGGACGAACGGACGGACACTTCGCAAACCCAATATACTCTTTTTCCCTTCGAGAACCCCAATCCAACAAGGTCCCACCCACACCTTTAGCTAAAGTCCAAATGCAGTACGGCAGCCACCAGTTGCCTGCCAAAATACCAGGCGAACAGAAATGGTTGTTAGGTGACTGTACTGAACGTTAATTTAAAAATTTTGCATATTTTTCAGTTGCAACTAAAAGTATGCAACAGTTTTTGCAAAAACCAATTAAAAGTTCATTCGCAGACTTTGCAATTGGCGCTTGATGCAGCAGCCTTCTGATGATTTCTGTTCGCCTGGTAGTTTTGATGGTCTTTTACAAATTGAAACCTGTGCGGAATTGGTTTCTTTAAGAGCGAGCACCTGGTCGACAAATGAGATTCAAATTGGAAAATTGTCTGTAACATGGAAACGAAATTGTTGCAGTAAATAAAAAGGCAAATCATGTTTTATGCAGAATCTTCTATTTTTATTGTGTTGTCAGTTTGGGAGATTGTGTAACTATATGGAAACTAGTGTCTATATGTGCGTATGTAGTATTTTATAAATTCTAGGTATGTTAAGGTCTAATTACAAGTTTGATTAAATTAATTAAAACTAAGCAGCGAGATAATGTTAATAGTTGAACGACTTATCGATAGATACTTAAATACTCATATGTAGTACAAACTGCTTCTTTAAAATGGGGGAGGTGGTGCGGGTGGGCGGGTGTTTGGTATTATTACAAAACTTATTTAACTAATCAATGAATTCGAGTCGTCGTTGCGCAATCTAATTATTAATTAAATATAAATAAATAACACTACATACAAACTGGACGTGCTGAATGCTTGTCCAAGCATTCAACTGGCCACGATCCAAACTAGGCTCAAAGCAACCAAAAGGAGGCTCAAAACATAACTAGAAACTAGGCTAAGAATATGTCTAACTCTATCAGGCCTGTGTCCCAGCTCACTTTCTTTAGAACGGCCGATTTTCAACTCAGGTGAATTCAAATCGCAAAATCTTGCCGAAAGTGAAAGCGGGGAACATTCAAGGGAAATTCACTAGCGCACAATGTTTGCGAATGTGAAAATGGGAACAGTTTCATATATAAATATAAATGTATAATAAATTAGCAAAAAAAAGAATAGGAGGATTCTTAAGAGTTAGAGCAGCGCTGTGCGAGGAGGGGCGGGCGAGCGGATATCCTGCTTATCTAGACCTCAATACTGTTGAGACTGCCCGATGAGATGTTGTCCGTGTGGCTGCCGAGGCGCGTGCGCTTGATGAGCGCCCGGGCGGGCATGGGGGAGCGCTGGACGCGCGGGCTGCCGGGCACAATGGGTATGCCGACGCCACCGTTGTGGTGCTGATGGCTCTGATGGTGGTGCAGATGCTGATGGTGCAGCAGATGGTGCGGCAGATTGTTGTTGCTGCTGCTGCTGTTATTGTTATTGTTATTGTTGTTATGATGATGATTATTGAGATTTGTGTGGCTGTTGTGCTGGCTGCCCGAGGCGCGTCGCTGTCGCCGCAGCGATGGGATCCGCGTGGGCGTCGCATCCTCCAGCCCATAGCCCAGTGCTGCCTGCTGCTGGTGCTGTTGGAGGCTGCGCACGCTGCGCTCGAGCGTGCGACGCTGCTGGTCCAGCATGGGCGAGGCGCCGCCTGTGGCAGCTCCATGCTGCTGTTGATAGTAGGCCGCGTGTGGCGGCACCGGCGGCGCCTGCAGCTGCTGAAAGTCGTGCGCCGACGGCAGACGCTTCTGCAGCAGCGTCGGCGTGCCAGGCGCATGATACGGCTGCGCATGATGCAGCCCCGGCTGGTGCAGCGCTGCAGCGGCGGCAACGGCCAGTGTGTTGTTCTAAAAGAGAAACAGAGAGTGTGCAACATTAGAGACTGTTCAGACAGAGTGAGCGAGGGGGCGGCTGCAGTTGGTGGTGCATGTGTGTGGCGCGTGGCTGGGCAACAAAATACTAAAACGATCTCAAACTGCTTTGGCATTGTATTTACGTTTACTTGCTGCTGCTGCTGCTGCTGCTGTTGCGCTTTGGTTGCTGCCGTTTTCTTGGGCAGGGGCAGCGGTGGCAGCGGCGGCAGCGGCTTGCTGGGCGCCTCCGTTGGCGTCGACTGCTGCAGCTGGCTTAGACCCTCGCAGGCTTCCAAGGTCTCGCAGGAGGATGAGGCGCCAGTTTGTGCTTTCTCACTGCCGTCGATTTCAGCATCAATATCCGCATTCGCATCCGCATCCGCCTGCTCTGGTGTGGGACTGCTGGCAGTGCCATTGGGGGGCAGGAACCGCAGCTCCATAACGTTGCGATTCTGGAACATGGGACGCTCAGTTTGGCTAGGCGAACGTTGATACAGACACGAGGACACAAGCGAGTCCACAGGCCAGAGATCAGAGACCAGGAACCGGAAGAGCAAACAGCCAAACAGCCGGAACCGGAAGAGCAGCAATCAGGTGCCAAAAGCAGCATAAGCAAGACAGAGACAGAGCCAGACAAAGAGGGAGAATAACAGTAGTGAGCGAGAGAGAGAAAGACTTTCAGTAGAGCAAGAGATACTATGCTCTAGAAAAGTTTGTCTAATAACTAATTCACAACCGAAATCCATTAACTATATATACAGTTCACAATCGAAATCCATCTACTATATATACAATATTAACAAACCTTAACAAAATTCAGCCCTTACACGTTTTCGAGTACTTTCTTGAGTCAAACATTATTCTTTTTCAAGTTCGCCTTCGTTTTGATTTCAAAACAGCTTTTAAGTTCCCTAATTGGACATTCCGAAGATATAGGATACCCTGTTAAGTATAATCAAACTCGCAATTGCTGAGTTCGAATCAATTATCTGTGTAAGCGAAAGGTTTTCATACAAAAACTCATTCCTCATTTGATTGTTCCTATGAGAGCTATAAGATATAGTAGCTCGATTTGTAACCAATTCGGTCAGCCTGCTTAAACATAAGCTTCCTCATCTTCCATTCGGTTAGTTTGGTTAAAATATCTTTGTGAACAAAGCAGGTTTTTAGACCGATTGTTCCTATGACAGCTTTATGATACTATAGTTCGGTTTTGATAACATTCTGTCAGTTTGTATACAAAATTTACGGATGCTCCGGATACAAACATAAGTTTTTTCATACAAAAACCAAATTGTTGACCGATTGTTCCTATATATTATAGTGCTCCTATTCAGCCAGTTTCGACATATGTACTAACTGCTGCAAGTAGAAGTAACTCTGCCAAGTTTCATCCCGATAGCTTGAGAACTTAGAGAAACAGCTGGTATATCGACTCAGCTGATCGAGAATATGCTTATACTATTATCTATTATATACTCATATCTTGATCAATGGGTTATACATTCCGTGACAAAATTATAATACACACTTTAAGGATATAAAGAGGTATTTTGTAGACAAGCCTTAAGCAGCATTTATGCTTAAATAATCATATTCTATCTTGTAAATGCATTTATATAATACATTTTCACATTTCATCCTAAAAATGCATTTATATATTACACTTTTATTTAGGAACAGTTGGCTTGTTTTAAGTTTTGTTTTCTATACAATTTTATAGCGACAAGCTTACAACATAACTTTAATTACAAGATTTATCAATAAACCTTTTAGGATCTCTCCCGTAAATTGAAGCTTGTAATCAAAATACTTGCCGGATGAAGAGTATACATGAAAAACTTACAAATTACATTGGATTCCAAAGCAAAACTTATTGGTTTCATATAATTTAAGCTAAATTGGAAACGAGGAAAGCCTCCGAATAAGTCTTATGATAGTTCAGTTGCCAGAATAGGGAACAATCCTAGAAGTTCTTATTACAAAGGCGTCAGAACAAGAAGACCTTAACATAACATATCATTTTGAGCATAACAGCTGCAGTGAGCTCTGTTCGAATGCTCATTAACATTTGTTTATAAGTCTATTAATAATGAACTTACTGGATATATACATACCTAGCTTTTAACTACATACTTAAGACTCTGAATATAACATATTTGATTATTAACAGTGATCTGCCCTGGCTGGGAAAGTAGAATATGATACAGTAGAATTGAAGTGGGATTAACATCAGGCAGTTGAGAGGGATAACAGGGCATTAAAGTACCAGAGAGGCCGCTGCAGAGCAGGCGCTAGGAGAAACCATTAAGCAACGACAAAGATATGCCAGCAGCAGTGGAGGAGGCGAGGCGAGGCGAGAAACGTTTTGAATTTTGACCAACCAACCAGCGAAAAGGTTTCGTTTCCATGAAACAGTTGAAAGCCGTGGAAAGAGTAGCATGTGGCAACTGAGAGTCAGTGCGTCTTACCTTGTCCGCCGTTGGATCCTGTGCCAGAGGATTGGGCGTGATATTCATGCGCGGAATGACGCCATTCAAACGTCGCACATCCCCCGATTTGTGATTGTGGTTATGATTATGATGCGGCGCCACGCCCAGCACGGCGGAGCTAACAAAATCCGCTTGTATGTGATCCAATTGCGGCTTGTTCTCATCTACAATAACGCGTTGAGGTTAAAGTTTAAACACAATCCGTAAGGCGAAGGCCAGCTGAACTTACCCTCGGGCTGGGCATTGTTGCGTCGCCGTACGCAGAGGCAGGCCACCACTGTGGCAATTAGAAGCAGTATGCCGCCTCCTGCGGCGCCTGCAATCACCGGATAGATCGAGTTCTGCTGCTCATTACCCGATCCGTTGGAGATGGCCACAATGGATGGAGGCGTCGCGCTAGCCGCATGACTGGCAGTCTCTGCAAGGGTTGAAGTATGAATTATAAAGGTTTCATCAAGCAGTTTGGATAGCTATATCGAATGTAATCTTAAGAAAGTATAGATTCTATCGATCGCAGCTAATACTTACTCTGGGTGCGGCCCTGCTTAATCTCACTGAACTCGGAGGCGGCGTAGGCGTTGAACGTTTGCAGCTTGAACTCGTAGGCGGTGCCCGGTTCGAGCAGATCTATTTTGAACTTGCGGGTGTGGCCCCCATCGACGGTGGCCTTGAGATACTCGGCCGCCGAGGCGGCTGGCCGATAGTAGGCATAGTAGCCATCCACACTGTGCGCCGCTGTGGACGCCGCTTCCAGCGTCCAGTGGAGCAGCACGGCGGACTCCGAGTAGGGCTCAATGTCCTGGAGCTTGGGAATCGGTAGATTCGATTTGCCAGCGCCACGCTTCAAAAAGAACTTAACCGATGTGTTGCCCTCCTTGTTGTCGTTGTTCGAGTAGACGGCAACGATGCGGAACCGATAATTGCGATCCGGACGCAGTCCCGTTACGGAGGATGTGAAATTCTTGTTTGCATGGTGATGATCCCGATCCCGATCCCTCTCCCTCTCGCGATCTCGCTCACGTTCCTTGTCCCTCTCCCGCTCGCGCTGCTTGCCATAGGGTATATTCTCGTTGGTCGTCTGCCAGTTCTCCCGTGGAATCCTGCGCGCATTGTCGCCGAGCATGCGGTACTGTACCTTGAAGAACAGTATGTCCAGGCCGTTGTTTTCGGGCACATTCCAGCGCAGCATGACGGCGTCGTCTGCCAGCCGCGTGACATTGGGCCGAGAGGGTGGCACCATATTGGCTGCAACAACATTTTCATAATTTATTAAAATTTTGTCAAATATTTAAAGTATTTCAAATAATATTCTTTGCAGCGCGAAGTTGGCTGCGCAACGTAAGCGCCACAGCGCTGTTAGCGCAATACGCGCTGTTAACGCGCAAAAGAGCCAACAGCACGCAAAACTGTTAACGCACTGAGTAGTATCGCAGTTGAGTAGTATCGCTATTGAGTAGTATCGTATGAGCATCGTACGCGTTTTGAGCCAAAAATTTCAGTGCTGCTGCTGGGGCTGCCACAAAAATAATATATAAAAAAAAGAACAGGCTGAGCGCAGCCAAGCGCGCGCATTTCCATTAAAATTCCCAAAGTAATTAAAAGAATTTTGTGTGACAACTGTGCAACAATTGTGGAGCAAAACGTTTTCATACAAATCACAAGTGCAATACAATAATGGGAAACTAACAGTGGCTGTGGCAACGGCGACGGCGACGACGACAAGAAACGGACAGCAGACGACAACAGACATAAAAAAAACGACTCACACCGACGCGCTCTCACTCTCGCAGCGTGCGTGTGTGCGTGCGTGTGTATAAGCAAAACGAGTGCGATTGATTATTTTCGTATATTACTCGCTACTCGCCAACGGATTTTAGCCACTCGGAATTGCAATCGGACTCGAAATTGGACTCGAAATCGGACTCGAACTCGGACTCGGACTCGGAGTCGAGTGTTTCGTGTTTCGCTGGCGTACATAAACAAACCGCACGCAGCGAGCGACAATCAAAACAAAACAACAACACAAAACAAAATAAACAAAACGCGCAAAAAAAGGGTGAGGAAGCGGAGGAAGCATGTCGGCTGCCGGGGATGTGGGCGCCGGCTCAGCGAATGCCAGCAATGTTGGCGTCGTCCAGGCAACGGTAACTGTTAGCGGCGACGGCAGCCCCACCAACAACAACAATAACAGCAATGGCGCCGGCGGGGGTGGTGTCGGCAGCGGCGGCGGCAACAGCAACAACAACGGCTCAACGGCAAGCAGCTCAAAGGGTCAACTGCCGCTCACGCCCCGCTTCACAGCCGATGAGAAGGACGTACTCTACACGCTGTTCCATCTGCACGAGGAGGTGATCGACATCAAGCACCGCAAGAAGCAGCGCAACAAGTTCTCCGTCCGGGATACCTGGGACAAGATTGTGCGCGAATTCAACTCCCATCCCCACGTCAGCGCCATGCGCAACATTAAGCAGATACAAAAGTTCTGGCTCAACTCGCGGTAAGTAACCCACTCATAGAGTTTATCAGAGTTCGCTGCAAGTTCAATTGAACCAGTCGCTGAACTGAGCGAGTGATTAAGTGTTCGCTTGTTGTTCATTTAGTTCGTTTCAACGAACGAACGAACTAGTAAGCTACTGATTGTGGTTCCTCTAGTTCGTTTGTTCGTTCTTTTTGGTTCATTTGAGTTCAATTCAGTTTTATAATCGGTAAAAATGGTTGGTTCTGTTCCAGTTTACCTTTTATGAGAGAATTATCTTTGGAATTTCGTTTTAAGTCGAAATAAAATGATAAACTTGTACGGAATATTCGAATTATAATTTGCTATATATTTTACTGTTTTATTTTTTGGTTCTGTTCATCATTTGTTCCAATACTTAAATAAGATTCTTGAAAAAACATTAAAAATGTTTTATTATAAAGAAAGTTTTTGAATCAAAGCTGAAACTTTTTTATGTAGTTTTTCTTTATTTTTTGATGGTAACTTTTTATTTACTTTTGAATTGGCAAATAAGTTAGTAAATCTAATGAACAAAAATTGTGGCAAGTAAACGATTTCAACGAGCCAAAGGAACTAAACGAACGAACCAAAGGAACTTAACGAACGAACTGAAGGAACAAAACAAACGAACCAAAGGAACTTAATGAACGAACCAAAGGAACTTAAGGAACAAACTGTACGAACGATTCGTTCGTTCACTCCAATTTGAACTACCGAATCTATTGAACCACAAAATGAACAACTTTCTGGCAACTCTATTAAAGTGCTTTCCATCTACTACCTTACAGTCTGCGCAAACAGTATCCGTATAAGGATGGCAGCTTCTCCAGTGCCAGCGCTGCGCTGGGCAAAGTGGGCGGCGTCTCAGCCAGCGCACAGCAGCAGCAGCAGCAGCAACAACAGCAGCAGCAACATCACGACAACGTCAAAGTGGAGCCGGAGTATCAAATCAGTCCGGATGCATCTGAGCACAATCCGCAGGGCGATACATTCGACGAGATCGAAATGGATGGCAACGATGTCAGTGAAATGGAGGACGATCCACTCGAGGCACAGCAGCAGCAGCAACAGCAGCAGCAGGCGGCGCAGGCACAAGCTGAGGCGCAGCAGCAGCAGCAACAACAACAGCAGCAGCAGCAGCAATCTGCAGCTGCCGAGATGCAGAAGCTGCAGGTGAGCGCAGCGGCTGCCGTCGCTGCCGCCAGTGCGAGCATGCTGAACACACATCAGATAAACGTGGACCAGATCAGCGCCGACAAGCTGACGCTCAACGATTTGCTGCACTTCAAGTCGGCGCGGCCGCGCGAGGAGATCATACTGCAGATCAAGCATCCAGCGGATGCAACAGGTGAGCTCAGTGCCAATTAGCAGGTACAGTTGGGAGACTAATTACGCAAATTTCTCTTTTGTTAGCCACACAAATCCACACAATACCCACGCAGCCGCAGCAGCATACGATGGCCACCATCACCGCTGGCGGCTACAATCAGCAGATCATCAGCGAGATCAAGCCGCAGCAGATAACGCTGGCCCAGTATCAGGCGCAGCAGCAGCAGCAGGCGCAGGCTCAGGCCCAGGCCCAGGCTCAAGCGCAGGCTCAAGCCCAGGCGCAGGCGCAGGCGCAGGCTCAGGCGCAGGCCCAGCAATTGGCGCAGGCCCAGCAGCTGGCGGCGCAGCAGCAACAGTTGGCGGCGGCCGCAGCGGCAGCGGCACACCATCAGCAGCAACAGCAGCAGCAACAACAGCAGCAACAGCAGCAGCAGCAGCAACAGCAGCAGCAGCAACAGCAGGCGGTGGCAGCGGCAGCGGCGGTCAAAATGCAGCTAACTGGCGGCACGCCCACCTTCACATTCAGCGCGCTGCCGACGGTGACGGCAGCGACGCCGGTAACAGTGCCCGTGCCGGTGCCGGTGGCAGCAACGCCAGCATCAGCGGCCAATGTAAGCAGCGGCGTCGGCGTCGGTGTCGGCAGCAGCGCTGGTACGCTGACTGCGACGGGCGGCGGTGCGGGCGCAACGGCGAGCGACAGCTACGAGGAGCGCATCAATTTCTTCAAAGTGAAGGAGGCGGAGCTGCGCTGCAAGGAGCAGCAGCTGGCCACCGAGGCCAAGAAGATTGAGGTGAACAAGGCGCAGGATGAGCTGAAATACATGCGCGAGGTGCATCGGCTGCGCGTCGAGGAGCTCAAGATGAAGATACGCATACTGCAAAAGGAGGAGGAGCAGCTGCGCAAATGTTCCAGCACATGAGATCTGGAGGACATCAGCGATGCGGAGGCGGAGGCGGAGGCGGAGGCAGAGGCAGAGGCAGAGGCGGAAGCGCGCCCGAATGAGAATAAGGACGAGTACACGAACCTGGACATGCAATTGTTGCTCTAACTCGGACGCTTGTTGCCACATAGTTTATTTCTACACCCTTACACATATACATATATATATATATATTAGTTTTATATAATTTTCTTTTTTTTTGGGTGGGGCGGGGGTGGCCAGCGTAAAAGCTGGCCGCGTGTATCATTACCATTACCAATTACCAATTACCGTTTACTGTTTAAACTTAAGCCAATTCTAATTGTACTTGTAAATCGAAATGAAATACATTGAGTTTTAAGCATAAACTAAAGTAGACAATAGCAAATATAAGATGAAACATTTGAAAACTCACCAACTCTCATGTACTTGCGCTTCCCCTTGTTGCGCGATCCGCCGCCAAACGATCCTGTAGCGGCTCCATTACCGTTACCATTCCCATTCCCATTCCCATTACCACCCGTCTCGTGAGCAGACCGCATCGGCACATTGCCCAGCGGCTGATAGTCCTCGCCGCTTATCTGCAAAGGATTCACACGCAATATGTTGCCCTCGCTGGTCTGTAAAACGAAAAGGTTGAAAACTCAATATACGGGTAACTCCCTGGGAACAGACTCTAAAAGTAACCCCTTTGGAAGTAACTCCCAAGGCCAAGAAAGCCAAGAAATGCAAAGACATAGATGAAATTTAAGCCTTTTCATAAGATATCTGAGAAAACCTTTTGGAATCTCTTCTTTACTTATGTACATATTAGTTCTAGTTATCTAGGGTTTCATTAGATTATGTTTTAATCTCTCCTCTTCATATTTATTAGTTATCTGAATTTTAGATCTATTTATCCAATATGGCTTAGGTTTTATAGTTCATTCATATGCCACAGAATCTATTTTATATATCTGTTGTTCTCCTAAAATGATTGCAAACCTTTTAAGTTTGAGCTAGGGTGGGTGATTTCTGTAATAGACAGTCTAACCTATTATATTAATATGGAGATTAACCTTTACAATTTGCTTTGGAATGTTTGCATCTTTCCCAATTAGATGGGGGTTCACATCTTTCTGTCATACCCTCTATAGTAAATGTTCCTTCTAGAGTTCAAGCTTCCATAACTTTGTTAAAACCAGACCGATTTCTATACGGAGTGTAATTTTTGGTTATGGTTTGACCTCTTGATTGATTAAACATTTCAATATTATTATTATAATTTCAGCAAATTCATTTTCCGTTCATATTTTATGCCAAGATTAACAAAAGTTTTCAGTCAATCTTAACTTTACGGTAAATGTTCTTTAAAGACTTAAAATGTTCATAACTTTGTGAAAACCAAACTGATTTTAATGCGGAATGTCTATCAGACCACGATTTGACCCCTAGATCAATTGAGCATTTAAATTTTATAAGATTTTGAAAACAAATTTTGATTATTGTGAACTTCTATTTTACATTTTGGGGGGAAGAAACTTGGAGATTGTTATAAAAAGGAAAAGTCTTGAAGTGTCATATTTTATGGATTACGATCATCAGATTGATCTGGATTTTCATATCTCAACTGACAGATCTCTAAATTGAAATCAAAAAAGTCCAAGACGCTCTTTTTAAACTTATTTGGAGCTAATTTTTTGTTCAACTTTCATGCTAAGGATTAAAATAATTTTGACCTTTAAAGCTATCAGCTTCATAAGAAATGATCTTTCTATAACTTTGTGAAAACTAAACCAATTTCCAAACGGACTGTCTGTTTTTGGAGCCTTTACCCTTTTTGTTAAGATATCTGAGCTAATAACTAAGGATTATTTGATTGCAGGATGGAACTGAGTCTCTCTACTTACCTCGCCGAGCTGATTGCGGGCAAAGCACTGGACAACGCCCGCATGCCGCTTCTGGACATGATGGATGAGCAGGCGATTCTGCTCGATGAGGGTCTCGTTGTCGGCGCTGGCATCCTCGCCGTTGAAGAGCCAGTAGATCTCCGGCTGTGGATGGCCGGAGGCGGTGCACTCGAGGGAGAGGGACTCGCCCTCGTTGGTCAGCGTGGTGTCCGGGCCGCGTAGAATGCGCGGACGCTCCAGGACGCTCAGCTTGATCATGTGGACGAGCACGGGCGCAATCCCATTGTCCAGCTGACAGACATACGAGCCCTGATCCTCGGGCCGTATGTCTGTTATCTGCAGGCCATAGGTGAGCTTCCGACTTCGATTGTGATTGATGTTGGGCACATTAGGGCTGCTCCAGACGGGTGTGGGTGGCGGCGAGCCGACGCCAGGACACTCGAGCACAACGGTGTCGCCAGGACGCGCCGCCATCTCTCTGGCAGGCTGCTGCAGCAGAAAATACGGGGGCGTGCGATCCGTATAATCCACCCGCAGATCAATCACCTGGGGCAGACGCAGCTCAACGCCGGTGATCGCATTCGTGGCGGCGCACGTATAGTTGCCCGCATCCTTGGCGCTCACCGAGCTCAGGACCAGGGCACCGGCGGCGCCCGGCAGCAGCTCCGTTTGTGGCAGCTTCTCGCCGTTGCGATAGAAGCTCCAAATGGCCGGCGGATTGGAGGTAACCGAGCCGCAGCGCAGCAGCACAAAGTTCTTGGGCGCAACGCTCCAGCGCACCGCATTTCGGCTATAACCATTCGCATTGTCAATCGATATGGAGACGAGGGTGAGCCGGGCGGGCGTCGAGGCGATGGCGCCGGGCCCGTACCAGGCAACGCACTGATAGTCACCTAGCGTCTGGGCGCTCACGTAGATGCGCAGCTTCCAGGTGCGCTCCTCGTTGCTGCTGGTCACATTGTAGCCGGCGGCGGGATGCAGATATCGGTACGGATCGCTGCTGCTAGGCCGGAAGCGCCAATCCAGGCGATCCGGCTTCAGGTTCAGCTCGCACTCGAACACCACCTCGTCCCCCTTGGGCGCCACCGCCGACTCCGGCGCCCGTTCAATGTACACGCCCAGTATGTTGACGTTGTTGTTGCTGTTGTTGTCGGACGAGGAGGAGGAGGAGCTGGAACCGCTCGAGAAGCAGGCGCTGAGCACGGCCAGCGCCAGGAGCAGCATCGCTTGCATTGCCAGTCGGCCCATGTCCGCTCTGGAACAGGCTGCAAAGAGTTGTAAAGCATTTCAGATTAGAATCAAAT
Source organism: Hirtodrosophila confusa (assembly GCA_035043065.1). Lineage (NCBI taxonomy): Eukaryota > Metazoa > Arthropoda > Insecta > Diptera > Drosophilidae > Hirtodrosophila > Hirtodrosophila confusa. Next base: position 17,762,910 of record JAWNNI010000242.1, on the reverse strand, counting down.
CATAGGGAGAGATTCAGCGAGCGAATCCAATGTACAGTAAAATCATCCTTAAAATCTATGAGGAAGATCGAGTACATGATATCATTTTAGTCGCCTGGTATCTCCGCTATTATCTAATAGGTTTATTGCTGACAAATTTTCATGGCAGTTCAGTCTATAGGACGAGAGGCTAAACAAACATCCGGCAAAAGTCACGTACAGGAATCCAAGCATGTCCAACATCCGATGATAATATTGCATAGAAAGAGGTTTCCCCGACATTCATAATGTTACACCAGTATCTACTTTAAACGGTATGTTTTCACATGAAAAACCCTCAAGCAGTGTTGGTAAATATCAAATAATGGCAAACTGTACTAAAAATCTGAGACCGCTAGAAGAAACCCTCAAAAATGTGATATATTCAAAAAGAGTGCTTACATTATGAATACTCTTATGTCCACAATATGGAACTAAACAAATATTGGAACTGGATAAAAAAATACTTGAAGATTTGGAAAATAATAGTTAAGTTCAATCTATAAATAGGAATCAAAAAGGAAACAAATAATCAAGATTCAAGAGGGAAATATAAAATAGCATTGATATCATATTATATTTCTCCCACTTTTATAACTTATTTCCCTTTTCTATGCAACTCATGAAACTTGTTTTTCTTCTCATTTATTCACAGTAAAATATAATTATATATAATTATGTGTGTTTCCTGATATTAATAATACAATAAGGAGTTCAGACTTCATCGCCTTTCCTGCCTAAGTATATAAATCTTTTGAACAAAATTATAGCTATTAAAGACATGAAAAGATAGGGGAACATTTTATTTACAAAAACCCCATTCAGGACTCAACTTGTTTATTGTAAAAATACACAACGAATTGTTGGGCTTTGAAATATGTTTCTAATTTCAATTACTAACATTTGACAGCTGTTCCAACTGGATACTATTTGGTATAGTATCTTCTAAAGAAGAGTTAAATTATCGGCATGAAAAACATTTGTGCTTATAGACTTAATGGTTGGATAAGGAAGAAATTAGATAATCATATAATTTAGCTGTTACGAGTAGAGCAGTATTTCAGGCAATCCAAAGTTAGCTGTTCTTTCGTTTTGGAATTAAAACTATGTAGTACTCCTAAAATATCTGAAGAGTTTTTATTAATTTCCATAAAACCAATGGTTTAAACGTTGAGAAGTTTTCGAATATTCATTTAAAAGATACATATTTGCATTAAATAAATGTTTCCTTTACTACACATACAGATTATACTTAAAAATACTTGCGTTCAATGATTGTGTACTCTTAAAATACTCAAGAGTACCCATTATTTGCCATGGAGCCCATTAACAGCTCTTTCATTGTGTATTTCCATAATTAAAGATCTTTTGCAGCTACGCTGCGAAATTTCGAAGGCTTCAAAAGTGGGCGTTGCATTTGGAATGCAGTGTTTTGGGCGCAACTGTACCACAAGGCTGGACGCTGTCCTGTGCCGCGAATGGGGCGTTACAACGGAAGCAGCCGCTCGCAAAGTGCCATTTAAACTGGAGCCAGGCTGTGGAGCTGCGGGTTGAACTGGAGCTTGTCCTTCGGCTGGGAATCAGATTCTTAATGGCGTGTCATTATTATGAGCTGCTCAGCTAAGGAAGGAGCCAAACGCAGGTGCTGGCTGCAGCTGCTGCAGGGGCAGGGACTGGGAGGGGGGGCAAGGGAAGGAAAGAAGGAAGGTGGAAGCAGAACGAGTTGGTCAAGCGTCTGGCCCTGCGACAGTTTGGGGCTCGATTTGAAATTTAAACGATGGCACAAACACAAAAGCGCGCGCGGAATTCCAAGAAACGGCCGCCCGGTCTGCCCAGTTGTGCCCCTCCTCCCGCTCTTCACTACCCCCCCCCCCCCCCCTCTCTCTTTCTCTCTCTCTCTCTCTCGCACACTCTCTTTCCCTCTCTGTCTTGTGGCAGGCCGCGCTTGACGCACATAAATCGCAACGCGGGTCCCATTTGAAAGTCATTATTGGGGCAGGCAGGCGGGCAGTCGGGAGGGCAATCGGGAGGGCAGTCGGGAGGTGCATTCGGTGGGGCAGGCAGGCGCGTGCAGCAGCTGCCGCCAGTGGATGATGATGTGGCTGCTGCCTGGTGGTGGCCACTTGTTAACGCAAGGAGCACCAAACCGGACTGCCTACACAGGCCCCAAGCTGCCCCGCTGCCCCCGATCCTCTCGATCCTCTCGAACCTCTCGATCCTCGCTGATTTAAAACATCTGACAACAAAAGTAAAGCGCGAAATTGACGCAGGTTTCTTTAAAGCCACGGCAACAACGTTGTCTGCTCTTCAACTTGTTGTTGTTGTTGTTATTACTGTTGTTGTTGTTGTTGTTGTTGCTGGTGTTTCTGGTGTTGTTGCGTGTGTTGAAAATTAATGCGCATTCCAGTGCCCCAGCAGGCAAAAGGCGAACAGCACAAAAAATCAGTAAAAAATAAAAACAACCACTCAGAGAGTGCTCTAGTCGAGTGTGCTCAACCAAAAGATACCCTGTACTGAGGTTAGGGACGCCAGTTCACTTTAAAATCTTTTGAAATTCAAACTATGTGCTATAATTTCCATAAAATTATTAAATTTACGGTTTCAAAAGTTAAATCTTAAAGTAAGTGTAATGAAAACTATTTGAACATAACCTCACTCTTCCCATTTGACGCACTTATAGACATAAACGCCTGTTCTCTTTTAAATCCCTTGAAATTGTAACTTTAAGTTATAATTTCTGTAGAATTATTCAATTTAGGGTTTCAAAAGTGAAGCCTTTGAGCAAGTGAAATGAAAACTATTTGAACATAACCTCACTTTTTTCATTTGACAACGGGCACATAATATTAGAAACGAAATAAGAACAGGCCTTTTCAGCCTTCAAAAATCATTTCTGTCTTTACAATCATTATGAAACTTTCAGGATAGAAAGAGATCCAAAATATGTTACCATGTCCTACAAATCTTAAATTGTATCCTTGTTTTTTCACAATCAAAAACTATCTAAATTGAAAGCTACTCGAAAATAAGAACATGCCTGAGTTTATCTTAAGTCATTTCTGTGTTTATGATACGATCGTTATGAAAATTTGTAGTTTATAAAGATTACATGTATTCAAAATCAAAGCTTTAAAGTAGGTTGAAAATGGAAACCCACAAAAACGATCTGAAGTGAAAAGTATTCGGTAAAGGGAGCAGTTCAGGTAGCTAAAAAAAACCATGCTTGTATTTATTACACGATTGTTATGAGATTTGAAGTATACAAAGATGATATGTATTAAGAATCAAAGCTTTATCTTTGAAAATGCAGTCTCAAGATCTTTTATATATCAAATACTCCAAACTTATACACTTTCAACGGCTAAAGATAATATTCTGCGCCTGTTTCATAATTGTGCACAACTTTATTATACCCTTTTTAGCAATATTTATGGGATACAGGGTACATAAAAAAGGAAAGAGCAACAGCATTAAAAACCAGAACAGAGGAAATGAATGGCGTTGCAAGAATGTGTTGCAGACAGAGCCACAAGTAGTGTGGGGATTGGTAATGGGGAATGGGAATGAGAATGGGAATGTGAAATGGCAAGGTAAGGGTAACTGGACCCAAAATGGCAATCAAAAATGTTATAATAAAAGATGAACTGCATTTTGTTTAATGCACTTGCGAGTGTTGCGGATGATAATTATGAATATTTCCCATATTCTTGCACAGTTTCCAACTAAACTTGATTAAAATCAAGCAAACGGCGTATTTATAATGTCACCTTATATTTAGTCTGGGAGTAAAAAAGCCAATCATACTATAAGATTTAAAATATAGCCTAAGAAAAGTATTTATTATAAGTAGTTGTGTCCCATTTGAAGCAACTTAGTCGAGCTTTAATGCACTTCGCAGGATTAAGCACGCTTAAAGCTCTAAAAGAGCTTTCTGTCTGACTGATTTGCAGCTTGGCAACATGTTGCTTGGTTGCAATGTTGCCAATGCGTCGCTTTATAGCCCCATTTGTTCTATTTTTCTCATTAAGTATTGCAATTTAATTTGATTAGTCACACTTCAAAAGGCCAATTCAAAATATTGTAGTATAAAAAACAATAACAAAACGGGGGACAACTTTTTGAAAAGCCACAAACATAAAAACACATTAAAACGCAAACAATAACAGTTATTAATCAAATGAAATGCCAAATGAAAAGCATAAATTAACCGACACCATCGAAATACATATGTTGTAGCAACAACAACAACAACAACAACAATATCAAACAAACAACAGTCCAAAAAGTGAATGGCAAATGTTGATGTTGACGTTGTCGTTGTCGTTGTAAGCGGCTTCTTCAAATGTTTGGCTTGTCCAAGAAATTAGCATAAAACTGTTAGAAATTAGTGAAGGAGGCGCAGGGGCGTGTCTGAAGCCAAAGGAGATGCAAGAATTGCCAGACAATTGAAATATGCGTTACAAAATGGGCGTGACCCAGAGAAGTAGATGCCCGTAGACAGAAGACCAGCAGCTAAAAACCGTCCAAAGAAACGGGCAACTGTTGCTACCGATACACTGGGCAAAATTTAACAAACTAAGCGAACTCGTCTCGGTTGTTACATTGAAAATGTTCTGTTATGTTATGGTTAACAGATATTCACCGAATGATCTGTTATGTTGCGTGTAACAGTCTCATGTCTTAAAGTGGCCTGTTAACAACATTGAAAATGGTTTCTTATGATACGGTTAACAATTATGCTTCGAATGATCTGTTATGTTATGTTATGACACAGGTAATCTTTAGCTGTTATACCAAAAATGGTCTCTTATGTTAGGTGTTACATTGAGCTATTATATTCAATATGTTCTGTTATGTTATGGTTAACAGTTATGCTTCGAATGATCTGTTGTGTTACAGGTAATCTTTAGCTGTTATACTATGGTCTGTTATGTTCCGCGTTACTTTGAGCTATTGTACTTAATGTGATGTGTTATTTTACGTGTTACATTGAGCTTTTGTAGTAAAATTGTTCTGTTATGTTACAGGTAATCTTCTGCTTTTATACCAAAAATGGTCTGTTATGTTATGTGTTACATTGAACTATTATACTCAATAAGGTCTGTTATGTTACGTGCAACGTTGAGCTGTTATAGGTAAAATGGTTTATTATGTTACAGGTAACAGTCAGTTATTACTTATGTGGTCTGTCATGCTACGAGTAAGAACACCTTTAGCTGTTATACTACAAATGGTCTGTTTTGTTATGTGCTATTATACTCAATAAGATCTGTTATGTTAAGTGTAACATTGAGCTGTTATAGTTAAAATGGTCTGTTATGTTAAAGGTTCTTGATAAAAATCGCCCATTTCTAGATGTCTTTATTTAATTTTTGATACGAATTACGCAGTCACCCACATAAAAAGCGTTTCTATAAAAGGAAGCTTTCTCAAACATAAAACATTAGATGAGGTAACTAAGGGATTATTTGGTTGAAAATCAACTAGACAGAGTTTGGGGAATTGGTTCGGAGGTTAGGAATGAATTTGGTATTTTTTTAAAAATAATTTTTAATTTTTTACATTTTTATATACTAAAATATAAAATAATTATTACATTAATGTGTTTCTATTGCACATAATAACATATTTGATGATTTTCTTTGAATCATTAAGGTTTTGGCTATTTTATGTAAATATTTCTTATGAATTCCGAACAAATATTAATAAAAAGTTTCTCCTTTGATGAAAAATCGACAGCATTTGGTATAAATTCGTAGATAATCTTTGATGTTTTGCAATATTTTGTGAAAGTTTTCAGCCTAATTTTCTATTTACATATCTATCTATTATATTTCTTAACAATTGACTTATATGTTTTTTTTTGAGTGTAGCCGCTCAGGCCCCTCCTGCCCTAAGTTGTGGTTAGAGCCGTAGAACTTTGAGCGCGTCTTTCATTAAACAGTTTCGAGGCGTAACGCGACAATGATGATGACAACAACAACAACAACAACAACAACAAGAAGAAGATGCAACCGCATTGAATTGTGGTTGTTGTTGTTGTTGCTGTTGTTGTTGTCATAAGAGTTGGCTTATTGTTGTTGCTGCCGTTTTTAGCTGCTTGCCCATTAAGCAGCGGCAGTTAACAGCTTGTAAAACACTAACACCTGCTACAAGTTGTTGTGCCTGTTGTTGTTGTTGTTGTTGTTGCTGTTGTTACACAGAGTTCAATAAAACTTGAGAGCAACAACAACAACAGCAACAGCAGCAACCATTGCTGGCAGAAAAAGGAGCAGTAGAAAAATCACGAAGCAACAGCACAAATAAAATGGCCCTATACAAACAAACAAACAAACAAACCAAACATACACACACACACACACACACACACACACACACACACACACACACACACACACACACACACACACACACTGAGTGTGTGTGTATTAAGTTATGGCAAAAATTCTTGAGCAATGGAACCTGTTTTTTTGGCCAACAACAGCAGCTGAAGACGACCGGAACCAGCAGTCGAAGATGCTGTAGCTGCGGCAAAGGAGCGCTGCGCGGGCAACAACAGCGCGCCCAACAGGGCGCGGGCCCAAGAGGGCGGCTAGTGCATAGCTCTGGCTGCGTGTTGGCAATGTTTGCCACAGAGTACGAGACGAATTAGTCAGGTAATTAAATTCAATTTTATATACATATTGTCATTACTTAACAATACTGATTGTTAGAATATCGTTTGATCTATCGATAGTATCGATAGCTTGTTGTTTTGGCGACTCATTGAAAGGTTTCTGTTTTTAAAACTATCAAAACTAGCTACTAAACTGTAATGGTTTTATTTTGACACTCCAAAGCATAAACCATACAAAAGCATTCTTCATAACTTCTTCAAGTGCAAATCAATGAATTCTGACAAGTACATCTCTACCCAAGGCACCTTCCCAGTAGGAGAATCCTCTAATAGTGTACTTTTTTTCTCTCTCCCACACTTATGTTAAGTTTGTCTTAAGTTATCATCTACCAACTCTGTAAATATGTAGATCCTGGCTTATTAAACCCTATGACAAATTTATCTCTAATTGTAAGAATTCATTTAACTAGCATATTCAATAAGTTTTAATTCGAAAAAAGCACTCATAACATACACAAATTCCTACATAGTCATGTTTTTATTTTCACTTTACTTTTGCGATTTTAAGTGTTCCGAAAATCACGAAACTTTTGTTTTTCTCGTTTTTAGATGCCAAAATGTTTCGCAAAATATACACTTTTACTCCCTGTACCCATAAAATGGGTAAAAAGGGGGTATTGGATTTGTGCAAAAGTATGTAACAGGCAGAAGGAGACATCTCCGACCCTATAAAGTATATATATTCTTGATCAGTGTCAAAAGAGATTTCGATTTGGCCATGTCCGTCTGTCTGTCCGTCTGTCTGTCTGTCCGGATGAACGCGTCGATCTCAGCAACTACAAGACCTAGAGACACCAAATTTGGAATGTAGGTTCCTGTATACCATACGCAGATCAAGTTTGTTTCATACTTCAGATATCTCCCCCGTTCCCCCGCAAATCGATTAAAACCGTTTTACAGTAACAATTTTCAAGATACAGCTTTAAGATTTGACATGTACAATACTTTAGTGTTTTTTAATCTACTGTCCAAATTTCAAGTCGATCGGATAATAAACACGGAAGTTATTCACGAAAGAAGATTCAGTGATGCAGCGAGTGGGGGAAGAAGAAGCACAGCCACCAATTAAAATGCTCGCTTGCGCTGTCGTTTTTGCCGCCTGTGTGTGTGCGTCTTTGTGTATGTGTGTGTGTATGGGTAAGTGGACTTAGATGTGATTGGATGTTTTAGACCTGGGTACAGGGAGTTTCGTAGTCGGGTATACTCGACTATAGCATTCTTACTTGTTTTTGCTACTAACTACTAGGAAATATAGAATAGTATATATTTAAGTTTGATGCAGAAAATTGATAAATATTTTTGTGTTGATCGTATTTTAAAAAAATTCTAAAAAATAGGAAATATTTTGATCGTGCCACGACACGCGCTCAGCTCTAGAAGCGAGTAGCAGAACCGCAGAACCAGAACGAGAACAAGTTCACAAGCGCCACAAGATTTAGAGAAAGGGTGGACGGGCGGGGCGTCAACGGGATAGATAGGGATGTGTGGCTGTGGCGGGGGGGGGGGGGGGGAGAGGGCACGCATGTAAACGAGTTCGAAAATCTGCATTCCAGCAACAGGATTTGCCTTAACCGAGGAATGGAAACGAGTGTGGCCCATTCTCTGGGCCGTTTAATTTGAGCGCCCCACCTGTTGAATGCAGCTGCTCCTGCCACCTTCCACCTCCTGCTGGCACCCGCAATCCCACCCGCGCCCCGCCAGCCGCATCTTCAGGGTGCGTGGGCAAACAACGATTTGTATTGTTATTGTTTTGTGGTCGGGGCCGGGGCCGGGGCCGGGGCGGGGGGCTTGGCTTATATGGATCCCATGAATTCTGGACTCATGGGCGCGGAGCGAGAAGCACGCCCACGTTCAAGTTTTGCAGTATTCAGTTTGGCAGTTGGAAATGCGTGGGCCCGGCCAGGATAATGTTGATTCAATTGCGGTTAAGACTTACCTTTTGTTGGCCGCGTTTACTGTCTCGTTGTCACTCTTCCCACAGCTCAATGGATGATGGATACTATCTGCTATCCCTCTCTCATCTCTATCTCTCGCCTGGTTCCACCTAGGACTGCATCTTGAAGACAACCAACTGCAATGAGAAGAGCCAGAAAAAAGAAAATTAATTTCTTTAGTTTCATAATGCGGAGGAAATGAGGCGAGTATAGGAGCAGCGTCGAGCGGGGCGGGGGCTGCTGAAGAGTGCGCCACGTCGCGCATAAATATCGAAAATAGATGACACTTTTAATGAATTTCAAAATAATTGAGGCCTAAAGTGGCACAAAAAAGCTCACTGACAGCCAAATAAATGCGAGCACTATAAATAAAATACAACAACAACACAGAATCAACAGCAACAAAAATACCAGCCAAAGAGTACTGACTTAGCTATAGAAATGGGCTATGTATTAGGGTTACTCACTGACAAAACAACAAAAAATAAATTAAAAAATTTACAGATGATGGTTATTTTATTATATTACGATTAATTGTTTGGTCGCTTTTGGTTTAAATCTGATATTTTATGAAAATGTTAGGCAAAAAGTTTTATGACAAACTAAAGTTTCTTGAAAATATGTTTTTATACCCTAGAGGGTATTATAATTTTGTCTCGAAATGTGTAATGGACTGAAGGAGACGTTTCCGACCCAAGAAAGTATATATATTCTGAATCAGCATGAATAGCCGAGTTGATATTGCCATATCCGTCCGTCCGTCCGCCCGTCTGTCCGTCTGTCCGTCCGTCCGTCTGTTTCTATGCGAATTAGTCTCTCAGTTTTAAAGCTATAGTAATGAAACTTGGTACAGACTCTTCTTTTTGCTGCAGGCAGTACACATGTATGAACCGGACGGATCGGACCACTATAACATATAGCTGCCATAGGAATGATCGGTCGACAAATATGTTATTGTATAAAAAACTGTTTTGTTTATAAAGGTATCCCTACCAAACTTTCCCAAGCCGAGTCTCTAGAGAGTTTATACAATCTGACCAAATTGGGTCAAAATCAGACAATATCACTATATCAAACTTTTTATTTATACAAATATTTCATCCAAACTAAGTGAGAGTTTTATAATACTTCGAATAGTTTCCAATAATTTGATCAAAATCGAACACATTAAGTTTTGTATACAAAACATTGCTGCTAGGTATATACCCTAGATTCGGCACCCGAAGATAGCCGTTCTTTCTTGTTAATGCTTAGAGTTGTACAGAGAAAAATGAATTCTATATCAAATCGAAGCATTTTTGGCCAACAATTGTGTATAGTTATAAGTAAGCTTTATATATAACTATTATATTATTATTATTATATTACTTTATATGTATACTTTTAATACAGAACAGGAAAATTATTTTCCTATTACAATAATTAAATAAATTGAATGTGATCAAATTTTAAAAAAAGATCATGTCTCAAAATAGTGACTATAAAAACTCAAGCCATCATATTTGGTATACTTTATAGGCTCCATATAAGTAATAACTATCAAAGGCTATAAAGGAATGATTCAATGTGGCATAAATCTACGAATAATTCATATTGCAAAAATATTTACTTTTAATATAGTTTCATAAAGTTTTCAAGTCATATTTCATGATATATATATTGAAGAAGTAGAAATTCTATAATGCAGTTTATCATACAGTAAAGCTCTGAAAATATATGATATTTGAAAACATATGTATTGTAGTGAATATTTAGAACAGATGTTAAGCCTTAAAGGTTCTCACAAGCATAAGGAATAGACGATATCTGCGATATATGTGTAAATATCTATCATTTTATTTATGCCAATAAATCACATTACTGAATGCCCCTAATGTCTGAGGGCTGAAACTTTAAGGCCCTTTTAGTGTTTGCTTGTCCATTTAAAAAGACATAAAACTAAGAACACAACTCGGGCAATCTCTTGACGCCTCCGCCCCCGCCCCCGCACCCGCTTCCACCCTCACACCCTGGCTACCTGCCACCCTTCGGATGAAGAAGAACATGTCATAAATATTTCAAATCATTTTTAGTTGACTGGCTAAAAAATGTGCCAAAAAATACATAAATTATAATGAGTAGAGAAAGTCGTAGAGAGTGAGGGGGATGGGGATGGGGATGGGGGCACAAGTTATATAGGGTGTTGCGTAGCGCAGAGTTGCTTTGGATGGATAGATCAACGCGGAGGTCTCCGCCTTCTACTTGATGCACTAAATATGCTTTTAATTAATTTATGTGATTTGCGTCTTGCCACTTGCTACACGTAACGCCCCCTGCACACCCCCTAACTAAGCCTACCCCTCCCCTCCCCGCACCAATGCGTGCAGTTGTTGGCCCATAATTTTAAAAATATTTTGAAATGTCGCCAAGTCGAACAGCGCGTGAAAAACAAAACGAACCAAACAAAAAATATATGTTATAGTATATGAACAAAGAAAGCAAGCAAAATTGCTGAAATAACAACAAACTTGTTGTTCAAATAGCCAAAAGGAACAACAATCATAAAAAAACACAAATGAAATAGAAAAATCATAGAAAATGAGCGCCACACAAAAATAGCTAAGTATGTGAGGGAGTTTGTTGTGCGTGTGTGTGTGTTTAACGACAGTTGTCATTTTTCATAAATATTATTCAAATTTCCTTGAGCAATGTGAGAAAATAACAACAAAAATGCTGTCCAAAAATGGTTTGAACAATGAACTATGCAAGCCGCTGTTTAAATGCTCTTTAAGCATTTAAGTGTGCTAATGGGGTGCTCACGGCCACTGATTAAACTGCTTAACTGGTGAGAAATCTTAACTGTAACCTCTGATGGTTGTAAGCAACTGTTCACTAAAAGTTGCTCAGTTGGATAATATGCTAATAAAACCTTTACTAAAGCTGAGTACTTAGATCGTTGATATATATATATATATATATATATTGGTATAAAATAACTATTGTTTTGAGATCGAAAAATTATGAAATAATAATTAATAATAACTTTTAATTTCAATTTTAAAAATAAAAGTTTATCCTGTTTCCAGGATACTGCATCCCGAAAATGTGTATGTAACAATTTTCCATTCATCTACACAATTTTTTTTAGCAAACAAATAGAAAAATCTTTGGCAATATGTAAACAGGCTTAGCAACATTTAACATTATCAATATGTTGCCAATGTACGTGCATGTTGCCAATGGCTAATTGTTGCCAGTTGTGGAATGTTGCTAACTGTTATTGTTGACTGTGGATCGACAACTGTTGCTGACTTCCAATGCAAAATTTGATAATGACGATAATGAAGATCACGATGACGATGGCGATGGCGATGACGATGACGATGACGATGACGATGACGATGGCGTTGGCGATGACTCATTGCACTCGCCACACGTTTTCGGTTCGTTTTTTGTGCCATTTATTAGAAATAGCTGCAAGAGCAGCACAAATGACAGCGCAGCTTTTTTTATATTCTTAATTTTGTGTGGGCGTGTGAAGCATGCATGAGGCGATGTTGCTGCCGTTGCAGCAGAAGCAGAAGCAGAGGCAGAAGCAGCTGCTGTTGGTGTCGCGTTGCTTTCATTGCTGTCGCTGTCGGGGGCAGTTCTCACAGCTGCCGTTGCTGGCAGCCTTTTACTTTTGTCATAATTAATGCGCATGGCATGCAATTTCTTGCTGGTGTTGTTGGTATTATTATTAGCACTAGCAGGGCCCTTGCAACAAGCAGCAACAAGCAGAAAGCAGCAGCAGCAGCAGTAACAAAATTGCCCTGCGGCATAGGCATTTGAGCTAATTTGCTGTTGTTGCACGTTGTACGTTGCTGTATGTTGCTCGCATTCCATGGGTGAAAGCCCGCAATGCCGCAAAGCCAGCGCAACATGCAACATTCACATCCATGACATTCACATGGACACGCGCCCGCTGGCAATTGCAGCTGGCCTAGCAACATGCAAAAAAAATGAAGCAAAAAAAATATTGAGCTTGCAACATGCTCCAAAAAAATTGGTATGCCTTCCAGTCTGAGCTTAAGTTTGGCTGCATCCCACTTTGTGCTCTCATATATGGAGAGCGCTCACTTCCAGTTTTTTGATAGTCGTTTAATTTACTCTCCCGCTCTCTTCACTCCTGTTCTTGAGCTCTTGCGCGCGCTCTCTCTCTGCTGCTTGCTTGCTGTCGACGATCGTTTGCATTCCTTTGCCCCGTTTAGCTTTTGGTGTTGCGTTCTGTCCATTTTTGGGCCCACCACCAACCCCCACCCACTACACGCCTATGCTTTGCCTTCCATTTCATTTGCTTGCTTATGCATTTTTCAAATGCTTCAGTTTTGTTGGGCCGCTGGCAGCGACGCTAACGGCAACAGCGCTGTCAGCGTCGGCCCACCATGTTCAGTGATTGCTATCGTTGACATTGTTGCTGTTGCTGTTGTTGTTGTTTGTGCTGTTGCCTTTTTCATTGCAATTTATTTGATTTTCATTGCATTAAATTTCTGTTGTCTGTTTGGCTTTGTCTGTTGTCTGTTCTTGTTGTTGTTGTTGTCTTTTGTTTTAGCTTGTGCTTTTGTTTTTGGTGCGTCGCCATCTTTGATTTCGATCTTGGAATTTCAATTTGCATTCGTTTTCTGGTTGTTGTTGTTGTTGTTGCTGCTGCTGCTCTCCCCTCGTTCTGTTTGCTTTGCGCAACTTCTTCATCGCATTTGATGCCATCTAACGAGCTTCTCGAGCAATTCATCATAAACATTCATCGGCTGGCTGCCACCTCAGTGCCCCCCGCCCCCTCACCTACCCCTCAACACCCTGCAGCTGTGATCATTAAGATATTTTTGTTTGTCGCTGTTTCCGTTGGCTTCAAATTTTTGGATTATTCGTAGGGTGGGGGCGGCGGGCGCTAATACGCATGCCATGTCACCTTCACCTGCGCTCCAGAGTTGCATTGAAAAGTTCCGAACTGGTTCCACTGAACTGAGCCAATGAACAAGCCTGTTCCCGGTTGTCGTTCATCGTAAAACTAGTTCGCTCGCTTTGTTCATTTTTTTTGTTCTTTTTCCCACTCTTGTTCGTTCGGAAAAGAAGATGCTTAAAATAATATTTATTGCCTTCTTATTTGCTCATTCAGACTTGACCAGCTTTCAAAATATACTCTAGGTAAATGTTCTAAGATGATCGATCTCTTCTCATTATAATTAAAAATCAACTACAAAAATTAAAATTATTTGAATTTCCCAAATTTATTACAATTAACCTGTAGTGCGCCAAGGAAAATAAATAACAATTTCTAATGATTGTCCTTAGTTGAAGCAAATTGTAAGTAAATAAATACTATTTGTATACACATCATATTTATTATTATTTTGTTTCTGTTTTTTTTATATATTAAGTTAATCATCTACCAAATCTGTCAATATGTAGATTCTGGATTAAGGATTCTATACATATTGGGGTAAGACCACAAGATGCCAGTCATAGCTACCACAAAAATATAATAAGAACAAGTAAGAACGTTTGCTTTGGACGTATCCGGTTCGGAAAGGGACGCGAAAACAGTAGTCTGTATGTCAAATTTGATGACTCTACCTGTACAGGTTTGGGAGATATAGATTTTTCGATGCAGATCTGTTAGGAATCTCAACATTAGTCTGTATGCAAAATTTGGTGACTATAGCTTTCAAAATGTGGAAGATACAGGCTTTCGCCAAATTGTGGGGCAGGTGGTGGGGATGGGGAGACTATCTTGACACTTCATAAATTGAGGGTATACACCAACATGTGTACCAAGTTTGGTTGCTCTAGCTTCATGGGTGTCCAAAGAAATTGCGTCCATATAGACGGAGAGAACCCAATATACTCTTTTTCCCTTTGGTAACAGAGTATAAATATTTTAAAAGAAACAACTTAGCATTACAAATAATACATTCATATACATAAGTATACTACTGAATATATATGTACATTGAAAACTCGTGTTATTAATATCTAAACTAAATTGTGTAAGCATTTTCATAGTTAGACAATAAATTCAAGTTCGTATTATATAATTATAGGATGAAAAACAAAAATGGGAGATAAATGAACAAATTGATATAAATGCATTCAGCGAACGTATGAACAGAACGAACCAACGCTTGGTTCGTTCACCAAAAGTTCGTTCATTGGAACCGTTCATGTGCAACGCTGCGCGTGTTGCTCATCTCTGCCGCTTCTGCCCCGTCTACGCCATGTGGGCCGCTGCAACCTTTCGGCTACCTCCCGATGTGGGCGACCTAATGGGCCACCTAATGAGCTGCACGCTGCCGCGGCGGGCGTCGCTGCCCACGTTGCAGCTGCGCTGGACAGTCGGCAAATTGCGCAGATTAATATGAAAATCATCAACAGATTTGGCAGCCAAACAGGAAATGATATAGCCCAAGCTGACTTGCCCCATGCCCACCACCCGCCGCTCTGCACTCTCTTTTCGTGATCGCTGGCGGTGGTGCACATTCACTTGCCACCGCTGCCGCCACCGCTTGCCACTGCCACTGCCGTTGCCGTTGCCGTTGCCGTTGCCGCATGTGGGCCAAACATATAAAAATAATTTTTTCGCACGACAAAACGCGCTGGCAGCAGCGATTGCTGCACACCTTGCCGACAAACCACCCCCTCCTATCCCTTCCTTTTTTGGCCCTGCTGCCACATGCCCCATGCCACTGCTGTTAATTTTCATATTTTTCTTGCCGCCAGTTGGCAAACGGCCACGAGACGCTAACAACAACAACAACAACAACAACTTCAACGGCGATGACAACAACGAAGGCGACGCTGTTGCCACCGGGTGGCATCAAATTGGCCCACATTTGGTTTTGTATTTTTATTTTCATTTTTCATTTTCTATGCCCTATCAGAAAGGTATTTTCATTTAATAGTCCAGCTTGTAATATAAAAAGCATAATATTTTTTTAAGCTCTTAATTTGTATGTATAGCCCGGTTTTTATTGTTATATAAACATTTAAAATATACTTAATCTACATACCAAATTTGGTGGCTTTAGCTCTTATAGACTTTGAGTTCAGATAGACAGTAATTTAATAGTCCAATTTGTATACTAGAAAAATATATTTTTATCCAATTTTCGTTGTAATATAAACATTTAAAATATACTTAATCTACATACCAAATTTGGTGGCTCTAGCTCTAATAGGCTTTGAGTTCAGATAGACAGTAATTTAATAGTCTAGTTCTAATAATAGAAAACTATCTCTTTAGTATGTTCCTTATCTTTGTGTGCAACCAATTTTGTTGTAATATAAACATTTAAAATATACTTAAGCTACATATCAAAATATATGGCTCAAGGTCTTTTAGTCTCAGAGTTCGGATAGACACACAATAGTTTGGATAGATAGAAAAATATCCTTTGCTGTTATTCATCTTAGTGTGTAACAAAGTTTCTGCACGAAGTTTTTGAAGCAAAACTGGAAAACTGATAAGACTAGATTGTATAGTAAAAGACATCATAATATCTAGACCATATAAAGTACCGAATAAAAAAGCTGGGATATTCTAAGGGGTCTGTCTAAGTTTTTCGTTGTCAAAACTTTATTTCCAAGGCTAGTTCGTAGCCAAAAATAATTTGAAGTTTTACGAGTATTTCACCAAATCGAACTTTGAAAGGAAGAAAGGCTTGAAGGGAGTACTTGTGTGCTGGTTTAGGGTATACGTGCTTAGGCTTTTCGGGGGCTTAACATTATAACCTATAGATATACTCCTACGCGTGTGCAACATTTACATTGGTTGCATGAGTTTTGCTGGTTTCATTGGCGGAAGTTGAAAGCCCAAATTAAAAGCATTGGTTTTTGGCTTTCTTTATTATGTAATTGCTTAAAAGCCATGAAACCTTAGCAAATTGAACTTAATGTTTGTCTTTGGATGCTTAAAGATAGGATTAAGCGAAATAATAAAGATTAGTGCGACCTATAAGATCTATTGTACCCCCTTGAAACCTGAAGCTCATTCATCTAACCTATCTCCTGCACGAATGCAAGAATTTAAGAGTTGAGAAAGTTCGAAAGAGGGTGGAGAGTTCCTCTGTCGCCTGTTCGAAGGATATACCTACCCAGGAGGATTTTTCTTCTGTTAGTCTTTGCAAATTCCCAATTTCTAGTTTACTAAGTGCCAGTAAATACTAAAGATAATTGAAGAATTTAGGTTTCAGGTTAACCAAATTGTATTTCACCAGTCACTTTGAAATTTCAATAGGTTGCCGCTTTAACCACTTGAGAATTATAAGCATTTTCATCCTGTGCGTATTTTTACCCTAAGCGAAGCTTATTTTCAAGGGTTGTTTCGGCTGGTGAAGTGTTCGGTAGGGTTGCTCAATTTGCGTCAAAGCTAATTTTTGTTTTTTTTTTTGAAAATATTTTGTTTCGTTTGCTGTTGCTGTTGTTGTGTAATTTAAAACTCGAGCCAAGTTCTTTGGTTACCTGCGGGCAGCAACAAAAACAAAGGCAAAAAGAATGACCAGCCATTGTCATTGTTGCCTTCCTGCTGCCTGGGCCTAATATGTTCATTAATTTTAATTATGCATAAATAGCCAGCGTCAAGAAACACAATAACAAAAACCTAACGAAAACTAAAGACTAAAAACAAAAAAAAAAAAAAAAAAAAACAAAAAAAAGCAGAAACAACACAAAAAAACGTCTTGAAATCATCATGAAAATTTGATACCACGTAGAATTTGTGTGTGCTGGCTAGAGGGGGGATTGGTTGAGGGGGCAAACGAATACGTTTGGCTTTTGTTTCGACGGTTTTCATTGGATTCTTTTGGCTGGGCCCACTGTAAAAGTGGCCCACAGTTGCTGGGACGTGTCCCGGTATCAGTTTACAGTTTCATTATCATATGCAATGTGAGTGTTTGAATAATATTCGTGAGTATTCGAAAGAAAAAGTGCATGCAGCTTATGAGTCTGTTAACTGTAATTCAAGAACTCAGATATATGTATATACATATATACTCCATATGTTTGTGTGTATGGGGAAATGTTGAATTTGACCTTTAAAACTCATTTGCCAATTTCGTCATCGAGTAAATTGAGCTTTATGCTTGACTGGAGGCTGGCGAGCGGGGAACTGTGGCAGGCTGAGGGGCGGGGATGAACAATGCAGCATAACAACAACAACAACAACAACAACAACAACAATAAACACAATTTAATCTGGCGTCCGGCCAAAAATAAACAAAACGTGACATAAAAATCACAAAAAGTCAAATTAATTATACAATTAAGCACGCGTCTTTGTCTGGCTTATTGCTGTTGTTGTTGTTATTGTTGTTGCTGTCGCGCTGATAGCCGCTGCTAATAATCATAAACAATTACACGCAACAATGTCTGCATTAACACCAACAATAACAACAACAACAATAACCGACAGAACATGCCGCAATTAAGTGGCAATATCAATTTGATAGCCGTAACGTTGCAGTTTTTATGATGTCGCGAATTGAGCCAACAAAAGCGGCCCCTTCCCTCCAGTGGTGTAGCGGATGAGGGGGCGGGAGGCAGGTTATGTGCTAAAGGGGTTGCACACCCGAGGGATTCGGATGAAAATGTTGTGGGGTCTCTCTCGTCTCCACAACATTTACAAACTGCAAACAGAGTCGTCTGGATATGTGAAACGAAATGAATTGAAGATTTCCCGCTTGCCTTCACAATTCCCCTGAAAAATGCAATTGATGCTGAACGTCAGGCACGTAGGTCCAAAAAAAAAAAAACAACACACATACACCAAGTAAATAGGAGTCCCTCGAATGGGGTTCTTCATGCTGATGTCTCGACTAAAAACACTACATATCATTTAGTTCGACAAGAAACTATGAGAATAAGTCAAGTTGCTCATATCTTAATTGGGACTATTCGTACATACCTTAGGAAGTCGAACGATCGCTCTTTCGATTGATAAGCAGGGAAAGAGCATCCTCAAAGCATCATCTCGAGAACAGAACGCGGAATTCCAGGTATTTATGGGTATATGAGTAAGAAATAAAGTCAAGGAAACTACGGTTCACGCTCGAAAGAGTGAACACCCGGTCATTGTATGAACAACTCGCAAGAGTGAACAAGTTTTTGTTACATGTAAGATATTTTCACATCAAAATATGTCAACCATAACTATGCGAGACTTATTTAACAAACTAATTTTCTGACATTTGTTAGGGTGAGCACTTTCGGAATAGTGTACACTAGTAATGGTGACATATCGATGCAACTATCTTGGAGAGTACTCATTGATAGATCTCCTTAGAACTAATAAAGTATTGATGGTGGTATTCTCGGAAGTTTGATACCATAACTTTATAAGCTTGTGAGCTTGAAGAATGAAGAATATATATCAAGTAATTTCAAGACTTATCTTAACCTTTTACTCCCTGTACCCATTAAATGGGTAAAAAGGGGTATTAAATCTGTGCAAATGTATGTAAAAGGCAGAAGGAGACATCTCCGACCCTAAAGTATATATATTCTTGATCAGTATCAATCAACAATACTATCAATGGTATATCTAGAAACTACCTGTACACAGTGATAGTTGTTCTCCTTTTGAAACTTTAAAACAAACAATCAGTTCACTGCAGTCAAATATTTTGGAAAACGTTAATCACTTCCCATGTGAATACGGAATGACTAGTAGTTAGAAATAGTTCTTAATAGGGTTGAAGGATATCATCCCTACCCACTACAGAAGATACTTTGTTGAACAACTTCTGTGTGTTTAATACAATCGGTCTGTTATACCAGGATGATCTAACTTCGTATCAGGGTGCTTCATCTGGAACTACATCCTTCCCATGCTTATCGATTGATAGTACTTGATCCATGTACCATACACTTCCAACAAACTTCTAACGACTTCGCAGGTATCACTTTCCGTTTACTAATTTTCGCATAAATATTAAGAGAGTTGGGCGAAACCAGCTTTGATGATCTCATGTTGAACATACACTTAACATATACCATTAAGTTTGACCCGACGCCACTCCCTTTGGTATTGGATATTACATGAGTTCTTCGCTTTTCTTGTGATACTCATCGCCCGATCGGCTCTTCAACAATTTCTTTCTTCGGGTTCTCAGTTTTGGCTGCTATTTTAACAATCTCTTCAAATACGAGTCTTTTAGTGTTTTGCATTAGGTTTGTATTTGTTTTTATTTTCTTTCTCGGGTATTGAGTTTTTAGCTTTTAGCTTTTGGCTTTGATTTGTTATCGGGAAAATGTAAAATCGAACTACAGAAAACAGCATCGTCATTCCGAACGTACATCGTACAGCTTCGTTCCGATTATTACCTTTCTCCCCTCCGAAACGCGACGGACGCGTCGGACGCTTTTGTATTTTTATATATTTGCGTCGTGGTTTTTATTGTCGCGCGGCTGCTCTTTCAATTTTATTAGATCATATTATCTATTTTGGTACGACAAATTTGTAATTTAGATCGGCGCTCGACAACGAGACGACGACGGCACCTTACCCCTCTGACCGGTTGTCAAGGGGCGGTGAGGTGGGGAAGTAGACAACCGATCGAGCTAGCGTTAAATGAGAAAGAGGCCCAACCGTTATGGGCTTTTAATTAATTGGCATTCTGTTATTTAATTGAAGCAACCAAAAACAAACAACGAAGCTCCCACAGTTACCGATGCGTAAAGAGACCCTATCACAAGTATCTCCCCCCCACTCGGGTGGATCGCGTTAAATCGATCGACGTCGCGACGCTGCTCCACATATCGCAGTCTCAATTGAAAGTCCGTTAGTTGATTCAATGTTGGAACTTCGTTGAACGTTGAACGTTGCATTTGATTTGCTGCCTTTGTTTGTGATGAACGATCGATGGATTCCATATGATGGGGGGGAGGGAGGTTGCTCCTTAGTTCTTGGACTTATCGTAGACTTCTATTACAACATTCTCTGGTCGATGCTGGCTCTCGTTCTAGTTTTCGTTCGCGTTCGCGTTTGTTTTTCACATGAAATGCAATAAACCCAATTTAATTTTTGTTTTTATTTGTTTCATTTATTTACTCGCCCGGACGTGAGACCTCTGTCTGTGCGACTTGCGGCTGGCCCTCCGAAATCAGACGGTGGGGAAGTAGATGAGGAGGGGGTGATTGTTGCCACGCCTTATCAGCGAGTTGAATCAGCGGACAACAATGTTTTTATCACGTAACGTAAACCAAACTTGTGACTTTAGAACTGTACGGGAATTGAAAGTGAGTGGGACGAGTTGGGGAGTGGGGAGTGTGGCGTGTTTAGGGCTTATCTATGGGTTCGCTGGCCTGCCCCAAGCGGTATTTCAATGATGGTCGAATGAGTTAAGTGGAATGAGCTTGAGAGTTGAGAGAGAACTGAGTAATTGAAATGGTTAATATCCTAACTTTCTTGAGTCTGAGTCAAGATCTAAAAACATTCATTATATAAATGACAGGTTTCTGGGCAGGATGTTGTCCTTGGCACAAAGTTATTGCCAAAGAGCTGCCAGACAATGCCCCAAGTCGGAAACAATTAGCAGATACGCTGCTGGGGCTAAGTCTTAAAAGCCTAGAAGGGTCCAATACAGCCAAAGCCAAAGTCAAAGCCAAAGCCGAACCTAAAGCCTCAGTCGATGCTCAATGATCGCAATGAGCGACGCCTTGGAATGCAGTCAACTGGTTGTTGTTCTTCTTGTTGTTGCTGTTGTTGTTGCTTGCTTGTTTCCAGTGAAATGAAACGGGCTATGGCCTAAGAAAAGGTAAAGAAAAACAATCAATGAAAAGGTTGCCCGACTGTCGGGGCTACTACCTCCGTTCCAGCCCCGCACCCTTTATCCCATCTTTGTGCTCGTCTTTGGTATGCGCGCCAAGGTGAACCAACGAAAAAGTTGCAGCGACCGCAGCGACAAAACGTGACTTGGACTCTAGGTACGCTTCAGTGTCCCAAGTGCAACTGCAACTGCAACTGCAACTCCGATTCCGATTCCAATTTCAAGCTTCGACTGCAACGACAACTTGGTCCGGTTGTGATGCAAATGCGGATGCGGATGCAGCAGCAGCAGCAGTCAACATTTCATTGTTATAATAAAGCAGTTAAAATGTTGCCGATGTCGTCGAATGGCATCGTTAACCTTCACCATCCAACATCATCTTCCCCCTCTCTCTCCCTGCCTCTCTCGCTTGCCCTCTCTCTCTCTATCTCTTTCTCTGAGTGCTGTCTCAGGTAGCGCATTCAACAGATTCAGATACAGATTCAGGTTCAGATGCGTCTCAGGCTCTGACTTTTGTGTGGGCGTTATACACTCAACAAAAAGTATACCTAAGATTGTAAATTATTGACAAAAAGTTGTAGATAAACGGCTGTTGGTATAGGTATAGGTATTTCGATACATAATGGAAATCGGAGTTTCCACAAAGCGGAGAAAAAGTTCATATTTATTTATAAGAAAGGAGCTTCGAGGCCTTCAGCTCTATCTACATATATATTTTTTATTTTTTTTAATTTTATTTTTATTTAATATATATATAAATTTAAGAAAATGTTGAAGTATTGACTAGCTAATAAATAAGTTAATATAATTTATTAATTTACTCAAATTGAATATACTTCTACATCTAAAGTAAAGAGTAAATCGACCATGGAATAATATAAACAAATTTGCAATTTAGACGTGGGAACAATGACGACACTGTAGGAAATACTATAATAACTTTAATGTATGTATTTTAATGCAAATCGAAATATTTGTTAAATATTTATATGTATGTAAATGTTTTTTATATGCATGTTAAACCAGACTTCCTCAGGAAGGCGTAACAAACACCGAAACCCGTAGGAGAACAATTTTAATAAAGGATATGATAATATTTTATCAAAATTAAGTAAATAACTCGATATAGGAAACACAAAAAGTACAAAATTGTACAAATGCATAGAACATTTTCTTCACGCCTACTTTTTATAACATCAGGCCTGCTCTTACCTTCGATTCCTTGCTTATCATTTGAAATCGCAATTGTTAGATGTTTTGAATTCCGGAAAACGATAAAGCGATCAAAGTCAATGGAATGAAAACTTATCGAATATCATTTCAAATCTGTGTTTGTTGAATTTTCACCCTTCTATTATTCATGAATGTGTTTTGTTAGAAAAGTCATATTTTTCTCGCAGTGTAACAGCAACAACAGCGCCGACTGTTGAACTTTGTGCGGCATAGAGACTGCGTTGCCTATTTATGAATGAAATGCGTTTGTGTCTAACCCGTTTAGTCAACGGCATTATTTCATAGATTTACAATTTGTGTGTTGTTTTTATGAATGAACAGATTTTCGTGGTGCAACGCCTGAACGCCATTTTGTGTGCCATTTGATGTGGCACGCAACAGTTGCAACTGGGCCTTGCGGCTGCCCATCTTGCCCCTACTTATTATATGGTTCAATGCGTTTGCAGAACTTAGCCCGTAAATGGTGGCGATGCCAAATTAACAACAACAAAACGGGCAACAAATTTAGTGGCAAGAATCCCCAGCTTTTTACTCCCTGTACCCATAAAATGGGTAAAAGGGGGTATTGGATTTGTGCAAAAGTATGTAACAGGCAGAAGGAGACATCTCCGACCCTATAAAGTATATATATTCTTGATCAGTATCAAAAGAGATTTTGATTTGGCCATGTCCGTCTGTCTGTCCGTCTGTCCGTCCGTCCGTCTGTCCGTCTGTCCGTCTGTCCGGATGAACGCGTCGATCTCAGCAACTATAAAAGCTAGAGACACCAAATTTGGAATGTAGGTTCCTGTATACCATACGCAGATCAAGTTTGTTTCCAATTTCAAATATCTCCCCCGTTCCCCCGCAAATCGATTAAAACCGTTTTACAGTAACAATTTTCAAGATATAGCTTTCAGATTTGGCATGTACAATACTTTAGTCTCTCTTAATCTACTGTCCAAATTTCAAGTCGATCGGATAATAAACACGGAAGTTATTCACGATAGAAGATTCAGTAATGCAGCGAGAGGGGGAAGAAGAAGCACAGCCACTTTTGCCGCCTGTGTGCGTGCGTCTTTGTGTATGTGTGTGTGTATGGGTAAGTGGACTTAGATGTGATTGGATGTTTTAGACCTGGGTACAGGGAGTTTCGTAGTCGGGTATACTCGACTATAGCATTCTTACTTGTTTCTATTTGCCATTGTTCCACTCGCATCGCCCCCGTTACCCATCCCGTTCGTTCCCCGTTCCGCTTGAGCACACAATTCGCAATAACAAGCCAATTCTCTCAATCGAATTGAGAAGAAGTAACTTCTATGATCGGGGGGAAAAACACGGAATCTTATTACTACATGTAACTCTCCTATCTCTAATCTCAAATCTACTGTAAGTCTAGAGCTATTCTTAATACTCGTAATACCTCGTACAATAGCAGACTTTTTGTCATTTCTTTACACAGAAACTACAGTGACCTGTTTTGTATTCTCACTTTGTTTTTTTCTTCCATTCAATGGCAAATTCTTCTAAATCCTTTCCGGTTGCATTTTAGCCGGAATGAATAGAATTAAGCAGTGTTTGCTCTCATTGCATTATCAGCAGAATACTTAGGTTGCATTCCAAAAACTGTGAGTGGTAAAGGAAATAGTTAAGTTCGCATAGTTTTTAGATCGTATTTCTTCTAATCACTGCTCTAACCTAACTTTAAAAATATATATATAATTATGTACCACTTGTGTTACAACAAAACTTGGGTTACATTTACATTGGAATGTGGTCGAAAAAAGAGTTGTGAGTGGAAAAGTTCGCATCGTTGGAATTTGCAGCACTTGGTAAAATCTTTTTCTTCTAATCATTGCTCTAAACTGGCGCAAGCTTTCAAAAAAAGACAGAAAAGCAAAAAACAACAACGTTAAGGCAGAAAACAGCAAACGATGCCATGACTCTCATGATGCTAGAATGGCGCCCGAGGGGGGATCGGACGAAAAATGTGCTCGCCGATTGCTTTCTACTCACGCAGTTTGGCCGGTTGGCTAGAGAGGAGTGGGATGGGGCGAATGATGCCTGCGACTCCAGCAGCTTTGGCTGCCCCAACTGCCCCAACTGCTGCTGTGGCTTATCATGAACGTTGATCTATGACTCGGCGCAACTTGGTGCGACTTGGCGCGCTCGCTTGAACTCATTTTCTAATTGCCCACGGTAAGGAATGTCTATTCATTGTGGTTGCTCTCGACTGTTGTAGGCCAGTTCTCTGGTATGTGTTTATTAAGCTCGTACGTTTTACTTTTTTATCCCCTAACCCCTCCCTTCATACAGCTTCCACGCAGGTTTAATTACCAAGCAAGAGACGTGTGCAAAGTTCGAACCTCAATCGGAATCTTTAACTGTGGATCTTGTCGCGCCAACATTTGCATGTGATTTAGCCCCTCGACGGGGTAGGGTAGGGTAGGCAACTGTTAAAGGGAGACAGAACGAGGTGAATCGTCTGCTATTTTAATTGAGTTCACAAATGCTCCAAACTGACCCCAACACAGCTGGCGGCCTCTGTGCCGCTGACAGCTACGTGCTGTGCCTGTCCAGAGCACAGAGGCTATCACAGACAGACATACAAATAGATAGATAGATATGCGGATAGTTAGTTTGGCTTAGACAGCTTTTGGATTATTCAATCTGTTCGCAGCATTGTGAACGGAACAAAATTAATACATCATCAGACAAGCCAACAGTGCCTTTCTCTCTCCGCCCCGGCTTTGTGGGAAGGTTTCACATTGGCTCTAATTAAAAACGCAAGTAAACAACGCTTCCAGTCAGTTTGACTCCACATCGATTGAGACTGATCATAACCATTCATTTATCTATCTTATATTTACGTGTAATGTTTTCCCAGATTCTCGCGCAGCTATCGAAATATTTCATCAAAATATTACTTTGCGTTCAATCCATTGCGTTATACAATTGAAGTGAGTAATTGAAGCAAAGCAACACTGTGAAACATTTCACAACACTGGTCACAAATCACATGCCAGTCTGGCATGAAACAGAAACGCGCCACACGTCAGAAAATGTTGCATGTAAGCATGAAATAGCGTGAACAGGTCTTAAGCACTTCCATTTCTTCCGATTCCATTTGCTTGGAAATTGTTGAACGGACTGAGGGCTTTCTTGAACGAGTCTTGTGAGACATCCTTTCCTCACATTCCGATTGTTAGAGATGAAAAAAGTTGTTTAATGGGAAAGCATCAGACCGCAGTTCTTTCGAGATCGCATTACATGAGGAAGTCGTAGATGAATCAGAGCTCTGGCTTCTAGCTTGTATCAGTTATTCGGAATGAGCTCTACTTTTGAGAGCTCCCCGCACTCGTCGTTGTCCTGTCCACAGCTACCTAAGTAGTTGTATGACAATGTCGACCTGTGTCTACCTGTGTCAATGTCAACTTCAGTGCTAAATTGTCGCTTATTAAATGTCCCTCTGTCTCTCCCTCTCCTTCTTCTTCTCCCGCTACCACACTGTGCATGTCTGTCTCTTAGGGGTATATAGTACTATGAATGGGACGCGGTTGAGCTACTTTATCAGACTGAATTCCACGTAACGGCCGTCTGTTGTTTGTCTGCCGAAAATTATGACTTGTTTGGAAGTGCAAATAGCTCACTTCCTGTCTGTATCATCTCTCCCTGCCCTCCCGTGTATCTGTCTGCCAGACGTAGACGTCGGCGTCGACGTTGTCGCGCAGCCGCAAAACGCTCTGATTGTTGTTGCTGCTGTTGTCGCCGTCACGGCCCGACGATGGTAGCTGATAAGACCATCGTTACCATCATCATACCGTTCCCATTTACCCATACCCAATCCCATTCCCACTCCCGATATCCTCGACGCGATAACGTCGTCCGCTACGTGCTACTGAGTTAGCTTTTGTTTGCTCTCCCCAGTTCGGGGAGGCGATGCTCGGATTGATTATGCTCTGATCTCAAGGTTTCCACGCTTGTGATATGTATGTATGTGGCCCGTTGGCTGTACTTTTCGGCTGTACGTGTGGGCGTGTCAACGGTTATGAGAACATATGCTATCACATTACGTATATGGCTTGTAATGCGCTTCCGTTTTCGGGGGTAATTGCCTGGCCCGAGCGGAGGCTGAGCAAAGGCGCCGACGACGCTTTGCGAACGCCGTTTTTTCGGCTCATTTGAGGCCGCTACTTAAGGTCGCTGAGTTTCGGTATGGGTTTGGGCTTGGGTTTTGGGTTTTGGGCCGGGTCGTTTCAGTTCAGTTCGGGTCCAGCCAGCAATTACACTTCCGCTAGTGGAAGAGAGAAAAAAGCAAAAACAAAACTGAAACGAAACGAAACCCAAGTCGACCCCGGCAGCGTTTCATTCATGCAGACTGAGAGTCTCTGACTCGATCTCGATCTTAGTCTCAGTCTCATTCACCGATCGAGCATTCATTCATTCGTGTTGATTGCCACCATTGGGCCTTTTGGGGCCGTCGCTGCCGCATGCCTCACGGCAGCCGCATTGAACATTACTCTTGCCTCTTCTCGCACTCCTCGGCAGCTCCAATGATTAGTCTGCGTCTGTGTTAATGAACAGCGGCTACCTAGTGCAAAAAAACAAAAAAAACACAGTAAGAATGCTATAGTCGAGTATACCCGACTACGAAACTCCCTGTACCCAGGTCAAAAATTTCCGATCGCATCTTCGTTAACTTACACATACATACACAGATACGCACACGCACGAGCCACAGCGCAAGCCAGGCATTTTAAGTTGTGACTGTGCTTCTTCTTCCCCTTGCTGCAGCACTGAATCTTCTTTCGTGAATAACTTAGGTGTTTATTATCCGATCGATTTTTGGACAGTAGATTAAGAGGGACTAAAGTATTGGACATGCCAAATCTTAAAGCTATATCTTGAAAATTTTAACTGTAAAACGGTTTTTATCGAATAGCGGGGGAACGGGGGGAGATATCTCAAATCTAAAATAAACTTGACCTGCTCCCGCTATACACGAACCTACATTCCAAATTTGGTGTCTCTAGCTCTTATAGTTGCTGAGATCCTTGCGTTCATACATACGGACAGACAGACGGACAGACGGACAGACGGACAGACAGACGGACATGGCCAAATCGAAATCTCTTTTGATCCTGATCAAGAATATATATACTTTATAGGGTCGGAGATGTCTCCTTCTGCCTGTTACATACTTTTGCACAAATCCAATACCCCCTTTTACCCATTTTATGGGTACAGGGAGTAAACGAAAGAAAGCCAGCAAGAAAAACAAAAAGCTCAACGAAAAAACCGGCAAACAAACAAAAATCAAATCCAATTTATGTTTTTTGTTTTTCCCCCTCGTTTTTACCCAGCATTAATCATAATTTTGGGGTCCGCTTGGCGAGCGTGAAATAATTTTTATGCGCCGTTTTTACGGAACGAACCCAAATCCGAAAAGGTGTCAATCGCTAATTTGACGGCCGATGCAGAGATGAACAACAACAAAAACAACAATAATAATAAGCACAACACGAGATGCACTGTGTTATTGCAATTAGTATTGCGCCAAATCTTGCACGAGATTGAAATAGTGCCAGGTCAGATCATTGGGTCGCCAGCGCAATTGCAACTGATATCGAAATCGAAGTCGGAGAATTAAGATCGTACGAGTTACCAGGCTCAAATGAAAGCGAGCCTGGTGGGTTAATAACCCATAATTATTGTTCTATAACGAATGAGTTATCTTTCAATGTTTATACTGTTTCCAACTTTTGGAAAACTTAGTAAAATGGGAGTAGAGCAATGCTGCTGGGTAGGTTTATCCTTCAAACATAGGCACTCGGGAGATAGAATAGAAGATAGGGCTAAGAGTGAGAGAGTTCGTAGAGAAGAAGGAGGTACAATAGATCTAATAGGTCGCGGTACACTTGCCTCCATGGATAATATTGCAATGTCCGTCAGTCAGTCGGGAGATATCTTCATATTCGATACTTGTCGATTTAATAGAAAAGATCACAGCGATGATCGATAACAAAAAAATCTATCCGTCATCCTTGTATTAAATTTTACCATTTGTTTGTATATACACTCTGATAAAGTGTTACAATCTGCAACATAACATGTAGCTAGGGGCTGGAAATTATCTATAAAGGAATACCAGGAAGGATATTTTTGCGGAGAATAAGGGTGAGTTACATCCACAAGTAATTTATGTAAGTAGAAGATGTAGATAATATCTGGCAACACTTGCAACATGTCGGGAGATAAGAAAATCAACTCACCTGTGGCATAAAGAAAAGCTTTTGGAGTTCACTAGCACTTCAAAGGGTTTGCAGGCATAATCCGAGTCTCAAAATCGATATGAGATATTCACGTATTTGAATGAATCATCCCAAAGTTGATGTAAGCTCTGGTGCAAAGCTATAAACGCGCCCACTCTTCTCAGAGTATTATACGTTACATACTTTACATAATCCGAATATATCAGATAAATTTTTGTGACTGTTTTCCCGCCCAGCTTAGAGAAAATTCTCCCGGACATTCTCAGACATTCATTCAATAGTCTCATAGGATGAAAGGTCTTTAAAGCATGTTTCAAGTCGGTAGCTGCACTGACAAACGGACGGAAAGACGGACGGACAGACAGACCAGTTAACACAGACAATGATGACGTTGCAAGTGTACGGGATATCTTTAAGGCTAAATGAAAGAGGAGAGAGATAGAAAGAGTACCCAAGCGGGGAACCTGTTGCAGTTTCGTTTAGC
Source organism: Hirtodrosophila confusa (assembly GCA_035043065.1). Classification (NCBI taxonomy): domain Eukaryota; kingdom Metazoa; phylum Arthropoda; class Insecta; order Diptera; family Drosophilidae; genus Hirtodrosophila; species Hirtodrosophila confusa. The sequence goes on along the minus strand of JAWNNI010000242.1, from coordinate 17,733,535 downwards.
CACTTGAAAAGCAATTTTTGAAATTTATTTTCCATTTATTGCTTTATTTATTTTTACCTTTACCTTTTTCAGTGTGGCCCATTCTCATGGCTGTTCCCTATTCTATCTGCTTATGCGATTAGAGTGCTGGTCCATAAGGAGACCAGCCCAGCTTGGGATACGGCTCTCATCAGATGATGCTGATGATGTTTATTTGTTTTGGGTAGAGATGGCGGGCAGGGGGAACTTTAGTCTCAATGGGCACAGGCGACGCGACGTGGACAACAATCGAAAGTAACAATGAAATCTCATAACAACAACAAAATACAGCCAGGCAGAAGAGTCCAGCAAGCAGAGCACAGAGAAGAACAAAACTGGACGACACTTGCCTTGATTTTTATTATGCTGGGCTTTTCCACCAGCACACATGTATGCATATGTATGTATGTGTGTGTGTAGGCATTTCTGCATTGTTGCACTGCCTTTTGATTTATTGTTAGCAGGAATGAGAGAATGGGCCCAGATACAGAGCCAAAGGAACAGCAACACAGCAGGGCCACAACATTATTGTTGCTATGCATGTGCAAGCGCTCTCTTTTGCTTATACGATCGCTCGCCTGCTTGCTCTCTCGCTCTCTCTGTCGCTTGCTGCTGCTGTTGTTGTTGTTAGTAGTTCTTGCATTCCGCGCTCAACGTTTTTACCTTTTGCCAAGAATTGTGCGTGCGTCTGTCCGCTCTCTGTCTGTCTGTGTGCTTGTGTTGGTTTCTATTCTTGTGCGGGCAGCAGCAGCGACGTCGACGCAGTTGTAGACAGTTCATTAATGTTATCAACAGCATGGGGTCGGGGTTCGGGGTCGGGATACGGGGCTGATCGCTCAGGCTCTTTGCATTTTCGCCGCATCGTTGTAGGTAACGACAGCGACAACAACAACAAGAACAACAACAGCAGCAGGTCCAGCAGGTCGTGTTACTTGTTGCTGCTGCTGCGCTGCTGCAGCGCAGCCGCTAACCAGGTTTGTGTCTCTGCTAAGCGTCAGAACACTTGCTGTTGTTGTTCTCCTTCTTCATCTTCTTGTTGTTGTTGTTGTGTCAGAAATGGGCCAAAGTCAATATAAAAAACAAACTAAAACAACAAAAACTGGTGGCAACTCTTGGCCAGGCAGCCAAAAAGGATATGGCAACATGCGTCGCTGACTTGGCCTGTACAAATTGTCAACTTGGTTGGAACGGGATGGAACAGTTGCAATTTATGGCCAACTTGTTGACCAGATGAACTACTTTCCAGTTTCCAAGCAGATGCGACGATGCGCTCAACTGCCGTTAGCCGTCTTCTAACTGCTTAACTGATCAAGCTGCTTAACTGCTTATCAGCTTATCAGCTTAACTCACCTGTGCTAACTGCAGCAAAGGTTCTTCCAATTGTTCTTCTTGTTTCTGTCAAGCTCTTTGCTAAATTCAATTCCTGATTTCGAGGCAACAAAAACGATCAAATAACCTACATACATCAACTAAAGATCATTAAAATATTATAGCACTTCTAGAGGCTTTCACAGAAACCAACAGAAACCAAGAAAAACCAAGAGAGGGAAAAGCTGTCTTCGCCTGTCGAAGTTTGTATACCCTTGCGAGTTGCTAAGCAAATTGTTGCCATGATAACTAAGGAAAACAAAAAGGTTGTTCACACAAAAGCTCAATTTTCCAACGATAAGTTATAACCGTATACCTCCATAATAGGAACGTCGATTAAATAAAGAGATATGTACATATGTCTGTTGAGATCTGAAGATCCAGATCAGTCTGATAGTAAAACAAAGAATAATACAAAAGAAATATGAAAAGAAAATAAAAAATTCAAGCAGACATTAAAAAATAATACAAATATTTAAATTAAAAAAAAAAGGAAAAAACACCGATAAACAAACCCGATTTTGATAAGGCTTAAGAAAACTATAGAGGGCATTAAAAAACTTGCAAGTTTGGTAGAGATATCTGTTAAGATTAGAAGTTTTCACCCAAAAACTCATTCTTCAATCGTTTGCCCTTATGACAGCTATAAGATAAACGCTCTGATTTTCATCAAATTTGGTAAACATCTCAAGATTATAATGAAACTTATAATTGCTGAGTTAGTGTGTACACAAAAACTCAATTTTCTATGAATACTATATGATAGTATAGTGCGAGTTAGATGAACTTGTAAGAAACATGATACATTTTTTGAATATTTATTATATGTTTATAAATTTGAATTTAAGGATTTGGCAATCTTGATAAACAAATAAGTTGCTCCTGTAAAAATTAATTTCCCATTCAATGCATACTTATCCAATCCGGCCGGTTCCGGCAAGTGAACTGCCTAGCTAAAAGAAACAAGTTTCATCAAAATAGCTCGAAAAGTCAGTCTAGTTATTTGTTGAGGAAATATTAGGAAGATATAAGCTTGATGGGTTGGAAAACGTCACTCGCAATGCCTGAGTAAGTGATAGCACCCTCTGGTAGGGTATACCAAGAAAAAAATCAACTAGAAATGAATTCTTGTGGGGCATCAAATTGAATTTGTTGGTCTCTTTGGTCACATCCGTTGGCAGCGGCAACGGCAACGGCAACGGCACATTTCCGAAATACTCTCGAAATATTTGGCATTAGAAGCACCGCTAGAAAGAAGAGGAAGAAGCCGGCGCCGCTACCGCTGCTCCCCCCCCACTACCACAGCACACCCATCTCCACTGACAACAAGTAAGAATGCTATAGTCGAGTATACCCGACTACGTAACTCCCTGTACCCAGGTCTAAAAGATTCAATCACATATACGTCCACTTGCATACACACATACACAAAGACGCACACACACACCGGCAGCAAAAGCGACAGCGCAAGCGAGGCAATTTAATTGGTGGCTGTGCTTCTTCTTCCCTCCTCTCGCTGCATCACTGAATCTTCTTTCGTGAATAACTTCCGTGTTTATTATCCGATCGACTTGAAATTTGGACAGTATATTAAGAGAGACTAAAGTATTGTACGTGCCAAATCTTAAAGCTATATCTTGAAAATTGTTACTGTAAAACGGTTTTAATCGATTTGCGGGGGAACGGGGGAGATATCTGAAATATGAAACAAACTTGATCTGCGTATGGTATACAGGAACCTTCATTTCAAATTTGGTGTCTCTAGCTCTTGTAGTTGCGGACAGACGGACAGACAGACGGACATGGCCAAATCGAAATCTCTTTTGACACTGATCAAGAATATATATACTTTATAGGGTCGGAGATGTCTCCTTCTGCCTGTTACATACTTTTGCACAAATCCAATACCCCCTTTTTACCCATTTTATGGGTACAGGGAGTAAAAAGGGGGAAACGAGAGAAGCCGCAAAAATTGATATGTATTTTGAATGTTATTGTTTTTTTTGCTGTTTGCTTGAATGCATAAAATAATTGATAGCCATACCAATGCCCATAAGGTCCATCAATCAATCAATCAAACATACATCAGTACATCTGTGCATACATCATTAAAGATTCTGTCTATGAATACATCTGTGGTTTGATAACATGCTTACATCTAGAGAGTCATACATCAATTGACTCATTTGTTTGGTGTACCTACATCAAATGATTGCTACATCAAGCACACATCATGCACCTGTCAATGCATTCGTGTATGTATGAAGGTGCGTACATCAATGAAATCTTTTGCACACAATATAAGCATGCATCGAAGCACAGCTGATGTACCAGTCATTCCATTTAGCACATACAGCAAAGCATTGGTACATCAAGCACATATGTACATGCATACATATGTACATCTGTCAATGCAACTGTATATTTCCTATGCACACACAAACATCAATACATTGGCACAACAATCACAGCTGATGCACCGTTCATTACATCTATGTATGTGCATACATCAATGAAATCTTTTGCACATTTGTATGTACATATGTACATCAATGAAATGTTTTGCACATATGTACATCAAATTGATGTACCAATCATCAATCACAGATGATGTACCGTTCATTACATCTATGTATGTGCATACATCAATGAATTCTTCATATTATAAGCATGCACCGGCCATTACATCTCATATGTACACATGTAGGTGCGTACATCAATGACTCGTTCAACAAAGCATGGGTACATCAAGCACTTACATACATACATATGTATGTACATCTGTCAATGTATATTTCCTATGTACACACAAACATCAATATATTGGCACATTCATCGATTTACACATATGTATGTATGTACATCTGTACATCCACTATACATCCTGGCGTATATCACTCACTCACACAGCCACACACACACACACACACATACTTATGCCATTTTGTCGTCTGCCTTTTGCAGCTGTTTGCCGGCCGACATTTTAAAAATAAGAATAAAAACAAAATAAATATAAATATAAACACAAAACAAAACAAAACGCAAACAATGCCAAATGTTTTACTTTTACCCACTTTGCACGCACTTCTTGTGTTTATTTTTTGCACTCAATGGTCGCTGAGCTGGGGGGAAACTGCACTCGGTGCTGATTAGGATTCACAGGTAGCTCAATCTCATTATGCTCATCTGCATTTTTGTTATTAATTTGCACAGTTTACAGTTGGAGCACAATAACAACAACAACAAAACAAAAAACAAGCAAAAACACGACGAAAAAGACGCCAAAGAGTTGGTGGAAACGTTAAAAGCGTCGCGCGCTGTTTTTAGCACGCACAACCTGCCAGCGTCGCGTCACGTTAGTAACTGAACGACAGCGACGCAGCCGACAATGCGACCGATGTCAAGACCAGGCCTGCCCAGCGGTCGGCTCGCTTCGGCCGACACGAGACGTGACCTGCCGAAGACACGCTTGTGAGAGCGCCGCCGCATAAAGCTGCTGGTGATCCACCAATACATTGCTCAATATTGCTGTTCGCCTTTGCTCGTTGTATTTCGGGCAGCGCTGGTCAAGACTGCGTTAAGGAAGCTGCGCGCGACGCTGCTGCAGCTGCTGCCGCCAAACACCCAAACACCAAAACTCATCACCCCCGCCCACCCGAAAAAGAGACACGTGCCAAATTTGTTTTTGGTTTTTAATAATTTTTTTGTTTTAATTTTTTTTGTATCCACTTAACAATTTTGTTCGTATTATACATTTATGCTGATGCTTGTTCATATATAGTAGTTGTAATTATTTTTTGTTTTTCAATAAACTTGTAGTATAAGTATGTATATTTTAGTTTAAATTTATCAACTGTATTGTGCGTGCATGTGTGCTTGTGTTTGTGTTTGTATTTGTGTATGTGTGTGTGTTCGTGTTATATGCAATTTTTAGGTTAGGTCTGTTAATTGTCAAGCTGCACAACATTTTACACTGGGCTCTCAACGAATAGAAATCATTGAAATGAATTGTTTGTAAATAGATAATAATAGTAATAATAATAATCATAATAATAATATTAGAAAATGCCTTTACAATTCAGCATTAGATGATGTTTACTTCAATTTAGTTGTTGTTGGCTAGTATGTGTTGTTGTTGTTGTTGTTGTTGTGTTTTGTGGGGTTGTATGTGTTAGTTAGGCCTTAAAATTCTATATTTATCGATAGGTATGCCGTTATGTATACATATAATTCCATTTAATTGTTATTGTTTCGTTTCGAGTTTCTTTTGTGTCTCACTTCTTATGGCCATTTTACATTAAAAGTTAGTTGTTTGGTTTTTATCATTACATATTATTATTATAACCTTTTTGTTTTCTTTTCTTTCTCTTTTTTTTAAGATTAAAATTAAAAGAAGAAGCAATTGCAACGTTTTTCGTTCGGTTTCTTGTTGGTTTCGCTTCGACACAAAAATTTAGCGCAGTGTATAAATTTTCCTTTTCTTTTATGTATATATATATCATATATATATATTCCATTCAGTATAGACTTACATATATATATAATAAAAAGTTGGTTTATTTATTTAAAAAAAAAAAGCTAACTTTTTGTGGGTTTTGTGTTGCTTTAAACGACTGGTGGTTCAGTGCCGCCCTGGGCCTCATCATTACTAGAAAACAAAAGAGAAATCAGGAGGAAATTAAACAAAAATAAAAACAAACATAAATAGAAAGAAAGTTTAACAATATTTTCAACTAAAAATATAATTTTACTTAAAAAAAACAGAAATAAAATAAGAATATTCTAAGAATACTTTCCTTTTTCGAAATATTAACTAGAAATTAAAAAAATATCATTTATACATATATAATATAGTATACATATATATATATGTAGATCAGTATTAGGATTCTGATTTTTAATTCAATTACCTAAATAACAAAAATAAGAAATTATCTATTATACTTTTTATCTTCCAGATATCAACTATAAATTACATATGTAAATATAGAACTTTATAGATCAGCATCAGAATCCATTGTGGTATCCCCAGTATAGTTGGAAAAGCTTTGGTTACTTAAATATTAATGTGGTTTCATTCGCAAAGGTAATCAAGCCTGTTCTGAATTCCGATTTTGAATCAATTCCACAGAAAAATGTGTAGCATACTTTATGGGGCAGGATAGAATTAAAAACCTTAGGTCTGTTGTAAGTTCTTCACTTCGTTTGTGGGCAATTTTAAAAATTTGCTTTACATATTTCTGTGGAATTTCCAGAATTTCTCATTTTGAAGATTAATCTAGGTTAAAGTGCCAGTTTCAGCTTGTGTCATTGGAACTCAAGTTTTGTTAAGAAGAAAAAAAGATGTATATTATAATCTAAGTTTATATATGTAGATCGATATACTTGTACTAGAAGGGGATGCTAGGCATTAAATCATTAACTATGAACTGTAAACGCTAAACAATTGATCAAATAATTGAGTTGGGAGCAGTTTCGCTTATCGTTCGTTCTATATAAAAGTGCTTTCTATCGTTTTACTGCAATTTCAGACTTTGTCTCAACGAGTAGAGCTGCGAACTCGCCCGCGCCTGCCTTTAAGTATAATAGTATATTAGGAGTAGTATATCGTATAGGTATATTATATAGGTATATTATATTCAGATATATTTATATATGCATGTATAATTGTGTATATAGTATAGTTGATGTTAGTTATTGGTCACGCCTGTGCCAAAGATTCACGATCCTTTTGCTCTAGCTAGATGCTAGCACGTACATATTATGGGAGTACCGACCCAGGTACTCCCAGAATAACCCTTGCTTCCTTTCAATTACTTTCAAAGGTATACGTTATCTTAGATGGTAGTATGTAAATATTAACGACGTTTAACATTATTTTTGGTGCTAACTACATTTTCAGACAAAAACAAAAAAAAAGATTTTATTATTATAGAATCCTTTAGGATTACGAGCGGTCATTCCAAACATTTATATGCATATGGGCTTGCCAAACCTTTATCTATATACTTTGTATATATATGTATATGTATATGTATATGTATTGTATATGTATATAACATGATATTTTGCAATGATATGGCACGATAATTTTAGTATTCCACAACTGCAGTCAGCATACAGTTGGACCTCGAGCAGCACATTTAACTGGGTGCGGGGAGCAGCCACAGCAGGGTGGTTGCCAGGAGCGTTAGGGTTGCCACTGGCACGCCCACAGCTCGAGGGTTGCCATTGTCCCCGTAGCCGTGACTATGTTGCCGCTGATTGAAATTGGGTCGTGGATACATGATGTGCACGGGCGGCGGCTGATCGAGCTCGTCGAAGAAGTTCGGATCGTATCTCACATCGCCGGTATCGAACTTATGGTAGACCAGGCTGGATGGAAGCCCGTAGCTGCTAATCTCGGCCAGAGCAGCGTGCAGAATTGATAGATTATAGCAACAGCAGAGAGACGATGACAAATTCAGACCCAGACCCATGCCACGAACCCAAACAAACCCAGAACTACTGCTGCAAAGCTACACTCGGAAAATTAAATGGCAATAGAATTCAGAAAATCTCCCTATAAAAAAGTTCACCCTAAAAGAGAGAAACAATTTCTACTTATTAAAAATAATATATACATTTAAGAAATACATTTGGCTACAAAAGTATGGTGACTTTCCGCATCTTAGGCCATTTATTTTTCTGAATGTATCGATAGTATCGATATCAACCCGATTGTATCGATAGTTTTTGTCGTGCTGTCGTGTAATGAAACAATTAACTAGCATTGCTGGAAATACTACAAAATACTCCTTATTTTCCCTATTTTGGGAAAATATTCGTGCAATGGTTAAAGATTTCAACATTAAGCGTAGCGATTTGAAAGTGCTAGAGACTTTCGAAGGTATCGAGGATGCTGACCAGCGACTATCAAATATATCGATAGTGAAGATTTAAAACGTAATTAAACTAACTAGTTAAAGAAAATACTTAATTTAAATGCAGCCTTAAGCTCACATACCCTGATGAAAGTATTTAAAACTTACGATGGGAGCGATGTGGGCGACTATCGATTATCGATAGCTTGCAGCAGCACCCCGAACCCGACCTGATTAGCCCCCAATCATAGCTACTTACACTGGGCAGGTGTCCACGTTGACGCCATTGACGGCCGCGTTGCCCAGGTTGATCTGGCCCACAGCATCGCTCTCGACAAAGACGATGCAACCGTTGAAGTTGTGTGCGTAACGTTTTCCCGTGAACTGAGCGATGTCGGGAATGCCACCTGGGGGGTTGGAAAGGGTTAGAGGACGGGCACTAAGGGTAGGAAGGAATAAGTGGGGCTTACCAATGAACACGTTGCCTGGCAGATGCATCTCGTGCTTGATGGTGGGCCGCGACTCGCCGGAGACGGAGATGCGATCCACCTCCAGCATGGCAGTGTTGTCCACACGTCTCACAATCACAATGTGACGCTTACCATCGGCCACTGGAGTGTCGGTGTTCCGCATGACCAACTCCTCGCCGTCGAGACGCTGGGCGTACTCCACGAAGCCATCGACGACGGCAAGGGCTATAAAGTCCTGGCCGGTGAACTCCTCGCCAGCTTTCTGGCCCCACCAGAGCAGCAGGCCGTTCTCCTTGTTGGTGGAGAATACTACCACCGCCGAGGTGGCCTTTTGATTCACCTCATCGCTGAATTGATTGCGATCCAGCTCCAGATAGCCATTGGCACGGAACGAGGCATTGAAGCCCACTTGAATATCTGCAAAGGATTAAATGATCAGCTTGTGCCCCCAAACTATGTCCTGGCGCGCACTTACGATCCTCGCAGTGTTTACCGCTGTAGCCCAGGCCGCAGGCACAGATCGCCTGCTGCTCCAGCTCGGTACAGGTGCCGCCATTCTCGCAGGGATCACTGGCGCAGGGTGCCATCGCCAATGGCTGGTTTTGCTCCTCATTGGAGAAGCCGCCAGCTGGTACATTGGGCACTGGCGCCACCGGCAGCTCCCCATCGGTATCGCTGTCGCCAATCTCATTGAGCTCACCACAGTTCTGCACATTCGCCGCATCCACAATGTCCGCCAGCAGCTGGATGGGCACCTTCGAGTCGTACAGCCGCGAGATGCAGCCATCGAAGCCCTCGGTAATGTTCACATCCCGATTGATCTTCACCGTCGCCCGATCGTAGCCGCCCACATACAGCGGCGTCTTCAGCGAAAGGGTGCGCGGTGCACCCGCCACCTTGGCACGGAGTTCGCCTCCATCGCCCACGCGGAGAATGCTCTCGCCCTGGCGACGCAACAGCTCCACGCGTGTCCATTTGTGCAGCGGCAGCGGTTTCTCGGAGCGCACCACCACTGGCTTCAATCGTGCCGCCGTGTTGATGATCAGCTCGACGTGGCCATCGCGCAGCACCAGCGCCACGTAGTCTCCGCTGGGCAACTTGGACTCAGCAGTGTACAACAGAACCGCATCCTGCAAGCTGGCAGGACGCAGCGACAGGGTGACGTTGATGCGCGACACTCGAGGAGTGCTAGGGAGGAGAGCAGTAGGGTTTGGGAGATCAGTCGGTCGTAATAGTTAGCCCTGAGATCTTATGAGGATGGAGAACTGATAATGGGCTTTCTCTTTCTTTACAGCTTTAACTCAACTTGACCTCGGTGTAGCTAGTGGTAGAAGGAGTAGACTAATAGCCTAAGTTTGACTTCACTCAATAAACTAGCTTGACCTTAAAGTTGACGGTGTTGACAGGATAGCCCGAATATTATAGAAAACCACCCATGGAGCTCATTGCACAAGGGTTTCCTCATTACCAACAACATCAACTAGCTCGAAGTTATAGTTAGCTTCAGTAGACAACCCAAGTTGATCTTAAGGAACACCCCTGAAAAGCTTTGAGAAGCAAACTACGAGTATCTCATATATAAAATATATATGCTCCTGGTCACCTATAACCTTTCCATTTTTAACAGCTTTAGATAGAAATAGTTCTAATTAGGTTTAGCCTAATATGAACTAAGCTAAATATCAAACTATAGAACTGAATGACAAAATCTCCTATTCTAAGAGCTTTGAAAATTGCTTGTTTGATTAATAACCAAACTTAGTCAAAAAAAAACCTCCCTTAGGAGCTTCATATCTTACCTCCTTACCTCCTTACCTCCTGAGATCTTCTAGAAGCAGACTATCTAACAAAGGGATATTAGCTTAAAACCTCTAGATATGAGTAGTTCAAGCTACAAACGGCCCCAATCCTCTGGGGAAATTTAAGGAACACACACTTAAGAAGGTGCCAGGAGCAGTTTAACAAAGATTTTACAGGAAAATGTTCCAGCTAGCAAAAGTTCTTCCTAGAGATGTTTTCGTTGATCCAATTTGATCGTAGGAAACTCCCCTAGAAGCTGCCAGGAGCAAGCTGCTTAGCTCCACTCACCTGTAGGCCGCGTAGCTGTTGCGCTTAAAGTTGAGACTGTGCTCGTTCAGGTGCTCAATGTACTGGCAACGATCGCCGGTACGATTGAGGGGGCACAGGCATTCCATGTCCAGTTCGGTGTTCTCACAGCGTCCGGCACCGCAGAGTCCTGGGGTGCACTGGGTGCCAGCAACGGCGCAGTTGCGTCCTGTCCAGCCTTGTTGACAGACGCAGGTGTAGGCCAGCTCGGTTTGGCTCTCAAGACAGATGCCGCTGTTGGCACAGGGACTCTGGGCGCAGGGCTTGCAACTGGTGACACCCTCCTTGAATTTGGCCTCCTTCATCAGCTCAATGGTGCGACCTTGGAGCGTCAGGCGACTGATGCAGCCCATAAAACCTGTTTGCTGTGTAACCGCATCCGCGGGCACCAGCTCCCAGTTGGGCACGCCGCCAATATACAGATCCTCGATAAGCTCCAGCTGCGGTATTTGCGTCAGTGTGGGGAAGGCCACCGGATGCTGTTCGTCCAGTTGAATGTAACCATCGCGCCTGGACCTATGCACTCGCACCGTGTGCCACTCGTTCAGGTCCAGCGGCTTCTCGGCGCGCACCACCATCGGCTTGCCGCCAAAATCGAATCGGAACTCGGCATAGCGATCCTTGAGCGATAGTGCTATATAATCGCCAGTGCCGCGGGTCTGTCCATTGAAGAGCAGCAGTCCGTTGCCCGCTTCCGGCCGGAAGGTGATCTCAAAGTTGAACTTGAAGGACGAGTCGGGCAGTGTGGGGAAGCTCATATAGCTGAGCGGCTGCTGATGGAAGTGGGGTATGGCACCAGTGACAACCAATATGCTGGGGTAATCCACAGACTCGCCATCAACATAAACGGCCGTGCAAATGTAGCTGCCGGCGTCGTTTGCCTGCACATCCTGCAGCATCAGCTGGTTCTGTGGATTGGGATGGTTCCATTTAGGTAATAAGTTCATAAGTTAAGTCTGACCATTTAGAATGAACAAACTAATTAGTTATATACAAGTAAGGTCCGTCTCCAAGTCGAGTTTTATACTCCATTGTAGCATACTTTTTGGGATCAGAATATATATTGTACGTTTAGCTTTGTTTGGGGAAGTTTATTTAACATTACGAATGAGAAACAAACAACATTTGCGAACTAAGCGAACGAGAATTTGGAACATTAAGTTCGTTTGTTTGTTCAATTGAGAAAATTCTTCAAAAGTTTCGATACACCTCTACTACTGTAGTCGGTTTATTGTTTCACCTTTTCATCAGTGCCTTAACCAATTCCCCAATACTTACATTGAGAATATCCCGACCCGATTGCAGTTGTCCGTATTGGCGGGACCAGCGGTAACTGGGCTGTCTGCTGTCGTCGGCACCACAGCTGAGCTCTGCCTTGTCGCCCACCTGGGAGTGCACGATCTTGGGGCGTCTCAGCTCGTGGGGCTGCTCCTCGATGGCCAGCTCGTAGCTGGTGGTGTACAGATCACCCTCATCCGTCTTGCACTTGCACACGTAGTTGCCAGCATCCGCGGCGGTTACCTCTACAATCACCAGGCGGTTGCCCACTTGCTGCATTTGAAGAAAGATTTATCAGATTTTAGATGATAAAGCTTAAAAGTCCTCGGTAGACTATAGATAAGCTGTCGGTACGATATCAACATTCATTTTGGCAACTAAGTAGTGATAAAGGACTATTGGATACTAGATTTAGTCTGTTGAATCACATCAAATAAAACGAGTATATTTATAATAGTAATAAAGCTTATCGGACGAGGGTATTTAAGAATAGGCTGTCGATATATGGACATTGCACAAACCCAAGAACAATATTCTTTCCCCATTTTGAGAAACACAGTATAAAAACACCTTCAGCTTTCAATTTCGCATTTCGTTTTTCGGTTTCCAGAACACCAATCGAATTCACTTTTGACCAAATTTGACGGTAATCGTATTGAATATAAAGCTGAAAGCAAGTATGTTGGTCCTGTTCTCATAAGTAAGAGTATGTATGTTTTTGGAGAGCCATATTTTGAAAACCACACAGTTCTTAGAGAGTAAGTCTCACCTGAATGTTGGAAGAGAGTTGCGCACCATCGGCACGCTCCCAGATCACATCCGTATAGCTATTGTCCGAGGAGTAGCATTCAACTTCGGTGGATTCGCCGACACGCAGTCGGGAGGATTGCTGATCCAGTTTGAGGCTGTAGTCGCGGGGCACCGCCGGCTCCGGTGGTGGTGGGGTGGCCCTGACGGGCGGTAGATATTCGCGCGGATAGTTGGCTGGGGTTGCTGCAGCACCCAAGCAGCCGACACAAGGACCACGCACGAGGACACACAGGACACACAGTAAGCAACAAGAAGAGGGACGGCGAACCAGGAGGACGACGACGAGTCAAGATGTTTCGGCGGTACGTTCACAATTGGCGACAATTCACAATTGAGTTATGTGATGGACGAGGTGGTGCATGTGTGTGTGTGTGTGTGTGAGGTGGGTGAGTGTATACGTGTGCGTGTGTGTGTGTGTGTGTGTATGATGTGATATTGAGATGAGGAGTAAGATAGTAAAAAATACACAGAGAGAAAAAAGCAGTTAGCAAAATACATGTCAAAAATGGCGATTTATACAGATAGTTATGCGATGTTTATCGAACGCTCAACGATTGATCGATAGCACATACAAATGATTGATATGACTGATCAATCATCGACCGTCTATCGTCGCACTGTTGTCTTTTTGTGTGTGTGTGTGGTGTGTGTGTGTGTGTGTGTGTGTGTGTGTACGCGTTCGATACGCATCACCTTTGATTTTAGTTATATGTGTTTAGAATTTTGTTTCCTAGTTAGACAAATAAATACATAGAAGGGAGGTAGAAGAGCGGTGATGTTGAGATACTAAGTTATAAATAATAACAACAAAAAAAATGATCAATAGAACACAGCTACATTAAATATAATACTTCTACTTGATCGAATCACACAGAATACGAGTATATATATGCATATGTGTATGGGGTTACAAATGAGATATTTCAGATTTCTATTTTTGTTTCTTTGATTTCAAATTGTTGATTGATGTTGTGATATATATATGTATATACTTGTTTTGGGGTACTTTTGCTCAGCTTATTACGAATCAAACATGGGTTACCACTAGACCAGTATAATTTCTAAAAGGGTTTCTTTGGTTTTGAGCACAAATGGACACAAAGAGTCATGTTTATGTACATAAACATACAGATACTATATATAGCTACATACATACAAATTATATTAAGTGTCGATAACATATACGTATTATATATCGATAATATATTGATGGCAATTTTTGATTTTGTTTATTTTTTTGTTGTTGATCGAAAGATTTTTAGTTCACAAAACGAGTTTGATTTTGTTTTCTTTTCAATATTTTCAATTACTACAGTTTAGAGTCTTGTGGGTATGTGTGTGTGTGTGTGTGTGTGTGATGGTGTGTGTGTGTGGCATATTATATACATAAATTTTGTTTGTTATAATTATTATCATATATTTATCAAAGTATCTACAAGTTTCGCTGGTTAGTACAAGTTGGATACCCACATGCGTTGATTATGGATTTGTGATGCCATATTTTGTTATAGACTCGAGCCCGGAACCAAATCGCTTAACGCCGTTGTTGCTGTAAAAGTATTTGAATAGACATGCGCATACGAACGGCGATTGCGAGCACTTGTCTCATGTGTGTGTGTTATCGATATCGTTGCTGGGCAATATCGTGTTATCGCTACCGTTACGATTAACGAACTAAATACCCTGTGTACAGTCAGAAAGCAGCTAACTTCTACCCAAACACTACAGCGATTGTTGTTCTTGTTCTTTTTGTTGTTCTTGTTGTTCTTGTTGCAGTTGTTGCTGCTGTTGTTGTTGTTGTTGCAATTGCTTCTTCTATGTGGTTGTTGCATACATATACATACGTATTATTCTTAGTTTAAACGTGAGTTGAGTGCAAGTTGCAATTGTGGCAATTTTGGACGTAGTATTGCAGCTAAAAGTTGTGTGCCTACAAACGGAGTTAGAGGAGCCAAAGAGTTGGATGGATAGCCAGATAAAGATAGAGGTTAGAGGAAGTGGGAACGTTAGAAAGGTAGCTAGATAATTAGAAATAGATTGAGGCACATTTTCTCATGTGCATGATCAATGTCATCTTCACCAAGTGGACAACTGTAAATAGTGTGCAAAGGTGGCAACGCCAGGCCAATAAGTTGGCAGCACCTTATAAATGAGCTGGCAGGGCTGCTCGCAAAAGTGGCCAGACTGGGCAGTGAACATTAATTGCTAAATTTAGCTGAACTGTACGATAATATTGGATCCTTAGCATGAACATGAGAAAATGAGCCAAGAGTAAGAATATGACAGTCATAGATAGAGATAGAGTGTGGGAGAGTGAGAGAGACAGAGGGGGAGCATAGATGCAAGTAAAGGACATTTACAGTGCAGGGTTAAAATAAAGAAGCAGAAGCTAGAAATTTGAAAAACTTAAGACCAACCGAAACTTTGGGCCAGCTTTTGCACAACTTGAGGCTTAATCGTCCATTCAGGATGCTGTTGATGATCCTGTTTCCATTGCTGACGCTTTTGCTTGATGCCGACGCTTGGATGACTCTTCTTCCAGCGCTTAAAGCTGCCCGGTACCGTTCTCAAACCGGTTTCCGTGCCCGTACCCGTTCCCATACCCGTTGCACTTCCGGCTGTTGCCTTGCCCCCAAGGTCGCGCGTACAGTTGAACTCGTCCGAGTGATCCGTGCAGTCGTAGATGCCGTCACAGACCATGCTCGACTTGACGCACGTGTGCGGGTGTGAGACGCACTTGAAGTCGTTGGGCTGACAGACGTAGGAGATGATGGGGGCGCGGGCGGGCGATGGGAGTGGCTTGCTGGGCGTGATTTTGTTGAGTTTGAAATCTAATTTGCTCGCATGGCAAATGAATTGCAGTATTTCGTATTTTTGTTGATATTTCGAAAAGTATTTTTGGTATTTTTTTGGTATTTTTTGGTATTTTTTTTTGGTATTTTTTTGGTATTTTTTCATATAGAGAGCATAAAATAAAAGATTAGCAAAAGAACGCCTGATAACACTTCAGCCACGGTTAGTATTTATGTATTCCCCACTCAGTTGCAGCTATTGGATTACGCATACGCACCGTTATCCTCCGTTCAAATTATACATATGTATGTATAGATACATGCTCTATAACCGTGTTTGTACGTGCTGATATCTCAGCTAAACATATCGTATGGCCATGTGTGTGTGTGTGTGCTGATGTTTAGTATAGTTTCGGGAATATGATTTGTGCTCGATGCACTACACACTAACATACACTATCTAGACTATAAATACCAACTAAATACTAGAAATATGCGGCAGCTGGTTGTGCATTATCGGGGTATTTTAGTTTTGGTTTTTGTATTTAGGTATACTTTTGTTGTTGTTGTTGTTGGTTTTAGTGAGCTGGCATAAGAACATTTCATAGTTTCGAAGATCATAGCTCATTTATATACAAATCGTAATACTAATGTTAAGAAGTATTGAACGGTATTATAGAGTTACAAAGCAATTATCAAACAAGTTGTACAATACAAAAGAAAGAAGAAAAATCATAATAATAATAATAATAACATACATACATGAGTAGTAAAAACAAAATCAATAGAAATAATAATAATAATAAGAATCAAGTTGGCCTGAAAACTGAGTTTCATAAGCGATAGTAACGCGGCTGCGGTATATTACCTGCACAAATATAGAAAATCATGCAGGGCACATCTGGGCTGAAATTGTACTTATTTGCTAAGGTATTTGAATTTGGTGTTGCAGTTGTTGTTGTTGTTGTTGTTGTTTCAGTTGTTTCAGTTGATGTTGTTGCGATTGGTTGTTGTTGATGCAGTTGTTGTTGTTGTTGTTGTACCAGTTGAATTGATGTTGTTGCAGCACATCATATCATATCATATCATATATAACATATCAGATGTATATAGCATGTATGTATATATATATATATATGGTTTATGCATGGATTATTCAGTTGATTGTTTTGTTTGTGTATATTTTGTGTGGTGTTTGTATTATATCATTTGCAAAGCGCACAAAACATTTCAAAATGTGTATAGTTACAATTAAAAGAATATATATTTTTATACATATATATAGTGTATATATATAAATATATGCGTGTTTTATATGTATTGGCATTTTGCATTTTGCACAAGCGCACATGTAAGAGAGAGAGGGAGAGAGAAGAGAAAAAAGCAGTAAAGAAAGAGAGAAATAAAAATATATATGAAATTATTTGATGTGTACCATATTTGAAAAAAACAATGTTTCCTATACAAAACTGAATTCTAATTCGAAATTCTCTAGTTTTTCATCAAAAGACTTTGGCAGAGCAGAGCTAACAATAATCGAATTTTGAATTTTATTTGAAATTGACATTTTGATTGTAAATCGATTGCTTGCCAATTAATATTGTTTATTATTTCCTGACATGACGAACATTTATTTAATTATTTTTGTTTGTTTTTTGTTTTTTGTTTTTTGTTTCTGTTTCTGTTGCTTTTAAACTGATTTTAACTTATTCAACGCAAAAGTACAATAGACGAGTATTCCAACATTTTACTGTGAGATCTTCAACTTGATATTATTTACATGTATTACTTTGTGCTGGTTTTTGTTTTTGTTTTTGTATTTGTTTTTGTATTTTTATTTGTACTTTTTTTAATTGGTCACAATTACATGTTACTTGAATTATTTAATTCTTTTGTTGAATTTGATGTTGAGTGCAGGTGCAGCTTCTGTGCAGCATATGGAATAGAGGGGGAGGTTGGGAAAGTGGGTGCGGGGTAAACAAATTAAAGGTGTGCAGTGCAGCATTTATTTATTGAATTCTGTTGATTGATTGCCTTTATGCATAAATATTAAAACACAAACAAAACACTGAAGATATATTTTACCAAAACACAACGCCGCGCCGTGGATCAAATATATGAGGAACAATCAAAATAATACCATTGTAGGATGAACCAACACCAGAACAAGAAACGACAAGTGAACGTAACCGACACCAAAAAAATATAATAAATATATATATATATGTATATATATAAAATAAATATAAAACCAAAAAGCAAAATGAAAGAGCCCAAAAGAACACAAAGAAAAACATAAAGATCTAAATTCAAAATAAATATAATAGAGAACAGCTTTGTTCGGCATGCCGAAGAATCAATACTCTTGCAGATTGGTTAACTGAAATCCTAGATAAGATATGTTCAAAAATATATATTCGAATATAAACTATTGTTAAAACAATAACTCACTTTTCGCGCGAGCGATGTTATAGAATCTAATCTGGCATGGATTTTTCATTCTAAAGAAATTCAGTTGGTGAGCTTAGAAGGCATTTTGCGGTTATCACTTTCGTAAAGATTTTGCGGATTTGAAATTCCTATAAAGTGTTGATTAATATGGGATTGTGTTCATACATGAGTTGTTATATGACTCAAGTCAAGAAATAATTAAAATCACTTCCGCAAAACTGTACATAATACAAAAGCTAACTTTTCAATTGATCGTGTGTATTATTATTATTAGTATGTTATTTTGTTCGCCTGATCTTTATATGTTGCCCTCGTAAATATGTTTATTACTTTCAGTACCAAGTTTCATCAGCATTGCTTTAGACAGACAGACAGACTGATATATGTACCTAGCTGGGTTAGTTGACACCCTCTGCAAGGATATACGAACTAAAAACATTAATAAATGTTAATTTTTAAACGAAATAAAAAGAATATGTTACAGTTGTTTGCTTTACACATGTTTTGTTTTTTTTTCTGTGTAAAATGTATGTTAATATTTTTTTGTTTTATTTTTCATTAAGTGGATTTTGCTGGGACTTAAAATGTATTGTATTAGATATGGCAGCCACTTGTAAGCTTAAATTTTTAAAAATATTTATGTTTACGTAATATGCTTCAATTGCATTAATATAAAAAAAGGGTATGCGTATATATGTAGAATTGAATTGAATATTTTTGGTTTCTTCTCGGTTTCCAACTTAAGATTATCATTTTCAAACGTATCGAAAAATTGGCTGTGTGGCTTTTTTGCTTTTTTCTTTTTGGATGGTGGTGGGTGGTTTGTGTTTTCGAGGCAGTAGGATATTTAAATCATTTTGATTTTTTTGCGTGTGTTTTTTCTTCTTCTCATTTTGTTGGGAGTTGTGTAGGGCCATGCAGTAAACTGTACATTGCAGTTGTTGTTTGTATCTTATGTATTGTTTCTCGACGTGAATATGTACACAAGGTGCAAGTGTTCTTGATTTGTTGTTATTTAAAGTGTTGCCACCGTCACCAGTTTTGTGAATTATTCAGATACTTATAAGTACATACAGATACACAGATGTATATATATATAAAGGGTGTGTTTGTGTGTGTGTGTGTGTGTGTAAAAGACATATTTCAATCATTTTTGGCATTTGTTCTTAAATTTAGAATAACAATTGTTAGTGGCTGTGTCTGGCTTATTGTCATATATACAGAGTGTGTAAAACCCTAGACCCGTTTCCGTTTCCGTTTCCGTTTGTTTTCGATATTTGCTTTATATCTCGCTTGTGAACCGAATATATATATATGTGTGTGTGTGTGTGTGTGTGTGTTGTGTATGTATGTGTAGGTATGTAGTATAGTAGTAGATAGTAAGATACTTGGTACTTTGTTTCAGCTCGCATATATACACAGTGTCTGAACATTGATCAGTTTACAGGGTGTGTGCACTTAAAGTGTTTGTTTTTTGTTTTGATTTTGTTTTTGTAAGTAGTACGAGTATAGACGTGTGTTTAGTTAAGTAGTAACTGGATATATGGATATACATATACATATGGATATACATAGATAATTTCATTGATAAGAACAAAGTAAAATCAGCGAGCGAGCGAGTGTATTATCTTTCAATCTGCTCTGAGTAATATATATATTGCCAACAAAGCCTAATTCTTCGGGTATCCTTAAATTTCTTTCGATTTTTGAAACATTTCTTCTTCTTCTTTTTTTTTTGGTATTGTTTTTTTTTTCTTTTTTTGGTATCCTTTTGCAATTGAATTTCTCTTTCTTTTTGATGAGGGCTGGCCTAGCACTTGACATAAGAATCGTAGTATAAAGTAGTTTAGGATTGTGAGTTTTTGTGTGTGTGTGTGTGTTTGTGTGTGTGCGTGTGTATTTGTTTTAAGTGAGAGAGATAAGAGATATTTCTGTTGCTGTTTCGCATTGTCGGACCTGACATCTGACATAAACCAAAGGGTGTGGGGAGGGGTTTACTCACGCTGTACACGCAAATCGACGGAGTTCGAAGGCAAACGCTGCCTGGTAGAGATATCATACGAATCGCAGATATAGCGACCGGCGTCCTCCAAACGCAGCGATGTCAGGATCAGCACCTGACTGTCGCGGGGCGTATTGTTCGGTAGCGGGCGACTATCCTCGCGGTACCAGTCGTACTGTAACGGGACAAGGGAAGTAAAGGAATTAGTACGTCCGTACCCATTTTGGCAGTATATAGATTACCAACTCGATAGTATCGATAACCAGCTCGATAACATCGATGACAAACTCAATATTATCGATGATTTTCAACAATTGTTGGTACCGATCAATATATCGATAATGTTATTTGTTTAGTTGATAGATCTCTATTCAGACATCATTTGAGATTAGGTTGCATTTGCAGTTAACTATTGACTTTTATTTAAATTGTTCATCAAAATAACAGGAATACTAAAGAATTTATGAAACAAAAGTGCGACAAATTTGTTAGATCTCTTAGACGATCTAATCTTAAACCAACAAAATATTAACATCTTGTAGAACTTTAATAAAAAACATGAACTATCGGAAACATCTTGCTCAGCTGATATTACGAATTAAACTATGTTTACTTCACAGTATCGAAAGTATCGATATATCTTTATCGAAACTATCGAACCCTGCCTTATCCACAGAAGCTACTCACCTGAACGTTGCCGCGCTGCTCACCGCGATTGGTGACGCTGCAGCGCAGCTGAATGGTCTCACCCACGCGACTCTCCTGCACCTGCGACTGCGGCTGTTGCTGGTACGATGTGGGTGGCCTGACCACCACCTGGGCGATCTTGCTCGCGTTGCCGTACTCGTTGGAGGCCGTACAGCTGTAGCCGCCGGCATCAGCCGGAGTGATGGCTACAAAGCGCAGCATCTGGCCGTCAATGCGTACAGAGCTGTAAGAAAGTTCAAGTCAACAAGATTCTCCAAAGCTAGTATTATCGTTCAAAGCCCGTTCTGTTTTGACTGAACAATTACCCAACACACTGCCGAATATTATGCAATTGATTTCTTTTGTGACTTCAGGGAGCACAAGTTTGGTATATGTTTGAAAGCCCCTTATATTTCATCCAATGTTCAATAGTGTATGCCAATTGATTTTTATCATTTGTGAATATTCACCCCTCTGACTCGAGCTTGAAACCTTATCAGCTTGGAAAAATGGAAATGGGCTTCAAATGGATGGAAAAACTGTGGCAACTTTTTATTTTGCTTCCTTAAGCTCAGTTTCAAATTTCTATGTAAGATATTATTTGAGACTTTCCTAATTTCTGAAACTCAAACCCCCCTGGCTGGTAAGCGAGACGTATAAGGTTGAGTGAGTCTAATTTTCATGGGATAGGTTTCAAATAGACTACTTGCCGAAAGTAAGTTCGAATAGTTATCATTCCCCTGGACCAAAGGCAAACTCTATGCATCAAATATCTAATCGTTTTCTTAACAGGTTCCGCCTACGAATGATTTGATCGGAAGCAGGCCAATTGCAAGGGGAAGGGAATGGAAGTGTCCTTACCTGGGCAGAGGTCGGTTATTATCGGTGGCCCAGTGCACATTCTCGGGCCTGGCTTGTATCACATCGCAGTAGATCTCAACGTTGCGATCTTCCTCCACCTCGATGGGGATTTTGGGACGGAATGTGATCTGTGGCAGGGGCAGGAGCACCAGTTCACGCACCACACTGGTCACATAGATGCCACGCTGGTCATAGGCATTGCAGCGATACTGGCCCAGATTCTGCACCTGCACAACGGTGATGCTCAAGTTATTGCGCTCAAAGTAAGCATTCGGCAGCAGCGGCTGTCCGTCAACGCGCTCCCATTCATGCTTCATATTGGGATGGCCCTCGCAGGTGAGCGTCATATTTTCGCCCAGGTTGGTGGGGAATTGTTGATGGCTATCAAAGGTCGGGATCACAAGGGGACGCTGTGTGGCCGGTTGCGGATAGAATGGCTGCTCGTACGGATCGTGCTCAACATCGCCATCAGCTGGGGAAGCAAGAGATATCATTTAGTGTTGGACAAGTGTTTCGACATTGCGCCAGTGTTATGCAGCACTTACAGTCACCAATATCGCCGCGCTTCGGCTGCACCTCAATGCGAATGGTGCGCACATCGGTGGCCACCTCATTGGTGGCCGTGCAGGTGTAGAGCCTGGCATCCGCCTGGGTCACCCGATAGATAGTCAAATAGGCCGTGTTTTCATTCAGTTGGCGGTTATCGTGGGAGAAGGTTTGAACGCCGTGTTGGTTGTCCCATTGCACTGACGGATTTGGAAAGCCGCTGGCCATGCAGGTGATGTGCACCTCGTCGCCTTCGGTATAGCGTATCAGCGTCTTGTCTGGTTCAAAGCGGATCAGTGGTGGCTCCACCACGCGCAGGCTGGCGGTTCCAGCCTGTCGTCCAACGGAATTCTCCGCCACACACTCGTATTCGCCGGCATCGGCCATTTGTATGTCGTCAATGCTGTGAAAGACAAATCAGATGCTCATCAATTGGTATGGCAATTGAGCTGGAAAAGCATCGAAAGTACTGTCCATTGATAGTGTCGATAATGATTGCTTAAAATATCGATGTTATCGATCAAATGTGTTGTTATAAACAAGGATGAACAATCGTTGAATGGCAATATTAGGGAATTAATGGAATTCACAATTTGTTATAGGCTTATATGCATTCTTATGACGATAAATGATATATTATCGATAAGCGATATAATATGAGCACATCGATTGTTATCCAGCACTTATATATGTACATATATGTGCACATATAAAAGAGCGTGAAGACCACCGAAAGTGCTGCCAATCGATGGTGAATTCTAAAACTATCGATATAATCGATGAAATTTGTATAATAGATAGAGAAAGGTTAACAAAATGTTGGAAAAGGTGCAGTACATTAGAAACTAGAGTTAATGCAACAACAATTGCTTAAATTTATAACCATTCATTAAATTGTTTTTCCTGATGTTCGATAATATCGATAACGGGCGAATGATCGATAAAGGCTCCGATCGACACGATCGATAGATGGTTTTCGAGCTGCCAGGAGTGTATACTTACAGTATGTAGCCGGGGCTGTGCTCCTTGTGTCGGGGCGATAGTGGGGTACCATCGACGCGGCGCCATTGCACCGTCGGCTCAGGTATGCCAGTGGCGGTACAGTAAAGCACCCCCTGGGCGCCGACTTGGTGCGTTGCTGGCGCCGCCGGTGTTATCTCAACTATCGGTCGCTCCCGAGCTGCAAGCAAGTAAATTATGGTGGTTGTACAGATTAGTATTAGGATCAGACTGTGCGGACCTTTCTTATTACCGACTCCATTCTTGTGCACTTGTTGTGCATTGCAAGGCGATTCAATTAATTTATACATATATCAATTATTTAGTTTAAAGTCAAAGAAGAGAAACATTTAAA
Organism: Hirtodrosophila confusa; assembly: GCA_035043065.1. NCBI lineage: Eukaryota > Metazoa > Arthropoda > Insecta > Diptera > Drosophilidae > Hirtodrosophila > Hirtodrosophila confusa. The sequence continues at coordinate 17,709,929 of JAWNNI010000242.1, read as the reverse complement.
TATTTGCAAAAAATTACGTTACCAATATTTTAGATTGACAGGAATGCAGCAGGAAGAAACAGATTAAACAGAAATGTTAGCTGCGCACTCGAATTCATGTTTTTGAAATCATCTAGCTTGATCTGGGTTGGCTAAGGGCGAGTGGGTGATAATTAGTGTAGAAGATTGTATCAAATATCTAGTTGGAGTTATGGTTTTTGATACGACTCATGTACTCATCATAAGAGAAATGAGTTTGAATCAAATCAATTCAGATTGCCTCCACAAAAGCTACGCTTTTTTCTGTTCATCGCTTAAAAGCTTGGCTGAAAGGAGCTTAAAAGCTCGACTTTCAAATTGGGCTGCAAAGTTTACAAGCTTAGAGACTTAAGGCTGATGCAGAATGAAAATTCTACCTAGTTGTAAATTTCAAATTCCAGCTTAAACCGAAAGCTCAAAAGCTGTGCTGAATTGATTAGCTTGTGAACTTTGTTTAAAGGCTAAGCTTTCAAGCTTAACTCTAAGGCTCTAGTGCAAGACTAAGCTTGGAATCATAAACAGACTGAAAAGCAGCCTTCGCTTAGCTCAAATATTTAAAGTTTTCCAAAGCTCGCTCTGAAAAACTACAAATGATAATCATATTTTCTTGTAGCTCTCTGGCCCCACAGTCGACAAACTAGATGATGTGGGTATTGCTGGGTTAAATAAGTCTGTTAATATTCGTTTAGTACTAGACGCCCCATGGGACTTACGTTCGACGTCGATATTAGTGCTGGATTGATCAGAACCATATGCATTCTCGGCTTGGCAAGCATACATGCCACGATTCTCCGGCTTGGCATTGATGATGCGCAGCACATTGCCGGTGTTATGGACATTGGACGCCATAGGATTACGAACCATCATCCACGTGATGACGGGATAGGGTGAGCCGCTGGACTCGCAGGTGATGCTAAAGTCCTCGCCCTGGTTAATTGAGATGTGTTCGACCAGGCGCACAATGACGGGAGCAGCGCTGCAAAAGATTTAGAGATATGTTTGACATTAGAGATGGGATCGGGTTGGCTTTACTACATCTATCTCCTATCTCCAAATTGAAATGAACCCAGGGAAAGGCGGGATCGGCATTGAATTTTCCTATCCAATCCCACCTCTGTTTAAAACCCTCTCAAGATTCCTAAGACAGTTGCTGTTAGTTAGTTAAACCTACCCGCCGCCAGATGGCGTCAGCTGGCGTTGCTCAATGTAGACGCGCGCATTCTCAGTGTAGTTGCGTCTAGTGCGCAAATCGGTGCCCACACAGGTGTAGGTGCCGGAATCCCGGGCAGTGGCATCGCGTATCTCCAGCGTATCACCGTTGATGATCATGTTGCGCTGCTGCTGCGAATTCAATTCGATACCGTCGTGCAACCACTTATACTGCAATATGGCACCACTGGTCGACTGGCAGGTAAAGCGGAAGGTATCCCCGGACTCGCCATTGTATTCCTCCGGCTGTATGTATACTCGCTCCCGCACCGGCGGCGGCTGAGGTACATTGCCGCGTACATAAAGCTGCACATATTTCTCATCGGTGTTGTACTGGTTCTGGGCCTGGCAGCGGTACCGGCCTTCGTCGGATTTGCGGGGCGACTCAAAGATGAGGCGGTTGTCTTCGGTGCGTGTGTGGCCATCCACATGGCCATCGATGCGCGTCCAGGTGATCGTCGGTGTGGGATTGCCCTCGACCTCGCAGCTGATCTCGTTGGGCTGATACTCATCAAAGGTCACCGTGCTGGGCAGATTGACAATCTGGGCGGGTGAGCGTTGCGATTGATCTGCGACAGAGCAATGAGAATGGATGAGAGATAGGAAAAACAGCTTGACAGGATTAGAATTGTGTAATTGTCTGTGAGCAATAGCTACCATAACGTGCCATCATTTCTTCGGCATATCCTTTAGCAAATGCCGCATTCAAGTTGTTACAGAGATTAACTTAATGAGTTTAACTTAGCACGAGTAGAACTTGCACTTACTTGAGATGGTTATAGAGACCTGATCTTCGAAGGCGCTACCAGTTTGGTTATGCACCGCTTGGCAAATGTATACACCAGAATCGGAGATTTGCAGATTATACAGGTTGAGTACACCTCCACTGATCTCCGCACTGTTGGGCAGTCGACTGTTCAGCTTATACCAGCTAACCACGACAGGATTCTGAATGACAAACATACATGTGAATATTGAAGGATTCTAAAATGCAGAAGATACTGGAGCTGCACTTACGTTATTCCACTTCATGTGACCGCTGCATCTGAGGGAGACCGATCCACCCACGGGCATAATGGTAATTTGTGGCTTCGATATCGATACGATTATCTGGGTGTATAGATTTTCGGGTTCCTCCGTCACTGGTACTTCCGGTGTGCCATAGTCTGATTGATGTAGAAGTGTACAGATTAGTCGATAGCTCCATCTTAACTTAGCTGTTAGCAATTCAACTCTTTACAATTGTGTTAGTGACACGGTTGCAGTTTATTAACGCTTCTTTCAATGGGAAGATCGGGGTCTGGGGTAGCGGGTGGAGGGGATTCTAAGTACGAGTTGTTTTCGGATAGTTTTATGCACCAGCTACAGAGATAATACCAGTTCTAGCTAATACATTATGAGACAGACTGTGATTTCATGTTGGAACATATAAAACAGTGATTGAATTATCACAGGATTAACCATCCCAAAATTCTACGATAGGTTTCACATACTACACATAAATGTACATTATAGAGCTGGAAAATACCGATAGTATTGATGGATTTCGTTTATTCTTTATCAAGGCTTTTCGAAACTATCACATGTTCGAATATAATTCTTCAAATTCATATAAAGTATTTTGAAATTAAAAAAGTTTATAATTTATTAAAAAAAAGCATATTATACGAGTAGTAAAGGTTACTTATTGTGTGGTTAAACATTGTTTTCAATATTATTGATATATTAAATTATAACTATCGAATGTTTCCAGCTCTTTATAAGTACTAGCTAGTTATAGTAGCTCAAAATCTGAGTTGTCCAGGCAGTAAGCGGTTCTCAACTCAGGTGCAAGAACAAGTAAGTGTAAATGGGTCCTTTAATAGTTTTGTTAGTACAAGAATGAAATGTTGCGACTACATAAGAGCGATATATCAAGAGAATCCAAAGTCTTGGCCTAGTACGACTATTGTACACATAGATCTTTATACATGGAGTTATCTATCCATCTAAATACATAGCATAGCGATAAGACACACATATTTCTACGCAAACAAGTTACGTTTCGATAGGTGCTACTACTATATGAAAAAAAAAAAAACAAATTGAACAACAAATACGAATAATAATTCTAGGGTTTAGTTCATTTTAGAGCACCGAAATAACGCTGAGCGACTGAGCCATGGTGAGAGTGTGAAACACAAGGAGAGCGTACGACAGTGTATACACAGAGAGAGAGAGAGAGAGAGAGAGACAAAGATCGTGTGAGAGTGTAGGAGAGTACAGCGAGAGCACGTTACGTTTACACAGCCGCAACAAGAGAACAACAAAACTCAGGGTTGCATTGCCAAATCAATGTCAGACGATCAGACGAACTCGTCTCGGTAGTTCCGAATTTTTAATTAAAAGAAAACCAGATTGTTTTAGTTTAAGCTTAAGAACGTATCAAACTGTTCAATTACAGATCATTAAAGCTAATTGAATGTGCTTCTCCATACACAATCGGCTAATAAAGGTATGTTTCAAGGAAGCTTCTATAAATCAGTTCCATATTAAAGAGTGTAGCATAATTTTTAAAAATTCAGAACTTCTGTTAAGTTGTACGTTCATTTTCTATACGATATCAAAAGAAATGTAAGCTATTATTGTGCATTTGATACGTAAGCGAAATACGTTCAAGACTGATTATATTGGAGGTTTTTTTTACTTTCTTACTACAGTTTTTGGATTTGATTTACGAATTTATAGAGGTTTTGAAAATGTTGTGCACCATTTTAATTGGACAATCCTTTTCCAAAAAAATCACGTAATTTGAGTTTTGCCAGAAATAGAGTCATAGTTTTATGTTTTCCAATTAAAGTCGATAATTATGGACAGCTTGTTGCGGCCATGTAAACACGTTTTTCCAAGAGAATTGTAAATTCTAACCCAGTACAAAAACAATTTTCGTAATTTCTCATATGGTACTTTGGTTTTAGAGCACAGAAAGTGTAAACTTGTAGCTAACGTTAGGAATCGAATGTCTAACAGATAACAGAGTGAACATATAGCACATATATATACTTTATATAGTATATCTAAATATTTATGTATGTATGTATGTGTGCTGGCTAAATTTGATTGTAGTTGTTTGATTTTTGATTTTTTTTGCAGTGTACGAGTAGTTTACAACAGCAGATAGCGGTAATAGAGAGACAGATAGCGGTAGTTTGTTGTTTTGTTGTTGTTTGTGGTTGATTGATTGATTGATTGATTGATTGATGGGTCGCGAACCTCGCAGGTGGCAGCCAAGGCGCTTCGTAATATTTCCTATAGTTCTGTTGCCCTTAGATATCAGCAGAGTGTCATTGTCTGATATTGTCTCGTTGGGATCAATATAAAAATGAAAGCCGTTGCAAGAGAATCCCCTGCTTATATCGCATATTCTGGGCGGCTCTTCATAAATGCGAGATGTGTCTAGAATGTGGATGGATTGGATGGTTTGTTGTGATGATTTCGTTTTTGTCGGATTCATGATCGTTTTTTAAATTATTTTTTGGTTTTTCAAATTTCAATTAAATTGGATGATTGGGAGGATGTGTATGTGAATAAAAAACAAAGTTAAAGAAAAGTTGAAAATTGTATAAAATGATAGAAGCTAGATAAAGGTAACTTCAGCAATAAGTAAGTATATTGTATATTCATACGAAAATTGGAGAAAAGGGTGGGTACAGCTGGAGAGCGGGAAGCGGAATAAAATTAGAGTGGATCATGAATTGATGCAGGGATCCAGTTCAAGTGACTTGAAACTGAATAACGGGGGAGCGGGTAAGATGTGTAACCCAAGCCTGATCCCCAATTGGACCAGACCCAGACTTAGATCGGTATTAAATGTCCCGTGTTAAGTCGACCCGCCCATCACTCACCAATATCCTGGCAACGATCGCCTACATAACGGGGCTTGCACTGGCACTCCACATAGCCGCTGCTGCCCAGATAACAGCTCTGGGTGTTCTCCGTCTGGCAGGGGCACACCAGACATTGGTCAGCCTCGTTGCGGTAGTGCATGGGAGCACAGGTCTCACAGGAGTTGCCCGTGTAGGCGGGTGGGCACTGGCAGAGTTCGATGTCAACCGCATGCTCGGCACCGGGCTGAGCTACCTCCACGGATAGTTCAAGTGTAACATCGCGTATGGAGGTCCGTTCGGTGGGTATCTTGGGCGTGGCACGGATCAGCAGGTGCTCGACATTGGTGAGGACGGTCATGAAGTCATTGCGGTCGGCGCGGACTGCGCTACCGCGATCCATGCGCTGCCATTGATCATCCTCGTCCAGACGCACGCTGTACTCATTAAGCTGGGACTCCTCGGCCGGACGCGACCAGATTAACCGAATGCCATTACCAATAAGTACCACATCGTGGCCAGGCTGGTACTGCCCAATAGACTCGGCGACCAGAGTGTAGTTCAGTTTGCCGCCATATGCATGCAGCTGATTGCCCTGGACATTGCCGCGTAGACTCCAGTACTTGGTCGAGTATGAGGGATACGAGTAGGTGTACATATTGTTGGGTATATCCGCATTCAAGTTCTCCGTGTCAATTTGCTGACCATCCTCATCGGTGATCAAGGCCTTGTTGCTGATAAAGTCGACGGCTATCAGCTGGCGATAGAGCGATGCAGATCGGCACTGTGTTGTCCTGCCAGAGCAGAAGCATTCCTTGCAACCATTCAGATTATATCGGGACAGTCCAAAGGTACTATCGCGACACTGATCACAACGGCTACCATATGCATTCGGCTTGCAGTAGCAGACGCCGTCCAGGCAGCGCTCTGTGCCATCACTATTGCACCAATGGCAATTATCCTGATCCGGACGTGGTTGTGGTTCGTTGCTATCTGGCTGGCAGTCGTAGGATGTACCTCGGCTGGCATCGCCCACATAGCCGGCGGCACAGCGTTCGCAGTTCTCTCCCTCGGTATTGTCAGCGCAGTTCTGCAAAACGGAAGACACGTGGACATTAGAAGGAAACAAGAAAGTACGGCTATCTTTGGAGTGCCATTCCGTATGGAAATCAATTAAGTTATGACAAAGTTATAGATAGATAGATCGATAGTCTAGGAGGTTGAGCTATTGTGGTATTCGAAATTCTTTTCAATTTTTCACAGGCATTTTAGCCAGGTTGTTATGCAAATTTTGATGTCCGCAATCGATTACAAGTCAAATTTTAATGTTTGAAAAGGTGTAAGGTGCTTACCAGGCATTCTCCAGTTTCGGCATCACACTGCGATGAGTGACCGCTGCATTCGCACGGTTCGCAGAGACCCAGATAGAGACCTTCCTCGGGATTGCGTTTGAAGCCAGGAGCGCAGCGTTCGCATGAGAGGCCAATGTAGCCCTGTGGACAGCGGCATTCCTCAACCTCGTGGGCGCGCTGAGTGCCCAGATTTGTGGCGGTTGCAATATCCATGACAACCTGTTTCAAAGATCCCTCCCTGGTGCTGGTGGTGTAAGTAGCCTTGATGTAGATGGCATCGATCTTGCTGAGAGCCATTAGCAAATGCTCCCGATTGGCAACCTGTCCATCGACGCGCTGCCAGGCGCTCTCAATGATGGGCACTGCATACGAGTTTAATGCACTGGGACTGACGGCCGATTTGCGATAATGAATCAGTGTAAGATCCTCGCCGCTCTTGACGACTACATCGGGTGCGCTGTTGCGCGACATCTGACCACCAGGCAGGGGGCTATAGCTGAGAGTGTAGTTGAGGCGACCGCCATAAGCAGTTAACTTGTTGCCCAGGAAAGGTGACGGCAGGCTCCAGTACAGGGTGTCTGCATTGCTCTCCGAACTTGTTTGGAAGGTAATTTCGTCGGACAATATTTCAAATGGAACGGCCTGGGGCGCAACACGGGTATAATCTCGTACCAGCTGGAAGTCTTGTGCAGCACGGGAACGTCCGAATTGGCTGATCACCTGGTCACGATACCAGGAGGTACTGCTACAGTCCGCCTGCAGGCCGCTGCAGAAGCACTCAATACAGCCCGTGTATGTGAAGGAGTTCAGATGGAAGCTCTTGGGTGCACAGGTATCGCAATGATCGCCAATGACAAGACCCTTGCAGTGGCAAGTGCCATTGCTGTATTGATTGTAGGTACCCTCGACGTTGCATGACGATTCGGGCGTCCTGCGGCAGCTGCCGCCTGGGGCAAGTGGATTGCCCTGATAGCCGGCCGCGCAGCTCTCACAGCGACGTCCCACATAGCCTTCGTAACAAGTGCAGACGACATCGCCATCGGGGCTCAGTTTGCAGCCACTGGCAAAGTTATTGCTGCCGCTTTGCGGGCAGGGGCAGTCGCGGCAGGGTATACCACGACGCGGATCGCCATAGGTGCCGGCTGGGCAGGGCTCTGGCACAAAGGGCACACAGTGTCCCAGCCAGGGTCCGCCCGGTTGGCGCACATAGCCAGGTGCGCAGGTTTCACAGGAGTCACCCACATAGCCAGGCGGGCAGTTACACTTCTCCACCAAGGAGGCGCTGCCCAGACCCTGATCAGAGGTACCGGCTGAGTCTAGTGCAATGTTGACTAGTTCCACTTCGCGAGCAACGGCATCAATGTAGCCCAGACGTATCAAAATATTATCCACATTAGCCAGTATCATCATGATTTCCTCGCGGGTGGCCTTGCGTCCGTCAGGTTTCTGCCAGCTGCCTGGCAGGAAGGACACTATCACCTTATTGGACTGATTGGGCTGCGTGCGTACGCGATTGGTAAGGGTAAAGCCATTGCCGGTGATGATGACATCCGGTCCGGAGGTGGGTCGTCCATTGCCTACATAGCTGATCTCGTACTTGAGGTCACCGCCATAGGACTTGAGTTGGTTGCCCATGTAATCGCCGGGCAGGGCCAGATATGGCGTTTCGCGGCTATTGTACTGTACGTCTGAGGCACGGAACTGTACGCCATGGTGCATCGAAAGCAGATTATGTCCGGGCGCCTCGTTGATCACGATCTGTTGGTAGGGGCTCAGTTCGACACTGACCACACGGTGTGACAGAATGGGCGGCTGTATGGCATAAGTAAAGAGATTGGCGCTCTCGCAGGAGCTGGCCACGCCAAAGCAGAAGCACTTGATGCACTCTTCGCTGGAGCGGGCCAGCATGTTGAAGAATCCTGCCGAGCAGTACTGGTTGCGGTCTGGTGTCACCTTCACAATGGTATCGGGGGTAACAAAGTGGGTGCCGCGCGTATTGATGATCTCGCAGGAGTAAGCTCCGCTATCCTGATATTGCATGTCCGGGCAGTACAGGTCGCCACGGCCGCCAGAGCTCTTCGAAACACACTTATCGGGCACATGGCCCCAGTTCAGGCGCCAAACAATCATCGGTACCGGCACACCCGTTGCCGTACAGCTCAGATTCAGGGCCTGACCCTCCAAAAGCGACATCATTGGTGGTGGTGGACGTATGGGCACAGGCTCCACTGTAATTCAAATGTGTTTCATGAGTGGCAGCTACAAAGGTGGTGCTTCAACCAAAGGTCTCAAACTATCGAAGGCGCTAGCGATAGTATCGATGGTTTATACCCTCTTTTTCGATAATGTGATACCTCTAGCTCTAAGGGATACTTACTGCAACCGAACTCATCGCTGCCGTCACGACAGTCGTTTATATCATCGCACTGGAAGCTCTTGGGTATGCAATGTCCACTGGCGCATTGGAACTCATTGTAACGACAGGGGGCGCCACTGGGCTCTAGATCACAAGACTCCTCGTCCGAGTTGTCGCCACAATCGTTCTCGCCGTCGCAGCGCCATGTGCGCTCCACGCACTTTGAGTTGCTGCAAAGGAACTGATTTGGCTGGCATCTGCGTCCGTGGCTGCAGCTGTGCTCATCGGATCCATCCGTGCAATGGGGAATTCCATCGCAAATGTTGGACTTGTCAATGCATTCGCCGTTCATGCAAGTTGCTTGGTACTCGCTACAGGCTGTTGGTGGTCGATCGTATTCGGCAGTGTTAACTGTGAAATAGAGCGAGAGCGGGCAGGAGACGATCAATATTAGCAAGATATAGGGATGGATCTAGGCCAGAAAACCGCTTACCAGAGTTAGGGCCAGGCGGCATTAAGGGTAAAAAAGTAAATTAGCCAAAAGTTATATTGAACAATTGTGCTAGAGTTGGTCTAGGAAAAGACTGAAAGTACTCGCTCTAAGGAGCATACTCAGGCTAGACCTACTCCAGCTCACGAGTTTTTATAAGGATGCACGCCTACCTAGACCGAAGAATTCAAGATCAATATGCGGCACGGTGCCGTATCTAATGCGATTCGATTTGGGCTCATCATATTTGTGTACACCCCAAGCTGCATCCATATGAATGTGTTAAGAAAGACCCCAACATAACCCAATGAAGGACCATAACAACTATTTGACTCAAGGAGCTAGTATACTTACAGCGTTCGACAGTCAGATGGACGGTGACCTGTTGACCCTGCACGTAGTTGGGATAGCCCACGGCCTCACACACATAAGTGCCGGAATCCTCGACCTAAAATCAGATTTAATATAGTTTTTGGACCTTTGCAATGCTAGAATTGAACTTACGCGTATGTTGGGTATTTCCAGACGTCCGTTCTTATCGGTGAAGCCAACGGGCAGAGGGCGACCGCCGGGACGTGACCATCTGACCTTGGCGCGGGCTGGTCCCTCGTCACGACAACGGAAGATGACCTCGCGACCTGAATGTCAAGGAAAGCATTAACCATAGTCTAAGACAGTAGACAATTGGGAGTATAGCGAGCAAATTTCTGGATCTAGGGCTTTCATACAATCGCTGTGAGGGTTTTGTAGTAGTACTGAGTGTGGTTTTGGGTTGAGGTTGGGGTTGGGGGTTGTATACTGTGGATTTATTTGTGACTAACAAGGTTTCTAGCAGGTGGGTGCTGACAGCGATAATTTCGACAAAATGTACAACGCCGAACCGAGCCAATTGCTGTAGTGCAGTGCAGTTGTACGAATCGAGAATGTCTACTACTTATATAGTGTGTAGTTAGGCCAACTTACCCTCCCTAATATATCCTGCAGGTATTTAATATATAGGTTATGGCATTTGGTTGGGTTAAGCATTAAAAGTAATGGTAGAACATTATGTTGAGTATATTAAACATAAAAGCAAAGATGTGAAAAAACAATCTTCGAAAACTATCGAAGCTCTTGTATTGCCTTGCAAAGACTAACAAAGTATATAAAAACGTTTCGATCAATCCAAAACCAGGGAGACTTTCCTTCATCATTAACTGAGTTACCAAACAGACTGTTACTTATTGATGGATACTTATATTTTTATACACATTTCTTTTCGTTTTCTTTTGCAAGGCATTCAGTTGGATTTGTAGTCTTCAAAAATTCTCAAGTCACGACATGGGGTTTACGCCAACAGGGACATATACTTACTTTCCTTGATGATTTGGCTGTCGGGATAAGTCTTCAGGTTCAACTGATTACGTCCAGATCCGGTCGGTTCGGAGACTGCGAATGAAGAAACCAGAGTCAAGTGTTAGTTCGATACAATATAAAAGTGTATTTTATTATAGCATAGCATGTAATGGTAGTCCAACCCGTTTAGTAGCTACTTGGGTTGAGTGGTATGTTAAGATTGTTGTTGTTGGTAGGGATCGAACTGGCACCGTTTGCTCGGGGATCGAGGTTATCGACTGCTATCGACTTACTATCGATCTCATTGGTGATTGGACCGCAGTCTAGCTCATCGCTGTCATCATTTGGACAATCGATGATGCCATTGCAACGCATTCCCAATGAAATACATGGACCATTCTCACAGCGGAACGTTGTCGAAGGGCAGATGATGCGCAATGGCAACACCGATGTCGTGGAGGTCGTTATCATCGACGATGGGGCCATGGTGGTTGATATGGTTGAGGTTCTGCTGCCAGCGTTATGTTGATGACCTTATGTAATTGTTCAATGATGATGGGTGATCGATCGCACTTAAGCTGCTTGGCTGATCCTATGATCCTAACCCCACAATGGGCTACTCACCACAATTGATCTCATCGGAGCTATCCTGGCAGTCGGTCTTTCCATTGCAACGCACTGCGGCGCTCACGCACTGTCCGTTCCTGCAACGGAACTGGTTCGCCTGGCACTGCATCATATCGCACTCGGACTCGTCGGAACCATCGATGCATTCCGAATAACCATTGCAGACGGCATCATGGGACACACAGTCACCATTGCGACAGCGGAACTGGTTATCAGCGCAGCCTGTGTGGGATTAAAATGAGCTTGATTAAAATCGGAACCGGATCAATTGAATGTGCTACGGCTGTACAGAGTTGAAAGCTATATAAGAAAGTAAGTAGTATACGAGTATAATATAATCTTTGGATAATCATAAGAACCAAAGTTTTTAAACAGTGCATACACATGTGTAACTCGAAGGTTTGTTTGTTTCTTGCTTGAACTTGATCTGGATTTGTATTTAGGGAGAATTTTGGAATGTTTCAAAAAGCATGCAAATGTCTTAAATAGAAACTTATAATGTTCTACACATAGATTGAACATATATATACATATCTAGAAATAACATTTAGAACTAACTACGAATACTTTTGCCGCATTTTCACGAATTTCAGTTGGGCATTTGTGAAAATGCCGCTGCATTGAAATCAATTTGAAACGCAACTAAGCGGGGCAGAAATAATTTAAATTAAATTAAAAGTAAATTTGCTGTTTATTAACCAATACAGTTCTGTTCATCGGAAAAGTCTTTGCAGTCGTAGAAGCCATCGCAGTGCTGGGTTGAATTTATGCAAAATTGTCGATCGTAACAGAAAAACTCGGTATCCTTGCATTGAGTGCCTGTTTTGTAGGTTTTCATTGTTTGTTTTTGTTTTGTTTTGTTATTGTGCAATTGGCAAAAGAATTTATTAAAAAGAGTTTCACAAGATGTAAGCAAAAAATAAAAACAAGAACATTTGTGAGAGATAGTTAAGAATAGAGACAAAAATACATAGGCACATTGCATTTATAAGTCGTGAGCAAGTGAAAAGGAACAGCAGTGTTCAGCAACTAAAAAGTAAACATTGACTATTACGAGTACGAGTACACTATTTATAATAAAGAACTCAAGGTGCCTGTGCTATACTCCATTAACTAAAACGAACAAATATTGCAGTTAAGAATAAGCCGTGTTCTGACAAAACACTGTACTCGAACAGCTACCCATTGGAAAAATATATATTTATACATATAACACAAATAAACTATCGCAACAAAAATCTAACGATTTCTAAGACACATTTTCTCATACTCGTGTTTAATCTTATCAAGCACTTTAATCAAAGTTGAGTCAGTTTTCCTATTGATCCGGCTGTTTAAATATAACACGCAGTTGCTTTTTATATCATCTATAAAAATATTTTTAACAAGGCATTGTTTTTCGCGATCTTAAGATTTTAAATAGCTGCTCTTGAAAAGTGAGGTAGCATCATTCGAAAATGGTTTCTCCGTCCCCACATTTTTTCAAACTATTCCGCGGATGTCCCATTAGAATTCCCTATACAAGCATGAATAACTTGATTTGTTTCACTTTTAACTATTGCATTTTATGTAATTACGGTACTCAATTTAAAGAAATTTCTTCCATTCCATCCCTGCGAAATTCTCGTCCTGATTCTATCTCTAAAATATGTAGCACAGATTTGTGCAAGTGTGTACTTTCCGAGTGATTCTTCAAGTAATCGAAGAATTTTTACCTCAACTCTGCTCATTTTGATAGATCTCATTTCACTTCTAGTTATGTACGTAAACAATGAGAGCGACATTTTGAATTATCGAGCTAAGAACTTAATGCAAACTTACAGTTAGCCTCGTCGGAGTTGTCTTCGCAATGACGCTGGCCATCGCAGCGTTCGGTTTCCGTGTAGCATCTGCCACTGGGGCAGGCATGCTGTGGACAGGGCCGGTGCGATGGATATAATGGATGGCGTGTGGAATGCAAATGACAGTCACGCTCATCGCTACGGTCATTGCAATCGATATGACCATTACAGCGTATGGAACGATCAAAGCACAAATCATCGCAGAAAAACTGATCCCGGGTGCAATCTTCGGCGGTTAGCCGGTTTGTGGCTATGAGTGGCATCGAAAGGCGATAGCATGCGATAGATATTGATGGGTGTGTTGATATCGATGTTGATAATGTGTTGCATTATGATATGTATCGATTTATCGGTTTAGCATTACAAGAAAAAGAGACAAGAGAACGAAATGAGCAACGTTTGTTATAGCAAACACAGATCGGTTAAGCGGTTTCAAAGCATAAACTCAACTTCACTTAGTATTCGGTAAGTTGTACAAACCTGTATGATACTTATGTATATGGTTTCGCTGGTATGGGATGTGCTTAATTTTTCTAGCCTGCTTAGAGTCTAACTTATCATTATAATTGTAGCTAAGGGTTAGGTTGTTTGGTTTGGGTTGGGTGTGGATTGGGGTAAAGTGAATGGAATCGAGTGTCGTTACCAGTTCCCAAGCAAACGTGGGGCGATTCATCCGATTCGTCCGTGCAATCGGTGCGATTGTCACACAAAAACTCATTGTTAATGCATTGAGAGTTGTTGCACTGCCATTGATACGTTTGGCAGGGTCTAATTGTTGTATTTCTACGTTTGTGGCTGACATCTGTTAAGTGTTGGATGTTTTTGTGTGTATGGCGTGTGTGCGTTTGTTATAAGGCAAATAAAAGACAAAACAAATGAACTGAATAACAAACGAAATTCGCATGAGCGTTAAAATGTATATGCAATGAGTGTTTTTGAGAGAGAGAGAATAGCGAGTGAGTAAGATATGAGTAGCGAGTGTGCATAGTTTTTGAAAGAGAGCGAGAGCAACAGTTAGTGAGTAAGTCAAGAGCAGCGAGTATATGGTGCACTATAAGAAAGAGAGCGAGAGCAACAGCGAGTGAGTAAGTCAAGAGCAGCGATTTGACGCCGTAGTATATTGGCGAGAGCGAGTAGCCGCAAGTGCAATGTGAAACAGCAAAGCTGCATAAATAATAATCGATTGCAAATAGTTTAAGCAACTGTTTCGATAACTGAAATAGCTTTGAAAAATCTGTGTGTGTGAGTGTGTGTATGTATTATATAATGTTGATAATGTTTGAAATTTTTACCCTGACAATCACGCTCGTCGATACCATTGTCGCAATCGAAATTACCATCGCATCGCAGCGCCCCGTCGAGGCAGGCACCGTTACAGGCAATCTGATAGGGCGAACAGCCGCTATCTTAAATATGTAACAAATCAATGAAAAGAGTAACAAAATATCAAAAAATAACTATAAGCGCTAAGTACTGATCCCAACTACGGATAACTACAGAGCCAACTACGAATTCCGCTTGATTAGGGCGAAAACTCATCTGATAGTAATACCAAAAAGCAAAAGCCGAAATAGTTTGCTACATAGTACGTCAACAACAAGGATGCTTTAGATGCGGTGCTGGGTTGAAATTGGGAATACACAGATCGTAATCGATCAGACCTGTTCCAAATTCCACTTTCGAATCAAGATCAAAGTAAGATATGTAGCATAAGATGAAAAACTTCAGGTTTCTCAGAGGTTTATTTAATTTTAAGTTGCTTCTAAAATTATGTCTTACATATTTCTGTGAGAGTGCTTCGAATGTGGGATCGGGAACAAAACTTTTTTTTTTTGTTTTTTTTTTTTTTTTGTATATTTTGTCGGCTTACCGCAGTTGCGCTCATCGCTGGCATCGGAGCAGTCAACGATGCCATTGCACTGCAGCTTGGATGCAATGCAATCGCCCGTGTTGCAGCTGGCGATGAGCGTTTAGTTGATCGTTTATCGTTTATCGATGATGATGATGATGATGATGACCGTGTGTGTGTGTTTGTTTTTGTTGTATTAGTTTGTATGTACATACATATATGTAGTATATGGTTCAATGTGTGATTGGGTACATAAAAGATAAAATATTTTCAGCAGATTAGTTCAATCGGCCATTTCTATGGCGTCACGAAACCGGACAATCGATATCTTACAGATAGGCGCCCTCGAGACAAAAAGTACAGTTACGCTCGTCGTTGCCATCGTTGCAGTTGACAATACCGTTACACAGCTGATCGTGCGGTATGCAATAGTCGTCGCACTCGAACTCGTTATCTAGGCAATGCTCTGCAAATGATCATGATCATGATAATGGTGTGTGGGGTCTTGGATGTGTGTGAGTAGCATGCATTAACGGTTAAAGAAGACTACTTGGATACAGTAAAGCCTCTCTAATATGTACTTAAGTATGGCATGTAGTAAGTGTCAGTGGCTGTGATAGTGAAAGTGAGTGTTTACCTGTGAAGGCCGGACAGTCGAGCTCATCGGTTTCATCTTCACAGTCCGAATAGCCATCGCATTTCTTCTCTAAGGGTATGCACTGGCCAAAGTCACACTCAAAATAATACGGGTCGCAATCACTCAATGGATCGTTTATGGGGTCTGTGTCTGTGTCTTTATGTATGTATGTAGTAAATGGTGTGATGTATTGTGGTATAACGCAATATTGTTGATGCATAGATGAAAAGATAAAACAAATTTAGCATAAGATGTGGAATCTTTTTAAACAAGCAGCAAACTCCAACTGTTAACCCTATAGACTATAGAACTACCTCTAGAATTAAATGTATGGCCCTGCTTTGAATTTCACTTGTGAATTCAATTCACAGGAAAGCGTGTAGCATACTTTTTGGGAAAGTAGAGAATTAGAACGATCCGAAAAGTATGCTTAAATTATTTTGCCGGAATTGATTCGCATGTGATTTTCGGAACAGGCCGATTAAGGCCTTGTTTGGTACTGTTTTGTTAGGTTTTGTAGTTAGTTAAACGCGCTACCATAGTTCGAATCGTCGTAATTGATCAGACAGTTGTACTCATCGGCGCCGTCGGCACAGTCGGTGATGCCGTTGCAGCGCTTGTAACCGGAAATGCAACTTCCGTCCCCACATTGGTACTGAAAGCTCATGCACTCAACGATCGGTCGGCTCGCATTGTATTTGGCATGGAAATCTGGGCATGATGATGTCGTTTGTATGATCGTGTGATCGTATGATGATGTATGATGTTGTTGTTGTTGTTGTTTGATGTTCGAGTTGAAGTTGTATTGAGCATAGGTCACAGGGAGAATAAGAAAGAAAGAGCGATAGAGGCGAGACGAGACGAGACGCGACGGAGGCGAAGACGAAGACGAAGATGATACAATACGACATTACACAGTTGAGATGCGCGTAAAAGAGCGTGTGGAGCGTATAAAAATAAAAAAGAATGTGTAGAGAGAAAAAAGAAGAATGTACAGTTAGCAGCAAATTAAATATCTACTTTTCGGGAGGTGTGTGGGAATTCAAGGACTTGAGGGATTTGGACGCCGTGCGTTCATAGCAATAAGCATAGGCTACTTTCTAAAATTGCAATAATAACTGAAGCTTAATGTATCATGTTAATATAACTAAAAAGAAAATACCAGCTATGGTGCAACTAAAATATAATAAATAAATATAACTATAATGGAACTATGCCAATAGGATATTAATATAAAAATAATATTTTCAAATATAAATAATGCCACTTTGTACTAAAAGCGAAAAAGACCCGTTCTCTGGCAGAGTATAAGAAAGAACTTCATGAACTCTGCCATGAAAACGGGCCCAAAACTATGAAAATACTTGAAAAATTATGTAAATCGCTAGAAGAGTAAATCATTTTGCAACGTTAAGGAAGCGCATGGTTGTGGGTGTGCACGGAAAAGCATGCATGGGGAATGCGTGAATAGGTAAGGAGGGAATTCATTGCATTGGTTTATAAGTACTTACGGCATGCGCTCTCATCGCTGCCATCGCGGCACTGAGATTTGCCATCGCAGACTTGGGTTTTGGGTATGCAACCGCCGCCTCGAACACATTTGTACTGACCACATGTAAGAATGCATATGTATGTATGTATATGTGTGTGTGTGTTGTGTGTGTGTGTGTGTGTGTGATGGATGAGACAGCCCACTCACCTTGTCGCTGCTACAGTTGCACAGCAAATAGTCCTCATCCTCGAGCTGGCCACAGTCGGCAATGCCATCGCAGACGCTCTCAATCGGAATACAATCGCGATTGTGGCACGCGAATTCAATGTTTTCGAGGCAATTGCTTGCCAAGGATGGCAGTGGCGATGATGATGACGATGGCGATGACGATGACGATGACGATGATGATGATGATGAGCTGTCTAAATAGTAGTTGTGGTTGGTGTGTGTGTTTTTATTTATTTTTATTGGATGTTGGGGCGGTGATTGTCAGGCAACAGGGCATTATTTATAATAATACGAGCGAGCACATAAATAACATAAAAAGAGAGACAGAGAGTAACAGTGAGAGCATGATAGAGAGACAGAGACAGAACTAGTGTCTGTGTGTGTAAAGAATTGTAGCGGCATCAATTATAATTAATAATAATAAAAAAATATTGTGTAGTTTATAATAACGTAACATTAAATACTAAATTAAGCGTTTAACTTTATAACTAGGTGTGCGGTGTGTGTGCTTTGTGTGTGTTTGAGCTTAGCTTAAGTAAGTTTCAATGTTCAATGGTCGAGTCACAAACATGGCATGCACTTTGTTTGTTTTTGCGATAACTAGCCCCCATCGACCCCTGTCAATAAAAGTAAACCAACACCAAAAGGTATAGAACGCATTTAGCGATGCGCCGCAGCGAGTAATTACTCGTTACTCGTTACTCGCTACTCGTTACTTGATATATGGGGAAACCTACTCGCTGCACCTCCTCTCGTTGTTATTGTAATTGGGTTAGTTGTGGCTCTAGTTGCCGGTGTTGCTCTCAACGGCTCATCGGTGGTGGTCTTTCGCTCCAGCAAGGCGGGCGGTACCGTACGCCAGGGATAGGGTGTCGTTGCGGGTGCTCGGGTCGTTGGTGGACGGGGACGGGGACGCCTGGTTGTCACAGGAGCGCGATACCGATCGCAGTCATCCTCGTCGCTCATATCGTTGCAGTGATGGAAGCCATCGCAGCGGAGGTGGAGCGGTATGCAAACGTTGTTCCGGCACTTGAACTGATTGGAGGCGCACGGATTCTGGGGACTCGATTTATCGTATGTGTCCACCGGATGGTACACGTGGTAATCTGGGGCATCGAGCTCGTGCAAGTCGTTATCGTGGCCAATTTTCGGGGGCGGACGGTGGCGATTGTGATCCGCATAGTTGCGTATAATGCCGTCCTCATCGACGTTATCGGCATCGTTATCGATTTGTGAGTTAAAATCGTTTAAATCTGTGCCGCATAGGTTTAGTTGGTTTCAGTTGTTGGGGCGGGATGGGGGGAGGGTTATGGCGGTAACCGCATGCAAACCATTTATGTGTATGGATACGGGGAATTTAAGGAGCGGGTTGCGCATTGGCGGACATCGATTTGCATTTTTTTTTTTGTAAATCAAAATATAAGGAATTTAAAAAAATAATATATAATTGTTTTTTTTTTTTTGTAATTTTTGCATGCAAATTTTGCAGTTGAGCCAATTGGTGATGTTGTTGTTCCAGTTGCGGGATGTAGGTTGTTGTTGTTTCGTGCAATTATTCGATTAGTTTTTGGACATTCGATAACCACAACCACAAACGTTCAGGTTTGTCACATAATTTGTATTTTTTATCGGGTTTTCGGGACGAATTGAAAAGAGAAATAAAATATGAGCTTGTTAAAAAAATGAACAAATTTGACAGCTGACACGTATAAGAACTACCACAGAGACGCGTAAGCACTCGATTATTTATCGAAGAAGCGATACACAGAGTAAAACAGCGACAGACAGAGAGAGAGAGAGAGAGAGAGAGACAGGTAGAGAGAGGGGTAAAGGGAGAGAAGTAAACAGAGACACAGAGAGTCGTTGATAAGTTGAGCAGTCACCAAAGTTACATAAGTTACCAAAACAGAGACCCGCAGTAAGCAGTACACATATTTATACGTCTAATATAACAGCAACAGACAGAGAGAGTTATCGATAACGATAACGATAACGTGTCACACGAAAAGCACTTACCGCAGCTTTGCTCGTCGGTATAATCGTTACAATCGTAGATGTTATCGCACACCTGACGCATCGGTATGCACTCACCGTTCCCACAACGGAACTCATTGAACTGACACGAATCGGCATCGTAGCCACCTGATGTTGGGGGTTGTGTGTATGTGTGTTATAAGATAATCGATGTTGGGCAATGACTATGGGCTTGTTAGCTATATGTTTCTGATGTGGCGAGTAGATTTGGGTAGGTGTAGTGAGTAATACTAGGTAGGAATGGGAAACGATAAGTTCTAACAGTTACAGGACTACAAATAACAAACGAACATCGATTGCGGAATGTGCTTTGTAATCAAAAGTTCGATTATAATATATTTATCGATCTACTTTTCATCCCTAGTGCTGTGTATTGAGCCAACGAGCAGTGTAACGAGAGAGAAAAAGAGCGAGTATGATAGCGTTTACTGTACTCGTTACTTACCTGCGGCTGAGTGTGTGTGTAGTACACTCACACACTTGGAGCAACTGACTAATATGTAAGTCGATACACTCGCACACTCACTGGCTCACACACATTACACTCACCATCGCAGTAGCGTTCATCGGATATATCCTCGGGGCAATCAATGTTGCCATTGCAAAGCAGCTCCTTGGCAATACAGGTGCCATCGTCGCACTGCCATTTGTCGTACAGACAGGCTGCATGTGCGCACAAGAGAGTACAAAATAAACAGACAGACAGAGAGAGAGAGAGAGAAGGAAAGAGAGTGCGATTGACTGCAAATGTAAGAGCAAAGAGAGAGCGCAGGCGAACATACGACAACCCTCCTCGTCGGACCGATCGTGCGGACAATCGGCGCGTCCATCGCAACGATGTACTATCGAAATGCAGCTGAGATCACGACAGGTGAACTTGCCCTTGGGGCAGGTGTAGCGCAGCCTGGGCACAACTGATCAGTGCAGCAGGAATAATACAGAGAGATTTGTTTGATGAGTAAATGCGAGTGTTTTATGTTGATTGATTGATTGATGGATGCTTGATGTTGCTGATCTAGACACTGAGCTTACAAGTTATGGATTCAGGAGAGAATCATAGGGTGGCACAAAAGTGTACAATCAAAAAATTCTTGTTAGAAGTATTAATATTGAAATATATATACCAACTATTTGCTGAGCACCTTAGACTGTACACCTAGACTGTACCTCTTTCAATCATTTTTGTAAGGCACAAATTTGTAATACATTTTAATCAATGTAAATGTTATTATTTTGGTAATCTGGCAGCACCAAATATCTTAACTTTATATCTGTCTTAGATAGATAAAATGTTTTCAGTTATTGATGGAAAGATCTGTTATTGATTTGTACAAAATAAGACATCCTTTGAGTTCTGTGAAATTAACATTTCTTTGAGGGGAATTCTGTAAAGGAAATTTTTTGAAAATGATTGATATTTCATATAAGGACCTGTTGCAGCAGTTGCTGTGTATTCATGCAGATCTCTGCACTTGTATTTAAAGCTCAGTGTAAGCAGCATCTTTGTGTGATTGAACAGTTGATTGAGTGAATGATTGATCGATGGATGATACTCACTTCCATCGCAGTGCTCCTCGTCGTCGCCATTGTTGCAATCGGCGTGGCCATCGCATTGTTGGCTGACGCTGATGCAGCGACTACCATCGCGACACTGATACTCCATGCTGCTGCAGGCGGCAGCTGATGTGAGGAGGGGGGGTTAGTAACGTTGTACGTATAACGGTATTATGGGTTTAGTGTTAGTCGACCCATTGAAATGGTGAGAGAGCGAGAGAGAAAGCAGAGAGTAAAAACAATATGTTAGTGGTTAGTGGTTAATCAATTGGTTAAAACATTTCTTACAACAATTACCGAAAGCAAACCTACAGTACTACGAGGTATGCCTATGCGTTATCGGTAATCGGTAATCGGTAATCGGCTATCAGTTATTCAGTTATTCATTATCTATGTGATATGGCTTACAACTAAAGTTGAAACTTAGTCGAACTTAGTTTACGCATAGAGGCCCAAAGTCTGCCTGGGCTCGTCTACCAATAATACAAATATAGATATTTTTATATACTTATGTGTAACTGTATGTGTGTGTGTGTGTGTGAACACTGTGTTGTTTTGATAGATAGGTTAACAATATAGACATGTTTCGAATAGATATATTTAGTACTTACGGCAATCGGAGCCCTCATCCTCGCCCTCGGAGCAATCCTGCACATTGTCGCAACGTTTGTTCTCGTCGATGCATTGACCATTGTTGCATCTGAATTGAGTCGCGTGACAGTCTGCAATCAGAGCAACAATAACAAATAGATTCAGTTAAACATAGCTACATGTACATGTGTGTATTTGTGTGTCTATGAATGTTTATTTCTGGCCCAGGCATCGCTGCAATTAGCCCACAACCGGATGCAGTTTAACAAGCATTTCCCCTTTTCGCCAAGTTGTCAGCTTCAACTTGAAAGCAAAAGTTTGTTTGGTGCCAGCTTGTGTGTGTATGTGTGTATGTGTGTCTGTGTGTGTGTGTGTGTGTGTGTGTATGTTTGTGTGTTGATAAGTTGATAAGCCTGACAACCAAAACTCGAACTCAAATTTTAACTGGAACGAACCTGCCCCACCTACCACTCCACCTCCCGCTTCTATTTTTTTGGCATCGTTAGCCACAGTTTCCTGTGCATGCTTTTGCCTTTTTGAACCTTTTTTTTGTTGTTGGACAGGATGCCTACAATTTCATACAGCCAGTCAACTTAAGCATTTTCACAAATATTTTTCACACTTTTCTTGCCGCCTTTGAAAGTATGCAACACAAAGTGGCAAGCAACGCGGATTTGATTACAAGCAACATTTCGCTGGCACACAGAGAACAAAGCACAAACTGTAAGAGATCGAGGGTTGGGGTTGGGACTGGGGTTGGGGTGAAGTGGAGCGGCCAGGACACGGCAGTGGGCGGAGGAGCTGGGCTGGTCATAGAGCAAAGGCTAATTAAAAGCATAAAGAGAGGGCGCGGGGTGCTGCAACAGGGCGTGTCACTTAGCTCAAGTGTAATCAGAGCAGATTTCAGTTTTAAGCTGCTGTAAAAATCAACAAATTAGCAAGCATTTAATTTTCATAGATTTATAACTTGTTGTCCACATTCCCAAATATTAAAGCGCCGAAATTTCGCCAACTTAAATGTGTGCAGCAAATATATTTGAATTATAGTTAAGCCTTTGAAAGATCAACAAAAAACAAATAGAAGCCATTTTAAAGATTCACAAAAATGTCAATTTGTAGAGATTTTGCCTCATAATAGAAATATTCTATATATAAATATTATAGAAATATAAAATATACTTCTTATTTGAAATATCTACAATAAGCAAATATTTAAATAGATATTTTATAAATATTATAGATATTATAATATATATATTATTTTTTTTGAATATCGACAAAAAGCAAACATTTTATTTTGCACAGTTCCAAGAACTGGCTTCTTGGCCACATTTCCCACAGCCAAATCGCAAAACATTTCGTTTAAAGTAGCATATATAATTGAAAGTATATATAGTTGATATTAAATGATCAGTTTGCAATGTGATTTTACTCCCCACCACCCTCAAGACCACACGAAGAGGATGGATAATAGACTCCCATAATAATATCCTGCGAATCTCTCCTAAAATTAGCTTTAATATATACACATATTATGTCTATGTAGCCACTTGACCTATATCATTATAGTAACATAAGTTCTGATTAGATTAAATAAATAAATAAACCTAAAATAAGCCTAAGATTTTACTCCCAAAAGTATGCTACACATTTTTATGTGGCATATTTTTGTTTTTTTTTTTTAATTGTAATTTATTTATTTAAAGTGGTTTATGTTGTGTTAACTAGCGTACTGCTACCACACGGCAGCTTAAACTCATTTTAAATCAAAATAATAGCACGCATACATTACTTTGACAAGCGCCGCTGCATTACCATTCAGCTATGAATTCATGGATGAAGGGTAGTGCATGAATTCACTTATGAAACTAGCCAAGTTGCTTGCGCAGTTTCACCCACGAATTCATGGAATACCATTAACGAGTCGTTCACGCGTCTGCATTATCGCGGACACGTGAATTCATAGTTTACCATTCAGCTATGAATTCATAGGTGAACGGTAATTCACTTGTGAAAAATGCGTATCCATACCAGCAGAACTGGAGGGATAATAGTCAATTTATAGTATAACATGAATCATATATGTATGTATCACCTGTGATCAATTTTTCTTTCTCCTTTACATGTAAAACTAGATTAAGTTGCCACTAAGGTAACGGAAAACTTGTTTAAATTAAATTGAATTTTGACAGTATGGTTATTGGTTATATATATATATATGTATAATACATATTCATTTAGGCAGATTTTTTCCTACGCTTTTGCCTCGGAAACGTATTTAAGAACGGCCTGCGCGCCTTGCCATAATTTGTAGCATACTTTTTAGGGCAACATATTTGTTTCGACTACAAAATTGTTGCAAACTTAATCCGTAAGCGAAATTTACAAGTTTTGCTTGTCTTGTCTTGAAATATTGTTTTTCCAACTGATTGTCGTGATCTTTTGTTTTGGCGCATTCAATTAATGCAAATGTCTTAAGGTGGGCTAAGCCTGGCTGGCGGGGCTTAAGGCTTGGATATGGAATTGGGTTCATTGGGGCCATTGGCCGCCATAAATCAACAATTGTTGTCGTCGTGGTTAACTGCAGCGCCAACTTTAACTACTTTTTGGGCGCTCACAAATCGCCAAAGTTCTTTTCTGCCTGTGCTCGCAATTTTCAACACGAAGCTGCCAAAGCGTTTTCTTATTATTATTTTTCTCTTCGTTTGTTTTATTTCTTTCTCCTTTTTTTTAATGCCCTGCATAAGAAGTTTGTCTGTGGCGCAATTGGCACGCCCACGCCGCCCCCTTCTGCCCCATTTTATGCAGTTTGACAATTTCGTTTACGATTTGCCTGCCGTTTGGCGGCGCAATGCGGCGCCTCAAAGTATGCAACTCAATTTGCAGACGAAACAAAGGCGAAACCGAAACCGAAACAGAAACAGTAACAGTAACAGCAACAGCAACAAAAGCAGCGCCAATAGGTGAAGCAGAATCTAAAAGAACAAACAACAACAAAGATTCTGCTTATTGACATTAAAGATTCAATAATGGCCAACATATGGCAGCTGCCGGATTTGGCTGCCAATCTCATCAGCCCGAAACAGACACAGAAAAAGCCAGGTAGCCAAAATGCAAATATGCTTGGGAAAGCCGAAACATGAATACCCTTGCAGACAGCTGGGGAAATTCCATTAAACTTCTCAAATGTCCACAACTCTCCAAAAGTTCTTAGCCAAGAAAGCAAAGTCATGAAAGTACGGTCAGAGCACGCAAAAGGCTCAAAGAGCTCCATCCCAAAGACCTTTCAAACAGGGTACTCATCTGAGTTATAATTTTAATTTAATTAATTTTTGTTTTTGTTTAAACTTGTAAATATGTAAAATGTAAAATACGTAAAATATGTTTAAAGTTTGCGCTTGAATCGTCTACTTTAGTTTTTGTTATTTGTTTCTATGTATAACCATCTTAAGTTGCCACATTGGTAGCAGTGCGCTGGTTAAATATATTTGATAAATATAGTATTCAAATTTTTAACAATAAAAAAAAAAAAATTTAAATTAAGTTTTTAATTTTTTTTTTATTTTTTTATTTAATTAAGCAAGTTCTGCTCGCTAACGTGGTAGCTTAAGTAAGTTGTAAATTACCAAAAAAAAGGCTAATTACTAGATGATACATACGTACAAACATATATATAGGGAAATTTGTTATATTATTTACATATTTACATTATTTAAAACTATGAGACTTGTTTCCATAGAAACAGATAGTTCCTAAAATAAATACGACGTACAACTTGCTTAAGCTGCTACGATACATCGTTTAATGAAAATATACAAAAAAACAAGTAAGAATGCTAAAGTCGAGTATACCCGACTACGAAACTCCCTGTACCCAGGTCTAAAACATCCAATCACATCTACGTCCACTTACACATACATACACACATACACAAAGACGCACACACAAGGCGGCAAAGACGACAGCGCAAGCGAAGCATTTGAAATGGTGGCTGTGCTTCTTCTTCCCCCTCTCGCTGCATCATTGAATCTTCTTTCGTGAATAACTTCCGTGTTTATTATCCGATCAACTTGAAATTTGGACAGAAAATTAAGAGAGACTAAAGTAATGTACATGCCAAATCTTAAAGCTAAATCTTGAAAATTGTTACTGTAAAACGGTTTTAATCGATTTGCGGGGGAACGGGGAGAGATATCTGAAATGGGAAACAAACTTGATCTGCGTATGGTATACAGGAACCTACATTCCAAATTTGGTGTCTCTAGCTCTTATAGTTGCTGAGATCGACGCGTTCATCCGAACAGACGGACAGACAGACGGACAGACAGACGGACATGGCCAAATCGAAATCTCTTTGATACTGATCAAGAATATATATACTTTATAGGGTCGGAGATGTCTCCTTCTGTCTGTTACATACACTTGCATAGATGTAATACCCCCTTTTTACCCATTTTATGGGTACAGGGAGTAAGAAATGTACACTTTCAAATTAAAATTTTTTGTTTTTTACAAAAATTCTAAAATATTATCAAAAGAAATTGATTTTTTTCAATAATGTCGGAAATTCTTAGCCATACATTTTATTTTATTTTATTTACATTAAGAAACATTTATTAAATAAATCTCTTGTTAGTTTAAGTTAGGCAAACTTAGCTATCAGTATTAATAAATGAATACATAAATAAACTCCAGAATTGTGTAATATTCTTGCCTATAGCTTCTTCATTTGTGCAATGTTATTGATTACAAGTTTCCTACGATTTTTATGATGAATTTAACTATAGCCATAAAGCATTAAAAACCAAAATTCAATTTGTGTTTTATGCTAGTTATTTTTTTGTATGCAAAATTCTCCTTTCCATGTCGAATAATAGCTTCAGAAGCTATATATAAACGCTAGATAGTATATCTTAATACCTTTTCGAAATAATAAGTTTCTTTTATAAACTGAACTGAGTTCAGAGTTATTTATATTTGTCTAAGGCTGAAAAGTCGACAGCTAACTTGTGTGTTTCGTCAAAAATATCCTATACCCTGCTGCTAGGGTATAAATAAAACAAAAGTAAAGGGAAAGGCTTCCAATTATGTATGTGCCCAGGCGAGACAGGCAGACGAACAGACAGACAGAAGGATCCTAAGCCATTTGCCGGCTCGTTTGATGCTCAGGACATAGGTAAACAAATTACGTGCAGCATTTATAATCCGCAAAAACCGAAAACAAAACTAGTTTATACCCTAACGAAGGGTATGTTAGGGTATGCTCACGAAATGTGTAACGCTTAGGTTATATATATATATATTATATATATATAAATGTTATGTTTGTATGCACAAAAGTCAAAAGCTCGAAAAGTTCATCAACGATTGAACTCAAATTGTGTCACAATATACAGTTCACTTCTAGAATTCTATTCATCTACTTTTCGCATCAATAATATACCTAAAAGTCCGCGACTTTGGAAAATCTACGCCCACGGGCGGAAAACTGTTGTACGAAACTTGAAAAATCTACTCCCACGGACGGGAAATGGACCAAATGTGTGAGAGAAAGTTGTTGTTTGATCGGTTTCTAAGTTCTTTATACCCTATACAATAAATCATAAGGCACGGTTGAAAGATAGCTGAGAAGATGTTATACACACAACTCTTTTTCAACATATTTCAACCAAACTCACCAAATCCAAGTTTCATTATACTCTATGCAAGTTGTTAAAATTTAAACAAGATCAGCTGACTAAATCATATAGCTGCCATAGGAATTGAACTGTTTTGCGCTTCGTTTCAAACATCTCTGTTTAAGAGCTGTTAATTTAACATTCTGTTAACATGCTGTGTATGTAACATTAATGTTTCATGTATTTCTAATGTATTGTCATCAAAATTTCGTAAATTTTAACAAGTTTAAGAAACGACTTTATTCCAAAAACATTTCCCATAGTGCAGGGTATTAAGGAATCTGTCTTGTTGTTATTTTTAGTTTGCTTTCAAACTATTGTTTATATATATATTTCTTTTTTGACTGAGGCAATAATAGCTTAAACAGAAATTGGCCAAAAAGCAGCAACAGGCAAAGAGAATTGGCAGCAGCCGCATTTAAATCAGAGCTGCAACAATTTTCGAGTGTTGCTGGTCGCCTGTTGCCTGCTCTGCCACTGGACAAGCAATTGGCACACCCACACACACACACACACACACACAGCAGCAGCAGCATCTTGAAGTGTCAAATTGCCGTGTGGAATTTCCGTGCCCGCATCACTCGGCCCCTTACCTTCCCGCCCGGCTCTTGCTCGCCCACTCTCTTGAAATGGGAGCTCATCAGCAGGCGCACAGCAGAGGCAGCGTTAACAAGTGAATAAGTTGAGTGAATGTGAGTGTGAGTGCGAGTGTGAGTGCGAATGTGAGTGCTATGAATGTATAAATGACTGACCCCAACGCTTTTCATCTCCGCAGTCCTTTGCACTTGAACTTAAAACTCGGCGCCTGCAAGTATGCAGCACAAAAACGAAAAACAAGAAGCGCTAGAAAGGGAGTGAAAGAGGGAGAGGGAGAGAGTGGAAACTTGTGCCTGGGACTAAATTCGAGACGATAATTGATACGCGGCGCATGGAAAACGCAAAAGCGCACAAGCCAAACCGCAAACAAACAAAGTTGAGTGGTGGGCGAGGGAGCTGGCTGCCTGGGTGGGTTGCGGGGAGTGAACGGAAAGGTTCAGATGCTACAGGCAGAGGCGCTGTAATGCGGCAACATGCTGGGACTGGGCTCTGCGGGGTTGGGGGCTATGGCTGGTGGTTGGTGTGGTTAAGCAAAATTTTCACTTTGCGGCATCAAGTGTAACACAAAATTGCTTCAACAAATTTGACGTTAAAAAAAAACACAAATATGGCATAAGCGACTGGCAGATGCTCTGCATATCGAGAAAACTATCGATAGTTTTTCACTAGCAAAATGAGTAAACAAGACAATTATTTTAGCATCTAGAAACATATTTCACTCCTAACTAGTCGAATCTCATTAAAAAAACAGATTTTTGACAATTAAGGAACACCCTTGGTCTCGGAGGAGCGTGCACAGTACGGATATAACCACAATTCACATATTCCATATTCACAGACTTATGAGTTACTGTCGAAAGAACATTTTGTTTAAGCTGTATAGGGTGTCTGTGGCATTCATGGTATTCCAGGAATATTTTTGTATGTTTATTCACAAATCATATGTTACAGACTCCCCAGCAACTCTTATTTAATATGATTTACCAAATAATTACAAGTACTCGAAGTCTGTATTATAATTAGTTTTTACATATTAATTACTTTTCTCATTCAGTCATGTTCCCATTTCCGCGTACTTTTTATTCCGCATCGTTGGAAAGCTTTTAGTTCCGATTCCGATCAAATCAGTTGTAATCAAAATTGTTAGCTGTTCTAAAATCCGAAATTTTATTGAAAAGTTGCATGAAAAGTAATCGAACATATCTAAAAAAATACCAATCGATAACTGGGAAAACAAAATCTATAGCGATTCGGAATGAAAAGTAATCGCAAATGGGAGCAGGCCTGGCTAAAATATATTGCCGTTTTTAAATGATATAGGCAACTTTTTTGTTTTCTTTAAGTTTGATTCGAATGGTTATAGCTTCTGTTAAGAACTATAATTTCGATTCGGAATGAAAAGTAATCGGAAATGGGAACAGGCCTGACTAAATTGTTTTTCCGTTTTCTTCATTCTTTCTTTGAATGGATATAATACCTGAAATATCAGTAATAAATACAGACGTACGCATTTAATAATTAT
The DNA here is from genome assembly GCA_035043065.1 of Hirtodrosophila confusa. NCBI lineage: Eukaryota > Metazoa > Arthropoda > Insecta > Diptera > Drosophilidae > Hirtodrosophila > Hirtodrosophila confusa. The sequence goes on along the minus strand of JAWNNI010000242.1, from coordinate 17,680,656 downwards.
AATTTCGATTCGGAATGAAAAGTAATCGAAAATGGGAACAGGTCTGAATCGCGTTCCCGTTTTGAAATAAAATTGGCAACTTTTTTGGTATCTTTCAGATTAATTCAAATTATTATAGTTGCTCAGGAGTTCTAATTTCTAGAATATCGGAAATATATATATATATATTTTAATAGTAATAATCTAATATATATTTAATAGTTATAGTTTCTGGAATATTGGAATAATCATGCTATATATTTAATGGATCAAAGTCTAACAAGTTTATTATAAATATATTTAGATTTTTTGCTATTATTATAGGGTATAAGAAGTAAAGTGTGTGTGTGTGTGTGTGTGTGTGTCTGTGTGTCTTGTTGCTGTTTAGACTGTCGTTTAAAAGCGGTTTTCAGCAGCTTAACTTGTGTTTCTTTTATACGCTTGTTGTTGTCATTTTTTGTAATAATAAGAAGTATTTTGATTTGATTATTGCTCGTTAGCACCACTCAACCACTCAGCCGCGCCGCCACCACCCGTCTCTCAGTCTAAGCTGATCGACTCATTAACTCGCTTATTCTCAGCAAAGTGCACAGCGGACACGCCTCCGCCAAAAAAGGACGAGCAGGCCAAGCCGTGTCCTGGCAGCGCTTTAAAGTGCGCAGTCCTCGCGGGGCTTAAAGGCCGCTCACAGCTGACAAGTTTCATTTGGCCATGCGAATGAGTTATTAGGAATAGTCAGTTGGTTTCGACAGACAACCTCACCACCATCACCACCACCACCTCCTCGCTTCACTTGCCTCCATTTAATTAAGCCAAAAACTATAAGCGATAAATGTTTGCCGTCTAATCGATTTCCGTGCGTTGCACGGCGCGTATACGCAACATTTTTGGGCAGCGGAAGAACTCGAACTATAACTGTAACTGTAGCTGTAACTGTGACTGTAACTGCTACTGTGACAGTGACGATGATGTGCGCGAAGGATCTTGATGGCAAGCCAAAAACACACATGTCTCTAATTACAACATAATTTGTTGCTGGCTTTTTGACTTTGCCTGATTCGTTATCGGAAATTAAACAGACAGCCCAAGCGGCATTAGCTCAATTTATAACCCAAGCCAAATATAGTTTATGGTTTACATGACAACAAAATAAAAACAGCAACTAATTCATGAAAGTTATTGCATTCGAATGAATAACAATATTGAAATGCTGATTGTGATAAAAATTAAAGTAAATACAAACAAATATAAGTGAAAACTGAGAACAAGCTCACAGAGCTTCTATAAATAAATTATATTAAATGAAAAATAATTGAAATCTTATATACATTTCTTTTATCAAAATGTAGCTTCATAAACAAAAAAAGTAAAATGAAAAATAAATGATAACTTCTGTTTCTATTCAATATTGAATAAAAGCTGAGAACAAGCTCAAAGAGCCTCATAAATTAATGAAATTAAATGAAAAATAATTGAAAACTTATAATTTTATTTTGAATATCAAGGAAAGTACTCTCTCATTTGTACTATTATAAAAAAAACTCTTTACTTTTATCTTCTATCAAGCAGTTAAGAAAACCTAGAGCAGCTGTGAACTGGAATTCCGCACACTTAGCTGGTAAGGATAGTAAGGACACTGCTGAGCTAATTTCTAAAGTTCGCAAGAAGGTTGCAATATAAGGTACCTTATAATTTGTATAATAATGATAATAATAATAAGGTATTTGGTACCACTTAGAAACCAGCTGGTCATCCTGTATAGGGTGATCAGTTGTCTTAAACTAACCTTTGGTAAGTAAGCTGAAAGATTTATTCGACAACTGAAGAGAAGACAGAGTATTTATTTGAAAGACGCTTAGTCCTTCAAGTAGAAGTCGTCGACGGAGAGTCCTTCCCCGTTGATCTACCCAGCTGAATATTTTAAGTAATGTAAGTAACATTTCCCAACTCTTTCTCTATCTAGTTAGAAAGTAAGCTAATTTCTCTTTATGTTCAAATTTTAAGATGAAGTTTTCCTAACAAAAACTCGTATTCTAATGAATATTGCCCAAGCAGGCAGTAAAACATTTACGAATGCGACACAAAGAGGAAGCGAAAAATCAGAGACCAGAACTTGCGAGCGAGAGAGAAAGGACTCTATGTCTCTCTATGTATGTATTATGTTTGTGTATATGTGTGTACATATGAGAGTGAATGTATTCGTGTTATTCACGAATACTCATAGTATTCATATGTGAGCTTCTCATGAATATAATTGCTTGGATTTGATTTACTATCGAATTGAGTACTGTGGAAATTGGAAATCTTCATTTGATTTGAATGCTTCGAGTGTTAGCTCATATTTGAGTGCACCAATTGAGTACCCATATTCAAAAGCATTCAACATTCATCAGTAGCAAGCTGAATTGAAATGAATACTTGTCATAAGCATTGTAACCAATATGAATTGATGGCGTAGTGAGTATGGAGTGTTATAACTCATATTTGAATGTACTCAATGTTCATAAACATTTATGAATCGCTTCGGCTTGTCACGCTTAAGATTTGAGTACTGTGAATATCACATGTTTGACATCACATTAAGTGAATCAGTTAATGTCGTGCTTGAACCGCAACCGACCCACCTTTTGGGGCAGTCGCTACACCCCCCCCCCCCCCCTGCACTCTCTCCCAGCACCACCAAGCCACTTGCCACAAAATGCATGTCAAGTGTCTGTCGTGTCGTCTTCGTGTGTTTTAAGCAAATGAACTCGAGCTGAGTTCGACTGACGCTCGCTTGATTGATTGCCGTATTCATATTCATAATCATAGTCATAGTCATACTCATATACACTCATTGTCATTCAAGTGCAGTCAATCTGCTGCTCTCTCGCTCTCTCTGTCTGTCGCTGCCAGAGTTTCTTGTGAGCTGTGTAAACACTGTGGCAGGCAACGTCAAAATGGCAGCTTAACACGAAGCTCCTCACGTTGCAAGCTCATGAATATGCACACACTGAGTGTGGGTAAGTGGTAAGAGTATGATGGGGGGGGGGGGGAGGGGATGCGACCCTATCCCCTTACCTCAAGGCAGTTGCAGCGATGCCGCTGGCGCATTATTTAATGAGTCATTAGCCGGCGGTTTTTCGGCCAAAAGCTGGCCTGGTTGCAACTGCAGCTGCCGTCGCGCGGCCGGGATGCGCCACATGCAACAACAACAACAACAGCAGCAAGTATTGAAAAACCGTGTCAAAAAGCAACGACAGTTGTCAGTGTTGCAGCTGCAGGGGCGACAATTATGTGGCGTCTGCAGTTTTAAGTGCGCCTTTGCATGTGGCGCTGTTTGCTCAACGGGGGCGACGGCGGGCGGGGGGTGGTGTGTTCTAACTTGTGGCAGGACACAGGACATAGGCATTAACACACAATGTAAACATTGCATAAATACTTCTAAGCCAAGCCGCACAGTGGCAACTTGTTGGCCAACAAACTCAACTCCAAAAAAAAAACAAGAAAAAAACTCTTTTTGGGGTTGCAAAATCGATGAAATTGTTTGATGTGCGTGTGTGTGTGTGTGTGTGTGTGTGAAGACATGCTGTCTGTGCACCTTGTGCTTCGCTCCCCCGGCTCCTTCGGCACCCCCTCTCAGCGCTAAAGTTGCGAACTTGCCGCTGATTTGTCGCATTCCCTGCGCAATGTGACAAACGTTAATTTTTGTGCCTTGTTTTGCATACAACAAAACAACTTTTGCAACCTAGCATGTAGGGGGGTGTGCGGGGGAGGGGGAGGAGGAGTGTTGTAGTGGGGATGAGGGGCAGGCTTGTCAGCTTAAGGGGCGCCCTGGTGTTGCTGCCACGACATTGCGTGCGTCGTCTTAGTTACTTCAGCAATTTATGGCAAATTAAATAAATTTATCATTGTAGCCAGGTTGCGGCTTGCCAGCCCCCACCCCCGCCGCTTAACTCCACCAACAGCCCCGCTGGCCCAGCATTTACTGGCAGACAGCCGTCCAGTACAAAACAATTGTCATTTGCTGCTCAAAAAGCAAAAGGAGAGAGAATCAAATTGTCGAAGTTGCTGCGGCTGTCGTCGCTTGCAACGCTGTGCCTCCTGTGCCTCCTGTGCCCCCTGTGCCGCCCCCGTTCCCCTCTGTTACCGGCTTGACAAAGTAAAAGTGTCAGCGTGTGCCAGGCACCAAGAAAACCCAAAGGTAACCCAAGCAAGCGCAAGTTTTTGCCAAGTTTCTTAAATACTTTTGCGGTTGCCAATAGACCAGCAACTAGCAACAATTGCCGGCGGGCAGCAACAGCCCCAAGCCACAGCCAGCAACAACAACAACAACAACAACAACAATTAATGCCGCGTGGTTTCAAATTGGCTAAATATAAACACACTAACACATGCTCAAATTGTCTCTCTCTCTCTGTGTGTGTGTGTGTGTGTGTGTGTGTGTGTGTGTGTGTGTGTGCACAACACGGCGTATGCGTGATTTTTGTTTCTGCCTCATTCATGAGCTGACTTTCGGCTGCAAGTGCAGCGCATTAATGCAAATATATACACATGTAAATATAAGCAAATATTTTATTGTATTTTATTTAATTCATGTCTTAAGGCCAGCCCACCCTCCCACTCTCCCACACCCTCCCTTACAGCACCCTGTCCTGGGCTGTGGCGCGCTGTTGCGCTATCTTCTGATATATCGCTGAGCAATTAAATGTTATCGGCCAGAGGGACGTCAAAAAGCGCGCACAGACACGGACAGAGATAGCAACATTAAGAGCGAGCGAGATGAATATAAGGGCGGCGAGTGAGAGCGCGAGCGAGACACTGATAGCGACAGAGATAGAGAGACAATCACATGGACGCGGACACGGCTCGTCCGAAAAACTGTCATTAATCATCGTGAATGACGCGCGCTGCACGCAACAGCAGCAACAACAGCAACAACAACAGCAGCAACAATCATAATAACAATTTGTGGCCAAATATTTGTTGCCCTGACCGCAAATTTCTATTGCCAACTGCCTGAATTGACTCACATATCATTCACCCACAATCCATACAAATTAACCCCCCCCCCCGACACACCAAATGTGTGATTCATAACTTACAGCAATGACTACTTTGCTCTCAATCAGCTGCAATCAGCTGAGTTTGTCGTGATCTCAGCAGCAACAAATATGATACTATATACAACATTTGAAATACACCTCAAAGTATCGTCATGACAATGATCCAACTTTGAGTCTTTGTATGAATATAAGCTGTGACAAATTCGAATAATCAATAGCTAAGGCATGAGCCATGCACAATTATGCATCAATATTGTATAATATATGCAGAAAATGCATTTGATTAATCTCTTATCAATTGCAAAAATGCACTTTAATCAGCTAAAATGAATTTGAAATGAGCTGCTTATAAGGTTGTATCATATACTCTATACGAGGAAGGAAAAGCATATAAGCATATATTAAGAGCATGGCCATAAGGTTTTATCATCTAAACTCGAATTGTGTATGTTTAACAAATATTTGAGATAGTATTCCTGTTGCTAATCGTTAACTGCTTTTGTTGTAATTATTATAAGTTGCTATAGCCATAACAAGCTTCCTCCATGTTCACTTTATTGCTCATTGATCTAGAAGCTGGTCTTGGTAACAGAATTCCTTGTGGTCAGCTTGGTCGGACTTTAGCTACACATACTATTGTCTTAAGCTGTTAATTGTGTGTTCTTTAACCATTCAAGCAGAGTCCGCATGCATGATTTGTAGTAGTTATGCTTATGCTATGCATAAGCATTCATAAATCGCACATTGGCCATTCGCATTGCTAACAGTCCGAGCTCATCTGCATCAAACTGACACTCATTCCTCTGTCTGTCCATCCATTCATCCATCTATCCACCCATCCAGCCATCCATTCAGCCATTTATCCAGCCATCCATCCAGCCATGGCTGCATATTAATGCACGCTACATTTTTGTATGAAATTCATTCAGATTTTATAGCCTCGGCGGCACTTTTGTGGCTTGTAGATAGAATTGGGAATGGAAATGGGCATTGGCATGGGTTTGGGCTTGGGCTTGGGTTTGGTCATGGCATTTGCATTGCCACGAGTAACTTATGATGCTAATGCAGCAGCAGCGCAGCAGCCGCGCAGCAGCCGCGCAGCAGCCGCGCAGCAGCAGAGGCGATGATGTCAAGTTGGCGGCTGTAGCCAAAGCCAAAGCCAAAGCTGAGGCTGAAGCTGAAGCTGAATCTGAAAGCGAGCAATTGAAATTGCAATTACAAATTGCGGACGGGCAACTGCTGTTCATATGTGACGGCCCCTAGCCCCGCCCCCCCACCCCCTCGAGGGCCCCCGGCACGCCAGCCTGCTGCTGCTGTTGCCTCCTGCCTTCATGTATCTCAAAAAGCGCGATCTCTGCGCAGCTGCGACGTCGACGTCGCTGCTGTCATTTATCGTTGACGCTCGATTAAAATTCTTGGCGTAATTTAGCAATTGCAAAGGGAGGCGGGCTGGTTGTGTGTGTGTGTGTTTGTGGGGGGGGGGGGGGGGGGTGTCCCCTAGGGTAGGTGTAAGCTTCGAAGGCGTTGGCAGCAGCATCATCACTGATATCAGCTCGCGCAGCTCGCACATAGATCGTCATCTCAGCTCCACAAAAGACGCGAGACGCAGTAACCCAGTTAACCAAAAAGGCGCAGTGTGCATTATCAAAATGATTATAGACGCTGCAAATACCCTGTAATTGTTAAACACACACTATAATGGCCAGGTGTGCTGGCAAACACAGGCGTGGCCCCGTCTATCTTACAGATACTTGAGTAACTCATAGATGCATGCGCTGCATTCCTTAAGCTGGCAGTCAAATTTATGCAGGCATTCATCCAAATCCGTTAAGCATAATCCCTAAATGCGATCAGCCTTATATGCACTATATATGTATGTATATAGAATTCAGCTGATGGGGCACTCGAACTGTTGCATTGAGTGCCTGTTGAATCGAGTGAATCGTTTGGACTGTTTTATGCGAATATATTTCGATTTCGATTGCGTGTTGCCTCTTGCCTCCAATACAAAATCAAAACGCGCCGCAGCCGCAGCGCAAATTTATTATAACATGCAACTAGCTGAGTAGCGGGGCGGCCAGCGGCACGCGGCACGCCGCATGCAGCATGCGGTGTATCTGTAAGATACTTTATGCGGTATCTGCATTGTACTCGTATATATATTCTCCCGCTTGCCGTTTGCCGCTTGTCGTTTGTCATGCAAGTCAGTCACTCCGTCAGTCAAGTCAACTTTGCTGTCGCTGTCGTTGTCGCTGTCGTTGTCGCTGCTGGGCCTCAATTTGCATAAGGCCAAGACCAGTTGGTTTGCGGTAGTCGCCAGTGCTCGACTGCCAGACACCCTGGAATCCACAGGCAGCGCTTCATCGTAGGCTCAACTTCTTTCAATCCTTACTCTTACTTCATCACATTCATCTTTAGTTCAACTCGTTTCAGTATTTCGTATGGCTAATATCTTTTATTGTTGTCCTCCATGGTCAGTTGACGGTCTTGTGACTTTCATTTAACTATCTATCTATAGGAAATAAGACTTTACTGCACTAGAAAGTCTAAAAAGTCAAGATAGATCTTTTTAGACTTTCTAGTGCAGTAGTCTTATTTCCTTTCCTTTTCTTTTCTTTTCTTTCCTTACCTCTCCTTTTCCTTTTCTTTCCTTTCCTTCGCCATTCCTTCTCCTTTCCTTTCCTTTCATTTTCTCTCCTTTCCTTCGCCATTCCTTTCCTTTCCTTTCCTTTCCTTTCCTTTCCTTTCCTTTCCTTTCCTTTCCATTCCTTTCCTTTCCTTTCCTTTCCTACTTCATTTCTTTTCCTTTCCTTCTCCGTCTCGATTTGTGGTGCACTTTTTCCACATATCCTCCATGGTCACTTTAAGCACTCATAATTCTATGTAATTCTACTTTAACGTCCTCCGTTGTTACTTGATTATTTGGCTAAAACTTATCTTTTTTAAGGAAAATTTCCTCACATGTCCTCCATGGTCATTTTGAGGACTCAACAAACAGTTGAGCATGTTTAATAGAAATCAAATTTCTACAGTACTTAGGTCAACCAGTTTCTATGTTCCAGTTCTCCATGGTCACTTGATTATTGAATACTATTTTTGTTCAATACCATAAAAAGACTTTTATATTATGTATACATGTAAATGTTTCTTCTAAATAATAATAATAAGACCACCTTCTCTGTCCTCCATGTTCACTTGACTAATCGGCTAATACATTGCCTCAGCTCGACTCTAAGCAAATCTAAATTTTGATCGTTTCAGTGCAAAACAACTTTTCTGCTGATGCCACCTCCTTGGTTACTTTAACAGGGTATGCTAAGTGCAGCCTTTGGCATAATTCAAGTGTTGCAGATACACGTGCCAAACATTTGTCACATTTGTTGCCGCTGCAATTAATTGTGCGTATTAACAAGCTGCAAGTTGTTATTGTCAAAACATGGCCAAGAACATGGCTAAAACGCCATTGAGCCTCAGCCAAATGCTCTGCTGGCGTCGGTTGCCTTTTGGCATCTTCAGAGCTGACTGAATGGCAGGCAGCAGCTCAAGGTTAGCAATCGCTATTCGATACGTAATCGATTAATCGAATCTATGGCAGGCAATTGGCCAGCCAGCGCCCAGTTCTCAGTTCTGAGTTCTGAGCTGACAGTCGCGTGTCAGACACCACGAACAACTGCATAAATTTGCATATGAAATATGACAGATAAAGTAAAGTATCTTGTATCTTGCAGTTGGGACGATTGTAAATTGTATCTTGTGGATTGTAACTTGTTGCTGTTGACTTATTTATAGCCAGCGCTCGCGCTGAGCCGAGCTGAGCTGCAACTTTAAGCCCGATGACTGCAACAAAATGAACTTGTCAACAATAGAATGAAGTCACGTATTTAATCAGCTAAACATTATGCTGTGTTATGTGAGCCTGTCTGGGAAAACTGCTTGTGTAGAATGGCAAAATCGGAAAATCGGAAAATGTGGAAATGGTAAATGGAAAATGGCAAAGCAGCTAAGCAGCCAAAGCAGCAAAAGTTGCCTTTCTTCTACATTTTGCACAACAAAAAAGTACAAAATCAAATCTCATTGCGAATACAAAAAAAACAAAAAAAAAAAATACAAAATAAAAATAAATAAAATATAAAAAAAAACTTTCTTATAATCAGCTCGCCCCCAGTCTACCAACTTCTGATTTTTTTTTGCACGCGTTTGCCAGCAAGCAAATTACGTGCCTCGACACTGGGGAGCCCTATTTGGGGGCGTAGGTGGGCGTGGCCCCATGCCCAATGGCATTTTGACATTTTTGTTAATGGCATAAGCATCAAATTACACACGACGCTGTGAGAGACTGAGCTGCAGATACAAATACAGCTGCCAGATATAAATATAGATACAGCCAGAGATTCACATAGGTATATGGTTACCCAAGTTGCCGCTGGGCAGTTATCCACATGTTGCACTTTAATTTGCTGCCACAATGAAGCTGCACAAACAAGGCCTGGCCATGAAATGTGGAGTTTGTTGTCAACACACACAACAAACAGTAAACACACACACACGCACACAACAAAGGAGCAAACACCGAACAATGCGAATCTTTTAACTGTCAAAATGCAGTCACCGTTAGTCACATTCGAATCACAGTTACCGCTGCAACCATGCAGCAACATTTTGTAGCAAATATATACAAAAACAGCTACCTGTTTTTGAATGGAAAACAAATAAAGGTACATGTTTTTCAAAGATTTTGATGAATTTCATTTGAAGCATTTTAACTGGCAGCATTGCAGAAAAATATTACTTTTTTGAATGAAAAACAAAACAAGGTACATGTTTTTCACAGTTTTGGTTATTGCATTGATTTCAATTTTAAACATTTTTATTAGCAGTTTTGCAGAAATACTTTTGTTGATTGAAAAACAAAAAAAGTACTTGTCTTTCCAAGACTTTGAATTTATTTAAATTTGAAGCATTTTAATTGGCAGAAATATACTACATGTTTTTAAGGAAAAAACAAAACAAGGTCATGTTTTTCACAGCCTTGGATTTTTAATTTATTTAATGATGAAACATTTTAATTGGCATAGCTACTATTTTGAATGGAATTCACAGTTACATGGGAAAGTAATTGCTTTGAAAGTAATTCGTTGCTTTCAATTCACTCACAATTTTGGCAAGGAATATTAAAAGTTGGCGAACTTTTCAACAATATTCATAGTTTAAAAGTTTTAAACTAATGATATTATCGACGCATTCGATAAAATTCTTAAGCAACTTGAGGGTTGCTTGTAGAATTTCCAAAAACTTTGAGCACAAGGAAAGTTTGGTTATTTATACCCACGGAAATATTTTAATAAAATTAAAATTATGTAAATTTATGAACTTAACCAGGCTGTCTGGCTGGTATCGATTGTGTAGTTGAAAGCAGGATAGAGTTATCGATAGTTCTCAGCTTGAAATGATGCTGTCCAAAACACAGACATGAGTAGCATGTAATGTCTTGTCTTACTATGCTAGAATTTCACCCTTTCTACCCATTTGATGGGTACAGGGTGTAAAAAAATGGTGACTGTTTGAGTCACAGTTTGGGGATCACAGTCACAGTGGCAGTGAGAGCTGTGTGTACAGTCACAGGCGAGTGCGTGTCAACAAGAAGGCTTCCAAGCTGCCAACTGTAAATGAAAATGCACTTTACAGTTGCACACACATTTAATTGTTCTCAGTCACACACACACAACACACACAACACACACACACACACATGACAAGCACTTGAGCATCGCTTACATCAGCGCATGAGCATTCAGCTTGGCAACACACACACTCAAGCACACACACTTCTAGAGCACTCGCATCATTTATTTATTTAGCAGATCTCATTTCGGTTCTGATTTCATTTCATTTTCTTCCTCTTTCATAAGTATTTGTATTTGTTTAGCGGGTTCTGCAGGAAGCGCTTGACGCAGGCAACCAGAAAATTCTCAAGTTGTACTTTTGTGTTCAGCTTTAGAATTTCTGTTTGTGTGTGTGTGTGTGTGTGTGTTGGGCAGTGGGCAGTGGGCGTGTGGATTGCATTGTACTAAAAATAAACATTTTGGGAAGGCACAGCAACAATAAACAATCGCAGCAGCAGCAGCTCAGTCACAATACTTTGTAATGAAAATAATAAAAACAAATTATGAAGTCATTTGAGATGCGCAGATTAGAAGCAAGTGCAAAATAGTCCAAGTCGATGTCGAGCCTCATAACCGTACCACATAAATCAACAACTATGTGCAACAAAAACAAAAACAAAAACAAAAACAAAAAAAAAACAAAAACGGCAACAATTACGAGAATTGGCGCACTAAACAAGAGGACTGTTCGACTTCCAGATGCTCTGTAATATAATACCAATCGAACATTTGTTTGCTTATTTCTGGAAGCGGAGGTGAGCATTGCCAAAATATTTTTAGTTAAATCTGTCAAGATGATTAACAGTAGTCTGCATATTAAATTTGGTAACTCTGGCTTTAAAGCGGCGGTGGATATAGATTTTGCTTATTTGCGCGGAAGGGGGAGAAGAGGGCATGTGTTGTTTCTTAACAAATCTGCCAAGGAAGTCAACCGTAGTCTGTATATAAAATTTCATGACTCTAGCTATTAAAATGTGTGAGATACAGGCTTCTGTCGGATTGTGGGGGAGATTTTCAAAACAGGAAAATTAATCACATTACAACTTTAGTAACTTTAGCCATCTTACTTGCTAAGTTCCATACGGTTTATTCGACTGTGGATGTAGCCTAAGAATATATATGTATATACTTATTATAACAGCTCAAAAAGCATCGATAGTGCCGCCAATCGATAATTTCAACACCAATAACTTAAAATATCGAAACTTTTAATGGAATCGCCTAAGATGTTGACCATTTCAAAGTCGTTGACGATGTTTTGTCAATTTTGGAGTCTCGATAGAATCGATAGACGCCTGAGAAATGCATCGATGCTATCGATAGGCCTTAGTATGCCAGCATGTCCGTTGAAATATTCAATTAATTTGTAATTACAGGGCATTTGAATATGTCTATGTAATGTTGCAAATAATTGTTGATATCTTAAGCATTGGCTACTTTTTTGTTTTTGTCTCTGTGGCTTGTTTTCTTTTGCTGCAGATAAAGTTACATAGGTGCTGATGCAGCTACACATGCAAAGATGCAGAAGCAGCTCACAACCACAACCACACACACACACACACACACACACACACACATTCACAGTTAAGCGGGTGGAAACACGCTATTTAATGAAGTCAAGGATGACATTGTCGCAAATACATTTAAGTACACACACACACACACACAACACAGACACACACACACACACCGACACACACACACACACACACACACACACAGAGAGAGACATTGCAGTTTACAGTTTTTAATTTCTATGTACCTTTGTCTTTTGCATTGTCTTTCCTGTGTATCAAATGAACAATCCGTTCGTTCTCTATCTTCTCCCATTCTGTCTCTCTCTCGCTCTCTCTCTCTCTCTGCTATCTCTCATACTTGCACTGACCGTGACAGAAGGCCTAGAAATTGAGAACTTCATAGAAATCTCAACAATATGCAACTGTCTAACCAAAAGATAGCTCGCGACCAACAAAATTCCCTTGAGATTCTCATTGAAATATGTTAAAACAAAAGATTTACAATCAGGAAATATCAACATGGCCTCATTTCATATGATCTTCAACCCATTTATGTACTCATGTCGCCAAAGATAAAGATCTAACTGCAACTAGCTGCACATGTGCCTTCAAATATCTGTTTACTCGCAGTCAACAATTTCGCGACAATGACGTCACATCATATCTTTATGGCAACGTAATTTTTATAAATAATAATAAATTTTAGATTACTGCAAGCATATGTCCAATAGAAAGCTAACTTTTAGCTGCTCGATATATGTATTTCAAATGTATCTATTAAAATGCCAAATTTTAAATACATTCCATAGAATGTGATTTATGTATTTGCTTTTTGTGCCATATTCGCAAACGTTTTACTGTGCAGTTCTTAATTTGTATTCTTTTTCTATAGCAAAACCCTTTAAAGTGTTGTTGAGATGTTCTTGAGACTAACAAAATACTACAAATTTGTTTCGCAAAGTTAAAGCTAGCGCGAATAAAGTTTCTTGTAAAACTTTCGACGTTTATTATACCAAAAATCAGGGCAATATCTTTAAAGTTGTGGTTGTGAAACGTTTTAATAGATTTGAATCAAACTTTATCTTACCCCTTCTAGACATTTGGAATGGGCACAGGGTATAAATAACGCAAAGGCCTTTAATGTTTAATTAAAAGTGTACTACATGCATCTCAAGTTATGTAATCTATGAAAATGTTAATTAAGCAACATACACTCGTAGAGTGTAGCTACAAAGTCAAGTGCGCGAATGCAGATGAGCAACCGAAATAGTGCCTCAAACCAAGCTGCAACTGTGACTGTGCTGGCGTTTGAGTAGTCTGTGAGAGTTGAAATGTTTTTGAGTGCTTAAGTGTGAGTCGGACACGCTCGCTTCTCTTATTTCTAAATTAAGATGTTTGTGCAAATTAATTGGTCGCTGGCATCATTATTACAAAAGCGACAAACAATTAGCCTAGATTTGTTCCGCGATGCCACTACTGAGACAGCGATACAGACAGAGATAGCGACAGAAAGCCACAGAGCTGCATATATTTATTCATATATATAATACAGTCCCTGCTCGGGCGCCAGTTCCAGCTCAGGGGCCAGTCCCTGCTCGGGCGCCAGTCCCTGCTCGGGCGCCTGGTGGCAATCTCTGTATCATCGTCATCCATGCAGCTGCAGGCATTGCCGTGGCAATTGCTGCCACATTGTATGGCAATTGGGCAGCAATTAAATGCGGATGCCATTCTCTGATTGAAATGAATTGACGATGTGTGCTGCAGTCACAGCCATACAAAATCGCTAAGTTGCTATTGTTGTAGCTATATTGTCTTATTTATATATTATTGAGTACGGATTCATTGATTAGAACGATCGAGAGTATTAGAATTAGAATTAGATGCAAATCGGATCGTTTGCCAACTTACCCAAATAGCTATTCCAGCCATGCGCCTCCGCGCCGCGCCACTCAATGAGGGCGGGGCTGAGCAGCGCCCAAAGCAGCCACGTGGCTGCCAGGGGCTGCAGTAGCCTTCCCATAGCGGCTGCGGTTACTTCCCTGGTTACTTTGGATCCTGTAGATGCGGCTGTGGCAGCGGCAGCGCCAGCGACGCTTTGTGGCAATCGCAACTGGAAGAGATTGCAGCCTATTTAGCAGTTGGACGCAGCAGCGTCGACAACAGCGCAGCGACAGCTCTTGGAGTGGCAATACAAATGCTAAACACACCCCCCGCACCCGTGACGTTTGTGGGCAGGGCGCATAAAGCTCACAGCGGGGGCAGCTGGGGCGAGAATGAAGCAGGAGTCGTGCGACTGACCGGACAGTGGAGACGCTTCCGGGCAAAGTCAACGCATTAACACCCAGCAGCAGCCAAACAGGACAGCACACACACACTCACACAAAAAGGATACTTTCACAAGCATTTCCGTTACAAATGAAAGCAATGAAGAGCCCCCCTACACCCCTACATCCCAGCATCCCTGCATCCCTAGCCCCGCATTGGACACTTCCGCCTTTGTCTATGCGGGTGAAAAGTGAAAAACTGTAAAAAGGCAACTGAACAGAGCAGAAAACAAGCGACAACAAGCGACACAGGACATGCAGGACACACAGGACACGAAGCGAGGGAGCGAGAGTGAGAAGGAGCACATTAAATGTTGCTTAATTTTAAATAACGCAATATTTTTTTATTCCCAAAAAGAAAATATTCACGCCTTGCCAGGCCTCATCAGAATTCAATTGTTCAATTGTTGTTGTCGACAGTCGCAGAAAAATTTCCATGCCCCTTATTGTCCTTTTCATCTTGAGATCAATGCAGGGGCAGGGTAGGGAAAGGGCAACCTGCTGTGTGCTGTGCCACAAATGTTGTGAAAAATGTCAGAGTTTATCAAGAACTTGGCCCAAGCATAGCAAATAGTAGGCTAACCAGAACTTTACAACAATCCAAGGATAGAAAGTGAAACTAAACATGTTCAATAGGTTCTCCTCGAGTCAAATTAGAGAAAATAAAGGACTTAGAAATGCACAGAAATAGAAAAAAGACTAGGGATTTCAATAAGTGCAGAAGTTAGAAAAAGGGGAGTAAAGAGTAGTGAGTTATGTTAACAAACTTTATGAAGATCCTAGGCAAAACACGTTAAGTAACATTGTTGGAAAGCTTGTGTCTTGGAGTAGTGCATAAAATCCAGAAAAATCCAGAAAGTTCTAAGAAATTTGACTTTAGAATAGCCTTGCTTTGGATATACTAAATTTCGGAGAGTTCGGAGTTCAGAGAGTTCTCTAGCAGATACAAATGGTCTCTATAGAATAATATTGGGAAATTCTCTATTAGATACAAAAAGTCTACTCTAAATCTAAATTGCTTGAGAAGTTCAGCTATAAATAACTATAAATATAATGCTATCAGGATTGTGAGTTTATAACGCCTAATATGAATGCATTTTATATTTAGATGAAAACGTTTTTAGAGTGCAAATGAGGTTAAGACGAGTTTTTCATAAGATAACGGGCATTCACATTTATAAGATAAAGTATATCGAAGTTATCTCAATGGGGCCGAAGACTGACGTCATGTTGCGATAAGAAATCGCTGCTTGGAATCTTAAGAACTGCAAATGTGCTAAATTCATGAAATATTTCGCCAAGATGCAAAGATTGAACTAAAGATTGACTAAATACCGGCTATACGGAAATTCTTGATATTTATATATAAATTTTCCATATAAAGTGCTTACAAAAATTTGCGGTTTTCTGTAGACATATCAATTTTTAGTAAGTTTTTATGGATTTACTTATGTAAATTGTGCCATATGTGTATATGAGTGTGTCTCGACTGTCTCTTTCGCTCCCTCTGTCTCTTTCTGGCGCTGTCACTTCGCCAATTTGTGCAAAATTTGCACAAATTTCGCGCATAAATTACAACAAATTGTGCGAGTATTATATAGCGCACAAATTCCGATTTCATGTGGCGCTGTAATGAACTTGAACTTGAACTTGAAACAGCCCCCCCCACACACACCTGTTCCGCATGCCCCATGCCCCTAATGCCACCTCTGGCCAAGGGGCAGGGAGGGACCATGTGCGGCGGGATTTTGACCATCTGCGGTAAGCCAAAATCCAAATCGAAATCGAAATTGAGAGTGCGAAAAATGCTTAAAATGTCGAATATCTCGAATACTCGAATACTCGAATACTTGAATACTTGAATACTTGAATACTTGAATATTGAATGCTCGATGACGTGAAAGGTTTTTGTTGTTGCTTTTAGCTGCCGACTGCTGACTGCGGTATCCGTATCTGTGAGATACGCGTAAAAGCTTTGTAGTTTATGCGGCATTTTGGCAAACTGCCTGCATTTTTTATTTTATTTCTTGATTTTTTGCTTAAATTATTAAATGAGATTCAACAAAAAGCAGTGGCCATTGTTGCTGTTGCCTATGTTTCAATTAAGTTAACATTAAAGGAATGCTTTTAGTTTGTTTTGCTGTAAGTGGCAGCAGCCGCCAAGTTTTGGGTTACCCAACATGTTACGCATAATAATTGGCAAATTGCAACACAATGGAGTTGCCACAGCAGCAGCACAGGCTGCTGCATGGCCGGTGGCAGCTGGCAGGGGGCAGCGGCTGTGGCATGGGGCAGCAACAGGAGCTGCATCCGCGTTTTTGGGCCCGGTTACCGACTGCCACTAATGAGTTGAGTCCGTTATATTTATTTTAGTCTGCCCTTGCAACAGGGTAACATAACTTGCTCACATTATGTGCCACGCACTGAAGAACCAACTAATACAGCATATATATATATATATATATATATATTCCTGATCAGCATCAACAGCCGCGTTGAACATAACTTTGAAGATAATCTAATGAAACTTGCCACTTGATGTTTCTTTCAGCGCCAGCCGAATTGGATTACTTTATCTTATAGCTGTCATGGAAAGAACCTATCGAAAATTGAGTTGTTGTATGAGCAACTTTTTTGTTTTTTCCTTTTTCCAAATATGTCTATCTATCTTTGTATAATTGAATCAACTTTGATCTAAATAATATCACTATACATAAAAAAAAATCGGTTAAGACTTGCGCTATATCATATAGCAAGCATAGAAAGAACCAATCATTGATTGAAAAACCTTTTTTGTTTTTCGCAATATCTGATCTAGCTGATATAACACAACTCAGCAATGCTGAGATTCAGTATAGGAATACAAGAGATGCTAGTTGATGAAATTTGAACAAAATCGGAGCACAACAAGTGAACATATGTATGAGCAACTTTTTTGTTTTCCGCACTATATGATCTAGTATAGGAATACAAGAAATGCTAGTTGATGAAATTTGAACAAAATCGAAGCACTATATGTACAAATATTGAGTTGTTGTATAGGAAACTTTTTTGTTTTCTCTTTTTACAGGCAACCTCAGCAATTGCGCTCTATTTCTTGAGCCTATTTTGGTTCGGAATCACAATACTATTGGTGGCAAAATAATTCAGCTTTAGCTCTTTTGTCGGCTTGTATGGATAGAGTATGGAATGTGTTGGAAATCCCCAAGGGTAGGTGAAAGCTATCCTGTCTGAAATTTATTTCTATTTTGTGGCTATTCAGAATGCTGCGCTTTGAGTGAGGCCTTTTGACAGACGAAACTTGCGCCTGTTTGTGGCAAGTTGTTAATGATGCGCTGCTATAATGCACCCACACACACACACACACACACACACACACACACACACACACACACACACACACACACACACCCAAACACACACACATACAGATTATGCGTATTAACATCTCTTCATTAAAAGTCATCTAAGCGTTGTTTAAGTTTGCGTGTGTTTTTTAGAATAGTCATTAAAATTAATGATGCATAATGTTGCAGACTGCAAAAAATGGCAACTTCTGCAACATCTTCTCCTGCCACAGTTGTTGTGCTTGTCTTTTATTTATTTATTTTTTGGCTCTAATGCCCAATAAACGTTGTTCTTGCTGGTTCGCTTTGGCATTCCATGAAATAAATGGAGCAAACGCCTGGGAAAGCCAACAAAAAAGCAAAAATGTTGAAAGACTGCAACGTTGACATTTGCAAGACGAGATACTCTAAAAAGAATTTGGATTCGCGTGCACTAAATGCAAACGCGGCTAAAACAGAACTCAACTCAAAACTCAAAACACAAAACTCAAAACTCAACATTCTCAGCTGCTGCCACGGATTCCAATTTGGTTATTAGGAGAAAGAAACGAAAGAAAAAAAATGCAATTTCAATTTGAAAACTGTGCCTCTCGTTGCGGACAGAAATAGTTGTTGGCCTCAGCCATATTTGGGCTTGTTATTTATAATTTTTGTCACCCCAAAATAAAGGAAGAAGCAACAACAACAATTTGTCAGGCTGCACAACATTCGACACTAATTGTTGTTGGCTATTTCTATCGCATCGATCGCTGCATGAATGTATCTAACAGATACATGGCACGACCCAGGCCGGCCCGTGATCACTGCCAGAAACGTTTAACATTTTCGTTTCATTTTGGCCAGAGAGTCGGAGAGATTTATACGTTATATTTGCTGGCTTAGCGGCTATTTGGCTCTCGGCTGACTCTTTGATTAAGATTTACTGCCGACAACAACAACAATCAGTACGGCCTGAAACAATGCGTCCCATTTGGCATCATTTATAACTGATAGCAAATATATTTACAGCCGACAACAACAACAACAGGAACAACAAGTAAGAATGCTATAGTCGAGTAAACCCGACTACAAAACTCCCTGTACCCAGGTCAAAAATTTCCGATCGCATCTACGTACACTTACACATACAAACACACATACACAAAAGACGCACACACACGAGCGACAGCTCGAGCGCAGCGCAAGCGAGGCATTCTAAGTGGTGGCTGTGCTTCTTCTTCCCCCCGCGCTGAAGCACTGAATCTTCTTTCGTTAATAACTTCCGTGTTTATTATCCGAACGACTTGAAATTTGGACAGTAGATTTAGAGTGACTAAAGTATTGCACATGTTAAATACTAAATCTATATCTTGAAAATTGTTACTGTACAACGGCTTTTATCAAATAGCGGGGAAACGGGGGGAGATATCTCAAATCTAAAAAAACTTGACCTGCTCCCGCTATACACGAACCTACATTCCAAATTTGGTGTCTCTAGCTCTTATAGTTGCTGAGATACTTGCGTTCATACATACGGACGGACAGACGGACAGACAGACGGACATGGCCAAATCGAAATCTCTTCTGATACTGATCAAGAATATATGTACTTTATAGGGTCGGAGATGTCTCCTTCTGCCTGTTACATACATTTGCACAGATTTTTACCCTTTTTACCCATTTTATGGGTACAGGGAGTAACAACAGGAACAACAACATTAAGAATTATTCCCACTGATTATTTAGCTGATGTTCTTTGAATATTATAGACAACAGTCTATAAATAGTAGTAGTTTTCAGTTTGCAGTTTTCTTCAAATATATTTCTACCTATTTTTGGTGTACTTTTTTTATTCTTACTTGGATAAACATTTGAAGTTTTGTCAGGTTTTCCTTAAATGCCAATTTTGGCATATTTTTTCTTTCTACACTCAGAAAAATAAATGTCGCCATACTTCTGTAGCCAAACTCATTTTTTGCTGAATTTAAGAAATATCTTTCTCAAATGTAGATATTATTTCTGGCTTTAAGGGTGACTCTTATTATATTATTTTCTGAATTCTAAGGCATTTATTTTTTCGGGTGTATAAAATCAAAAATGGTACAAGATTTATTCCAATTTCGGTTTTAGTTTTGAGCCTAACACGGCTTAGAATTACTCTCTTTGTGCCGCCATCTTTGTTATCTCTCTTTCTCTGGCTTAATTCTAATACCTTTTTTGGATGTTTATATATTTATACAAGCTTACAATTGATTCTCTTTTTTTTAGAGTGTAAATCACTTCACAAATATTACTAAAATATCTCAAGATCTTTCAAGCCTAAAGATTCTCATCAAAGCACATTTCTGTGGAAATAGAAAAACTTTCATATTGTTAGCTATTCCAAATACCCATAGAGTTATGTATCTATATCTGTATCTATAGATTCGATTAGCTGAACCTTACATAGATAATAGAGACTAAAAACCATATTACTTTTTACTAAAAATCTATCGCAACATCTTAGCAACTTAATATTGCTATGTTTTGAAGTTTGTAGAAGCTTAATTGCGTTTTCTTCTGGTTATATCTAAAGATTGGATTTATGGATTTTCTAAAAGGAAAAACTATTTTCAAGGAGAGGAAGCTCCATTAGTTTGCCTCTTCTTCTAAAAGATTTCATCTAAAAGCTGCCAAGGATAACTGTAGTTTTTTGTTTAAAACTGCAAGGATTACTTACAGCTTTTAAAAACATTGAAGGAACTACCTCAAGACCTCAGTCACTTAAAAAAAAACAAATTCAGTTTTGTAGAAAAGCGTTACTTTACATTTTTCTCAAAAAAGAAAGATTTTTATAGTTAGTTTCGTTGAGAACCTAAAGATCCTGCAGGAAACAACAATTTTGTTTCTCAAAAGAGAAGAGAGTTTCTGGATTTTCTAAGGATATTTCCCACGAATTTTGCACCTTTCTATGCTATTTTGTTATCTTGAGTACATACTCGTATAAAGTCCAGGGACTGTAATCATTATAAGTTTTATTTCAAAAATTACAAAATAATGATTATGTTTAATTATTTTAAAAAATGTTGTAGCATATAATTATTAATTTGGAGTTTTATTTTCTAGCTTACAAATAATGAGTATTGGTTGAATTGTAAAGTATAACTCAAAATTATTTATTATTTGGTGAAAGAATCTATAAAACTCATCAATTTTGAAATCAAGGTGGGAATGGATAGCTTATCCTTAAATGATTATGAAAATGTATTAGTCTATTTCCCGCTTTCTCAAAGTTACTATAGGTGAATGATTTTTTCGATTAAAAATTTTTTTTTAAAATAATTTTTTACGGTCCCTGATGATGACTTAAGAAAATGATCATTCATCACAATATCATGTATATTGGGTATATAATTTACTATTAGTCTCCCAGGGAACTCTACTTTTCTTATATACCAAAACAAATAACAAGTATCCTTTATAACAAATAAATCTATTTAAGCTCAAGACTATAAGGAATAGAAATATTAGTAGTAAGTCTTTTTATAAATAAAGCACTGATTGGGACACATAAAGGATTCTAAAAAACCAGGCCCAGTTGATTTTAGCTTCCATTAACATTTGCAAGCCCAATAAAATGGGAAATATAGTAACTCAATCAAAACTTTACAAATATCACAAGAAGCACTTAAAATATCCGTTAAGTTTTCAAAAACAATTGAAACAAGTTTTATTTTAAAGCAACACAAAGGAAATATGAATAAATATATGATTCATATTTCGAAAATGGTTCTATACTATATGCAGACTGATATTCATATTCACTGATATGTTCCTATTTATATGTGCTTTGAAATATTAAACTGATCACGTAATGTTTATGTTAATGAAATTGCAATTTTAATTATAGGAAAAAGTTTGGGAAAACTTGGAGTCAGCAGTAGCTACAAATATAGTATAGATCATAATTATGGGAACTTCTCAAGATACGGTAACTTTTTGGAAAGGAAAATTTTCAGAACATCGAAAGTTAAGGCTGATTCAACGCAGGATGAAAATTGTAGACAAGGCTATAGGAAGCTGAGAAAAACCAGAAGAATTCTCTATAAAACGAACTTTCCAGAAATGCACTGTTTGGTTTTGAATATCACTGCACTAAAAGCGAACCAGGACAAGGACAAGACGAGCTGAAGGACAATGCGAAAGCAATTGAGGATCAAGGATCCTCCACAACACTCCAAAAGCTGCGCTGCCATAATAATGTCCTTAAATATTATTCGTTTTGTTTTGTTTTTTCCAAATGCACAATCAAATAAAACACAAAATATTGAAAAATAAGCACAATTTGAAAAATTTTGGTTCAATTTGGTTTTTGTTTTTTGCACACAATGCGTTTATTGTTGGCTTACTCAAAAAACAAGGAAAAAAATCGCGTAGAATTTTTCAAAAATGAAATTAGTTTGAAAAATTATTGAAATTAGCCGTCGTTGGGTACGTTGAGTGGTTGCACACGCGCCACAGTCGAAGTTGCTGTTGCAGTTGCAGTCACAGTGGCAGTAGCAGTCACAGTAGCAGTCACAGTGGCAGTCACAGTTACAGTCACAGTTACAGTCGCTGTCGCAGCACAACGTAACGCACACGCAAACGCTTCAAATTGAACTGACGCCGCTGTATAGCAGCCAGCGCCGGCATCGACTCGCCCAGCAGCGGCCCAAGCGCTGCGCCCAGCTGCAGCAGCGTTGAGGAGGCGCCAAGCGACGACAACAGCAATAACAACAACAACGACAACAACGACAGCAACAGCGACAGCGACATCGACACGACAAGCAGCCACGAAGGCGCGCACGATTCGTTAGCACGGCCTCGGCTCTGGACTGAAAGCCCAAGCGGCTTGCGCTGCCCATTGTCGTGCCATCGTCTGCCGTTCGTCGTTTGCCGTTCGGCAAATGGTGCTCAGCCATCGGCTACACAGCACACGAAGCTCGGGCAGCGGCGTTTGGGGTTTGTGGGTGAGCGCGGGTGGTCGGCCGGCCGTCCGCAACGGTTCAGCAAGCACAGCCAACCAGGTTGCTTGGCATTGGCAACATTTGCTGCCAAAGGGCTAAATGCCAGCAACATGTTGCCAGCGCCAGTCAACATTCTGCGCGCGTTTTTATGTTGCGCCTGCGCCAGCCGTTTGATACTTGCATCAACAGGCTCAAGGCTTAAACATAATTGAGACACAATAAGCAACAACAACAACAGCAACTAACAATCAGCAGAAGCAGCAACAACAAGCATTGCAGCCGCAGCAGCGCCAGCGGCAGCAGCAGCAGCAACAACAACGAAAGTTGTTTTTCATATGCGCCAAGCTCATCAGACATGCAGAACTCCCCTGTTGCCGCTGCTGTGGGTGGGCGGGGGGGTTTATATGTATGTACATTGTTTGCTGTTATGATTTTTATGATTTTTAACAACACTCTTTGCTGATTGTTGTTGTTGTTGTTGCTGTTGTTGTCTTGCACCCGTTGCCTTAATTTTTGCGCCCTTTTTTTATACTTTTGGCTTGAAGTGTGAAAAGAAAAGCGCTGGCTGGCAAATTCAATTTGCATATGTGGTCCCCAGTCAGTGTGTGTGTGTGTGTATGTGTGTGTGTGTGTGGGTGTATCTCCATGCAGCATTCAAAGCTGCAGCCATTTAACGCAGCGCAGCTAGCCAGTTGCTAATTGAGTGTTGCTGTTGTTGTTGTTCTTGTTGCTGAAGAGTCGCTGAGTGCTTGCAACGGGCTGCGGGGCATGTTGTTTTGTGGGCCAAAAGTGCAAGTGGTAATTGCAAAAGGCATCGATGCCAAACAATTATGCATGCACAGAAATATTTAATCAAGGGCCCAAGCAACATGCAACCGCAGCAACCTCAAACAACAACAACAACAAACAAAAAAGCTGAAAATTGAGTAGCTAATGCCCTCCCCGCTGCCTACACATAGATACACAACGCCCAGGCACACTCCAGGGCAACTTTTAGTTAACCAAATGATATACATACTATATGTCATACATACATACATACAAACATATGTATTATGTGTGTGTGTGTGTGTGCTTATAACATAATTAAAATATAGCGGCACTCAAGTACAGCAGCAACAATAGCAACAGCAACAACAACAACAACAACAACAACAACAACAACAACAACAACAACAACTGCAGCTGCAGCAAATGACGCACTTTCGAAATAGCAACAACAACAACAAGGAACGCTTCAAATTTCACAAAAACACTGAAAATGCTCCAGAACTCGTCATATGGAAATCCAAGCACATTTTGCTCCCCACCTCCCTAACACTGCCCCTACCCTCCCCCCACAACAGCCTTAAGAGCTCAAAGATTTTTCTCCACTCAGCACAAACATACATAAGTGTGTATGTACATACATAAACATACATAAGTACATGTATCGTATATCATTAACAGTTTCAATTGCAATTATAATTGGGCAAAACTGCAATCTCTCAATGCAAACATCTAACATATTATTTACTTAAAGTCTTGAATAGTATTGAATTGAATTCTGTTACAAATTATAGACAATTTTATGAAGCTCTCCTGAATTGGTGAATCTGATGACGATTATTTAACCAAATTCATCATTTGAGCATAGGACTGAGTCTTTAACAAGATAATAATTAGTAACAGGGAAACAGAAAACACAGTAATATAAACAAGTAAGAACGTTGCAGTCGGACGTAGCCGACAGCAGAATACTCTGTTCCCGGTTTTTGATGCGAATCTGTTAGGAATCTCAACATTAGTCTGTATGCCAAATTTGGTGACTATAGGTTTACAAATGTGGAAGCTGCAGGTTTTTCCAAAATTGTGTGGAAGGTGGTGGGTGTGGTGAGTCGATCTCGACACTTCATAAATTGAGGGTATACACCAACATGTGTACCAAGTTTGGGTGCTCTAGCTTCAAGGGTGTGGTAAAACATTGCGTTCATACGGACAGACGGACATTCTTTTTCCCTTTGGGAACGGAGTATAAAAGTTCATAATGAAAGAGAATTAATACATGAAAAAGGACTACAACCTTGTTGCTAGGACTAGGACATTGTTCCAATGATTTTATTTATTTTAAGTTCAACAGAAAAGTTCAATAATAAAACTAATTTTCCAGATCATTTCTTCTTAAAAATACAACTTTTTCTTGAGTTTTTTTTTCAGATACGAAAAATACCAAAAAAAAAAACCAAATCCAATATTTTTCCAGACGTCAAAAAACTAATAAAAATACCACAAGTCCTAAATTCGGAATTTTTGACATTTTTGCCATGTCTGGAAAAATGAATTTGAGCTTCTTTTTTTTTTTGGTATTCTTCGCATCTGAAAAATACTTAAAAGTTACTAAATAACACGTTCTTCAGAATTCTCAAAATTTTCAGATATTTTTTGAGCCCAATACTTCAAATAATACAAAATAATAATGCAGTATTTATTTGATACAGATTTGAGTTTTATTTTTTGCAAAAAGATAAGAACAAGAAGTCTATAGACATTGGTTATTTATAAATAAATCAATAAATTTCATTTTAATGGGTCATAAGGTTAGGAATTGAATTGTTGTAATTGTATTTATGTTGATTATGGAGCTTACATACCAAATTTCAGAACTATAGATAACATACTTTCTTGGTTAAGACAACGAACCACTTTTGAATCGGTATATTAAAGAGACAGAGACAACGTGATGTAAAGTACTGCAGCCAAGTATTTGAATTTCGAAATATCCTTAAATTCGTTGATCTTTGGATTTCTAGCTCTCATTTTTTGGAAACCAATTGAATGCATTCTTTCATACGATACGTATCAAATATTTTTTGGATAAAGTTTCAAGCTGAGTATTTCTTATCACTTCTATTGATTATTGAATGTTACGCCTAACATCTGGTTTGAGGAACCGAATGTTGTGTCATTAGATCATTAAAAAACTGTTGAAATATTGAAATATGTATGTCAATTGAAAATTTGACAATATCCAGATCCAATTCAATGTAACATAAAATTGCGTACCAAGCGTTTTCATAGCTAAGATAGAAATAGATTTATATATACTAGGATTATTTAATAAATGATTGTATTACAACAAGAATTGGGCTTAACCAGGTTAACTGGTTGTGGTGAAAATAAATGCACGAAATCCAATAACAAAGTTATGCGCAAAATTGAACAAAATTTAGCAATTCAGGCTGCCAAAGAGATTCAACTGGCGATTTGGCTTTAATCGCGTTGCCAACTACTTTATTAATTATGCATAAATGTAACCTGATCTTTTGGTTAGGTGTGTTATTTTAGCGAGACAAGAGTTAATTAGAGAGTTGGGCAGGTTTTTGCAAGAAGAGTGAGTGCATACCACCCACTTAGCTGAAATTTAACTTTGTTATCACTTAATCCAATTAAGCGGACGTCGTGAGCACCCAATATACAATGAGATTGTGGACCGTATCAAAAAAAGAGTTATGGCCAATAAAAAGTAGATACTTCTAAGTATACATAGTATATCATGTTTGGGTTTAACAGTGTGAAGATATTGCCTGGGCATATCTTCAAACAGTTCCACAACGGTTCCGCTCCAGTTACTTTGAGTTTCAGTTGCATGGCGCCAAATGAAGACCCCCTTTCAGCTCCATGTTCAACAACAACAAGTCAAGTGTCGAAAATTCATTAAATTTGCAAGGACACAACTTTGGACAGTGTTCTCCATGTGTGTGTGTGTGTGTATGGTGTGTGTGTGTGGGAGTATTTTTTGTGACCTCTGACATTGCATTTAATCTCGTTGACAGCACTTAACACGCCCCCGAGTAGTAAAAGCGGCGACGCCCGGCAAAAATAAAAGCTCAGTTCAACTAGCGGCGCTTAGGGGGGATTGGGGTGAACTGGGGTGTGTGTGTGTTGGTTATTGTTGTTGCTGTTGTTGAGCGGAGACTGCGAGCGGATTATTTAAGTTTATAATACGCTTAGGGGTAATTTTAATCTGTTGCAAATTGTTTTTGTTGCTGTTGCCCGCACGACGCAACAATCGACAGAGCGCCGCCCCCGTAACCCCGTAGCATCCACCTCCCCGGTGCCGACCCAATGCCAAAATCACCATCCATAAAACATCTTTTTGCATTGCCGTTGTAGTTCGTTGTTTCTCCTCCATCGTTTTTTGTTTTTTCTTCTTTTTTTTTGTGGCATATGCGTGCTCGCATTTTGTGGCATATTTCATAGATATGTATATTGTAATCCACATGTGCGTGGTGGCGCACGGAGGAGGAGGTCTGGAGTGGCAGCAGGGGGTGTTGTGCTGAGCAACTGTGGTCTGTGATTTGAATTTTTGGTTTCGGTTTTGGTTTTGGCGCTGCAGCTCCATGGGTCGTTTCATTAGGCGACGGTGGGCGGGGCCGTTTGGGGAGCAATTGTAATTTCACTTTTTGAAATGGGTTTGCTTTATATTTTTTGTAATTTACTCGGCGAGCGCTAAGCGGGTGTATGGTCAGGGTCAGCAGCAGTGCTTTTGAGAGACTTTTAAGGACCTCGATCGTAGCCTGTTTGCTGAATTTAAGTAGAATCGCTGGAAACGTTACGGAAAGAGACGATTGGGAACTGTAGAGAGGAGCCAAGGGATTTCAATTGAGACGACGACTGTTGAAACGTTTGAATATCGAAACGGTACAATGGGATTGAAACATTAAGTAATAGTAAAGAGTAACTGCTATGTGAGCAGCAGCCCATTTTCAGAATGTTTCATTCCAGCATGTTTCATGAAGCAATGTCACCAGAAGAATCAAGTATGGACTAAAAACAATGGAATTGAAACATTGGACAAAAGTAGAAGAAAACTCAAACGTGAGCAACGTTAGCTATGTATCAGGCTCATTTCCCACATGTTTCATTCCACCGTTCCGTGTAGAAATGTAAGCGTAGGAAAGAAAGTGTGATTTATTAACTTGAAAATCTAATTGAGACTGTTGTAACGAGTTGGTATGCAGTGAATGGAGCAGTGAATGGATCCTTGAATATCAAAATGGAACAACGGAAATGAAACATTAGTAAAAATTAGGCGGCAACTCAACTGTGAGCAATGTTAGCTGTGTAACGGGCCCATTTTCACAATGTTCCATTCCACCGTTCCGCGAAGAAATGTAATCGTAAGAAAGAAAGTGTGAACTGAAGCTTGAAAATCAAATTGAGACTGTTAAATGGTAAACAATGGTAAACAATTAAACATTTCCGAAACGGAAATGCTGGAATTGAAATGCTGGGAAAATGTATAAGGCATCCTCAATTACAAACTCGTACAAACTCGTATAATTAGCCATAACCCAATGTCCTTGGGGGACGTGCTAACCTGATGATGTACAGGCCATTCTATTTTCCACATTGTTTCATGCCATCGTTCCGTTTAAGCGGAACAGTTCTGTATGCGCTGGCATGCAGCCACCTCAGGTCGTAAAAACAAAAACATTATGATTTGTAATTTCTTTGGGCTCTTGAGAAATAGAAACATTTGGAAGTACGCACAATTTGCAGCAGAGCGGCACGTACATTTATGATTTTTAAAATCCGTGCAATCGATTCTCATAAGTGGGCTACAATTTTGCAATATTTGGAAAATAGTTAAACGGCAAATGTTTGGTAATTACAATAAACGTATTCGAGTATCGAAATGTTCAAATACCAAATACTTTTTGGAGCAGCACGTTGCCCGCCGTTTATGAGATCAGCAATCGCCGCTGACATCACGCAAAACACACAAAAATTAAAATTATTTAAAATTAATTGAGACGAAAGGAAACCCAAGACTGCCAGGCTAAATAAAGAAAACTACTTCAATCGAAATAAACATTTGATAGCAAAAGTAATGGCAAACAAATTCAAATCGATTGAAATACAAAGGAAAAAAAATAATAATAATAAATAATAAAAGATGGTAAACTCACCCTGGAATTCTGGTTTGGGTTCGGAATCGGGTTGGGGCTCCGGCTCTGGCTCGGGCTCCGGCTCGGGCTCTTCTTCGGGCTCCGGCTCGGGCTCCGGCTCCGGCTCCGGCTCCGGCTGGCGATCATCTCCTTCAGTCGGACAGCCAGCCTCGTCTGTCTGATCGCCACACTGAATCTCGCCATCGCAACGGAAACTGAGCGACAGGCACTGATCGTCGCATTTGAATTGATCATCATTGCAAACTAAGTAGAAGGCAAAAAGCGCAACGCAAAATGAATGCAAAGGAAAATAAACATTTCAAATATCTTAAATGGTTTTCAAATAGCTGATGAAACAAAGTTGCGATGAGCGTGTGTCAGATAGTTCCAGATATAGCTATATACATAGTATACACAATGTACATATTGAAAGTGGTATATCTGATCTCAAATAGCTGATGAGGGATTGAGTTAATTGCAGATCATATCATATGATACTTTTGGGTTAATGGCACGAATATGAGAATTTTTAGTTGGCGATCGATTTGGTATGAGCTTATATCATTATCTATAGCATTCATTACCCAATGGGCAATCCTCCTCATCTTCGCCATTCGGGCAGTCACGCTTGCCATCGCATTTCATTTCATCGCAGACTCTCTTGTCGCTGCGGTGGCAGAAGAATGTTGAATCGCCGCGACAATCTTCTGGTTCTCCAGAGCCATCCTCTCCTTCATAGGGTTGTGTCGTTTCAGGGGCGGTGGGATCTAAGTTGTGTTTTTGGGTGTGTGCAGGGAAGGCACAAAAGAAATTAACAGTCTTGTAAACAAAAATTGTAGAGCAACAAACAACAAACAATAAAACAGCTCAAAACGGGTGAGGGAGAGAGAGAGTTTGAGAGCGAGAGTGGTGGAAAGAGACACATAGAACACAAAGAGAAAATATGTAGTAAAGGAGGGAGAAACGCACAAACTACAAATGAGGCATGTAGTATGAATGTTTGTATGTAGTAGATGTGGAACAAATGGAATGATCATCACAGGATGGATACGAGACGCGAAAAACGAGTGAAAGAGACGAGAGATACATACGAGTACACAAAACACATGAGCTCGACGGCGCAGTGTATTAAAGAGAGCACAACGCTGTACAATGAGAGGGCATGTGTGAGTCTAAGAGAAAAGACAGATCGCTTTGCTTGTGGGTAAGCGATAGAGAGCAAGAGCGAGGGAGAGAGAGAGAGAGAGAGAGAGAAAGTGTACTGTAAGTAGGTTAATCACTTGGACAGGCACGCTAGTAAGTATATTAACATGCATGTTATATTTCAGATTGTTCATCTTTCTGTGCGTGTGCGTTCTTGTGCGTGTGTGCGTGTGTGTGTGTGTGTGTGTGTGTGTCGGTGTGTGTTTGTGTGTGTAGGTGTGTGAGTGTGTATATGTGTGTGTTAGTGTGCGTATTTATGGGTTATATCCGGTTATCGAAGTCGATACACCCGAGCCAACACGGTGTTATTTTAGAGTAGACATAATTCCCCGTAGTTGAGGTCAATTTAAAACAAACCAGTCCACGTTGGTATCCTTTTGCAAACTTCTCCAAAGCATTGTACGTTATTCTGGTTACGCGACCTGCACATTTCATCATTCTCATCGGAAGCATCCTCACAGTCGACTCTACCATTGCAAATATCGTAGCAGGGTATATTTGGAACGGAACCGGTTTCGCACAGGAAACTATCATCGACCGCTTGGCATTGATTGAACTTATTTTCCCTTACCACCTCCGTGGTAGTTTGTGGTGGAACATTTTGATTACGATTCTCACAAAGCTCGGGATTCTCATCGGAGCCATCGTCGCAGTCGTATCTGCCATCGCAAATGTTGAAGCAGGGGGTGCTCAATTTGTCACCACTTTCGCACTGGAAGTCATCATCGTCCGTCAGACATCCAGCGAAATTTGATAAACGTTTCTTGTGCAAATGTCGATCACACATTTCCTGATTCTCATCGGATCCATCCTCGCAATTGTTTTCCCCATTGCAAATTTCATCGCAATATATAGTATAAGGACTGCCGCTGATGCATACAAAAGTACCGTCCGGTGAACTGCACTGATCATCATCCCCATCAGGGTCCGTATCACCATCACCCTCAGCATCCACATCCACATCCCCATCGCCATCAGCATCACCATCATTATTCTCATCATTGTCAACATCAGCATCCGCATCAGCATCAGCATCATTATCACCATCACCCTCATCTTCCTCGTCAGGGTAGCTGGGGGATGCTGGGGTTCTGGCTGCATAAGGATTTGGTTGACGTAATAAACGTCGCCGGCACATCTCCTCACTCTCATCGGAGCCATCCTCACAGTCGGGCCTCCGATTGCAGGTATTGTAACAGGGCACCCTGGCGATTTCCCCACTGTCGCATACAAATGCATCCTTGTCAAATGTCCTTGGGTTGCTGCATTGTTCTGTTGTGTGCGTGCGTGAATTAAAGATAAACAAGCTTGCGCGTGTGTGTGTGTGTGGTGCGTGTGTATGTGTGTGTGTGTGGTGTGTGTGTGTGTGTGTGTATGAAATAGTGTGTGTACTTTAGCTATCAGTATTAACAATGTTAGCTTCTAAATGGGCTCTACTTGAGAAAGCTCTGTAGTAATCGGGCTTAAAGCTTACAAATTAACAGTTAAAAGCCTAAAGAGCAGCGCTTAAAGCTCACAATTAACGGTTGAAAGCTTTTGCGTTCTCCAACACCAGAGCAGTCAATGAAGTATATTGACCGTGCATATGGTCATGTACTATATATACGAGTAGTAGGCTCGTAGTATTTGGAAATGGGGAAATGAGTTAGTTTGGTTCTACACTTACCCTGAATTAAACTGAAATAGAAATCATCGTCAAAGGAAGCACTCTGATTGCCAATGCGGTGATAGGTCTTAAGCTGATTGCGCAGCTTCTCCCCGAAGTCGTGAGCATTGGGGGGTAACTCCAGGTTAACAATCGCATGGACCTTATAGAGATCGCTTGTGGGCCTGCCAGATGGTAAAGTGTGTAAGAAACATTCGTAAGATTTGAATGAATTCGGGTCACTTACTCCACTTGCAACAGTGTGCTACGGAGATCCATTTCATCGTCATCACCCGCATAGCTGCGCCGGAAGAGTTCGTGGAGGCCAGCGCTAATCTCCTCGGTGAGATTGTGGAACTGTTCGCTGTTTTTGTCATCATAGTAGTTCTGGTGCGGCTCATTGACGGTGAAGCGAGTGCGGACTGTGGAACATATTCATATTCAGTTGGGATAACAATCATAAAGCTTTCCGACTTTTCACTTACATAGAATGAGCTCGAGGCCATCGCTGCCGGAACCCAACTCAGTCTCGTCTTCGTATGTGGCACGTTTCCGGGGCAGTGCACGATCCGGTCGCTTTGCCAATAACCTCTTCTTTGTGGCTGGCTTCTTCTGGCGCTTCTGTCTATGTTGCACATCCTTGCTGCCAAAGAGCCGGGTCAGCTCACGGCGCACGCGTTTCATACCCTGATTGAACCAGTTGCTCTCCATATCTGAGTCATCATCGGTCAGGGGCACGTTCGCTGACAGGCTGTTGGATCCTGTATATGGTGTCTGATCATCGAGTGCAAAGAACACATTGTCATTGTCGTCCAGGCTTGAGATTTGCTGCAAATGCAAAAAAAAAGTTTCAAATCAAATTCATTTCTTTTTTATATGGAAAGGTTTTTATTTTATCTTATTTTTATTTTATATTAAAGATAATGTGATTAGCTTAAAAATACAACCAAAAATCTTTACAAAATTCAACAAAATTATCAACGATATTCTCAACCTAAATTTGATTAAGAAATATTAAGTTGCTAAAATGTAAAATGTTGCTAAAATGGCTATTCAAACTAACTAGTTAAACCAAATTCCTTAATATGTTTGAATATACATTCTTAACCAAAAATCTGTGTATAACACTCAAGGCCATACTAGCTCCAAGTATGTTTTACGCTATTCAAGTGTTTGGAATTGCAGCCAAGACACAGCTAAACATTGAGGAAAAACTCAGGGGCTCCTTGGTACATGAGAACCAGGGATATTGAACGAGACCTGAATGTTCCTCTGATAGGTGACAGAATGCAAAGTATAGCAGGAAGATACACGAAGAGATTATCATTCCATCCAAACCGTCTTGCTAGACGGCTGAGCAACTTCGGGCTGAGAGCCAGGAGAAGACTTGAGCTTCATCACCCTCAAGACCTTCTCCTTGACCATTAGGTCATATTATATCTTTCTATTTTATCCTATTTCCCTTTATATTAATAGCTCTTAACTTCTAATTATTACTCCAAAATCCTTTGCATAATGTGAATAGCTGTGTATAATATCTTAGTTCATCTAGACATAGTTTCATTCTTTTCATTTAACAGTAACTTAAGTTGCCATAAAAGGTAATTGTATTCAACCCAAACTTATATTTCAATAACTAAAAAATTAAAAAAAAAATAAAAGTGTATAAAACTGAGGTTAAAAATTCAAATGAAGATTAGGATTAAAACATTATTTTATGTAGTGGCTGTAATAATTTTGACAATCAATTCTTAGTACATCAATTTTTTAATTAAAAATTTGTATATGTTACAAGCATTTTAAGATTATTTTATTTAATTGTTGTAATAATTTTTACAATCAATTTTTAATATTTCAATTTTTCAATTGAAAATTTGAATATGTTAAAAACATTTTAAAAACGTTGCATTTTATTTTGTTTCTTCTATTTTTTCATTTTATTAGTTCTGCAGCGTGTTAATATGGAAAAGCTTAAAAGCTCTTTATGGGTTGCGTTCCATGCTAAGCTCGTGGCTGTACAGTTGTGCAGGAACTGGGCCGCAGCAATGAGCTTTTTAGCGCTGTTAGACTTAACAGCAATCAAAAGCTTGTCGCTGTGGCATTTGCAGTGTGTTGAGTTTCCTTTTCCACCATTCTGTTAATTTTATCTGTTTGTCGAGTCTTATGATAAAACTTTTATCAGTTCAAACATATTTAGAATGCGATTTAAGCTTAATTAAACCAATGAAAATATGTTGATTTTGCTTCTTCTTCTATATACTATTATGTGACTGTCAAACTGTAGGTAACAAGTCATCAGAACAACTTTCGGGTGTAAAAATATCGATTACTTCACAATGAAAAAGACTATCTTGATCGAGGTTTTAACGATTGTTCGATTATATTCTTTGCTCGGTGCGATCAAATCAATATAATATATATATAAGTGAAAGAACGTAGTATACATAGCCTAATAATATTCTTATATATATAACCTTATTATACAATAGTATTTATTAACAGAACTAAAACATTTATCTCATGCTGAAATCATTGAATATTTGCATAGAAACCTTGCTTTCTTTTTCTATTTTTTCAGTCAAGGCTCATAGAAATAATATCTTCAAATACATCGTTTTGTTTTATGTTTCTAGTTGAATCAAGAAAAAAAACATCTTTTAAATTTTACATCCCAAATTTCTACATATTTCTTGCAACTATGTCTTATATTTTGTAGCAATTTCAAAAGATTCCGAGTTGATTACTCTAAATGTGACCTATTTTTTCAAAACATTTCTCTGCTGCTGCTGCTGCTGATCGATTTATTGCTGTCTTACACACAAAACTACTAACAACAACAAGAAGAACATCAGTCGGGCAGCTATATGTAATTGAGAATTGATTTCAAGTGTCAATATTTTTATTACCATTTACTTAAAGCATTGATTTTTGATTTCTCCTTTGCTTCCGCCCCGTCCTCAGCACCAGGGGCTTATAAAAGGGTCACAGAGGGTTAAGGGAAACAAATTTGAATTTAAGGCGAAATTTCAATTGATATATACATGTTTACTGGATATTTGGCATCCGATAAGATATTAGCGCCTCAATCTGGTATTTCTTTTTACCCAACAATATTTCGACTTTGAGCATCGTTTTTACTCCCTGTACCCATAAAATGAGTAAAAAGGGGGTACTAAATCTGTGCAAATGTATGTAACAGGCAGAAGGAGACATCTCCGACCCTATAAAGTATATATATTCTCGATCAGTATCAAAAGAGATTTCGATTTGGCCATGTCCGTCTGTCTGTCCGTCTGTCCGTCCGTATGTATGAACGCAAGTATCTCAGCAACTATAAGAGCTAGAGACACCAAATTTGGAATGAAGGTTCGTGCTAGAGCAGGTCAAGTTTATTTTAGATTTGAGATATTTCCCCCGTTTCCCCGCTTTTCGATAAAAGCCGTTGTACAGTAACAATTTTCAATATATAGATTTGGGATTTAACGTGTACAATACTTTAGTCACTCCTAATCTACTGTCAAAATTTCAAGTCGATCGGATAACAAACACGGAAGTTATTCAACAAACAAGATTCAGTGCTGGAGCGCGGGGGGAACAAGCAGCACAGCTACCACTTAAAATGCCTCGCTTGCTCTGTCGCGTGCGCTGTCGCTCGTGTGTGTGCGTCTTTTGTGTATGTGTGTGTGTGTGTGTAAGTGTACGTAGATGTGATCGGAAACTTTTGACCTGGGTACAGGGGTTTTTTAGTCGGGTATACTCGACTATACCATTCTTACTTGTTGTTCAAGAATTCTTGATGAATTTCGAATCCATAAGCTTGGAAACTTTGAGCATGATCGAGTATACACAAAATACGTTCATATATGTATGTATGTATGTATATAATAGCCCCCCTCTGAAGGAAATCCTAGGTGCGCCACTGCTCATCACCCCCCGCTCAAGTGTGCTACGTCATATTTCAATCGCCCTATGATAAGTGCAATGTCCAAGCAACATATTTATGTTGAACAAACCGAAAAACTCTTTGATCTTATCGGTCTGCCTTAAATAGAGTTGAAGATTGAAGAAGCAAGCGTTCTGAAACCCAATCCAATTAGATATATAAGAAACTATAATAATGCCATGCAAAATTAAGTTTGAGTTTGAATAGTTAAAGCTTCGCAGCCAACTTAACAGGGACAACAAGTTATGCGATGTTGCCAGATCGCTGGACTATTATGTATTGATATTTGAATGCAATTCAACAGGAAACTATATTGTTAGTAACAAATAGCTTCTATATTAATATACTAAGCTGAACGCCCCGATGATACTGCTTAGTTAATTCCCAATTACCTTATAGTTTTAATTTTGAGTTAATAATAAATTAAATAACCATTAATATATATTCGATTATATATCGAATGCTTACATATTAAGATATAAGATAAATAAGTAACAAAATGTATTGTTTTAATTAAATAAGTACCAAGATTTCATTGGCTTAAAATTAGTAGGTGCTGTATTAATTCAAGACAGAACTGAGCTCAATTTCAAGAACTATTTGTTCTTATTTAAAGCCTTAAGATTCTCGAAATAGGAATAAAATAGGTTTACTTTCAAGATTCTTAGTTCCTACATTAAGCAGTTTAATTCTTGATTCCTGACTGTATTGAGTCAGACTGAATTTGAGTCATTGTTAACAATATCTTATGCTTACTTTGAGTGTTAAAAGTTTTGATTTGAGATTATTAAGAACTTAAATTTAGGACAGAAACTAATACGTACACAACATAATCGAAAATGTTCTTTAAATATCTCAAAAAACTCTTAAGTTCACGAATTTCGCGTTAAAAAAAATCGTTCTTGATATAACAATTCTGTGCTCATAATAAGGTTTTTCGAGCTTGGTCGGATTTGTACTTATTTTGAGTACAGAATACTTGATTCTTTTCTCTGAGTGTAGATATATGTAATAGAAAAGTAGATTGTGTGAAAAAACACATCATTTTGCAGGTTATTTATTTGATGAAATGGAGTCAGTTTAAGTGAACGAACCAGTTCAGAGCTGTGCTAAATCGTGCATAAACAAGAACTTTGATACCTTTATAACTGTTTCTTTTATATGTTTTCCTTTTGTTCATAGATTGTGCGTCTATTCTATATCTTCACCTATATCTTTTATCTATATATTTCTCTATGGCAGCTTGGGGCTTGGGAGTTTATGAAATGTGGGCCAAATGTGCATTGAAGACCCCCCCACCCCCACCACCATACACACTCGTTGATAATGGACGATAAGGTTTCCTGATAATGCCGAACAGCATGTTGGGGCGGCAGGCAGAGAGGGTGTGCGAGGAAAGGCATTTTCCAAGTTATCAATTCGTCAATTAGATCTTGTGGCAATTCTCAGGCCAAACGAAATTGAAAAGGAAAGAAAAGCAGAAAAGCAGAAATACAGGAAAACAGGAAATGGAGCACTTGAATTTCTGCTGAAATTTATCAATAAAGATTGCCCAAAAATAAACAAAGAAGAAAAGAAACAAAACAACCAACTAAAAACAACAACAACAACAAAAAGTTGAACAAACTTTTGCGGCAATTTTTCTCATGCCTTTCGCTTGTTTTTGTTTTTGTTGTCATTTTGTTTGTCTGCTTTGTGGTTGCCTTTAACGTTGTCTACGCTGCGTCTGCGTCGGCGTCGGCGTCGGCGTCTGCGACACTGTCTGGACCCAAATTGAAGACACGCGGGACGTGTGGGGGGAGGCGCTGCTGTATCGATATCAACTTGGTAATAGACAAGGGCCGCAACGGGGGCGGGGACGGTGACGGTTGCTGGCTTATAAAAGTGCATAGTCACGTGTCGCGTCTTTCAACTTATGTTTTCTTTTGCCAAGTTTGTTCTGTTGTTGTATTGAAAGTGTTTCGATTTTGATTTGCTTTTCTATATAATAAGACTCCCCACAAACGAGTACTTTTCCAGAGCGGAAAATACTCATTTGATGCTCGTAACTGTCATCTCCAAAAGAGCTTGAACAAAAGCATTGAGAATCCTCCTGAGATTATCAATTATCGATATTTATCGATGAAATGCAATCAAAACCATGCAGTGTTCGTAATACCATTGAGAAACCCCCCAAGATTGTTCAATTATAAAAAGTATCGATAGGTAGTTATCGAGATTTATCGATGAAATGCACTAAAACCATGCAGTGTTCGTAATTCCATTGAGAATCCACCCGAGATTGTTCAATTATCAATAGTAACGATCGATAGTTATCGATAAAGTGGACTACCAACATGTAGTGTTCGTCATACAATTGAAAATCACCTGAGATTGTTCAATTATCAATCGTACCGATCACTAGTTATCGATACTATCGATAAAGTGCACTAACAACATGTGGTGTTCGTCATACAACTAAGAATCCGCCACAGATTGTTCAATAGTCTCTAGTATCGATCGATATTTATCGATAGTTGTCGATGGCATCGATTAAATGTAATAAAAACATGTAGTGTTGGTAATAGGGCCTTTAAAATATCGATTAATCCATTATAATCGATTATTTCAACACGAAAAAGTGCTCTTATCGATGTCTTAGGCTTGCTACAATTATTCGATCAACGATGTCTTCGCTTATTCTTTGCACGGTATTATCATCATAAAGAACAAGTAACCAAATACTTTAGATCCTTAGAAACTACTAGTATTACTAAGTAGTAATATTTATTGGTGTTTTTTTAAATGTTTAGAATTGATTAGAACAATTCAAGAGCTTATAATATAACCTTAAACTCGTACAATAAGAACGCTGATTTAAATAAAGAGATCTGTCAGTTGAGATCTGAAGATCCAGATCAGGCTCATAATATTAAAAAAAGAAGAGCTCATAATACTTTTAAGCAACGCTGGTCATGGAGAAGCAACTTTTACGAAACAAATCAAGTTTTACTCATTCTGAAGGCGAAAATGAAGAAACTACTATATTAAGCTATAATATCAGACAATTTATAACTTAATTAAAACTACAATATGCTGTTGAAATTAAAATGCTAGTTTGCATTTGGATTGCGCACATATTCGAGTCTAACTACTTCAATTTTCAGCTCTATTTGTTGAAATAAACAATATTGTATTCAGAATTAATTGGGTCTTTGAAAAGAATTGGTCCAGAGCAACATTTGTGTGTATAAAGGAGGAAAAAATACAGTAAAAAAAATAGTTAAGGAAAACAAAGAATTTCAGATTGAGGAGCTAATATTAAGTAATTAATTAAATATATTCATTTGAAGGCACATTCTAATCTATTGCCTTTTAAGTTTTGTATAGTTCATCTAAATGTGTAATCCCTATAGAGCATTAGCTGTTAACAAGCCCATAACTTGGAGCTTGGAGCTACTATATTAGAATTGTAAGCATGCAGAATTCCTATGGCTGTGTACTTTCAGAAATACTTTCAATTCTAATCCTCTTTATTTAAGTTATTTAAGATATGTGTATTTAAGACTTATATACATTTATGAGCATGATGAACAATAGCAGGCACTGTTTGCTCTGCTCTACTCCAAATTCCAATCTTTGACACCTCAATGATCACTTGAATCGCACGAGAACAATGCAAATTCCCAATTTATAAAGATATAAAGCAAGTGGCTTTCAATTGGCACAGATTTCAGTGTTTATTGTTATTAAGCAGGCTGCATTGGGTAAACAGTAGCTGTCAAACTGTGCACCACACACCACAGCCAGCCACCAGCCACCAGCCACCAGCCACCAGCCACCCACGCAGCGAAATGAATTATTATTGCATATTACGCATACGCAGCGTTGAACAAACGAAAATATTTGCATTGTGCGTGCAATTAGACGGAATGTCCTTGAACCAATTGTCAGTTTAATGAATTTACAACAATACGGAGATTAATGTATTTTGCCAAGGCAGGAGACAGCAGGAGGCAAAAACTGGGTGCATCAGCTACCAGCTAATTGAGTGCGGGCTGGGGCTGGGGCTGGGTTGGGGACTGCACTTGTTGCACTTTGCTGACTGACACAAATAACTCTGGCACACACGGTAAATGCAGTCGCCAAGGTCGCCGCAGGTGTTGTCATCCAAATTGCAACCCCTTGCCTTATACTCCACCTTCCCACTTTCCACCCTAGTATCTAGTCTGACAGCCAGAGGACGCGTGCATTGAACCCGAACCCCAAAATAGACAAAGCAAACAAAAACAAAAATAAAAGCCAAAATCAAAACCAAACCAAAAATGCAATGAGTCTTGGCTGGCAAATTAGGCCGGCCCACAGACATAGACAATGATTTTCGCTCATTTCCTGCAAAACTAAACAAAAAAGTTGCGGAGAAGCGCATGTGCTCGACTGCCAGATACCATGGCACTTTTCTAACAAAACAAAACTCTTGAGCTTGAACATAAACAGTGTTCCCATTTCCGAATACTTTATATACCGTGTTATTCCTTTTCAGAGTTGAAATACATTCGGGTATTAACATATATAATTATTCTTAATTCTTATGCTTTAGTAATGTTTTCCACTTCAGAGTTCATATGGTATACATAAGGGCTAGTTTCGAATCAATTTTTGAGTGTTATTCCCTTTCAGAGTTGAAACATAAACAGGGGTTCCCAACTCCGAGTATTTCCATCGTTTTCTACTCAAATTTCGAGTGTTTTCCTATGTAGAATTCAAACATATAAAGTGGTTGGTTCCCATTTCCGAGTACTTTTTAGTCCGCATCACTGTCGACTATATTTTTTCGTTTTCGAACGGAATTTCAAGTGTTTTTTCATTTTTAAGGTGATGTTCAAATCGTTTTATTTCTACCGATTTAAAGGCAAAACTTTTCGGATTTGAGAACACCTCAAAATTTTGATTCCGAAAGTTTCGATTGGACTTTGGAAATGGACAAACTCTCGTATACGTACTTCCTAGCTTAGTAGTTGACTGGGTTGACGCTATTTAGATAGATTGAGGGCTTAAGTATTCCGCCTTTGACTGTAAATAAGATTAAATTAAAATTTTATTAAATTTTTCTTAGTTTTCCGCAATTTTCAGCTGGAAATAACAGCAGCGATGAACTTTGTATGAGCCAATATCAGAACTTCTATTTACTATCAATAAAAAACAAATACAGAAATTTCTAAAGTATTTTTAAAGTAGTTTACACCCTTTGTGTTCTTTAGGAGTCCTCAGAATGGCACAGAACAGAACGTAATCCATGTATTTATAAGTTTACCATTAAAAAGTGTTCAACAATATATTTATATTGTTGTGCTAAGTATTTTTGAAGCTATATCTTGAATATGGTTCATTAAATTCATAATAAATCTGATTTCTTTTTTATATTAAGCTCCAGTCTTCATATTTACTGAGCTCGCAAAATCTTTAGTTGGCGATCAAGTTTGATGGCCTGTTTAGTCAAGTTGCCTGATAACAGGGTATACAAAAATTATAGAGGGCGACTTGCCACAAACGCTTGCCCCTTTGCCTCATAAATTTTGCGGCACATGTGTGCTGGCAATTTATTTTCATCTACTCGCATGTAGTCAATGTGAAAATCGCTTTTCGGCCAGACAATTGCGGGCAATCGATGGCAAAAAGGAACAACTTATACGCCGACTGACTGA
The DNA here is from genome assembly GCA_035043065.1 of Hirtodrosophila confusa. Lineage (NCBI taxonomy): Eukaryota > Metazoa > Arthropoda > Insecta > Diptera > Drosophilidae > Hirtodrosophila > Hirtodrosophila confusa. The sequence continues at coordinate 17,639,412 of JAWNNI010000242.1, read as the reverse complement.
CTGGGCAAATTTTTGTGGCGTGCCACACACACATGTGGCAATAAAAAGCAAACAAGAAAAAAATGATAGTTGGGCACAATTATAAGTAAAGGCAACTGGAAATTTGATTAAAAACTAACGGCAAGGTAATTGGCAAATGGCAAAAGGGAACTGAGAGCTGCAGGGGCAGGGGCAGGAGAACTGCTGCCGCAAGTTGCAAGTTGCACAAAATGTCGCGTTTTGTTGTGCGCTGTGTGTGGGCGTTTGTCATAAGACAAATGTGTGAGAGCGGGCGGGCGAGGGTGTGCTGAAAAGTGCATCAAGTGCATTCAGAAAGTATTTGGGTCTCTGGGGCAAGTGCAAAGCAATTGACGCCTCAGAATGATTATGCCAGATTAAGTGCAGTGCGTCAATCTTCATAAAGTCGCGGCTCGCAAAAGTATCTTAAGTGAAAACCTGGACCTGGACCTGGGACACGGCAATTGCATTGAGACAATGCTTGAGGTCCAATCTGTTGCCAGGTCGGCACAGCAGGAAATATTTAGATCAAAATATAAAAAAAAAAAATATATCAAAAAATAAATAATAATAGACCAAAAGATTCTTCAACTCAATTGTGTGTGTGCGCGTGTGTGTGCGTGTGTATGTGTGTGTGTGTGCGTGTGTATTGCAATCTGTTTGACTTAATCAAACTGTAGATTTTTGCAATTGCTTTGATTTAATTCGTTTTTTCTATATTTGTTGTCGTTCTCGATGCTTTACTGATATGACAATCAAATGGAGACTAGCTATAATGCGATTTAGATCAGATCTGGCAAGTTCCATATTATAAGACTTGATCAATTGAATGCCTTCAATGCGATTCAAATTGATTGATTTGATTGCCAGAGCTGAAGAGTTTTGAAAGGCGAATTATTGTCGAAATCCGGATGCAAGGATGAGAAAGTAAGAAATAAACAAAAATAACTTATCCCTCCCCTGCCTTGTGATATTTTGCTTCGGGTATGAAGAACTTGGAAACCCATCTAACAAAAACCTTCTCTCCCACATTTGACCTTAAGCTCATTTCACATCCGTGCTGATTTTTCAAGTTCTACAACAGTTCTTAGATTCACAACATTAAACAAACGTTTGAATGGATCTTAAGATTCTTACGTTCAAAATAAATTATATTTATTATTATATTAAACTGTTAAATGGTATGCACTTGAAAAGTAAATTGTCTTCGTTATAGTACATCAAAGAGCATTCAAGGTGGTTTCCTGTTCTATGAGATTTCAAGCACACGATGAATCATATAACAGTATCATTATTCAATTTCAGATAGTTGTTCTATACCCTGAATGTATTTTAAACAAACCAATTGGCGAATTAGCAACCATGAGAGGAATTACACTGTTTACAGGCATGATGATGATCTTTGGTGAGTTCGCTCAAACCAAAAATGAGAAAATTACAAAAAAAAAAAAAAAAATTGTCCTAACCTTTTTAAAACACTTCTGCAGAAAAACGCAACGGCTAATTTAAGTTCAGACTTGGTTTATACACAGTTAAATACCCTGTAAATGGTAACAATCACATTTGAAAACTCTGCAAATGTGTATTTAGTCAATCTAGTTGGAACTCAGTGATTATTAAAGTTAGGCAGAGCAAACTTAGTATATGGGCTCTTCCATAACAGACTTTGTATCAGGTGTATTCTCTGGCACAACAGAAAGACGAAAGCTAACTAGATTAATATGTTCAAATCAGTTTTAAACCTTTGAGCTGTACAAATTATTACAAATAACTCACTTAATCAAATTGTTTAGTGACATTCCAGTTTCCCACTCAATTTGTGAACTATTTATTCACTGGACACTGTGACCTGTCCCCGACCCCCCGCGTGGCTAGAATAAGCGCTCACAATGGCAGGAAATTAAATTCCATGTTACAATAGGCAAAAACAAAAGCAAACAATGCAATGCAATGTGTAAAGGTTTGCATAGTATAGAATATTATGTAGGTATTATTATATATACATATATACATATGTATGTATGTGCACACATGACACCTGCTTGGGAATTTGCCAGAGCTTGTGGCAAGGGAAATGCGGGAGAAGTTAAGGTTCACAAATGAAGCTGACTAAGGAGAAATTACAACAATGATGCTTGATGAATGATACATGATTTTTGCTGCTGAACGCTTTGATTTCTTTCTGTTGTTTCTTTTATGATGTGTGTTATTTAAGAGACACAAAAGTAATTAATAAATATCTTCATATTTAAGCTGAGTTTGCATTTGATTTCTGTTGCAGATCAAAACATATTTGTTAAACGGTTTTATAAGAATTGTATCAAACAAATAGCATGATACTATATAACTAATACTTAGTCTACTGTTTTCAAATATGTTTCGTATATATAGTACAACAATAAAACAATTTTGCCAGCCAAATACATTTTTTTCCCCAAATAATGCATCATTGCATTCAGCAGAGACACAAAAAATGTATCAAGTTTTATAGGTAAGAATTCCTGTTGAGACCAGCAAAAGTGTATCAAGTTTCATTGCTAAAAATTCACTTTGTTTCCAGCGAATTTCGATTGACAGATTTGAAGATATTTTTAGCGGGCAAATCACTTTGTTAATAATCTTCCCCCGACGCGTCGGGTGGGAAATTTCCCACTTTTTAGCTACATTATTCTTGTGCTTATTCTATCCTAACCCTTTGCCAGATCTTTCTTCCCCTAATGAATTCTCTAACCCACCCAGCTGTGAATTGAGACACAGCTTGCTGGACTGCCTACTAAAACTTCTCCTACCAGGTTGGAGATTTCATTCCTACTGTTTTTCCTTATTCATTTTCTTTAGTGTTATGCCTTATAGTTTATACCTTAAGTTCTATAAGTGTTTTCTTTATAACTAACTATACTATCTTGCTGCTATAGGCTGCTAATAATGCCATTGGCAATCCTTAGACATAGTTAGCCGGACTGGCAAATAAACTTCCCCCAACGTCGTTATTAGATTCAATTTTAATTTCATTTAGGCTTTTACATTTTATTCCCATGTATCTATGGCATTATATTATATATTTTTGATTCGAGGCAGCACTGTTTTGGCTACATAAATAAATAAAATATAAAATGAAATGCATCATTGCATTCAGCAGAGACAAATCAAGTATCAATGATGGAAACTTGCTTATGAATGTGGCCATTGTTATGGTATAAGCTTGATAAATCTGTGCTGTTGTCTGCTACATATAGCTACAATATGCAACTCATTTAAATGCTGACTTAGAGCACGTCGCCAGTGGCGTGCCACAGTTTTGGTTTAAGCAAAAAAATAAAAAATAAAGAGGAGGAGAAGGAAGGAATATCTATGTATATATGGGTATATATGCCAGCACGCTCGTCGACTGTTGATCCTGGCGCTTTGATGTTTTACAAAGTCGTCGCCAGGAGCAGATTTTTACAAGTTGCAGAGACGTTGACGTTGCGGCCGTGCCACAGCTCGCAACTTGTGGATGCCACTCACGTTTTGGCAATTTCTCATAAAACAAACGACCATTAACGCCTTTAAGTTGTCGGCAGACTTTTGACGTGCCCGCCGTTTGGTGGCTTTTGGTAGGTTGGTTGGGGTTTCTTTTTCTTGCTCTCTTTTTTTTCTTGTTGTGACCCTCAGCCCCATTCAGGGCTGGGTGGTGTCACTTGGTTCGTGCCTCATATTAAGTTGTCAGTTTGCCAAACAGACACACACACGCATACAGAACTTGAGCTAGTCTCTACTGTCTAGAATGTGGGCGGGCAGGCGGCCAACTAAGCCACGTTTAATGGCCAACAAATTTTGGTGCCTCCTGCTGACCAGTTGCGTTCTTGCCACACAGCTTGCCGGCAAACTATTGACTGATATGCATATGAAAAGCTGACTGTTAAGAGTTGCCAGATAGACTGAAGGCAGCCACAACAAAAGCCAATTTGCGTGCGTAATTTGTGGCACTTAGACGCTACGTGCCACACGGATGCGGAGGCGGAGGCGGAGGCGGCGCCGACGTTGATGCTGCCAGGTGGCAACGTTTGCGTTGTCATTTGTCTGCATTAAGTTGCCTGTGCGGCAAGCAGCCAATTTGTAATTGAGCATTAGCTACTTGACCTGGCCAGCAGCAGCGCGGGGCAGGCAGAAAGGGGCAGGCAACTGACTTGCCCCGCCTGTGGCAATTGTGCGTAATTAATGTTGCCAATTAGCTTACAATTTGCCACCAATTTTCAAAACTGCCTCGCATGTATTTGCATTAAACAAAAAATTGCCATAAATTGACAGCACTTAGGAAGAGTTTTGACACCCTTAGAATAGGGTATTGTAACTATATCAAGCAGTGTATAAACGCATTGAATGGGCTATTTTTCATCCTTTATCCTTAAATATGCCGCTCTTCACATTTGTGCTTGAGCTAGTGAATTAAATTCTTGCTCAATTGCAAGTGAATTCAATCCGCAAAATCATATAAAGCGTGAAAATGGGAACATGAAAGGGAAATTCACTTGCGGAGAGTGAAAACTGAAAGAGGTCTGATCAGAACTTCAAGATAAGCTAATATTAACCATTTTAACCAAACTCACCAATGCTTCATTTCATTATACTATTCTATATCAATCAGACTATCAATCTGTCGAAAATTTAGATATTGTATTCTGTTTTTCAATCAATCTCAGCAGCTATAAAATGTGTTATACCCTACATAGTCTGGGCACATTCAATTAAAATGGATTCAACGCATCTAATGGCTCGTAATTGTAATGGGAGTAATTTAATTGGCATCACTGTAAGGGTATTAATCATTTGCCAGCCGGAAGATAGTCTTACTAACTTGTATAACTTTTTATTAGTTTTTGTAGAACATTAAACATACGCGCATTGTCATGACCTTATGGCCAAAGTTTGCCTAGCACCATCTATGAACTCTCTCAGCCAAATTTCTGGCTAATTTGTGGGCATATAAAATGAACGTTAGTTAAGAGCATTTTTTGAACATTATGCGAACTTTGTAAAGCTCTTGCCTCTTACGCAATTTGATACTAGCGCTAAATCTCGAGCACAAATTAATTATTATTATGATTCGTTTTTTTGTTGTTTTTTATTTATTTTTTTTTTTTTGGTTTATTTCAGATTCTTTTATTTTTTTTTTTTGTAGTTGGCTTTTCGCGGTATTTTGCGCATTTTATTGTTGTAAACTTTTATGTGCGGTTTTAATGTGGCGTATTTTTGTTTTCTCGCATACATAAGTGAGTACTCTCGTATTTTGTAATAATCGTATCGTCGGTTGAGGTTTTTATGTCCCTCCGTTTCGGTCTTTTTATGGCAGCTGCTCAACGGATTCGCCACGTGTGCCAATCTCAGATTTGTTGTGCGTGTGTGTGTGTGTGTGTGCGTGGCATTGCACACATTATGTGCTATAAATGTTGCATTCCTATGTTGCCAATTGCTTGGCCGCAACATATTTATAGAAATGACTTCACGCCAGTCCAATGTCCAATGTCCAATGTCCAATGCAAATTTGCCGCTGTCCATTTTGCGGCAAGTTGGCAGCGCCAACCAGGAAGAAGCAGCACAACAGGCGAAAGTATGCAACAGTTGCCATCAATTAATTCATTACATTCTATCTATAAATAATATTTACGTGGTAGGAGCACTTTAAAGGCATCAAGTTCTGAATATTCATTTTTCTAACATTCAATTTTGATAGGAGCAAACATCATAAAATACAAAACTGTCGCTGAGAATACATATTCGTATTTGATAAGCATTTGGCTATTAGAAATCATTTTAGTGCTTTTCTTAATTACTTTTCAATATGAAATAAAACTGTGACTGCTTTCAACGTTTCCTTAAAAAGTTTAAAGATAGGGGAACGTTATGTTTTTCGATTCTTAACTTTGTGGGGACTAATTACAACAAATCCGCACAACGTCTAGCCATTTATTTCATATTTGTTTATGAGAATTCTGTTTCAACATTGAAGAGGTAATAAAAATATTAATAAATATATGTATGGTACATATTTGTTGGTGATCATAGCCTTGCTTCTTGTTCTTACTCTTAAAGCTTACAATTGTATTTTTCTAATCGTTCATTATTGCTTTAAATGGAAGCGAAACAATTCGTCAAAAACTTCAAAACTTGTTGCCCCCACAAATTGTTGTACCCCTTGAAAGAAAAAAACTGTGCTAAAGTATGTAACCTTATCGGCTTCTTCGACCTTATAGGGCAAACAAGTGTACATTCAGCAACAACAAACGAGTCGTCTGCCTTTCTGAACTCAGAGACTATCAAAGGTAGAGTTGTCAAATTTAGTATATAGGCTCCTTCGCAGAAACTGGTTTTTAACTTGAGAATTACCCCACACTCTTTGAAATAGCAAACAAGGGAAATGTTTTACAAACAAAATTCCCAAGAGTTTCGAAACTGTTTCATTTGCCACACTCGTCAAAATATTGAATGTCAGCTTAACAGCAAGTAAGTTTAATCCGCAAAATCTTTTCAAAACTCCAAATGAAAATAGAATTTAAGAAAAATCCTGTCAGAAATCAAAATAAAAAATGGTATTGAGAGGAAAATTATTGTATGCTCTCCAAAAATTGTACGGAATTGAATGTCAGCTTAATGGCAAGTGATTTTAATCCGCAAAATCTTTTCAAAACTCCAAATGGAAATACAATTTAAGAAAAATCTTATCAGAAATCAAAATGGAAATGGTATTGGGAGGAAAATTATTGTATGCTCTCCAAAAATTGTACGGAATTGAATGTCAGCTTAATAGCAAGTGAGTTTAATCCGCAAAATCTTTTCAAAACTCCAAATGGAAATACAATTTAAGAAAAATCTTATCAGAAATCAAAATGGAAATGGTATTGGGAGGAAAATTATTGTATGCTCTCCAAAAATTGTACGGAATTGAATGTCAGCTTAATAGCAAGTGAGTTTAATCCGCAAAATCTTTTCAAAACTCCAAATGGAAATATAATTTAAGAAAAATCTTGTCAGTAATCAAAATGGAAATTGTATTGAGAGGAAAATTATTGATATTTGAAGCATACATATTTCAGAGCTGGGCACAGGGTATTGTCTAGTCGTGTACGCTTGACTTCTTATAACTGATTATGAAAGGCCAATATGGATTGTGTGCGTGTGTGTGCGTGTGCGTGTGTGTGTTAAGTTGCCCGTTGGCCGCGTTTGGTTTAAGGAAGTGAATTCAATGACTTGAACTTCTATAAAAAGCATTTACGCAATTTGTGCTTCCACAGCACTTGTTGCTATTATTGTTGTTGTTGCTTAGTGTTATTGTTGTTGTTGTTGTTGTTGTTGTTGCTGCTGCTGCTGCTGCTGTGCGCTTTTATTACATATTGTTGCTGCTTTCGTTGTTATTTATAACCAACCGGCTGATAAGCAAGCCCCAAGACCGCGTGCTTTTTGATATGTTTGCCCACAAATTTGGCAGCTCCCACCCCGATGCCTTGCCTCCCCAGCACCCTTGCTCAAACAGTACTTTGATATATTATAGATAAATATATTTAAATAATTAGATTGCTTGGATATCAATACCCTTGCAGTGGGTATTAATATTTTGTCACAAAACGTGCAAGGAAGACTCTAAGGGAGACATTTTCAAGCACTTAAGGAAAATATATATGTATATATATTCATGATCACATTTTCACTTGGAATCGCCCATTTTCATCGCTTAACTTGTTTGTTTGTCTTAAAAAAAAACGTTTAAAAAATTATGTTTATTCCAGAAAATACGTAAATAAATATTCTTTTCCGCATTTTCATAAAATTATTTTTAAGAAATATATTTTTTCTTCATTTTTTTTTAAATTATTAAAAAACAAAGGATTGATTGGATTTCTATATATAATTGATAAGATACATCAGATATTGAATTCTTGCAAGAATATATCTAAGGTTTTTAAAATCATCTAAAGTCACCAATAAAAGATATATTTAATGAATTCGATTATAGATTATTTCGGATGAAAATTTTATTGAAAACGATTAATCGATTAATTGCTAAGCTGTCGAACTTCATTTAAATCGAATTTCTATATCTTCTAGCTGGCAAGCGATCTTTAGTTTTGATCATATCGCATAATTTAGGGTATATCAATACGTTTATGGATTCAGTTTTATATTTCTCAAATATTAATTAAGGGCATTGCCCCAGAATGCTGCATAATGAGGTGCCACAAGTTGCAAGGGCTCAGAAGTTGTTGGGCCCCCTCCTTGCTGCTTCCTAGCTACCTAGCCACAACCCGCGCGAAAAGCCCTTGAAGAGACCTTTTGGGTCCGCAGCGACTTCGAGGGCTGCCCTGAAATCTGAGCTCAATTAGTCGTAAGTTCAGTTCCATGGCAAAAGCCAAAGTCAAAATCTCAAACTGAAACTGAGCCAGGAGTCAGAATTCAGGAGTCAGGAGTCAGCAGCCGGGAGTCAGTAGTAAGGAGTTAGGAGCTAGCAGTTTGAAGTCAGAAATGCGGAGCCTGAATTTTGGCTTCCTGCAAGCGCGAGCAGCGTAATTTATCAAATTTAGTTTGACCAACAACAAACAACAGCAGCAACAGCAACAGCAACAGCAACAATAACAATAACAATTATAGCAACAACAAGAGCTGGTAACATTTTTGCCACCACGTGTGTTTCAGTTTTAATTTGCCTAAACTTTGGCAAGTAACCCTCCTCCCCCCCTGGCAGTCGCAGCTTCGTCTGCCTCTGTGTGTGTGTGTGTGTGTGTGTGGTGTGCGCCTCAATTAGCAATCTGACCCTTTAACCCTTCTGCGGCCGCTCATAACGTCAGGCGGCGACGACCTTGTAACCACAGCAACAGCATATTGTGGGTGGTTAACAGTGACGGGGCTGGGGGAGGGGTTTTAGCCAACAGTCAGCAGTCAACTGCAGTTGATACCAAACTATTAAGGCAGCTGCATCAATCAGTTAGACCCAGTCATGATCTGCATGCGAATCGTGAATTCGACATTTAAATGCCAATAAACGATGCCAAATAACTGTGATCATATCGTTAACTATGCTAACTAACTGTGATCATATCATAATAATATATGCAGCACTCAGTTTGCAGTCGAACGTTTCATTTGTGATTGGTAATTCAGTTGCATTGAGTAACCGTCAACTGTTGCGAGTAATTGGCAGGCGCAGCCAACTTAATACACGCGCAGTGCTGCCAGATCGTTCAAGTAACTGCTTATGCGCACGTTGTTGCTGTTGTTATCGATTGTCGTGTACCACAATCTATAGTTTAAATCGTATTCGTTTCTAATTATGCTCACAAATAAGCCTGATTGGGTAGCGTGAATCTCATTAAGTGTTGCAAAAATACCAATGTTTGAGCATAGCCTCAACATAACCCTTTTCTTAGGATGAAATAACACAAATGGTATTAGTTTTATATGTAATGAACGCATTAAAACAAAAACCAATAAGCAGCAATGTTCCCATTTCAGTTTTAATCGTCTTTCAACTTTATGCTCCTTCCGCTGGCTCAAGGGCAACATTTTTTAATTGGGTTTCGGCATTCAGAACAGCTTACAATTTCCATTTGGAACATTTTGATCGGGAATGTAAATGGGAACTGATCTAAATAACTTCAGGCATACTTAAATACAATCAACTATAACACTTTAAAGTGTTGTAAAGTACTCTAATTTGGATGTCACAATGGCGAACTCTGATTGTAAATAGATACAGATGCAGTGTGTGAGTGTGTTTAAGCCCCCATTGAGTTACGATGTGTTGATTTTAGATAGAGTGCATTAATATAATTGTTGCTACGCAGTGCTGTGATACAATTAGGCAGCTTACAGTGTTGCGCAATGCACCGAACTGCAACTAAACAACGGAATGCATCAAGTAGACCTTCGGCTAGACAAATATTTGCAACAAGTCAGGTGTCAACTGTCCGTATTTGATCTGAGTAATGCATATGAGTACACAAAACAAAAAATAGCTCACTTTGTGCTCACTTTTGAAAGTAAGAATCATAAATAAACTTTAGCTAGTATGTCAGCTGAGTATGTCAGTGGCAAACGTCAGTTATTGCGAATGTGAGTACTTAGTTCTGCTTAAACTGTTATCAACTAATATTTGAGCTGTGACTCTCAAAATGGTGACTGCTGATGGAATGCCCACTGAATTATCTCGCTGTCATCTCGAACAAGGGCAGCTGGGGTTATTCTGTAGTACAAGTGTAGCATAACATGCATAGTTTACGGGGCTTCCCCAATTGATTGATGCAAGCGCACAAATCTGTGCCACTTGTGTGGGGCAGCAACGATTGTTCAAATCGTGCCACAGTTGCCAATCGATGATGTCATGGACCTAGACGTTGATAAGTATGATATCATTGGCAGTAGTGGTATTATTATTTTTGCTTTTTTTCTCCTTTGAAAATTGCAATTCCTAAGCATAAATCACGGCGCCTCTGGCGCTTGTTTCTGTGCAATTAGTTCCAGCTAGAGATGACACTATCGATAGTAGCGATATTTATCAGATATCTTAAATAAGCTACGGTTTTGTGATTCATTTTTATAAGGAAATATGTTGTTATAGTTGAAATAACTAATTTGGAAATTGCTAGAACAAGAAACATGCTTCAGTCTTATTATAATAAGAAATATATTGAATTATATTTGATTTTTTTTAATATAAAATTTATTTTTGATTAAAAAGAGAGTGTAATATTGTAGCAAACAAATACCATTTCTTTTGATATAATTACATATAATATGTATTTGAATGCAACTATTACTTATCGATAGTTCGATCGATACTATCGAAACTAACTAGTGGTTGCTCTGTGTCACCTCTAGCTCCTGCCATGAATGCATGGAAATTGGAATGGAAATTGCTAGAAAAAGAGAAACATGCTTCACCTTTATTACAATAAGAAGTATTTTGAATTATATTTGATTTTTTTATACATAACACATATTTTTAATAAAAAAACAGAAAGTAATATTGGAGTAAACAAATACCAAGTCTAGTTGCATTTCCCCTGATTATTATATGCAACTATTACTTATCGATAGTTCTATCGATACTATCGAAACTAACTAATGGTAGCGCTATCGCTCTGTTGCCACCTCTAGCTCCTGCGATGAATGCACATCGACTTTTGACTGCGATTTGGCTGCCAGGCAACAAACTATTCAACGATCAAAGATCAGCGATCAACGATCATTGATGATCATCATCAACATTATTATCGTCTGAGCTGTGGTACTGTAGGTTTGGTTTTTTCTTTTTTTGGTTTCGGCAAGCGTCCATTAATCAAACACACAGCCGCAAATCGGCAATCAAGATGTTAACAGCTAAATTGTATAGCCTTAAAAAAGTTACATTTTTGCCGGCCCACAAACCAAGCTGCACATGCTGCCTGATGCCGCCGGTGGTGATGGTGGTGCAGTGCTGCAGTGCTGCTGCTTACAGTTATTCCACAGCTGTTGCCACTTGCCGGTGGCCCGATGCAAATCGTAAATGGCAAACCGCCGACGTCGATGTCGATGTCGATGACGATGACGATGACGATGACGATGACGCTGCCGGTTCAGAGTCGAGTTAGCCGCGTGGAGCGTGTTTAATTGCGTGCAATTTGTTTTAGGCCCGTGCAAAGCTACCAATTCACACAGACAGACACACACACACACACACACACCCACATATGTACATGCTGATAGGCAAATAGACAAACGTACAGTATTACCTCGCTACAAAGGAAAAATTCCCATTTCCCTGAAGCAGCACTTCTCAAGTTTTCCTATTTTTATAGCCAAAACTAGCCTTTTATTTGTATTGGCTTCTACTTTTGATATGAAGGTATATTATAAAAGAGAGTTCATTACAATAAAGACCTGTTCCGGATTCCGGTTTCTGATTGGTGTAGCTTTCCAAGCCCTCCTGCTTTTCATGTGGAATCCTAACTCAATTGACAGTGCATTCATTTCTAAATCAAAGTCACGTGAGTTTAATCCGCAAAATCTTATCAAATGTTGAAATGGTTCCAGTTTCTGGATGGTGATTTTTTTCTAGAACTCCTGCTTCTCATATTGAATCCTATTTCAATTGCAAGTGCATTAATTTCTACCTAGATCAAAGGTAAGTGAGTTTAATCCGCCAAATCTTATCAAATGTTGAAATGAACATATTTTGAGAAGTTCACTTCCTTCAAATCTTCATTTTTTTCTAAGATTTTCAACCTTACTTTAATAACTTCTAATAACTTTGGTAAAACTCAAGCCATTTCTCTCTGTAACATCTAGAACGGAGCAAGTTTTTTGAATATAAAAGGTATAGGAATTTCTTCATAAGAGGATATTTGGATAGATCGTACAACGAAGTAGCTCATAATCTTTAACTTAGTCAAAACTCAACTAAATTATACAGGGAATAAGAGTTAAGTTCTTAAAATAGTTATTTTGGTCTGTAACCATGTCCGAATACTTTTCATTCCGAAGTTTTTTGCTTTTTAAGGCACAGAAGATTCGCTTTCGAAATTGAGAACCTCTAACAATCTGGATTCCAAATGATTTGATTGCAGTCGGAAATGGGAAGAGGCCTAATTGTTTTCTGCCTTACTTTCTTTCTTCAAAATATTGAAATGAATTCTCAGCTTGTTTCCTTAGCTTATGTTAGCCATATCGAAGTAATTTCATTCCGAATCATTTCAAAGTTATTTGCTTTTTGAGGCCCAAAATATTCACTTTCGGAATTGAGAACCTCTAACAATCTGGATTCCAAATGATTTGATTGTAGTCGGAAATGGGAAATGTTTTCTGCCTTCTTCAAAATAGTGTAACGAATTCTCAGCTCGTTTATTTTGTAGGCAGTCATCACTGTACTTGCATTCAAGTATCTGTTAAACAAATGTCCAAATATCTGTGGCTGTGGCTGTGGCTGTTGCTGATGTGTCGCTGTATTGTGGCTAAGAAGTCGGGTTGTGGGCAGCGGGTAGCGGGGGCTGTGTAATTGTTACAGTCACTCACAAAAAAGCCAGACTGCTCAAATGTGTGCATGTATGTTAACGTGTATATGTGTTTATGTATTTATATGCATTTTTGTTTTTGTTGGGTTTAGCATTACAGCAACTCATTAGGCACGCACAGACGACAGCGACAGCGACGGTGACGGCGGCAGCGACGCCGGCGAGTCAGCGGCTTCGTTGTAGGTCAGTCTGGCGAATGATGACTGTAACGGTGACAGCTAACAGTGACTGTGACTGCGACTGCGACTGCGACTGTCAGCGCTGGAGGCGACGCTGCTTCATAGTTCACTCGCTTTTTATTATATTTTGTGGCTGTGTCTCAACTTTAAACTTAATTACTCGACTCAGTGTGTGTGTGTGTGTGTGTGTGTGTGTGTGTGTGTGTGTGTGTATGTGTGTGCGTGTGTGTGTAAGGGTAATATTTATTTACATATGTACATACATATATGGCCAGTAACAAACAACTACGCATAGTTGAGTTATTGTTTAATAGCTTCACCAGTGCTATTTTTTATATTTTTATTTATTTTCGTTTTCATTTTATTTTGTGTGGCCAACTTCCTTATGGGCATTGGCCAAGACCAAACGACGTTAACACTGCACAACAGGCTTGTGTATTGTGTGTGGCACACAGACACCAGTCTGTATAAATATTGGCATGAATTCTACACTGCAATCTGATCTGCGCTTCTCAGAGCAATGGCTTACCAAAAAGTTGACTGAACCCTTTCAAAAATGTCAATGCACTCCGACAATAAACAATACAATAGCATTGCTGCAATGTTTATCAGATAGTTTATAGTCTGATAGTCTGTGAATTCAATATGCAACCCAACGCTTATAGTATAAATCAATATAATTTATTGTAATTCAATAGAAAAGTATATTGTATTGATTGTAACTGATACAAAATGATCGCTAACAGGGCACAAGATAACAGAACATGCTTAACACAACATAACATAGACGTTTAACAGTAAAATGAATGTTAATGTTATGCTTATACTAACACGCTTTAACATTATGTTCGTCTCCACAGACTTTTTTGCATTAACGAGCTTTTAAATCAGCCAATAAACTTATGCATATTTTATGATTTAATTTCCATTTTTATTATCATAGTTCTGCCAACGAATTACTTAAGATTTTATGAGAAAGAAACACCTCAAGTAGAAAAAATGCAAACGTGATAAACAAAGTACTTGGAAAAGTTGAAGAAATCTTTTGTAAAACCTGAAAAACATCAAAACTAAATGCCAAGAAAACGACTAAGCCTCTCAAAAGCACACAAGTCCACTTGAATGCATTTTCAAGATATGACAGAAAAACATGACGAAATCTTTGACCTCTGGCCACACTTACAATGCCTGGATGATTGCTAGAATTACTAGCATACTACATACTATGATTTACGCCCATGAATAACCAAAAGCTACAAAAACAGAACCGCAATCGATCATACTTATTGTTGTGGATGCTGACAGTTTTTCCTTGTCAAGTCGCACAGATTTCTGTCTGACAGTTTGTCTGACAGTCTGTTTGTCTATCTGTCTGTCTGTCTGTCTGTCTGGCTGTCTGTCTGGCAAGGCTTTTGAGGTCAATGCGTTGCTCATCTGTGCGACAGTGTAAACTTGTAGGCCCAGCAATATCAATAAATTAAATATTGACGTAGCTGGGGCGTAGTCGGGGCGATTAACTTACTTATCTAGGAATAACGACGCCGCATCGCACGCACCGTCAGCGGGGATGGGAACGGGTAAGGGTATGGGTACCTTCTACAGAGACCCCTGACACCGAGCCCCTGCAATAACTCGGCCACGGCCTCGGACCCGGCTCGTGCATTCGTGTGAGTAAAGGTAGCGCACTTTTCACACAGCTCGAGCTTATCGCCCTGCCCAGCTATTACCTGATCACAAATAATCACATACGAAATATAAAAAAATAAAAAAAAATCTACAAATAATATAAAATGCTCATAAAATTCAGCAGCAGAATCAATCAAATTGGCCAAAAAAAGACATTTGGCCTACCAATTTGGTGGAACGGCTAACTCAAAGCGTACGCAAAAGGCGTCCAGAATAGAAATGTGAATGACTGAATGACAGACTGTGCATAGAAGCAGCATAAATTAATGGCCATAAAGAAGCCACACTTCAAGCCAGTCTCAAGACTTGTGACTCCGATTCGGACTTGGAGACGCGTTTGGTGATTGTTTTTTTCTTTTTCTTTTTTTGGCGACGTGTTTGGCCCACCAAGTGGGCGCGGCATTTGGTTTCAGTTTCGCTGCCAGGCCAACAAACATGCAAAGCACGTTGCCATTCCTCAAGCGAAACCACCAACAGACCACGCCAGACCAAGCCAGACCAAGCCAGATCAGGCCAGGCTAGGCTAGGCTAAACCACAGCACGCCTGGCAAACAGACAGCTGAGAATTGATGCATGGAAGGTGCGCGGAAAACATCATTACTTAGTCACTCAGTCATTTGTTTACTTTTCTTTTCGGAATTCCTATCAATTGCTGTTCTTTTTACATAAGCGGCATGCAACATGCATGAATAAGGAAGGCACAATCACATGACATTGATAAACTTGACACTGCCGACAAGAATTCTGCATGGAAAGCATAATCCTTTAGTCACTTGGCCATTCGATTACTTTTACTTTTCTTTTTTACTTAACGGGAAATCTTTGCTCCCGTCATGTCTATGATATTTGCATGAACTGTGAAGGGACAATCTCATGACATTGATCAACAGCTTGATGAATGCACAGCAAACAATATAACTTGATCACTTAGACGTTTACTTTTACTATTCTATTTATATACTTTTGTATAAAAATTTTCCAAAAAGGCATGCCTTTCGAAATGAACTTAGAAGGCACAAAGCGTGTAGTCAGAGTGGAACATTTCACGTCTCGCTCACATTTAGCCTTACGACCAGCGGAAAAAGTAATGTGTATACGATTTCTTATGCTAAAATACACAACAAAAGTAAAGCAACTTATGAGATTTTCTCAGCTATATTTCTGCATATTGAATGATGACATTTTCTGCAGTCCCAGTCACAATGCGTCTCTTTCATTGTTGTTTTTGTTTGCGCACAAAACTAACCTCAAACTGCGGCCGCCGAGAATAGGGTTCATTATAAAGCTCATGGCTGCAGGGGGTGACTGGGTGGGTGGGGTGCGCTTAGGCTGCAGGTGCCAGAATGCCAGATGCCAGAGGCCAGAGGCCAAAAAGGGGGCGCTGCAGCTTGAGTGCAGCAGCAGCAGCAGCAGCAGCGGGCAAAGCTTAACAATGGCAACCCCGCAGCCTGCCTGCTTTTTAACTGCAGTCGTCAAGTGCAACGTCATCCTGCTTATTAAAGGTATTACACCTACACAACACAACAAAAACAACAGCAGCACAACAACAACAACAACAACAACAACAGCAGAAAACAAGTAAACGTAATTACTGAGGAGCCGCTGCCTCAGCCGCAACCTCAGTCGCCGTTGCCGTTGCCGTCGCAGTCTCCGTCTGCATCTCAGTTGTCATCGTCAAATCTTTGTAGGCCTCCTTGTCATTGTCACAGCGTCTCAGTGACACGAGTGCTGTTGGTGCAGGGGCAGAGGGGCAGAGCGGCAGAGTGGTAGGAAAGTAGGCAGCGGGCAGCGGGTAGGGGCGCGGCAGCCTCTTGAGCGGCTTGTTGATTTCTTCAGCGCATTGCTGCACATTTACCCAGAAACTCGATAAAAAACAAAACACAAGTAGAAATGCTCTAGTCGGGTGTGATCGACTAGAACATATCCAGTAGCTCAAAATGCCTTTATATAATAACTTTAAAAAGCAAACTTGTCGAAAGAAAAACTAAAACATTATTATAATAATATTTTAGATATGTGTATTGCAAGGAAAGATAAAAGAAAAGTTAATGTTTTATATAAACTTTCTATACGTAGGGTATACAGCAAGTAACATACCAAATTTAGTGACTCTAGCTATTAAAGTCACCGAGATCAGACAGATAGATCTATTGATGAAGTGTATAGTGTGTACAATAATGGCCAAAAAAGAAGCACGCCCTTAACATTTTCATGCAATACAGGACACAACAAGAATTTCCACGATTTTCCATGATGTACAGCTTTTAGCATCGAAGATGTCAACTGCTTTTATCAAGCATGCCCATTTTGATACATTTTTCGAGTACAGGGTATTAAAAATGAGTTATTTCTTCTATGTTTCTAACACTTGAACTGCATTAACGTAAGCTGCGACTGCGACTGTGACTCATAAGTGGCAGGCAGCCCCGCCGCACACTCTCTAGGCCCCCCCGGGGTGATCTAACTGGGTCTCAGCTGTTGACAATGCCTGCCAAACTGTTGAAGTCCAAAGTTGCAAAACAATTTGACATTTGTTTGAGCCATAAAGCCTGCACATGTGTTCATTAGCAGTATTTTTATTTTTATTTAGATTTATATTCATATTTCAATTTCTTGTTTGAACACTCGTATGTTTTTCAAATTTTCTAGCTACCCAGACAAGTATACTATATACATATATTGTTGTAATGGACATTAATGATAGCTTGTAAAATGTTTTTACTTCAGTTTTGTTCAGAGCACTTCACGTGCCAGTTGAAAACTCAATTATAATAAAACCTTCAGAACATTGCAGGCAAGTGCAGGCCCCAAAAAAACTTAAATATTGTGTACACACTGGTAAAGAAATGTTCGTACAAGTGCCTATAGATAAATAAAACTGAAAAAAAACTGCAATAGCAAACTATATATGTATATGACCGTAAATACCAGAGATCTTTAACTGAAGTCTTGAAAAATGAGCAAACTTCCTTAGTCTCTTGTAGAGCGGAAAGAATAATATTCCGGATGATTTAGATTCAAAACTTTCTTTATAAATCAACTTTAATTTATAAGCAAAAAGGTTAAGTTATTAATAAATAACGTTTTTATTGGGTTTTAGCGATCGATTGTATCGATAGTGTTAGTTCAAGCTATCGATAGCCATATGGTGTTGAAAAATATCGGAAAATATAAAGTACACTGAAAATTCGATTATTTCTGCGAATTAGTATGACAAAATAAAGATAGATAAAGTAGATAAAGATAAAGTAGATAAAAATAAAAAGGTTCTACATAAGGTTCAAATATCTCACAGATCCATTTTGTTGCTCTCGATGGTGACTACCTTAAGCAATTCATATTGCTCTAGTATGGCCAACTACGAGACCAACTGTACCCAGGTCTGTTACCGTACTCATGCACACAGGCACATACTCAACAAGCAGTTCAGCGGCAGCGAGAGCAAGCAGTTCAATTCAATTGGCAGTTGCTAAGCAAAGCTAGTTTCTTGATCAACTTATCTATTTATTGTCTGATCGGCATGAAACGTTGCACCTGATCATATTCTGGAAACTGTGTATGTCCGCATATCGTTTGCATAGATATCTGAAGTGTGTAGGGTATTTCATTATGACCTACCCTGAGATCCCTGGCGACAGACGGATATGACTAGAAAGACTCGGTTGATGTTGCTGATCAAGAATATACTACAATATGTGTACTTTCTGAATGCGAAGTCGCATCTTTTGACTTTTGCCTAACTTTGCATAGCCTTAACCATTTACAGGGTGTCTGAAACCATTGATACTATCGATAGTGCCCTTGATTGCCTTCCAGCTTTAACTATCTCTTTAAGAAATGCCCCACTTTGAAGCCAAATACAATGCGTGCAAATATGTACGTTTATTTAAGTGTATTTAAGATTCGGCACTCGCTTTTGCCACCGACTCTTCTTGGAGTGGCAGTTGGAGCGCCAAAAAGGTTGCCTAATGGAGTGGACACCAACACGCGTCAAGGTCAAGTTGCGTTATTGTTGTTGCTGGCCGCAAAGAAGAGAAAAAAACTAAAATATTTGTTGCTGTTTGGAGTTTGTTTGGCGGCACGTTTTATTGTTGCCAGCAACAGCAGCAGCAGCAACAACAACAATAAAAACAACAACATACACAGGAAATAAATCAAGTTTGGCTTTTGGCCAATCGTCGAGTTGTTGTTTTTGTTGAGTTGTCGCTGTTGTCGGGTCTAGTGACAACAACAAATATTTGCCTTTTGACAGCTAATGGCCACATTTAGTGACCGGCAATTGGCTCAACAGTGTGTGGGCCATGTCCAAGAGAACAGCGCTTCGGCGGGCGGGGAGGGGGGCTTGACCCAAGCCCAGGGCTAAGACTGGGGCGAGCCAAAGACGACTCAAGCGTCAAGCTGTCTGTTTAACTTGCTTAAAACCCCCACACAAAACAAAACAAAAACAAGAACAGCTATTTTGAGGTGCCGCAGCTTTAATACCCTTGCATTTCCAACAAGATATCATACAACGATCCATAGTTCCTATATGATATAGTGCTGCAATTCTTATCAAATTTGATCAACTCTGCTACAACATATTAAAACTTAGAATGGCTGAGTTTGCTTGAAATATCTGGAAAACCAACAAGGTACTCCATATTACCAATCATTTTTGGGCCTACTTTCTCATAGCAGCTATGAGATATAGTTGTCGGACTTCAAGAAAATTTGTTCAGCTTATAAAGAACAACATAAAATTAAGAATTGCTGAGCTTGGTCAAAATATCTTCCATTAAAAAAAGTTTTCATGCTACAACTGAATTTTTAAAGATCCTTTTTATGGCAGCTATATGATAAAGTAACCCAATATGGACTGTTCTCATATATTTACCCGCTGCACAACATCTGTACCAAATTTCATAAAAACCTTACAATTGTGACATTAGTTATCATAGAAACAAACGCAGCCAGGGCTGACATAGAGGCTGATCTATGGTTTCGCAAGCCTCTCTTAAAAATACGTTGTAAATTCCATCACAAAAGTATAGTACCCTCTAAAAGTGTATTAGCACACCTCGTAAATACCTATAAAAAAAAATCACGCACACTCACCGATCCACCGAAATGTGTGTTTAATGCATATTGACTCGACACATACCTGAAAATAGACAAGAGAGACAAAAAGAGAGTCAGAAGTTGTTGCTAATTGAATTATTAATGCATAAATCAATGCGAAATGAGATGAACGTCATAATGATAGTATTGATTAGGTTAATAATGATGATCATAAGATGCTAACTCGTTTTCAACTTAAGATCAAACAGTTTCTCATTTGGTCAGTGCAGAGATACAAAACAAATGCTAAAATTTGTAGCTTCTATTCAGTTCAACAGATCACTCCATATGGCACAGCCCGCAGATCTATAAGATACGAGATACAATTAAAAAGCCATCAATCAATTCAACAATCAAGCCCCCTTAAATAATGGACAAAGTGTTACAATCTTTTGCTATTTGATCAGTTTGAGTTGGGCTCAAAATCAAGTTTCATTTAGTTAACTATGGCTCAAAATTGTAAAGCGATTTGCTGACTATGATTCTGTATAGATAAGTAGCTATATACTACTGTATTTGTTGATCTATTGCAGAAAATATATAATAAACAAATAAGTAAGCTTCTTATTAAATATGATTTTGAATTTCAGTTTAAGAAAATATGTTATAGTAAAATAAACCGTCAAAGCCAGTCCAAATGGTGTTTTTAAATAATATAGTTTAATAAAATGCTCCTTTATTAAAATGTCATACAATAAAAAAGAGAAAATAAATTAATTAATAAACAAAAATTGAAAAAAAAAAGGAATTATTGTAGTTAATGAATATATATATTCTTCAAATATTATATAATGGGAAAATATATTTAACTTAACTTCCTATTACTAATGAAATGACGTGCAGAAAACATTTAGAAAAATACTTTTATTCTAAAATACAAAATTTAAGTTTCTTTTGAATTGAAATTTCTTATTTATTTGAATAAAGTTAAAGTTTTTCTTGAATTTTAAATTCTTATTTTATTTTTAAAGAGCAAATGGGAAAATTTTTTATTTCAATAAGATACAATATTAAATGTTATCTAAAAATTAAAGATCAGTCTTCAATACTATAAATAAGTATTGCTCACGTCTTAAGAACATATACAAAACTTATATAAAATCAATAGTCTCATAAATTTGGAAAATAAATCACTATTTGTAGAAAAAAGGAGATTTTTCGAGAAATGTTTTAAAATGTACAAAAAATATATACCTAATTAGCAATTGCATAACAAAAGTCCCATCAGATTCCCCCAGATTCCCATAGCTGCTGGCTGTCATATTGCAGTCAGACTCTTGTCATATCTTAATCTTAACTTTCCCGGGAAACGCTCTATTTGATCTATCAGCAAGTAATGCCTAAATCTGACTAAGGCAAATGCTAATGAACTTGCTGAAAAGTCACGCCATTGGTTTTATGCTGAGTGCGGATAGAATTGCATATGACACCATTGAAGGTTTGGGTTCCCGAGCTGGAACCAAATAGCTGAGTATCGCATCGAACTTCAGGGCGCATATTTGGACGCTTAGTCAGCGCGCACGAGTTGAGTTTTGGGTTTGGTTTCTTCTTGGGTTCAAGCAACTAAATAGTGGCCAAAATCAAAAGGCAACAACAACGGCAAATGTGGCTATGAAATGACCAAGTGATAAGGCAACTAGTTCCGAAGACCAGCCCGTAATCATAAATTGTGGCAACCGTGTCGGCGGCTTCTGCGTCGTTAAACGCTTAATAAGCCAAACCGGTTGCCAGAATCAAAGCCAACAAAAAAAAAACTATAAAAAAAACGAAACCAAAATTTGTAGAAATATCAAATAATTAGATACAAAATTATATACTATATTAAATGAAAGGAAGACGAACCGCCGACTTACTATAATGCATGCAAATGTCAAAAATATGCATTAAATTAAAATTTATCAGCGCTCCTGCCCATTTGCGCCCCACTACCCCACACCCGCCCCTTCGAGAAATCCACAAAAATATCAAATATGAGCTTTACTTATTATTATCCAAGCTTGGCCACAACTTAAGACGCAGCTATCTAATTTAGTTTTCAAGCCTGAAACCGATTACTTCTTTAGACGATAGTTTGCAACATTGATGATATCGATAATTTTCAATACCTTAATCTAATTTTGCAGCTTTCAAAGCACATTAAAGCTTTAGGGAAAGTACAAATACAGTTGAGCTCGCTGAAATCTTAAAGCTTGACTAGCTGGCACCTCAAGCTGATAGTTTCGGTAGTCGATAGTTCGCCATATCGATAGTATCGATAGTTTTAAGTACTCTTGTAAGGGTAGTGAAATATTGAATTTTACAAAACTTAAATTGGCATTTATAAAATAAAGTAGCCATAAATATATTCTAAAATGAATACTACTAAATTAGAATCAACAATAGCAGCAAGATAGTCGAGAGTGACTATCGATACTATCGATGGTATCAATAAGCCAGTTTTGTCAGTGCTTTATAATTAGGATCAAGTCTTTTCTTAACTTTAAGAACTTCAAAGTTTAGACTTACAGAAACATGTTGAATAATAACAATAAACAAGAAGGGACGGCTATCTTCGGAGTGCCGAAGCTATATATCCTATATGCCCTAGCAGCAATGTTTTTCAACAAATCTCAATTTTCGACACTTGCTCCTATGTGGTCCGATTTTGATAAAATTATAGCAAACTATTTGAAGTATAATAAAACTCTCACTTAGTTTGAATAAAATATTTGTATAAACAAAAAGTTTGATATAGTGATAGAGGGGTCCGATTTTGACCAAATTTGGCCAGATTATATAAAGTCTCTAGTGACTATGTTTGGGAAAGTTTGGTAAGGATACCCTGTTAAACAAAAAAGTTTTTCATACAAAAACATAGTTGTCGACCGATCATTCCTATGACAGCTATATGTTATAGTGGTCCGATCCGAACGGTTCCGACATACATATGTACTGCCTGCAGCAAAAAGAAGGATCTGTACCAAGTTTCATTAGGATAGCTCTTAAACTGAGAGACTAGTTTGCATAGAAACAGACGGACGGACGGATATGGCAATATCGACTCGGCTATTCATGCTGATTCAGAATGTATATACTTTGTTGGCTCGGAAACGTCTCCTTCAGTCCATTACACATTTCGAAACAAAATTACAATACCCTGCTAGGGTATAAAAACTATTGAAAGTACAATCGATACCATTGCAAGTACAATCGATACTCTAGATAGTTCAATCGATACTATTGCAAGTACAATCGATACTATCGATAGTGGAATCCATAGTATCGATTGTGAAAAGCAATTAGTAGCACGCATTGGTGAGTCATTTTCAACATGAAACGTTTAATAGAAGTTCTCATCAAGCTTTTATCTTGCACAATGTATTTCTCTAAGTGTACATGCAGTTTTACAAGCACTGGTCGTAAGGCTATCGCCGGCTATCAGTGCCGCTACAACACGTCATGTTGCCCCGCTTATCAACTTGGCAACAACATAAGCATGACAACAACAAGAACAACAACAACATAGTCTGCTGGCAGTACTATATGGTGTGTGCTCTATAAGTTTGTTATATCTTATCTGCAATTGACTGGCAATGCTCGAACTATGCGCTTTCCTTTCCTTCAATGTAGTATGTGGAGCGCTTTACATTTTTCAGTTAATTGATTCGACAACCGAGCAGCAACAACAACAAGCGAGTTAACAACAAACATTATTATTGCTTATATGGCAACAGACCTCATAATTAGCTAAATATATATTTCGGCAAAAACAACAACAAAATAACCACCAAAAATACTAAAGGCCATTAAAACTATTAAAGATATCGAAAATTAAATTGTTTTTTTATTATGCCCTTTGCAGTGTGTAAGTATTTTTACTTTGAAACAAAGTTTGTTACACAGCGTGTCTTATGCCAAACTAATCTGGCAGTTTTATGTTTATGCTAATGAAATTTGGTACAGTTATAGCTTATAAGGTAATAAGTTGAGGGAAACCAGATAGAAATCGTTATAACACATGATTGACATTGAAAAAAGCGATTGAGAATTGAGTTTGCGCATGATAAAATACATTTCTTGTATTTTTGTAAGCTACTGTAAATTGTATAACATTTATTATATGTGTATTTAACATAAACACAATTTGTTTAGAGTATTTAAGTTTCGTGATGGCAAATTGAAAGCTGTTCTCTTGCTTTTTTGTTTACATAAATATATGCAATAGCAATTTAATGAATTAGCATAATTATGCATTTATTGCTGCCTCGTTTGATTTTTTTTTTTTTTTTGGCTTTTATGCTTTGTTTACTAATTAATTGACTGCCAAAGACCAATAACAACAAATTGCTGAAGTTTCGGTTTTCATATCATTTTAGTTTATTTTATTTATTTCTTCCTACATTTTTTTTGTGTTTGCTGTTGGAAAATGTTTTCTTGATCTTCAGAAATTGATGTAAACCGTTTGGCAATTAACGCGCGCAGCTTCAATTAATTCAAATTGAGCGGCAATTTCGAATGAACTCAACTTAACAATTTCGAGCAGACCCATTTAAATTTGTTGTGTTTTTGTATTTTATTTATTTTTTGTTCATAATTCGTCATGCCTCAGCTGCGAGTCTGAAGATGATGAAACTCCAGACAGTAAACCAGACCGAGATCACAACGATAGCATCAACATAAACCAAAATGGACTGGAGACGGCCACTTTTTAATTTCCATGAAAATGAATAAACGCCAAATAAATAACAAATATAAGATTTATAAAACGATTGTAAATTGGCGCATATATTGAAGACTGGCAGCCGTTGATGTCACCCCAAAGCTCAGCCGCATCTGGTGGCAAGAACACGCCCAATTTCAGCTCAGAGTTTCATCTGATCTTTGGCCAAAAATCCAAATTGGAAAAAGCAGCTGCACTGATTGTGATTTATGGATAGAGACAGCAGACAACAGAGCCTTTGTATCTCAAATTTCAGCTCGGTTCCTTAGAACGGCACATTCTTTCCAAGCAATTGAAGCCACAATTTGTAATTTCATTTTTTTATTGATTGTGGCTTCTGCAATAAAACCGCTTTGGCAATCCAGACAGATGTTGAAACAAGCCCAAGCTACACTTTCAATAATTTATTATGTAACAAACTATATTCTATGATTCTTTGTAAGAATCTTAAAAGTCAATCAATTTGTTGAGCTTTAGAGACATTCCTCCTGAAAATTGATCCCCCTTTGACATAGTTATTTTTGTTGGAAACCTAGGAAGAGTATTTGTCATCCTTTTCATAAAATTAAAAGTCCACAATTTTGGCTTGAATTTAAGTTTATATTTTGTAATGTTTTCCCATAACATTTACAAGCCTGCTTGTAAGCTAGACACCTTACCACCTATAACAATATTGGAGTGTTGATATATAAAACTTTTTTTTTATACAATGTAAACCTTATATCATTTTGTGAGACAACTCGTGACCATAACATTTGAAAATCGGTTCAGTTTTAGCGAAACTATCTCAGTCTTCTTCTTTTCGTTATTATTCTTGATTCACTTTTTCTACTTTTGAAGTGTGACCAAACTGTAAAACAGTGAAAGCCCCGCAACATATTGGATATTAAAGTTGTTGGACCTATTTCATTTTCAACTTTTGAGTTAGAAACGTTTTTGATTTCGTGTTCTCCTTTTCGAATAAAATAATAACCTTTTCGAGATTATATTGAAAAGTTATCATTGGCTCAAAAGTATACAGAGGATCTAATAATATGTATTCCCAATATATAGATCGAAATCGACAATGGGAACAGACCTGACTCGTGAGCAATCTTGGGAAGGAGGAGATATCTTGGGACAGGTAAAAATGCTCGGTATAGTCGCGCCTTTTCTTATAGTACCGCAATTTGTATGGGCTGTACCAATTCGGCCCACTCCAAAGATAAGATTTGCAGCCGCGCCCAAAGATATGTAAGCATTTGAGCATAAATCAAGCACACGATCTACATATTGTAACAAATTGAAATTGATCTATGGTTAGTTTACAGTTTAACAAGACATTTATAGATTTATGTGGGCAAATCTTAGTTTAGAGATCTATTATATAATAGAGTAATACACGCTTATCTCAAAATTTCAACAGCATATTAAGTAGCTTCGAATATTGCGTGTATTTGTTAGGAATATTTTAAAACTAGGCAATCCAAAGCAGTTTTGATTAATTTTAAAACGTATAAATTGAGTTAATCCACGCGCATCCCAAACCGAAAATCGAAAAACATTAATAAAAAAAAAATATAAAAAAACTATTTCAATGTAGCCCACAAGATTGCTATCAAAGTTTCGACGAAAAACTGGTACCGACTGAGAAATACTTAGCTGAAATATAACCAGTTCTATTTTATCTGAATTCGAATCAGGCAGAACACAGAATAGACGGGTAAAATGATTTCGATACTCAAGGCACTGCATACAAAGTGCTGCGTTATATTAATATACTCACATCGTGCGAATCATCGACATTATCATCGACATGATCATGATCATATAAATTATTTTAGGGTTTGTTTAGTGCGAAAATTCGTTGAAATTCTACATGCAATTTTTCAACAATTCTGTTGTGCCTCATCTCAATGTAAATTTGTATTGTAAATAGTTTCTTGAAATTGCATTTTTTGTTTTTGTTCGCTCAATGGTTTTTTTATTATAATTGTATTTCTTTTTTAATACTCTGTTCCCGAAGGGAAAACGAGTATATTGGGTTTGCGAAATGTCTGTCTGTCCGTATAAACGCAATTCTTTTCCACACCCTTGAAGCTAGAGCAACCAAACTTGGTACACATGTTGGTATGTACCCTCAATTTATGAAGTGTCGAGATCGAACCCCAACCCCCACCCCCTCCCCAACATTTTGGGTAAAACCTGTATCTTCCACATTTGTAAAGCTATAGTCACCAAATTCGGCATACAGACTAATGTTCAGATTCCTGACAGATCTGCATCAAAAACATTTTGACCCCCCCCCCCCCACCACCTCCCCGCAAATGAGCAAAATCTATATCTCCCACACCTGTACAGGTAGAGTCACCAAGTTTGGTAGTAGTCACCAGACTACTGTTTTCTTCGCGTCTCTTTCCGAACCCACAAATAGGCAAATTATACCGGACTGAGAGCAGAGTATTCTGCTGTCGGGTACGTTCGTTGTTGTTGTTGCTGTACTTCTTTTATTATTGTCGCTGCCTGGTCAGCAAGTTAATTACAGAGCCAGCTGCCAATGGGATGACACAATAGATAGACATATAGATATATAGAAAGACACCCACTCAGCCCAGTCAATAAACACTCTCATCCATTTATGCATTTTGTAATAACTAAGAGGCTAAATTGCGACAGTTTCTGTGTGTGTGTGGGGGGTGGGGGAGGCACCCTCCTTAGCCTATTGTTGTCTTTTTCTATTTTGAACATTTACGCAATGCAAAAGTCAAACAATAATTATTCATATGCGGAATGGGCTGACTGTAAGTGTGCACAGTCTTTGGGCCAGACGTGCCAGCCAGACAAATATTGTATTACAAAAACCAACAACAGCAACAATAGAAAGATGAAAGCAACAACAAAAATAACAAAAAAACACTACTTGTCCACTTTGCAATCAACGCCGGCGCCCGACACCGGCGAAGTTATTTTATTTTAGCTCTGTTTAGTCTATGGTCAGCATATACATATATACATATATGTACTTATAGAATGGTATCATACCAGCCTGGGATCGCAACGGATCGGAGCACACTGACTTCGGGGAAACATGTGCAACCAAAGGCATTCCGATAGTATTCATATACCTAGAACTATCTATGTTTAGACTAGCGCTCAAATCAGGCTTTTCTTTCCCGAAGGTCTTTCAAATTTTATTTAAAAAAAATATATTTCCCATAAGTCTATGTATGATATTATATTTTTCAATTCGAGACAGCATTGTTTTGCCTTTTCTAAATAAATAATTAAAATAAACTAAAATACTTCTTGATTTTTTTTATTATTAATGCCAGTTTCCCGCTTTGCCTTTGTAAATAAATAACTAAATAAATAAAAAAAATCAAATAGTTTTTGATAAATAAAATAAAATATAAAGCTTAATTTATTTTCGAATGCCCGTTTCAGGGGCAATTTTTATAGTATCCCGAACTTCTGAGTTTATAATTTTGATGTTTACCATTTA
Source organism: Hirtodrosophila confusa (assembly GCA_035043065.1). Classification (NCBI taxonomy): domain Eukaryota; kingdom Metazoa; phylum Arthropoda; class Insecta; order Diptera; family Drosophilidae; genus Hirtodrosophila; species Hirtodrosophila confusa. The sequence continues at coordinate 17,611,254 of JAWNNI010000242.1, read as the reverse complement.
TATATAAACATTTTTGGTTAAATTTTAAAGCTTTTTTAAGGTGTGCCCAAATCTGAAAACAGTATAAAGACAACCGAAACCATTCCAAAGATTTGTTCGAAAACACGTAACGATCTCTAGCTCTAGATAATGGATTCACGTTTAAATTTAATTGGGCTTATAATTACCCAAAGATTTTTAAGCGATAAACATGTTTTATTACAGCCTACCATAACATTTACAGTTAATGCAAGATCTTGGCTTAAAACTCTACAAGAAATGCAGACAAAAAGTATCTTCGAGCTAGAATTCATTTGAAAATGTGTTAATTTTAGTGAAAAAATACAAATCAACGCAAATTTCTATTGAAAATAATAAAATACGCATTCCCATTTGACTGATCAGTCAAAATTGATCAGCTGATTTCAAACTAATCTGAATTTCATAACAAGCAGCATTTGCGGCTAGCGAGTGTCATAACAGCCAGCAATGAAACGTTAATATTGAGGCGCAGCCAACTTAACTAAGTACCAACAAAAATGTTGATTGTTAGGGCATTCTGCATTCGATCACAATGTGTTGTATTTGATTTTATTGTTTGCTATAATAGCGTATTTTGTGCTTATACTATCCATTTACGATTTACACAAAAATTCTATGCGTTTGTTGTATCTTCTAGTATATTTTGTATCTTGTATGTCGCGGCGTGTTAGCAGCCTATTTTTAGATGTTTGCCTCAGACATGGGCTATTACAAAATGCATACAACAGTTGTTGTCAGTTGTTGGACGTTGGCCAGCTGTTGGCTTCTGTATTTTTGGCCAGTTTTGGTTGAAAAAAAAGGGCAACTGGATGACTAATTGTTGATGCTACCCGGTACACAAACTCTACTCCACACCACACAACACCACACCACACCACGGATACTATAATGCACAAGGCGGAAGCGCCGGGTGCTGCCAATTGACAAAGCCAACACTTTGCACTATCACCAAGTGGGCGAAGCCTGTGGAGAGGTGGTTGCCTGAGTGGGTTAATGTGGGGTGAAGTAGAGCTGCAGCGAATCGTTCAGATTAAGTTCGATCGAAAAGACAAAACGAACTAAGTATATATGTGATTATTCTTTGATAATTGTTAGCACCGAGTATAGTTTGTCATATCAAATATGATATAATTAAATTGAAAAGTATCAGGGTGTATTTGAATTGAGCAAACGTAACGAGTAGTTAGCTCAAAATAACTATAAGCTACAAAACAAACGAACGAGCTAAACAAATGAACAAGCTAAAGAAACGAACGAACTAAACAATCAAACGAACAAGACATCCATAAAAATATAGTAACAAATGAATGTAACGAAGGAGCGAACTAAAAGAGCGAGCCAAGTAAACGAACGAGCGAATTAAACCAACGAGCGAATAGAAAAAAACCAACTAAACAAACGAACGAGTGAATTAAACCAACGAATGATTTAAGCAAACGAACTAAATAACGAACGAGCGAATTAAACAAACGAGCAAACTAAAACAAACGAACCAAACGAAGGAGTGCATTAAACCAACGAGAGAATTCAACAAACGAACTAAATAAACGAACGAGCGAATTAAACCAACGAGCGAACTATAGAAATAAGCGAACTAAACGAACGAGTGAATTAAACCAACGAGAGAATTAAACCAACGAACTAAATAAACGACCGAGCGAACTATAGCAACAATTGAGAAGAACGAGTGAATTAAACCAACGAGAGAATTTAACGAACGAACTAAATAAACGAACGAGTGAATTAAATCAACGAGTGAATTGAAGAAACGAACTAAATAGCTAGAAACCAGCGAACTAGACGAACGAGTGAATTAAACCAACGAGAGAATTAAACCAAAGAATGAAATAATCGAACGAGCGAACTAAAGAAACAAACGAACTAAACGAACGAGTGAATTAAATCAACGAGAGTATTAAACCATCGAACTAAATAAACGAACGCGCGAATTAAGCCAACGAGCGAACTATAGAAACAAACGAACGAGTGAATTAAACCAGCGAGAGAATTAAACCAACGAACTAAATAAATGAACGAATAGGACACTTAATCGATTCATTAGTTCAGCAAAAATTGAAATACTCGATACTTTTCTATCGATTGAACTAGATTGTGCATCGCTGGGGTGATCTTTTCTATACAATATACAGAACTTCAGGCTGAAGTGGGTTAAGGCGGGGCAGGCAGGGTGGAAACGCACTCAGTGCAACATATTTGTTTAAAAGTAATGCATTCAAAGTGTGCCAGTTGTTGCTGTGGGACGTACATAGTTCTGTTTCCTGAACTTGAGCTCAAGTGTCAAACAGTTGGGCAAATGACAGCAGCAACTGTTGCTGTCATGTCGATCGCTGCAATATGTTTAAACAATTGACAAATTGTTGTTGTTGCTGGCTGGCGCGATTCCTGTGAATAATTTGCATGAGATTCGCTGTCTGTTGAGCAGAATTTTTGAGATACATACATATATAGATCGCAACGGGGCAGCAACACATGCGTTCGCTGTGGCAACATCTTGTGCCCATATGTTGTAAAAACAAACAATTGAAAAAGGCGAAAAGCATGAGCAATATACAAGTTTTCGAGAACTAAACGAAAGCAACGAAATGAAAATTCATCTCAAGAATTGATTTGCTGTGCCGGCAAGAGCTCTGTGGCAATTGTTGTTGTTGCTGTTGTTGTTGTTTTGTGGCAACTGACGGCAACTGTTTGCTGTCGTTGCAAATATTTTGACAGACAGACATTAAGACAGATAGACACGAAACCTGATGACATGCAGACCACATATGTAAGCCAACAGATACATGCTCGCAAATCTCTAGCACATACAGATACATATGTATCTTACGGCTGTGATTAGCATATAGCAGCTAACTGCCGCTGGCGCCACCTGGCGGTAAGCAACCTTTGCTAGTGGCGAATAACGTGTACCAAGTAACGAGTAGCGTATAACGAGTACCTTAGATCAGTTAACTAGGCCACAAAGGTACATCAACTTGATCATATGTATAAATAGATTACCTGACAACAGCTTTTTCACCCTTAGCTTGGCTCAGTACACCTGTGCGTATGCGCGATATGAAATCATCGCTATATATTACGTATACGCCGGATGGACGCATTACTTATCGGCTTTGGAGCTAATTCTTCGTCACTGACCTCATTACATGGCCAGCTCTTCATGTTTTTACTCCCTGTACCCATAAAATGGGTAAAAAGGGGGTATTAAATCTGTGGAAATGTATGTAACAGGCAGAAGGCGGAAACTCCGACCCTATAGAGTATATACATATATCAAAAGATCCAAAATATACCCCCCACATCCCCGCAATTCGATAAAAACGTTTAACGCCAACCCTTTTTTACTATACAGTCTTAGCATTTTTTATGTGTAATGCTTTAGTCACTCTCAATCTACTGTCCAAATTTCAAGTTGATCGGATAATAAACACGGAAGTTATGCAACAAACAAGATTCAGTACTGTAGAGCGCGGGGAAGAAATCGCGCAGCCGCCACTTAAAATCCTGTGTATAGTTGTGTATGTGTGTGTGTATGTGCAAGGGTAACAGGGAGACTCGTAGTCGGGTAAACTTGACTAGAGTATTCTTACTCGATCCATAATATTTTTTATACCCCAGCAAAGGGTATTACGATTTTGTCAACAAGGAAACGTTTCCGACTCCATAAAGTATAGCTGTGGAACTGGTACAGATGCTTCTTTATACTATTCGCAGAATTATGTCGAAGCCAGCCGGATGAAATTACTCTATCATAAAGCGACCATCGGAAGAGGCAATCGGAAATTGAGTTGTATGAAAAACTATATTCGTTTTACAGCTATCTCAATCAATTGTAACTATTGCCAGCTATATTTAAATGAATAGATTGATCAAAATCAGATGACTTATTATAAATGAAATATCGCTGAAGTGTCAAGTATTTGTATGAAGAGCTATTGTTCTGTATTATTGTAAAGGGAGCAACTTTAGGGTATCAAATCAGGTCGTAGATAGCTTTTCCCCTCTTATTTCTTACTATAGAATTTTGCAGAGTAGCAATGTACGAGATTCTTCTACAGGCGTGATAAGGCGACTGTTACAGCTACTGCAGGGGCCCAGGCCAATGCGGATTGGCCTCATTTACGCAATTTCCGATGCGATAAAAGACCAAGAACAACAATTGGAAGCACTTATGCGCTACCAATTAACCAGCAAGCCCAAAAACACAAACAATTGAAGAACAAATTAAATGGTATTTTCATTTTTCTATTATTTCTGTTTTTTTTTTGTTTATTTTGTTTTTTTTTGATTTGTAAAATGTTAATTTAAGAAATTATTTCATGGCAAGTCGACGACAGCGAAGATGACTTGGACTACATGTCATTAACACACTGATAAGAGCGCTATCAGCTCCCATTATGATGGGGCACACACACACACCCATGCAGATAGATAGAGAAATTAGATGGACAACAATCGGGTGCCTCACATAATTGGCAAAAAAATACATTTGAAAAATAATGTTTTTTTTTATTATTCCAAGAATTCATATTATTTGTTCAAGAAATAATTCAAATTGGCAACAAAGAAATAACATGCGAGTGTTTGTATTTGTTGTACTTTTCTTGTTTTTGGTTGGGCAATGATAACCCCAGAGATTGACCCAATTGGGGTCAACGGGTGGGCTGACAGGCAAAATAATTGTCATTTAATTAAAAAAAGAAAAAGAAAAGAAAACGAAAAAGAAGACTCAAATCCGGTCTCCGTAAATACACATGCTATATACTCGTATACTCGCATAGGGTAGCCAAGTCTCGGTCTATTAAGGCAGCAACTCTGACTCTGTTCCTGACTGATATGCTGATAAGTGCCTCTGTGCGTACACAAGTGTTTTCCAGCTCGAAACTTTTTCGTTTTTTTTTGTTTTTTTTTTCATTTTTTGTTTTCTTTTTATGGCGCTGTGCGGCTTATTTTCATTAGTCTTTTATTAATTTGTTACAAATGGGCAAAGGTCAGCAACAAAAGGTGGAAAAACTGTTTTCAAATAACTTAGCTGTGAGGCGTTTACACATTTAATGTTTAACATATTGATACTTTGCTTGTTGTTGTTTTGTTTTTGTAATATTTATGTATCTGCGATGTAAAATAGTTCAAGTTCGTTTTTGGCTTTTGGCTGTTGTGTCATCTTAAAACTAGATCATGCGAGCGTCTATGTGTGTATGCTATAAGCAGCATAATGTATAGAAATGTGAGAAATATTCTTGATGCTTCTAGCAGACTGAAACTGAAATACTTATATATGTATATGCTACATTTAAGAAATTGAATTTGTTCGCTCGCTAGATGGTGTCACCATTATACCAAGGAATTCGAAATATGCGAGGGATTCTTACTTAATTACAAGCTAAGCATATATTCAAGAGATATAATAATGGCTAGACTGCTGATCGGTTGGTTAAAGTCATTAAGGAAACAAAACCGATCAATTAGGATCAATTTTTGAATTGATTTTGGGATTAGCACTTGCAGTATGCAGATGAGATCATCCTATTGAAAATAACTCCATTCTGAGGTCATTTTTATGTGCTTGAATTTGACTGGGACTTTCGACTTGCGTTAGTTCATTTTGATAACTAACTTAATGAGTTACTTTATCGACTTATTTTTAGAACTTGAGATTCACCGATAACAAAATGAACGTCATCAACAACATACAACCTAAAGACTGACAGGTTTAATAGATGACCAAACGATAAGTGTTGAGGTTATCTTTAGAAGAGACAATTAGAGGCTGCAACAGGACATACTACAGTTAAGAAGAATATAATACAATATTGGTATATATCTCAGTACATAGTTAATCTCTTAAGCAGTTTTTATATTATCCTGACAAATCATCTGTTTAAATGTTATCCTGCTGTTAGCCTATTAATTAATAAGTTAATCTATTATACTGTTAATTGTTAATCAGTCTGTTAACCTGACACTCTGTTAAATTGTGACATGTCAAGCAAATATTTATCCTTTACACTGTTAAACTGTTTTTAAATCATTCTGTTGCACTGTTACTATGCAAATCAGTTACATCTGTTAAGCCACTTTTATGTTATAGAGTTACTATACGAATCTGCTACATAACTGTTATGTTATCCTGTTACTAGACAAATTTGTAACATCTGTAACAACATTTATGTTATCCTGTCATTTATGTTAACCCACTTTTAGTTATCTGTTCCATCTGTTAACACACTTTTAGTTATCTGTTACATCTGTTAACCACTTTTACGTTATCCTGTTACTAAATCTGTTACATCTGTTAAGCCACTTTTATGTTATCCTGTTACTATGCGTATCTGTTACATCTGTTAACCACTTTTATGTTATCCTGTTACTAAATCTGTTACATATGTTAACCCACTTTTAGTTATCTGTTACATCAGTTAACCCAATTTTATGTTATCCTGTTACTATGCGTATCTGTTAACCACTTTTATGTTATCCTGTTACTAAATCTGTAAATCTTTTATGTTATCCTGTTACAATTACTGAATCTGTTACATATGTTATCCCACTTTTAGTTATCTGTTACATATGTTAACCCACTTTTAGTTATCTGTTACATCTGTTAACCCATTTTTATGTTATCCTGTTACTATGCGTATCTGTTACATCTGTTAAAGCACTTTTATGTTATCCTGTTACTCTTACCAGCTGAAACTCTGCTAGCCTCTCGTGACATATGCGACACTGTTAAGCTGTTAATCTGTTAATCTGTTACTCTTGGGTTACTCACCTTGGCATTGATCAGCGAGACTTGGCAGGCATTCAGAACGAGGGCAACGGCGAAGAGGCGCCAGAGCAGCGACAACGCGTGCCGCTGCCGCAACGTCGCAGCCGTTGGGGATCCTGTTGATCCCATGATTGGTGTGTGTATTTTGGCAGCTATTTGGTTATTTGATTATTTAGTTGTATTGGGCAGTTTTTTGGGTTCGAGTTCGATGTGTATTTTGTATGCGTTAGGAACGTAATTAAAGAAAGAGGTTACGGTGTTTATGGCACTGCAAGAAGTGGGAAAAACAAAATTCAGAAATTGTAATTGCAATTTTAAACTGTCTCAAGAAACGCTTAGGAACAAGCAAAATAACAAACACATGAGCACAATCATACCAACAACAAAAAAATAAAAATATTCAAGATCAGCAAAAAAAAAACCGAAAAGAAAAAAATGGTATTGTCTGAAACCAAAAGCCGCAACCGCATAAAACAAATGAAAGAAACCAAGCCAAAACGCGAATTCGTCAGAAATCGCTGGCTGTGAAAAAGGATAAAGAAGACGCTAGCGGAACTAAAGAACGGGAGAACTTTTTGAACAGCTGAGGCTGCACGAAATTCCTTTAGTATTCTTTTTTGATTATTTGATATTTTTGGGTATTTTCTAGTTTTGGCTTTTCCTGAGCAGATCTACGCGATTTCTTTTTTGTGCTGTTTGGATTCGTATTGAGTTTCGCGCGCGACTTTTCAAAAATTTCAAAAGTTTTGAGCAACTTTTTGTTTTGTCGGCCACTTTTGATTTTGATTTGGGTTCGGTTTTCGTATCTTCTTTTGAAATTCTTTCGGTGCGTTCTTATCGTCGTTTTGGCTTATTTAACAATCATAATTTTGATCAGCCTTAAGCACTTTGTTGGTTACTCTATTCTTTTCATTTTTTTTTCTCTTTGCGGCATTTTCCTTAGCAAATATATAATATATAATAAAAAAAAGAAACGAAAAAAACAGCGAAGACCAGCAAAGAGGCGAAAGACTAGAAATGTTTTGCGATCCTGCAGCGCGCGCGTATTGTAGGCGTTTTTGTGTGTGTTTATGCATCCTTCGGACACCAGAACAGGAAAAAAAAGCAATTAGCACTTTTAGTGAGCACTTTAAAAAAAATGTATTTTTGAAAATTGCACTTGAACAACCACAAGAAGCAACAGCAACAACAAATGAGAGACAGGCGACCAGGCGGCCAGGCGTCGCAGTCGCAGGCCAAAACAACGCACCGAAAATTGTGCGACCGTCTCGTACAACGGCGCGCAACCGAATGTACTACAGCTGGAAGAACTTTGACGGCGGCGCCGCTGACACCGTTGAAGACGCGCACGAGCGATACGCGAACGCAGAACACGAATGGGCACGAAGACGCTAAAGCGTTAGCATGCACACACACACATACATATTGACATATGTACATAGCCAAATGCACAAATGCCTCGCCGAACAGACACAAACTCAACGTGCAAAGTCTCTGGGAGTTGTACCGTGGCGCAATGTGTAAGAAAGTTGAATAAAAACGCATGCGTGTGTACAATGTACATACATATTAGTGGTGCAAAACTATCGCGGGTTCGATTAAGGCTAGTGACGTCAAGCTATCAATACTGCGAACATCAATTGTTAAGGTTGAGCTATCCGAGCGTTTACTATCTGAATAGTTAAGAAAAAATAAGAAAAGACGTAGCCATCCAAAGTTTCCGACTGTCTCTACCATTCTATTGTAATTTACTAATTTGCTGGGGGCGCAGTAGGCTTGGCAAATATTTTTTTAATCAATTCTCTCAATGAGATCGTTAGTAGTGTTCATATTAAATTTGATGGCTTTGGCTATAAAGTTGTGAGAGATAGAGAATACAGAGGGGATGGGGGTGGCAAATGTGTTTTTTGTAAAACCTCTTATGCAAAAATAAACTCAATACTAAATGTGTAAGGATTATGTTATTTGAGATTATTTTAACTTCTTCAATTAGGGTTTCAAAACATAGTTGAATTAAGTCGTGACATATATCGATTTCAAAATCGATAGCATCGATAATGCTGACTTTCGCCTCTTAAAACTTTCGAGCGGGCTACTACCCATTGTTTTGCGGTAGTAGTACTTAGATAGAATGAATATCTGTATAAAATCGTACAACAAAGAAAAAATCGTGTATATCGAAACTATGATTGATTCTTATTTTTGCCCATTTATGCGAATCGTTCACTAAATAATTGTGATTTGGACCACTGTGCGGAGTTGACGTTCGCGTTGACTGCGAAGTTTTGCGTGTTGTTCTTGTTGGTTTTTGAAGTTCCTGACTGCAATCTGAACGGCTCTCGAGTGCAGCGCTGTGCCCATTGACGCCGTCGTGCCAAGCCTGTTGCGCTGCACAGTGGAGCCTTTTACCCTATTTCTTGGCAAAGATCATATTAAAAATGAAAGCAATAGAGAGTTCCCAAAGCTTTCAAATATGCAAAACAATCTTTTGAATCACATGTTAGGATGGTTGGGGAGTCATTATACAACGTATTTTTATTTAAAACATATATCATGTTAATTTAATAAATACTTGGTAAATAACTAACTATCAACTTACAAAACAACCCAAATTTGATAATTATTATTTTTAGGTCATTTATTAATTGAAAACAAACAGTAAGATACCAGAAAATGTTATTAGATGCTCTAAGCAATAATATACAATAATTGCTTACCCTTAAATACCATCGCCTTTTAGATTTTTGCAATATTTTTCGGCCAGCGGCCCCATAGTGCAACGCTGCTTGCTCTCCAACCGTCTCTCTCTCTCTCACATTCTCTCTTTCTCTCTGTCGCTGCTCTGCCCTGCGCTTTTGGACTCGCCAGATGGCGTGGGTGGCTTTGCTGTCGCTGCTGCAGCAAAAGTTTATCGCTCTGCGCTTGTGCGACAGACTCTTTTCATGCGAGCACAATTTATCGGCAACAGGATGCGAAGTTGGTGCTCTGCACTAATTTTGCCTCATGGCGAAATGGGCAAAAAGAAGTGTGTGTTCTCTTTGGTTCTCGGACCGAGCCCAACCCCAAGTTCTTTATCTCTGTCAGCTCAACATTAAAGTGGAACAAAAGCAACAAATGCAACGTCGACGTCGACGTCGCCGTTAACGTCAACGTCAGCGCTGCTGCTGGTGATGGTGCTGCTGCTGCTGCTCTGTAGGTCAACTGATAAAATGGCGTGAAGAGGCCAACACCAACCAAAAAGGCAACCCAAATGATAATGCGCATACAAACATCCACTGTACATACATACGTACATACATATATGTATATGTATTTATTTAGTATGTGCATTTGCTTGTTACATGCGATAGATGGCGCTGCTGTGCATTTTCACTCTTTCCCATAGCTTCCAGTAACTTTGGATTTGTTTGCATTTCACACCAAGTAAACTAAACTTACCAGCATCGACTATTGTATACCCTATACAAATAATTCTTCCTATCATTTTGAATGTGGCGCATGCCACCGATCTTCGAATATTACAATGCTATAAAAGTTTTAATTGTATAACCAAAAAATGGCTGAAAGGAGTTATATAAATGGTTACGTTCTGCAATCGGCAAGAAATTCACCTAAGAAATTCACACAGAGTTAAGTTGGCTGCGTCTCACCGTTTTATGAAATTGAACTTGATCTTAAGTCAATTTTGAGGATATAGTGCATAATAAAAATTGATTATGATACTCTATCCTATAGTTGGCATAATACCTAACCAACTTTCAACTTTAGTTAAAAACTGATCAATCTAGCTCAACAATTATATTATTTATTTTTGACTGATATACCCCTTGGTTGTTGCACCAATGCGTGGCATTAAAAACAAGCAGAAATGAATGAGCTAGTTCAACTGGCAGAAACGTAGAGTGTGAGACAATTCTTACTCCCTTACTAAACATATTTTCACTTTTTGAGCCAGGCCCAGAAAGGTATATACAGCCTTTAAACATTTCAACAACACTACAGTCTCATATCGACCTATAAAATAAAGCCCATTTTCATATTGCGTTCATATTTATTTTTTCATCCTAGCTTCAGGAGAAGTATAATTTCAAATTATGGCTCTAACTAACTACAGCAATTTTCAGGAAATTGTTTTATAAAGTAAATTAAATAAATGTAAATATATAAAATCTTGTATTTCAGGCTGTATTTCAGCTTTCTTGTTTACCAGCCTAATTATTTCAGTGAATGTTGATAGTAATGACAAAAGTTCCCATACAGGACATACATACTTAACATTTTCTAAAGATTTTTCAATTTATTTTAATTTATCGAAAATCATCAGCTAAAATCCTAGCAGAAACTCAGGGGACCTTTCTTGTGCTGTCCAAGAAGAAACTACACTCAGAAAAATAAATGCCATAGAATTCCGAAAATCTACCTATAATAAAGGTCAACCTGAAAGAAAGAAACAATTTATATTTCTATTCATTTCTAAAGAAATATCTTTCTAAAATTCACTTTTTTAAAGTATGGCGACTTTTTGCATTTTAGCTCATATATTTTTCCAAGTGTAGTCGCATTTGTATATATTATTACTCCCTGTACCCATAAAATGGGTAAAAAGGGGGTATTGGATTTGTGCAAAAGTATGTAACAGGCAGAAGGAGACATCTCCGACCCTATAAAGTATATATATTCTTGATCAGTATCAAAAGAGATTTCGATTTGGCCATGTCCGTCTGTCCGTCTGTCTGTCCGTCTGTCCGTCTGTCTGTCCGTATGTATGAACGCAAGGATCTCAGCAACTATAAGAGCTAGAGACACCAAATTTGGAATGTAGGTTCGTGTATAGCGGGAGCAGGTCAAGTTTATTTTAGATTTGAGATATCTCCCCCGTTCCCCCGCTATTCGATAAAAACCGTTTTACAGTTACAATTTTCAAGATATAGATATAAGATTTGGCATGTCCAATACTTTAGTCACTCTAATCTACTGTCCAAATTTCAAGTCGTTCGGATAATAAACACGGAAGTTATTAACGAAAGAAGATTCAGTGCTGCAGCAAGGGGAAGAAGAAGCACAGTCACAACTTAAAATGCCTGGCTTGCGCTGTGGCTCGTGCGTGTGCGTATCTGTGTATGTATGTGTAAGTTAACGAAGATGCGATCGGAAATTTTGACCTGGGTACAGGGAGTTTCGTAGTCGGGTATACTCGACTATAGCATTCTTACTTGTTCGAAACTATAATTTGTATATAGTATTCGAAGTCTCAATTGCGAACTTAAACAAGTTTCTTTGGCTCCAATTCAACAATGTTTCATTTTAAACGAAATATTTAATATTAGTACTCTAAGGCAAGGTTAAAACATGAAGTCTTATTTTCAAGCAGGTTTTCCAAAATGATTTTCAGCAGAAGCGCTGTATTTAAGTGATTGGCTGGCGTTTTGGCCAAAGGATCAAAACAGTTGACACATTTGCGCCGATGTCCTGCCGAATTAGGAACAGCAGCAACATCGTCTGTGGCACGAACCCCACAGACTCGCTGGCCACCCAGCTGCCACCCACAGCTGGCGACCTTCCCATTGGCGCCTTGCGGCTGATGCGTTGGGCGGAGCGCATGCGCCAAACAGCCGGCCCCGCTGGGACACTAACGTCCCGCCCCGCCCATTGGCGCCATCGACCAATGGCCGCTTTGCGTTTTTCGCTTAGAAGCCATCAACGCAACATTTGTGCCAAAGATTTCAATTTGTCGCTTCCGCTTTTGATAGCCGTGTCTCTAAAAATATTCATACTCTATTGCGGCATTTAATTACTGCCCGAATGCGAATGCCAGCCCCCGACTATCAACTGCGACCTGTCCTATCAGTGGGGTGCTCACTATTTGGGTCAGTTTGCCCAAGACCATATAGAGACAGTACCCGACAGTACGCGACAGTACACAGTGCATAATAGTATGCTCTACGAGTATATGCGAGATTTCGACAAAAGTCAGAGGTGGATCTCGCTTATCGCCTCCTGAGATACAGTGAGCGAAACACGTATACGTACAGCCTGGTTACTAGGCACGCATCCATGAATAGTTTTCGATACTTCATTGTTATCGAAATGATCGATAGTAAGATGCGATCTCAAACATTAGCAAATAAGAAACTAAGAAATATTTCTTTCAGCCTGGTTACTAGGCAACATCCATGAATAGTTTCCGATATTTCATTGTTATCGAAATGATCGATAGTAAGATGCGATCTTAAACATTAGCAAATATGTTGAATACACTTCTTAGCTAACCAAACTTTTAAAATTTTCAATTTCTACATGCACAATTACCACAATTTTCCATATGCCTTTCCTATATCAATGCCACCAATATTATTGAATTTTACATATTCCTAAACTCCTCAAGAGGAAATCTTAAGAGACTAAACTTAAAGCAGCAGAAGTGTCACTTTATGATTTCATGTCTACAAGGCTTGTTGCATAAAAATTCCTTTTTTTGTCCTTAATCCCTTCGTCTTTTATGTTTAAGTCTCTAACACCATCACTATTGTTTGTCAAAAATAAAAAATGTAAACATAAATTATTTAAGCCGCGGATGAACATTTTTGTTCATCTAATGTCACACTCATTTGAAATGTGATGAAATTTTCGATACACAAAAGAAATATTAATATTATATATATTTTATTATTATTATTATTTATTAAAATAAGATTAACAAGTAAATTCTTAAGCTACTACTATAAAGAAGAGAGCGCTAGCTGCCAGGACTATTGGCTCCCAATCAAAATTATATCTAGCAATATCGTTTATAATATCGAAATGTTTTCATTTTTATGGAATATAATATACTTTACAGTGCCGGTTCCACGCGCCTTCTATGAATTTGTAATTTCTTAGTTAGGCTTTTACATTTTTCCCATATATCTATGTATTATATTATATTTTTTGATTCGCGTTTGCCTTCGTAAATAAATAAAGAATAAAATAAATAAAAATGCTTAGTTTAGTGTTCTCTACTTGAACCCTTTTCTGTGAATGCTGAGCTCGTTGTTGCTACTCCAGATCTCCTTGAATCCTGGAGGCCTGAGATTAAGCCCATGCAATCCAGAATGGGGAATATTCTTGCAGTTATTATAAATCGTAAGCCTCGTCTGCAGGCCTTGGCATGAGTAAGGGCATACTCCCTTCCCCTAAAAACGATGTACAGCAACAGTTTGAAAGATATAGTCTCAATTTGAGGCATATAAGCATATTTTGGGACACTTTAAATCAACTGTACAGCTTTCAAGTCTATAGAATAATAAGCACAGAAACAATTGCTGACTGCTGATTATTGCTCCCTGCATTAACTTCTTTGGCCTGGTATATTGACTTGAGTTTGGTACTCTATATACTCCACTTTTATAGCTCATTTCATTTTATAAAAATTAAATATATACATATTTATTTTATCTGTCGTAGTCGCCCAAACTTTCATGGGTATCAAACAATTTAATATAATACAAAAATATGATTGTAATTATACTTTTTTGGCTGACAGTTCTATACAGACACACTTACACGCCTGTGCATTGAGATAGATAGTTATACAGGAATAGATTAGTATATTATATGAATGAATTTCGATCGCAGCGGTGAAAGCCACTATCTAATAAGGTTATCAACATCTTAGACTGACGCACTAATGTTAAGGCCACAAATATTCACCTCAGTACGCGTTTGCGGCCTGTTAACCGCGTTGAGAAGCAGCTGTTACAGTTTGACCGCCACTGCACTCTGACTCGCTGCTGAAGCTTTTTTAGCCAAGTCAACGAAAGCTCCCGCATGAGCTTTTCTGCTGCAGCGTTGCACAGGTTTTTCACACTCATGATAAAAGATAAAAGTATATTTGCAAAAATATATAAACTTTGCATAGAGTACCAGAAAATCAATTCATAGAGTATTTCAGGAATTATCAGAAGATTAATGCTTCAAAGCAGATAATAATATTTGACTATTATGAATACTATTGTTACATCAATGTTTTTATGTGTCATACAAAAACCCAATTTTCATCCGATTGTTCCTACGGCAGCTATAACATATAGCAGTTCGATTTGTAAAAAATTTGGTCAGACTATACAAAACATAATGCAACTTTGATTTGATCAGTTTGGTCCAAATATATTTAAATACACAGAAGTTATTCATACAACTCAATTATTGACTAATCCTCGATTTCGATTTTTTACTGTACCCATAAAATGGGTACAAAGGGGGTACTAAATTTGGAATGTAGGTTCCTGTATGCCATACGCAGATCAAGTTTGTTTCCAATTTCAGATATCACCCCCCAATTCAATAAAAACGATTTATACCAACAATTTTTAAGATATAGATTTGGGATTCGACACATACAATACTTTACGCACTTCTAATCTACTGTCCAAATTTCAAGACGATCGGATAATAAACGCGGAAGTAATTCACGAAAGAAGATTCAGTACTGCCGCGCGGGGGGGGAAAAAGCAGCACAGCCACCACTTAAAATGCTTCGCTTGTGCTGTCGCCTGTGTGTATGTGTGGTGTACAAAGATGCGATCGGAAATTTTTGACCTGGGTGCAGGGAGTTTTGTAGTCGGGTATTATAGCATTCTTACTTGTTTTTTAAAGAACACGTACGCAAATTTTTACTCCGTGTACCCATAAACTGTGTAAAAACCAGTGGAAATGTATGTAACAGGCAGAAGGAGACATCGCGGACCCTATAAAGTATATATATTCTTGATCAGTATCAATGGCCGAGTCGATTTGGCCCTGTCCGTCCGTCCGTCTGTCTGTCTGTCTGTCAGTGTTCGGCTTGGACGAGCTGTGGCTGAACATCCCATTTATTTACACATTACACATTTATGAGTTCATTGGGTAAGCACTCAGATTTGACGTCAGCAGAGAAATGTTCATGTCATTTGATATGTGGCTCTAATTTGAGTCATGCAACATTTTGAATGTAATGAATACATAAATAAACGGTGGATAAAGGGGTTAATAGTTGTTGCCTTGGTACTGAGGGTGTAATGAATATGTAATTCATTAATTCTTATGTAAAGGCAACAAGCTAAACTCGTACTCAATATTAGAGACACTTAACGAGTGTGCGAGTCCGAATAATTACTCCAAAATTCTTAAATAAACTCATTGTTCTTACATTAATATATATCTAACGCAGCTATGTGAATAGTCAGTTCTGTTCTGTGAGTATATTCATGCTATTCACAAGTGCTCCTTTGAACGTAAGCGAACGCTTGCTTATTTAGTAACAGGAAAGAAACCGAGTTTGACCTTTATATGGATAAGGTTTTATTCATCAGTTATATATTTTTTTTTTCGATACTGTATATATGAATACACCCATTTTATTCATGAATACACTCACATGTGCATATGCTTATCCATTTTCATTTGTTATATTTACTATTTCAATGATGTATTCATGAATACACTCATTTTTTTCATGAATGCGCTCACTTTATTCATGAATGCACTCACTTTTGCATATTTTAATCTAATTTATTAATTTGTTACATTTACAATTTCAATGCTGTTGTCATGAATACACTCATTTTATTCATGAATGCACTCACTTTATTCATGAATGCACTCACATGTGCACATTCTTCTCCATATTCATTTGGTTTATTAACTATTTCAATGCTGTATTCACGAATACACCCATTTTATTCATGAATACACTCACTTTATTCATGAATGCACCCACTCTTGCATATTGTAATCTATTTATGAACTTGTTGTATTTACTGCTTTAATGCTGTTTTCATGAATGCACCCAATTATTTTATGAATACATTCACATTATTCGTGATTACACCTGCTTATTCAAAAAAAGTATAGAAATCCTTGAGCAATTACTTAGCACGTAATAAGTATTCATTATTGAAGACCCAGCACAGCCGCTTTGAATAACTGCACTCACACTTGCCATTCCTTTATTTAATTCATTTGCATTCAATGCTTCGATTGAGTGCACTCAAACTTATAACTCTTTCATTGCATTTCTTTTCATTCAATGCTAAACTTCCAGAATCTCAAAAGTGCCGCCACAGCTCGCTTGTAGTATTCATATTCAAAACACCCAGCAGCCACTTAGCTCCACAGCACCCCTCGCTGCCACCCAACAAACCCAAACTGGCCACCCCACCGCCTGTCACATGTTCAGTTGTGGTAACTTCTTGGCCACACAATACATTCGCCGTGTTGTTGTTGTGTGTGTGTGTGTGTGTGGGTGTGTTTTGCGTGCACTTTACTGGATGCCACAGAAAAGTTGCGCCATTTGTCGTCATTTTCATATAATTGTCGCCGTAAATAGTAGTTCACAACCATATCAAACTGAGCATTTGCTTATTTTTAGTGACAAGTGAATAAAATTGATTATCGTTTGCTGGTCAACTTATTGTATACCCTAGAGGCATTGCAAGTGGGTGTAAGAGACGTATAAATACGCTGATATGTGTATATATACTTTACTGTTTTCGAATCATTTCCTTCAATGCGTTACACACTTTGTACCTTTCGCAAGGGTATAATTTATAATAATGGAATTAATTTGATTATTTAAGAGTGTTGTTTTATCAGATCGCAAATAAGAGTTATGAGTTTAGAAAGATACCTAGAGATATGGGAAAATTTTAGAAATACTATTTGTGATTGGGGTATCCTGGAAACTTTTATTTTCGATACTTATAAAAACTCATAGAAAAACTATTTTAAATTTTTGTTATAAAAATCAACAAATAACTTTCATTTAATAATTTTTTTTTAAATTGTAATAATTACGGTCCCTGGTAAAATAGGGCGAACTATTTAAGAGATTGATTTTTATTTTTATTGTTGACACGCATAATTTTTATCGATTGGATAATGAGAATAGTTTTTATTCAAGAAACTACACTCAGACAAATAGGTGCCCTAGAATGTAGAAAATGGCCATACTTTTGTAGTCAGATAACCTTATTCTTATCTGAATTTAAGAAATGTTTTTTCTCAAATTTAAAAATTATTTCTGTTAAACAAAAACTTCTTTCTGGTTTTAACTTAACTTTTGTTAGGGGGCGAATTTCTGAATTCTATGGCATTTATTTTCTGGGTGCAGTTTCAATAATGCAAAGCAATGGAGGGAGCAGCGTAGCTGTTTCTTGAAGTGCTCTGCTTGCTTGCAATGTCGCAGAACTGCTAGATGCATATGTGTTTGGGAATTTTAGATATAGGATAGGATGTCTCGTAGTCGGAGTCAGGTATACTACTAAATGTAAATTTGTGCCTTCAGACCTGGGTACAGGGTATTCTCCAGTGGAGCACACTTAATCAGATCATTCCTTCTTTTTGTTGATGTTGTTGTAGGTCGCATGTCAAATTGTGTTGCATATGTGCAGGCGCACGCAACCATTTTGTAACCCCTTCCCCACACTTGCCGCCAAACACCCCTTTACATGCATAATTGTGCATGCAACAACAATTCGATTGGATCACAGAAGTTCTTGCAAATGTGCCGATAGTTCCAGAACACCCCACCCCGCCTGCACCAGACAGTGCACCTTGGTACGACAGCTTACCAATCTGCATAGAAATATATCGAATAAAATATATAAGATATATAGTAACAAATAAGCTTACTTTAGTTACTCTTTTTACGCCCAATACGCATAAAATGGCTTAAAAGCGATGATAAAACTGTGCAGATGTATGTAACAGGGTGAAGGAGGCATCCCCGATCCTATGAAGCATATGAAGGATGTTACAAAATGAACGCAAGATTTGAATCAAGTAGAAAACACAGTTTTCAGTCTTAAGATTGTTATTTTTTATTGAATCATAAATTACATGGCATAGGGCTATTTATGGAATAACATATCAGGAAAGTAGCCTCCAAAGTTTTGCTGCTACAAACGCACTATTTGTCGAAATTTTCCGTCGCCTAATTTCCTCCTGCAATGCAGGGATGGTTGAGGATTTGTTAACCCTTGACCCTTGACTTCAAATAACCCCATAGAAAAAATAATCTTATGGTATTAAGTCTCATCCCAATCAAAACAGAATTCCGACCATATTTTGTATGAAATTTTTGAAATAACATTATTTTGGAGATATTCATAATGAAATCAAATTGTTCTATCGACTGGTGCTCCATTTGTACTAACCCTAGACGATCAGCCGTAAAATTATTTTCTTTCAGAATGGCCATCTGCACAAATGGCGGCAAATTCAAATCTTGCGTTAATTTTGGGATACCCTGTATATTTACTCCCTGTACTCATAAAAAGGGTCCATCCGTCTGTCCGTATGACGCGTTGATCTCAGCAACTACAAGAGCTAGAGACACCAAATTTAGAATGTAGGTTTCTGTATACCATACGCAGATCAAGTTTGTTTCATATTTCAGATATCTCCCCCGTTCCCCCGCAAATCGATAAAAACCGTTTTACAGTAACAATTTTCAATATATAGCGCTTAATTTTGGCATGTACAATACTTTAGTCTCTCTCAATCTACTGTTTAAATTTCAAGTCGATCGGATAATAAACACGGAAGTTATTCACGAAAGAAGATTCAGTGATGCAGCGAGAGGGAAGAAGAAGCACAGCCACCATTTAAAATGCCTCGCTTTTGCCGCCTGTGTGTGTGCTTCTTTGTGTATGTGTGTGTGTATGTGTAAGTGGACGTAGATGTGATTGGATGTTTTAGACCTGGGTACAGGGAGTTTCGTAGTCGGGTATACTCGACTATAGCATTCTTACTTGTTTTGATCAGTCAATCTGGCCTTATAGGTCTGTATGAACACACAGATGTCAGAGACTATGATAGCTAAAGTCACCAAATTTTTTTACCATACGCAGATCAAATTCATATTCATTTTTCATTTCCGCTCCATATCCACGCAAATAGAACCCCATTTTGAACCAGTTTTTTAATGATATGGTTAGACAGGCATTACTCTTGAGTCACTGTTGATCTACAGTGAAAATTTCCATTTGATCGGATAATATACGCCAAAGTTATTCAAGAAACTATTTCTGAAATGGTTTGCTTGCTTGCACTGCCGCTGCACTGCTTCATGCGTATGTCTGAGTATAACATACGCCAAAGTTATTCAAGAAACTATTTCTGAAATGGTCTGCTTGCTTGCACTGCCGCTGCACTGCTTGATGCGTATGTCTGAATAGGAAGATGTGTTTGAGAATTTCAGCCCTGAGTATAATATACGCCAAAGTTATTCAAGAAACTATTTCTGAAATGGTCTGCTTGCTTGCACTGCCGCTGCACTGCTTGATGCGTATGTCTGAGTATAACATACGCCAAAGTTATTCAAGAAACTATTTCTGAAATGGTCTGTTTGCTTGCACTGCCGCTGCACTGCTTGATGCTTATGTCTGAATAGGAAGATGTGTTTGAGAATTTCAGCCCTGAGTATAATATACGCCAAAGTTATTCAAGAAACTATTTCTGAAATGGTCTGCTTGCTTGCACTGCCGCTGCACTGCTTGATGCGTATGTCTGAATGGGAAGATTAGTAATAATAAGTATTAAGATTTATTATTAAGAGTATTTGAAGAATATGCATGCCTAAACACCATTTTATAAATTAGAACTTAACTCGGTACGTTTTATTTATACCTTAAAACTGTGGAAACTTTATGCAGCTAATTTTTCCTAATAAATAACGCCAAAGCACTGTTAAACAAATTTGAATTTTGTGCACTGCTAGAGAAATAAAGGTAGCAATTTCAATTATACCACGTATTTAATGAGAATTCCTATGAATTATTAAATATTAATTAAGTTTGTGTCAGTGTGCGCGGACCCAGACCGTAGAGACCTTTTGACACACTTTTTTTGCTCAAGGAGTATAAAACGAATGGTGCAAGCCTTAGAGTGCCCCTAGATGTGTGTGTGTGTGTGTGTGTGTGTGTGTGCCCCAAGGCTTACGCCTTGCAACTTGCATAAGGCTGAAAGAACAACTTGACAAGTTTCTGTGGGCTTGTGGGCAAGCAACAAAAATAGCATTGTCAAGTCGCTGGCAACTAAACGATTTCATTCTCATTCTCATTCTCATTCCCATTTTCAATTTGATTTTGATTTTGTTAACAACTTGACAACTGACTTTTTCGATTGTTGTGCAATTGCAAATTGAATGGAATTGAAAATGTGGAGCAATTTCAATTTAAGCATGTCTAGCTTTGAACTTTGCTTTGTGCCCCCTCCCGTTGGCCTGGGCAACCATTGCCAGACGTGTCCAGTGCTGCTAATCGTTGACTCTTTCCCTCTCTCTCTTTCTCTATCTCCATTTCACTCTCTCTCTCTCTAGCTCTGAGGACCCACAATTTGGCAAGTGCTTTTAGCTTAATTAAGGTCAAAAACGTGGCGGCTTTGTAGCATTTGTGACACATCGAATTTTGACCATCAATTTAATTGATGAGCCCCCAACGCCGCTCCCCCCGCCAGGCGCCCATCTTCTCGCCTAGCAATCAAAGGCTCAATAGGCGACTCCCTGCTGTGGCATTTCCAAAAGGTTTCCATTGAAATTTACCACTGTCCTGCAAGCAACAATAATCTTCCACCTTTGCAGACTTTAACCATAAAATGTGCCATCAAATTAATTAAGGTTTCATTAAATCGGCTTCACAAATTTTACAGCAATTTGGAATTCACCTTTCCATATGCAGTTTCCCCCATTAATTGGCTTTATTTATATGCCTTTGTGTAATAGGAGTACTTAGGCATCTAATAAGACATCCTTGGGAAGACATATTTGAAATTCCAGTGAATTGCTTTGTGGCAAAGGCGAATTCCAAAATGTATGCAAGCAACGTAGCAGTCGTCTGTATCCGACTGCCATATACTCTATTCCCAGTGTTTTTCGTAAGTTTAGAAATATCATACCATACCAAAATTAAATATATATGTATATCTTAAACTAAGATGATATTACAAAATTGTTGTTTCAACTCTAGTCGAGTATACCCGAGTATACCCTGTACCCAGGACTACAACTTCCAAACATATCTTATACTAACACATACACTCACACATACACATCGAGGCATTTTAAGTAGTGGCTAAGCTTTGTCCTTCCCCCGTCCTGCTGTACTGAATCTTGTTTGTTGAATAACTTCCGTGTTTGTTATTCGATCAACTTGAAATTCAGACAGTAGATTAAGATTGACCAAAGTATTGTACATGCCAAATCTCAAAGCTTTTTCCTTAAAATTGTTGCTGTTGAACGTTTTTATCAAATTGCGGGGGCGTGGGGGGAATATCTCGGATCCAAAATAAACTTGAACTGCGTATGGAATACAGGAACCTAGCTATTATATTAGTTGCTGAGATCGACGCGTTCATACAGACGGACGGACAGACGGACAGCTCCAAATCGACTCGACTATTTATACTGATCAAGAATATATATAGACCTTATAGAGTCGGAGATGTCTCCTTCTGCGTGTGACATACATTTGCACAGATCTAATGCCCCTTTTCTACCCATTTAATGGATACAGGGAGTAAAAATGAGTTGATATTATCGAACTGGAAAAAATTCTAGAGAGCGGTGGCTTTAAGTTCCTGCTTAGACAATATTTAGTTAAAGCTTTTCCAGTCAAGCTTAAGAAAATGCTATTGTAGAGAAGTATAGAGTTGTAGCATGTAGAACTCTAATGTAGAGACCTCTATGGAGCTCTAATCTATTTTTGACCTTTAATAGAGTTCTACTCTAAACTAACTATGGTAGGTTTATGCAGAGCCTACAGTGTTAACTAAGTCACTTTGCCAAGAAGGTCTCAGAGCTGTGAGGGAAAGCCGTATTGAATATTGAAAAGTAAAAAAATATTTGTTTTTAAGTTTTCTCAATCTTTTGTTGTTTCGATACTAAACATTAATGAATATCGTCTGGATTCATCCGCAATGTGCCAAAAAACATAAGTTTGTAAACAGTTTATTTTACATTGGGAACTAAAAGAGATTTTGTGTAAAACATGGTAACAGTGACTGAAATTTGTTACTGATATTGACAAAAAAATAAGGAAAGAATGCTCCAGTCGAGTACACCCGACTACGAAACTCTCTGTTCCCAGGTCTAAAACTTCGAAGCACATCTTCGTCCACTTAGACATAGACAACCACTCCAAGCTCCAGCGGAAGCGAGGAATTTAAGTGGAGGCTGCGGAGGCTGCATCTCTGAATCTTCTTTCGTGATTAACTTCCGTGTTTATTATTCGCTCAACTTGAAATTTGGACAGTAGCTTAAGAGTGCTGTAAGCATAATACATGCCAAGTTCCAAGACTATATCTATAAAAGTGTGGCTGTAAAACGTTTTGATCGAATTGCGGGGGTGCGGGGGAGACATCGGAGAACCTTTATGTCAAAGTTGGTGTCTCTACTTCTTATAGTTGCTGGGATCAACGCTTTTAAACATACAGACGGACAGACGGACCTGGCCAAGTCGAGATCTCTTTTGATACTGATCAAGAATATATATACCTTATAGGGTCGAAGATGTCTGCTTCTGCCTGTCACATACATTTGCACAGATTTAGTACCCTCTTTTTACCCATTTTGTGGCTACAGGGAGCAAATACAGTCACAGTTGTCATCAGACATAATGAAAGTGATTGAAAAGAATCATAATCTATGTACAATACAGGGTGTACCGCAGTCAAGGTCTCTTTGTTGACGAATCAAGGCAATGTTTAAAGCCTGTTAAGTATTTTTAGAACTAATAGAAGAAGGCTGTAGTAACTCTATAAATACAACAACGTTAAATAATAGAATCCTTAGAATTTGACCTTTGCCATTTGGGCCAAATAATAAATCATCAAAGCGGAGTGTTCAGTAGGGCAAGCGGCATTAAGATCTGTTGCTGATGTTATAATAACAACAACAACATGAAGCTGCTAAAGAAAACAAATGCGAAAAAGAATTTACTCAACTTATTTGCCGGCTAAATAAATGTTGTTTATGTTTATTTGCTGCAAAGTAATTAAAAGGCAATCGCCAGATAAATAGATTGTCAAGGGGCCAACTGCAGGGCGGCAAGGGGTTATAGCGCCTTTTGGCTATTTGAATCTGGATTTGGCTCTAACTGTCTGCGGCACCTGGCCCACCACCTATTGATGGGCGCCAAAGGATGGTAACGGGGACGGGGACGGGGACGGGGACGGGGACGGGAACGGGAATGGGGGCACGTTGAAGGGGGCGGCTCTTTGAATTTGTCAACAAGCGCGGCCTTTTTGGCCTCGGCTTTTTATCGCCGTGTTGAACACATTTTGTTCGCTCTGCTAATAAATGCGAGTGTAAACAACGAAACAACAAATAGCAACAGTAATACGATTTTTATACCTCCCTCGCCTACTTGTTGTTCCCTCCCCCGCTCTGTTTTCATTAATCTAAACAACATTTGTTGCCAAACGGAGAGTCGTAAAAAGCTGAGAGCAATGCCGCCAGCACAAAGTAGAGCCAACACAAATTATTGAAAACCCGAAAAATATGAACATCATCAGCAGCCGTAGTTCAAGAAAAACAAGCATGAAGAAGTATATAGTATAGTATAGTATACCCTAGAGGACAAGCCAAACCCATCCCCATCACCCTTCCTATTCAATTCTATTAGCCATAAGCTATAGTAGTCCGATTTGAATCAAACTTGTAGAAGGTATAATTTATTATACCCTAGCAGTGGGTATTATAATTTTGTCTCGACATGTGTAATGGACTGAAGGAGACGTTTCCGACCCAACAAAGTATATATATTCTGAATCAGCATCAGCCGAGTCGATATAGCGATGTTCGTCTGTCCGTCTGTTTCTATGCAAACTAGTTTCTCAGTTTTAGAGCTATCATATGGCAGTACATATGTCGGAACCGGAACGTTGGATAAAATATTTGTATAAACAAAAAGTTTGATATAGTGGCCCGATTTTGACCAAATTTAGTCGGTAAGTTGGTTGGTAAGTTTTTATTTATAAACAAAAAAGTTTTTCATACAAAAACATAGTTGTCGACCGATCATTCCTATGGCAGCTATATGTTATAGTGGTCCGATCCGAACGGTTCCGACATATGTACTGCCTGCAGCAAAAAGAAGGATCCGTACCAAGTTTCATTAGGATAGCTCTTAAGCTGAGAGACTAGTTTGCATAGAAACAGACGGACATCGCTATATCGACTCGGTTATTCATGCTGATTCAGAATATATATACTTTGTTGGGTCGGAAACGTCTCCTTCAATCCATTACACATTTCGAAACAAAATTATAAAACCCTCTGCTAGGGTATAAAAATCGTAAATTAAATATACTTTTCTCGCGAAATTGAAAAAACCATCCTATTTTTTGTATAAACCTCGTATATCTATAATCAAAGCTGGTTTGAGTGGTGCTATAAGGAACCTTGCATTTTATTAATTTCCATGTCATAGTTAGCGGCAATTGAATTAACTCAGCCCATTTGCATTTTATCAAAGCTTTTCTAAGTTGTTTTTGGCACGTTCGCAACGAACCTTTTCGGAATTATTTGCGAATCTTTTAAATCTTAGCGCAGAAAATCTTTAAGTTAATGTTAATTCAGTCCAAGCAATTTCAATGTCAATGCCAATCTGCCAGTCAACCAATGGAGAATTTTGTTGCAGCTGTTGCCATCAACGCCTTATGCCACAACCGTCTCCTGTCGCAACCCCGCCCTACACCCCCGTCGGCACTCACTCAACTTAACGGTTCATTTGCGCAACCTAGTTGTTTTTACTCCCTGTACCCATAAAATGGGTAAAAGGGGGTACTAAATCTGTGCAAATGTATGTAACAGGCAGAAGCAGACATCTCCGACCCTATAAAGTACATATATTCTTGATCAGTATCAGAAGAGATTTCGATTTGGCCATGTCCGTCTGTCCGTCCGTTCGTCTGTCCGGCTGTCCGGCTGTCCGTATGAACGCATCGATCTCAGCAACTACAAGAGCTAGAGACATCAAATTTGAAGTGTAGGTTCCTGTATACCATACGCAGATCAAGTTTCTTTCATATTTTAGATATCTCCCCCCGTTCCCCCGCATATCGATAAAATCCGTTTAACAGTAACAATTTTCAAGATAAAGATTTAAAATTTGGCATGTACAATACATCAGTCACTTTTAATGTACTGTCTAAATTTTAAATAGATCGGATAATAAACACGGAAGTTATTTAACAAACAAGATTCAGTGCTGAAGAGCGGGGGGAAAGAAGAAGCACAACCACCACTTAAAATGCCTCGCTTGCGCTGTGTGCGCCCTTGTGTATGTGCGTGTGTATGTGTAAGTTTACGAACATGCGATCGTAAAGTTTTGACCTGCGTACAGGGAGTTTTGTAGTCGGGTATACTTCTTACTTGTTTATTTCGTTTTTTGGCGCGTGCACAAAGACGCAGTGGCCGTAAAGCCTGGACAAATAATAAGAAAATTGTTGCTAGCAGGACTGCAAAGAATTTGTCAGGAAGTGGCACGAACTGAAGGTGGAAATGAATGCAGCAATAGAAGCTGCATAAAGCTGCATTAAGCGCAATTCCACAATTGCGAATGCGGATGCGGATGCGGATCCGGATGCGAATGCGGATGGGATTTGATGATGCTGTTGCCATTTCAAATTCGCCTTAATCTCAGTGCGTACGAAAAGTCCAAGCTGCAACTAGATGGGGCACGTTTGATGTTTCCCTGGAGAGGGATTGATAGGGAAAGGAATGCGCAGGGTGCGGGGCAGTGTGACCACAGCTTTGGTTGCATGTTCCTAGCACTTCAAATTCAAAATTGCTAAAACCTAAATATAAATAAAACACAAACTGCTCAGCAATAAGATGAGCGACTTGAAGTTACCGTGTACTTCTATATATAGCTTTCAATTCGCCGATTACTTAGTATTAAAGTGAACATGGAGGGGTGAAAGGTGAAGTGTTTTTAATAAATATAAAATATATGAAAAGAAAAGATGACATGAAATATGTATGATGAAAAACTAATATGATAGTTATATGATTGTAATATGATAATGATTGCAGAAACTTCCAACTTTGCTATTGAAACATCAAACTTTCATGATTAATATTATTTTTGAATACAAATTGAATAAATTATAAATTATATAATCATGTTTCTATAGAAATAATATATTTTTCACAATTTTTATTAAATTACAAAATGGATTGTAGAGGTTCATCTTGACACACTGAATGAGAATATACAAACAAAATTTCCTAAACTTCCTAAAGAAAGTCAAAATTACAACTTGAGTTTTATTTTTAATAAAACTCAAGGGATAATCATTATTTTATGAGTTTTTTTTTTTGGCTAAAAATAATGATTACTGGTTAAGATGTATGTAAAGTATAACTCAAAATAAATTATTATTGTGTGAAAGAATCTATAAAACTCATCAGTTTTGAAATCAAGGTGAAAATGCATAGATTATCCTTAAAGGAGTATATCAGTCTATTTGCCGTTTTCTCAAAGTTACTATAAGTGAATGACTTTTTGATTGAAAAAAAAACAAACAAAATAATCAATAATCTTGTTGAGAACAGAAAGATCTTAGAAAACTGATTTGTTTGTTATATATCGGATATATTAAAGTGACCATGGAGCACAGACAAAATGATCGTGGAAATAAGCAACAAAAGAGACAGACAAAATTATATATTTACTCCCTGTACCCATAAAATGGGTAAAAGGGGGTACTAAATCTGTGCAAATGTATGTAACAGGCAGAAGGAGACATCTCCGACCCTATAAAGTACATATATTCTTGATCAGTATCAGAAGAGATTTCGATTTGGCCATGTCCGTCTGTCTGTCCGTCTGTCCGTCCGTATGTATGAACGCAAGGAACTCAGCAACTATAAGAGCTAGAGACACCAAATTTGGAATGTACGTTCGTGTATAGCGGGAGCAGGTCAAGTTTATTTTAGATTTGAGATATCTCCCCCATTCCCCCGCAATTCGATAAAAACCGTTTTACAGGAACAATTTTAAAGATATAGCTTTGGGATTTGGCATGTGCAATACTTTAGTCACTCCTAATCTACTGTCCAAATTTCAAGTCGTTCGGATAATAAGCACGGAAGTTATTAACGAAAGAAGATTCAGTGCTTCAGCGCACGGGGAAGAAGAAGCACAGCCACCAATTAAATTGCCTCGCTTGCGCTGCGCTCGAGCTGTCGCTCGTGTGTGTGCGTCTTTTGTGTATGTGTGTGTGTATATGTGTCTGTATGTGTACGTAGATGCGATTGGAAATTTTTGACCTGGGTACAGGGAGTTTTGTAGTCGGGTTTACTCGACTATAGCATTCTTACTTGTCATAAAGTTGAATGCCTGTGAAAAACTTAGGACTTGTGTGGAGCAAAAAATTTATAACAAAACAAGTAAGAATGCTATAGTCGAGTATACCCGACTACGAAACTCCCTGTACCCAGGTCTAAAACATCCAATCACATCTACGTCCACGTACACATACATACACACATACACAAAGACGCACACACACAGGCGTCAAAAACGACAGCGCAAGCGAGGCATTTTAATTGGTGGCTGTGCTTCTTCTTCCCCCTCTCGCTGCATCGCTGAATTTTCTTTCGTGAATAACTTCCGTGTTTATTATCCGATTGACTTGAAATTTGGACAGTAGATTAAGAGAGACTAAAGTATTGTACATGTCAAATCTTAAAGCTATATCTTGAAAATTGTTACTGTAAAACGGTTTTAATCGATTTGCGGGGGAACGGGGGAGATATCTGAAATATGAAACAAACTTGATCTGCGTATGGTATACAGGAACCTACATTTCAAATTTGGTGTCTCTAGCTTTTGTAGTTGCTGAGATCGACGCGTTCATACGGACAGACGGACAGACGGACAGACAGACGGACATGGCCAAATCGAAATCTCTTTTGATACTGATCAAGAATATATATACTTTATAGGGTCGGAGATGTCTCCTTCTGTCTGTTACATACATTTGCACAGATGTAATACCCCTTTTTACCCATTTTATGGGTACAGGAGTAAATATATATTCGGTCTATTTCGAATTCCAACACATTTCCATTGAAAAAAGTGTAACATTGTATAGAAAACTTTACTTTTATTGCACGCTTATTTAATTATTTAGTGAAGTTGAAATTGCAGTGGAATTGTTACGAATGTGGAATTCGGAACACGCCTCAGCTGTTGCTATTACATTATGCTCCGCCTTGCCATGTGGCAAAGCTTAGATTTAGGTTACAGGGTATAAACATAAGTAGTCATAAGCCAAATCAGTAAGTGATACCTGTGATACCTGTGACTTACAGTAATGTAGCTGCTGTTGGTGCTTATATCAGCTGGGGCAGCTGCTGCTGCTATAACCATCCAACAGATGGCGACAGCTTAAGGCTAGACCCGATTATCGTTATGCTAGATATGGCGGCGTGATAATTTTTGTGAGATTAGTATAGTAGATGCGCCATGACCGACAAATATTGTGTTGTATATATCAAAATTAAAAGCTCCAGTCGCACTTCCTATATTAACAGTCAAGGTCACATTAACGTTTATAATAACAGCACAATATCGATATTAACAGTTTCAGAGATAAGTTATCTTACTATCAAATGCTGTTTGGGATCCTTTCAATGCCTCAACAATTCTTCTCTGATCTTATGGTAAGAAAAAAAATAGAAAGTAAGATAAAAGACAAAGGTTCAATAATTTTATACAAAAACTCAGTTCTCAGCCTGGTATTTGCTATATCAGTTATATGTTAGATTAAGTATACCCGTTTTGATCAAATAAAGCGGATATATGATAGAGAGATACGATCCAGCCAAGTGCATCTTTGCGGTTTCATCAAAGATACTACTTACCATTAAAACTGAGAGACTAGTTGGCATAGAAATAGTCTTACGTCGTAACGTCCTAATTTAGAATCTACTATATATAATTATAATTTGCTCTTTGGAGGTATGGAAAGACATGAAAAGCTTTGAACAGATTTTAAGTCGAGTGTTGGAGGTAAAGCCGACGCTGACGTTGACGCAGGCTGACGGCACATTTGTTTTTTGTTGTTTCTACTTGTTGTTTGTTGTTGTTGAAGTGCTATTTATTCAATGTCAAGTTGCTCTCTTTTCTCATTTGCCATAATTACAGCTTATAGCGAAAGAGCAATAGAGCGCAAGAGGGAGAGAGGACAGTGGAGAGAAAGCTTAGGAGTCTGAATTGCAGCAGCGCTTGTCAGTGTTGTAAAGCATCAGGTTGTTGCTTGTTGTTATTGTTCTTTGTCTCCTTCTCGCGCCATTCTCTATAAAGCTTGCCAGTTTTTGTTGTTCCTAAAGTGCGAATATCATTATCATTGTTATTGTTGTTGTTGTTGTTGTTGTTGTTGTTATTGTTATTGTTATTGTTATTGTCGCTGGCGCGGCTCTTTTCATTATCGCAATTGCCGTTGTTTTCTAGTATTGTTTTTAATACCCTGTATTTATAGAATAAATAAAAAATTACATAACATTGTACAAATGTATGTACAGAAATGGAAGAGGTTAGCATCTCCGAGATTATAAAGTATAATAATGTTCTTTCTATCCGTTTCACTATATAATGTAGGGAACTAAAATTGCGGAATATCATACACAGACTGCGATACATAACCTTAAAAGAAATAGATTTAAAAATTTAGCCTCATCTTTGAAGAAAAATTATTAGTTCTGAATGTACATAGTCTTTTGGCCATCGTCTCTGCATTCCACAAATTGCATAGCAATCAGACAAACACTGAAGTTGTTGACAAAAAAAACTATGTTCGATGGTTGACAGCATCGATATTATCGACACCTTACAGTAATTTCAAAGGGTTATTTAAATTTTGATTTTGTAGCTTCCAAAACTTAAAAAACTAACTTTTAAGACGTATTTAAAATGAAGTATTATTTCAAAATAACAATCTTAATTATATTTTCAATCTTATTTTCAGCAACTTAACATTTCAAGCAATTTTAGAAAGTAAATAAGGGTAAATCAGCAAATTAAAATACTTTAGAGCTGCAGGGTATTTTCTAGTCGAGCGCGCTTGTTGTATTTGTATTTGTATTTGTATTTGTATATTTTTCCGACGCGCTGCAGCATAAATATAAATTCTAATTCTCTGCTCCGCTCTAGACGGCATCTCTAAGTTCCAGATACATTTCTAGTTGCCAGTTGCCCGCTGCCGGTTGCCAGTGAATGCCGCTTGTACTCAACGTCGTCGTTATCGTTATCGTCATCGTCATTGTTATCGGCGTGCAAATCGGTAAACAAACATTAAAAATCTTAGCTGTAGTTATAGATCTTCAATTTTAGCAGCTATAAAACGAACGATTGTCAAGTGAGTTCATACATCTGTTTTCCAATCGTTCTATTATTTCAAGCGACTTTAAATAAATACCAAATGTAATATATAAGTTCTATATATTATCCATACATTAAATAATTGAACAATTAAACCATATTAATAGCGTGATCTTATGAAGAGTATTTCTGATTCTTTTTCATGAGCTATTAAATTTGTACTCAGACGATTCTCATTAACTTAATTTAAGCAATATTAATTGCTTTTAACATGGAAAAGTGAGAGTTTCGTAAAAGATGGATTTGCATTAACATTATTTAGCTACTGTTAATTTCATTTAACATGTAATGAAGTAACAGCCAACTAACAAAGTAAAGGAAGTCTTGGTAGCTTCGACTTTTACAGTATGTAAATACGATAATTGTTAGTAACATAATTTGTAACATTTTATTGTAAAGTTTTCAAAATACTGTCTGATTTAAAAATTCAAGCCAGATCACGTTTGAAGCAAATGTTTGCAAAACTGTAAACCCTGGCCAAGAAGTAAACAACAAAACGAAGGGGGGCGAACTATAAGTGTTATGATTTCTAGTGATTCTAGTGCCGTTCATTCGTAACTGTGTTACCTGAATGTCAACGAGAGTCCACGTGTGATTTATGAGCCCCAGGAGCCGCTGGGTACACAACAGGAGGGCCACAGTTGACCGCATTACGTATACGAGAAGAAGCCCACCAACCTGGTCTGGTCAATGGCTATAATTAAACACTGCAAGCCAACGTCGGCACTGTTTCTCATTTGTCAAGTTCTAATTGAAAACAAAGAACAATCAACTTTCTAGCAATCAAGTGCATCGATTCGACTAACGGGTGCCCTGTTTCAATGAATTCTGATATCAAGCGTATGTGTCGTAGTGTGCGTGTATAACTATGTGCAAGTATTAGTGCAGATTGGCCTGGAAAGCTCTGTGTGCTCTAGTTACTCGCCTCAGCTGTGTCTTGAGCTAACAAAGCTTTAGCATTCGTGTGTCGTGTATGTGAAATAAGCTTCAAATGCCAGAGAGTAGTTTGGGCATAACTTTCAAGTATGTTCTTAGTTCTTGGTCTACTAGAACCTACAATGTTATGGCTTTGAATATCTTGAGTATTTATTTTAAAATAATTGAAAGAAATTTGATACTGTTTGTTATTGGTTAAAATCATATCATTAAAGATTACCAGCGTTTACATCAATATGATTAGTGTGCAACAATGTTATCTATTTTCTAAAGCCACATCTATTATGATGTCATACGTATTGTTGTAAGTGCTTTTTTGTAGTGCCTTAAAATAGTTTTGGCTCATTAGACGTTTAAGTGCATAAACTTCTTCGAAAATGTGTTTAAAGCGAATGGGAAGAAATTTTAAGTTTGTTCACTATGTGCCACCCACGAGGGGTGGCAAAACTGTTTCATAACTAAGCATATTACGGCTTGGGCTGAGCAATCAGTCAGGTAGGACAAACAGCTTTTTTCTGCATGAATATATATCGGTCAGAAATTTAAACTATTTCCAATTTTCAATTAATTCCCAACTGAGCTGTGAACCTTGGAATGGTGCATCAGGTGTCGGGCAGCCTCACTAAGCTATGCTGCTGTAGTTTTTTTTGTTTTTTGTTTGTTTTTTTCAAACAAACAAAACTATCGATAGTTTGACACGCTTACTGCATGAAACTCTAAACCCTTTTAATCTACTGGGTGCAGGGTATGCGAGTCTAACCAAACAGTGCACAGCTGATGGACGCTCCTTGCGAAGCGAATGTCGCAGCGGTACGGAGCGGTACGGAGCGCTGCAGAGCGGTGCGGAGTGGTGTGGAGTGGTGCGGTGTCGAACGAAAAGGTCAGGTGTACGCTTCGCTGGCTTGATAGGCAAAAGACTAGAGCTCCTGCTGTGTTTGGACGTCAATCGCAGTCGCTGTCGCTGTTGACGTTGCTTTCGCAGTTGCTGTCGCTGTTGCTTTCGCAGTTGCTGTCGCAGTTGCTGTCGGCACCGACGTCAATGTTCACATTCCTTATACCCTGTATGCGGTTATTTTTGCTTATATATATATTTTTACAACGCAGATGCAGCGAAAGGC
Organism: Hirtodrosophila confusa; assembly: GCA_035043065.1. Lineage (NCBI taxonomy): Eukaryota > Metazoa > Arthropoda > Insecta > Diptera > Drosophilidae > Hirtodrosophila > Hirtodrosophila confusa. The sequence goes on along the minus strand of JAWNNI010000242.1, from coordinate 17,577,985 downwards.
AGCGGCAGGCGGGACAACGTGACTAGGCTAATGCTGGCAGCGTTGACGTCGATATCTCCATGGGGTCGCCACGCTTTTTATGCTCATGACAGCCAATTGAAGTGTGCGACATAAGCGCGCACACATGCGGACACACACACACACACACGCACCCACACTTTTGGTAAGGCTTAAGGGTGATGTTATATGTAGCAAGCACTGCCTGATACACTGCGATAAAAAACAAGCATCAAATGCAATATTTTTTTAAATAAAATCCTTATTTTTATCGTTATAAGCTCATTTCGGACGTATCCGACAGCAGAATACTCTGTTCCCAGTCCGGTATAATTTGTTTATTTGTGGGTTTGGAAACAGGAGGCTGCATGACAAATTTGATGACTCTACCTGTACAGGTGTGGGAGATATGGATTTTGCTCATTTGCGGGGAGGGGTGGGAGGGTCAAAAATCTGTTGATACAGATTTGTCCAGGGGGTCAACATTAGTCTGTATGCCAAATTTAATGACTCTACCTGTACAGGTGTGTGAGATATGGATTTTGATCATTTGCGGGGAGGGGGTGGAAGCGTCAAAAATCTGTTGATGCAGATTTGTCCAGGGGGTCAATATTAATCTGCATGACAAATTTAATGACTCTACCTGTACAGCTGTGGGAGATATGGATTTTGCTCATTTTTCCCTTTCATTTCTTCGGGAACAGAGTATAACAAATATATACATATATTTGGGTTGCTGATGATAGATATCCTTGCAACCATGTTTTTCACACAAAAACTTAAAGCTCGCCACATTTTTTCCAAGACAAAATGATCAAATTTTGATTAAATTTAAATAAATTATAAAAGGCATATTAAAACACGTTTTTGTTGAGTTTGGTTGAAATATCTCTGATATTTCCATAGGAAATTGTCTGATTTTTACCCAACTTAGTTAATATTTATAGGGTATAATGAACCTTGGAATGAATGTGTTTGGGAGGAATATTTTTATAAGCAATTAAGATACATAGAACGATAGTTCCAATGGATGATTATAAACTTCATTATCTTATAGATATTAAAAATAAACAGGCTTTAATCATCCGACTGTTTCTTATAATCTCAGTATAAAATTCAAATTGCGTTTAAAAGACAAAAGTGTTCTATGTTGATTTTGTGAATATAAACTATTTTATAGTTCCAAAAGACACTTTCTATTCTGATCAGGAATGTATATACCCCATAGGGTTGAAGATGAATTTAGCGAGTTAATACGCTTTGCAAGCCAAGACTACACTCGGCTTCCTAGGTGCATGACTCTTTTCTCACTGTGTACACAGACAATATCAATGTCTGCCTACACTTAGAGGCATTTGCGTCATCTATCACGCCGCTCCGCATGGAGTCACGTGGCCACTCAACAACAATAATTCCACAAATTCTTTGTACGCACACTTAGGTGGGTGCCCCAAACCAAATTCGAACAGAATTGCGCAAATAATTCGCTGACAATGGAGGAGTCGAGCTGATTCATAGTTATTTAAGAAGCCGTAATAGACCCAATGGTTGTTGCACCTGTTTCCTTTTCACCTTACCCCAACCCCTCCCCCTGCTCTTGCTGCTTGCTCATCGCCTGAAAGTATGCAGCAGAAAATATTCGGGCTGTCGCATAACATCGCACCGTCTGTTGTATTTGACACGAATGCGGTTTGTAGTAGCCTCTAGAAAGAAAAATGAAAATTCACATGCCGGACAGGACAGTATTCGAGTCAAATGCATATAAAAGGACATCCACATGGACACAAGCAGAGGGAGAGTGTGAGAGAGGTAGAAGGAGAAGGAGAAGGCACTTTTTCAGTTTTGGGAATGCCCTAACTATTGCAAGGAAAGCTTTGAAAGCACATTAAAGCTGCAAGATTGGCAACACTATTAAGCTCGACAAATGAACCATAACTATTTTCCCTCTCACTATCTCCAATTATTAGAAAAGCTTTAAAAGCACCTGCAAGTTTAAATATCATCTAGAGCTTTAGGCACATCCAACTATTCTTTGATTCTTCTAGCTATTCTAGATTTTCACAAGGCTTTTTTTAATGCTTCGCTCTTCCGTTGCAAAGAAATGTTGTTTTGGCGGCATTAAATACCTCAGTGTAATTACACTGCAATTTGTTGTTTTAACAGAAGTTATTTGAAATTTATTATTAGCAATTTCCATTGCCCACACTTTTTGCCTTAGCTACAATATTTATGATCTTCCATTTATATATGTACACATAAAATACAGCCCATAAACACATGTCGATCATACAACATGACAGAGCATTTGCTCTTCCGACAGATTATGAATAGGTGTATATATAGTATATATAGTACTTACCTTATAAAGGGTATATTACTTATTGTTTGAAGATACGTAAGAAGAGAGAAAGATGATCGTCGATAGATCGTTTCTAGTTATTTTCAATCTCCATACTTCCTGTCAGAAATCGCGGATAAGATTGATATTATTTTGACTTTGTTCTTCAATTCAGAATAAGGTGGCAAATATATAATGTGCAGACTCTACAAGGCTTAAAAAGGCAAAACATTCGATTTAAATTTTCAAGTGCATTCACCTAATATAAACAAACACAAACAAGTAAGAATGGTGTAGTCGGATAAACCCGACTACGCAACTCCCTGTACATAGAACTGTAATTCATAAACACAGCTTTCCTTATACATACACATACATTTTAAGTAGTTCAGCGGTGTTGCAAGCTAGCAGTGCACTTCAAATGCGCTCTTGCTTCCCCTGCCCAGCAATCCTTAAACTAATTTCTTGAATAGCTTCTGTGTTTATTATCCGATCGCAATTTAAACAAAAAACAAGGCTATATCTTGAAAATTGTCATTTATAATCGGGAAGTATCTGAATTTTGAAACACACTTGATCGGCATATGGCATACAGTCTAAATATTCTGTCTCTAGCTCTTATAGTCTCTGAGATCGACGCGTTCATCCGGAAAGACAGACAAACAGCCTCAGATCGATTTTCCTTTATAGGGTAGGAGATGTATTACTCATCCTGTTATACACATTTGCACATTTGGGTACAGGGTATACAAATCTCATGATTTTAATAATTTTCCTCAACTGTGGAGAGTGACTAGGGTATATTATTTATGCTAACTAGGGTATATACCATCATCGGATGCATTACAGACAGGCGGACGAACCTTGTGTAAGCCCAATATATATTCTTATTCAGCTTTGGCTTTCCATTTATTGAAACAAAGCTATTTCCAAAGTTTTCGTTTAAGTTTTGTAAACTGGACTATCAATATTAATAAATAAATGAATATTTCCAAATTTTTGTGAAGGGAAAGAGTTGTAAACTGTTCTGAATTGGACATGCAAAGTATAAAAAACCCATGTTCCCACTTCCGAGTACTTTTCATTCGTTGACATTGACAGAAAAAACATGACTTTAATAAACCTTTCGATACACATCTTACAAAATCACCAAGAGCTAACAAAATGTGAAACCATCGATGCTATTTTTAATCGTATATTCATACTTTTCAGTACTTTAACATCAACTACGTTCTATTTTATTTATACAGGGAATTTAAGTAGTCAAATTGTCTACGCTTTGCTTTCATATTCCACATATTTACTCCCTGTACCCATAAAATGGGTAAAAAGGGGTATTGAATCTGTACAAACATATGTAACACGCAGAAGAAGACATCTCCAAGCCTTTAAAGTACATATATTCATGATCTATATCAATAACCGAGTTGATCTAGCCCTGTCCGTTTGACGTGTCGATCTCAGCAACTAAAATAGCCAGAGATCCCAAAGTTTGTTTCACCCCCGCACCCCCGCAATTCGATAAAAACGTTTAACAGTAATCATTTTTAAGATATGGCCTTGGGACTTATAATGTGTAATACTTGGATCACGTTTAATCTACTGTGCAAATTTCAAGTCGATCGGATAATAAAAACGGACGTTATTTATGAAACAAGATGCAGTACTGCAGAGCGAGGGGCAACAGCAGCGCATATTTTTGTATGAAAAACTTCCTTGTTTATGAAGATATCTCCACCAAACTCATTCATACCAAGTCTCTGAAGAGTTTATACAGTCTGACCAAATTTAGTTTAAATTGGACTACTACTATATCACATAGCTGCTATAGGAGCGGTTGAAAAATGAGTATTTGTATGAACAACTCTTTGCTTATACAAATATTACATCCAAACTATGTGAGAATCTTATTATACTTCGTAAGGTTTCATATAATGTGATTAAAATCGTACCATATAGCTCCCATCGGATGAAAATTGAGTTTTTTAATAAGAAAAAACATTGCTAGAAGGGTGCATAGCTTCGCTACGCCAAAGCTAACCGTTCTTTCTTGTTTTAGTTCTCTTTTGTTGTCTTCTAAAGGGTATTTAAGCAGTCGAATAATTGCTTTGATTTACTATTGGACTGTTTAATAAATCCATGTGTGTGTGTGAGGTTGTGTGTCACCGGCAACGGAAATTTGTTTGCAGTTTTATTTAGAAGCTCGCACAGTAACAACAAACACAACAACAGCCATAAACAAACAATATACAAACATTAAAAATTATATACCGCTAGCGTTTTGTTCTGGCACAAAAACACACACCACACGCACACACCACACACACGCACACACCACACACACACGCACGGAGTGTGCCGCTTAGCCCACTAGTTAAACGCCTGCAATTGCACTCAGCCCTCATCCCAGCGACCCACCAGCCCATCCACATGGGCGCACAGCAACAACAAGCACTGAACGAGACGAGCGCGACGAACAAGACGAACGCGACGAACGCGACGAACGCGCCGAACGAGACGAACGAGACGAACGACTCGTTGCTCGCTCGTGTCGTTGTTTGGGCGCCCGCTAAAAGGATAAGTTGCTCAGATGCTTGCAAGATTCTGTCATAACGGCTTTGGCACTCGTGGCGCGCGTCTCGTACGCGGCAGCAGCAGCAGCAGCAGCAAAAGTAGCAGCAGTAGCAGCAGCAGTAGCAACAGTAGCAACAGTAGAAACAGTAGCAGCAGAGCAGGGTCCAAAGGCAGCCGCACTGGCAGCTAGAGGTTTATAAACAATTTTCAAAAGTTTCGCGCTAATACACGATAATTTTTTGTTTATATTTTGTTTGTGTTATAGTTTGAAAAACATTTTTTTGAAAGTGTGTGTAAACTCGAAAATAATAAATTCAATATTATTGCCGTTTGTCATTTGAAATGCAAAAAGAGAATGTTTTGATCGCGAGATAAGCATTGAGTAGCATTGAAATTCCTAAATTATTTGCGAGTAATTCGAAACGAGTTGCCAAAAGGTTTAAAAAACATTTAAAAACAAAACTCAAAACTCAGGTGAGTAAAGTATTATTTATTGTCAAACTTCAATATATTGAAAATACCTTTACATTTTATTGTATGTCAAAAGAATATAACTAAATATTGCATTTTATATGATTTTTTGTTGCCAAATATCTCAATATTTTGTAAATGCAATTTTAGAAGATTTTATTGCGCTTTCAAAATATTTCTAAAAGCACTAGTTTTTAGTCATATTCAAAACAATAAACAATTAATTGTGATTTTTAATCATGTTTGCTTTTAATTGATTTGAAAATCTTAATCTTTTATATTGAGCTCATAATTTAAATAAAACTGGTGCATCTTTTTATAAAATTGAGTCATATGTGGAACAAACCATTAATTAATAGTGTTTCTTAGTGAAAAGTGAATGAAAAATATTTGATTAAATAATTTTAAGATGCGCTGTTGCCACATTTCACTGTTTTTCATACAGATCTCAAAGCTTGAATAAAACTTTCTGAAAAGTAGTGTTATAGTACAAACCATTAATTAGTAATGTTTCATAGTGGAAAGTGCCAGAAAAATATTCAATTAATTCATTTTACATTGTTAAATTGCGATATTGCCTCATTTCGCAGTTGTTCATATAAAAAATCATAATTTGGATAAGACTGGTACGTCTTTTTAAAAAGTAGGATCATATATAGTACAAACCATTAATTAATAGTGTTTCTTAGTGAAAAGTGAAAGAAAAATATTTGATTAATTAATTTTAAGATGCGCTGTTGCCACATTTCACTGTTTTTCATATAGAGCTCAAAGCTTGAATAAAACTTTCTGAAAAGTAGAATCATAGTTCAAACCATTAACTAATAATGTTTCTTAGTGAAAAGTGCAAGAAAAATATACGATTAATTTATTTTTAACAATAATGCGCTGTTGCCAAATTTCGTAGTGAACATATTAAGCTCATAGCTTGAATAAAACTTTTTGTAAAGTAGGATCATAGCTCAAATCATGAACTAATAATAGTTCTTAGTGAAAAGTGCAAGTAAAATATTCGATTAATTAGTTTGAAATTATTAATGCGCTGTTGCCGCATTTCACAGTCCAGCAGATTGAGCTGGTTACAACTTTTAGCGTTATTTATTTTAAGCAAAACTCAAAAGAACTCAATAAATATGATTTTTACGCAATGTACAAGTAACAAAGTTGATAAAAATAAGTTGCCAACTTTGGCGCATTGCAGAGCCAAGCATTTTCTTGGCTCATAGCTTGGCTATAACCTGCTGGTTTTAGCTGATCTTTTTAGCTTTTCAATTGCACTTGCTGTGCTCTGCCAGAAGAATGCGCTTCTCAATGAATGTGGCACTTATTGCCCAAAGCAGGCACGTCTAAATATTTATAAGAATTACAAATTTCTCAATTTCGTTTGTTTTCTGCTCTTTTCTTCTGCACTGCTCAATATTCCAATTAAATAATTGGATGGCGTATGCGCAACATTTCAAATATTTACATGTCGTCATTTTACATGCAATTTCTTATAAATATACATACATTTATATGCACACCCTGCCGCCCCTCACATGTCCACTGCTTGTCAGAGTGTGCAAACATTTTGACCAACAAAAAAAAAGAAGAAACAAAATGTAAAGAAAAAAACATTTTGCGGCTGCATTTGTTCAGTTTCTTTTTGGGGGGGGGGGGGTCCAAAAATCTGCTTTGGTCCAGCAAATGTTGTTACACTTTCAGGTCGGCATTTCCTGCCAGCCAGCGCCCCTCCCCTGCCAAGACGGCACAAGGACACTGGCGTGTCAGGTTGGACTGGCCAAAGACAAACTTCGTGTTGACAAAACTTGTTACATGTGCACAGCCTGCCAAAAGTGCGGAATGTACTGAAGAAGGCGCCATTTCGTATTTATATATATTTCAAATATGTGTGTGTGTGTGTGCTATGCTCGTTAGCATTGTTGCAAGTGGCGCAGTGAAGTGCCTTTGTGCTTGCAGCGACTGAAAGTCAACATGTGAACTTCAGTTTGAAGTTTCAGACTGATCCAGTACTCACCGACAACTAATGAACCGCAAAACTGGCAACTTGCAACTCGCAATTGCAACGAAGCGGCAGCTTTGTGGCAACAATGCTGGCCGTGGCTGTGGCAACTGTATTGAATTGCATCTCATTATCAGGCGGCATATTGCATTGTCTGCGGCGGCTGCCGTATCGAGCGTGTCAACAAATTGAGGCACTTACTGGCTGGCTTTTTGACCAGGTCACAAACACACAACAGTGTTGCAGCGAGTCCTTCAAAGGAAGCTCTGTCAAATGGCCAACTTGAAGGCAGGTACTAGTTGGTTCTGTTTTATGCTCAACTGACTTGTTATTCATTTATTCCGATAGTTTGATTCGCACAGGAAAGTGTTTTGGGATTTGGAGATTCCGTCGGTACCGAAAAATTCTTAGCGATCGGCTTGCATTGGGTGCGATTTCAAAATCCGACGGGGAAAAGAGCAACTTTTCCGAATATCTCATTTGATCTTAATCATTTTAATAGCAGGCTTCGGGAACCGCGGGGTAGTTTCAAGAAATGGATTGGGAAAAGCAGGATATGGATTGATTTTCTTAGCAGAACTCGTCTCTAGTTTGAACTAAAAGTGTGAAAATAATCCTTGAGCTTACCAAAGAACACAACAAACGAAAATGCATTTCATAAAAACGAAACAAAAATCTAAAAAGAACAACTGAATTAATTCCAGCAATTGAAGCATAAAATAAGTACTACATCTCTAAAATACACACAACTTGGTGTCAAAGTGTGTGTGTATTTTAGTAATGAGCATGAAATGGATTCAGACTGATGTGGGTATGACAGACAGTGCAGAGGGTTAACAAACAAAAAAATAGAACACAAACTCATGAATATGTTTTTTACGTTTTTTCGCGACATTTTTAAGTGCCTGCCATAAAAGGAAGTCCTGTGCTGAGCTTGTGGTTAGCAGCCTGGCAAATCTTGAAGTAAGCTATGGAATTAAGTTCCATGTTAAATGCATAATTAACACGAATTCGATTTTGCGGCTTTATACGCAATTATTTCAACACAGTTCTGAAAATGCAAATATTGACTGGCCAGAGCGAATTAAAATTCGATTGTTCAATTTCCAAATATTTTAAAGGAGTATCGAACATGAGAATAATGATATGGAAATTGACCTGACTCAATTGAATTTACAAGCTGCCCATGTTAAAAGAATTCAATTGTAATTTGCCAATCAATTTGCCATGCAGTTGAAAACGGTTAACAATTTCATTTTGGGACGGAAATGAAATTTCAGTTAACAAAAATCCAGTTCACTCTACTTTCCTTCAAAAGCAACAGTTTCTTATAAAAGAAAAAACAAAGAAGACGAAAATCTCTAGTTGCTTCTAATACTCTTTTAAGTAAGTTAAAGTTTTCACTTTTAAATCAATTTGTAATAAATGGTCAAAAAATAACAAACGTTAAGCTTGTAGTTATATTCAGCTTCAAAAAATATGCTACTTTGTTTTCTATGAAATCGATCAAGTGAAATTTAGAACAGTCCTTTATACTATTCAGAACTTAATCAAATGCCAAATTATACAGGCTTGTATTCATGATTGGCTTTAAAGTCTCTATTTTTAATAGTTTTGCGGAATTTAGAACAGCTAAAAATTTCAATTCCGAATGCTTTGATCGAAAATGAAAACAGCAATTAATTCTGATTAAAATATTGAAATTGCTTTTCTTAGAAGTAGTATTCCTGTGAAGTCTGAGCAGTAACAACCTCAAGAAATTTGTTTTCAATTAATTGAATTATTGATAAGCTTCATTTATTATCATAGATTTTTGAGAAGTGCTGTTGGGCCAACAAATTTGTGATGCAGATTTGTTCAGGGAGCCAAATTAGGTGACTCTTTCTTTGAAACTGTAGGAGATATACATCTTGAGAAACGTGTTTTGGAGATATCATATGCCGATTTGCGGGGGAGGGGGTGCGGGGGTTAGCATTTGTTTGATGCAGATCTGTCAGGAATCTCCACATTAGTCTGTATGCCAAATTTGGTGACTATAACTTTAAAAATGTGGATGATACAGGTTTTCCCCAAATTGGGAGGGGGTATGGGTGTTGGGGAGATCTCGACACTTCATAAATTGAGGGTATACACCAACAAGTTTATTTGCTCTAGCTTGAAGGGTGTGGAAAAAAATTGCGTTCATACGGACAGGCGGACATTTCGCAAACTCAATATACTCTTTTTCGCTTCGGGAACAGAGTATAAAAACCAATTTCACGGGAACAAATTTAGTTACCAGTTTTGAAAAGTACGAAAATTAAGAAAGAAATCTGAAAGTGATTGTATTATAATTTGCACAAGCTAATTGCGAAAGAATAGACTCAGAAAAAACATCCTAGAATTTAGAAAATCGCCCTAAAAACCAGAAATATTTTCTAATCTTTTGAAATAATTTCTAAAATTAAGAAACTTATTTCTTAAAAACACAAATGCAGGCCCTAAATTGCCAATCCCAAAAACATAATTTTAATTTCTAATTTTCAGAAATATTTTCTATTTTAAACAAATATGTTTCCTAAAGAAATTCAAACTCTAATATTTAGAAATTTTTTTCTAGTATTTAGAAAACTGTGCTCTCAAATTTAGAAATAGTGACCTTAGTTTTTAGAAAAACGATATGATGGTATTTAGAAAATCAACTTTCTGAAAAATAGGGCGAGCTGCCCTTGATTTCAAGAGTATTGCGATTCTCTGAAATCATTTTTTTCTGAGTGTAATACTAAACTATAATTATATTTTGTCTCTAATGCTTCAATAGTTGTCAACTAAATTGTTATCAAAAAATGTTTGATTTCTTATTCCTCGACACATATTTATCAATCTTCAAAGCAAGTCTTTCACTTTTGCGAAATTTTGTAGCACTCTGTAATATAAATAATAAATTACAAGTTAGAATGCCGTAATTGAGAATACCCTACTACGAAACATAGCTCGACTCGGAACTGTAGAATATGTAAAACCATTTTGCGCAGTTTTAGTAACCCCCTTTATACATATTATGGGTACGGGGTATACAAATTATAACGCATGAAATTCGTAGGCACTTATCATTGAACCTTACTTAATAACTTAAATCAAGTGAAATTCATCACCTAAATTATATTTTAATCAATTGATTGACATGTCCTTACCAAGAAATGAATAAAATGAACGCATGTATTGTAAATATTTCAATAAATTCCAATTGTGGTTAAGAGATTCAGCGCATATGAAGCTTAATTTAAAATTGTGTAAATAAATTGATTCACATATTCAGATACATTTAATTGTGGCATTTATTGCATATTTTGGCCCCTCGAGGGGATGAATTGTGAAATGCATTCCAATAAAGACCTGATGACCTTTAGCCTGTTGCATGCATATGTAATTTGATTGCGTTTGGAAATTGCGTATTTCAATAGAGTATATACTTACTATATAAAGAATTCGCTTCAGATTTGTATACCCCTGCAGAGGGTGCTATAATATTGTCACGAAATGTCTAACGCATGGAAGAAGACATTTTCGCTAAAGAAGTATGTATAATCTTGATCAGCTTCAATAGCCGAGTCGATATAGAGATGACCGTCTGTTCCTATGCAAGCTAGTGTCTCAGTTTTAGAGCTATCGTGATGAAACTTGTTACAGATTCTTCTTTTTGCTGCAGGCAGTACATATGTCGAAACTGGCCGGATCGGACCAATATTATATGTTAAAATGGTCCGATCCATAGGAATTATCGGTCGACAAGTATGGTTTTGTTTGGAAATCTTTTTTGCTTATAAAGATATCTACACCAAACTCACTCAAGCTTATACAATCTGAACCAATTTGGTCAAAATCGGAATACTATAACATATAGCGACAAGTATGTTTTTGTATCGAAAACTTTTTTGCTTATAAAGATATCCTTACCAAACTCACTGAGACCAAGTTTCTGAAGAGTATAAACAATCTGAACAAATTTGGTAAAAATCGAACAACTATATCATATAGCTGCAAGAGGAATTATCGGTCGACAAGTATGTTTTTGTATGAAAAACGTTTTTGTTTATGGAGATATCCTCATTAAACTCACCCAAACCGAGTCTTTGTACATTTCAAACAATTTGAACAAACATGGTCAAAATCGGGCTTCTATATTATATAGCTGCCATAGGAACAATCGCACGAAAACTGAGTTTTTGTATAAAAAAACATTGCTAGAAGGGTATACATATATCTTCAGCACGCCAAATATAACCGTTCTTGCTTGTTATACTCTGTTCCCAAAGGGAAAAAGAGTATATTGGGTTTGCGCAATGTCCGTCTGTCTGTCTGTCCGTATGAACGCAATTTTTTCCACACCCTTGAAGCTAGAGCAACCAAACTTGGTAAACATGTCGTTACCCTGAATTTATGAAGTGTCGAGCTCACCCCGGACTAGGAACAGAGTGTTCTGCTGTCGGGTACGTCCGACTGCAACGTTCTTACTTGTTTTTTATAGTTATTGCTGCCAATTTGCTATGAAATTTCAATTTTCGCCTGGGAAACTCCACATGTGCAACAATGGAAAATCAAAGCATTTTATTATTGTTTGGTCCTCACGAACAACAGATAAAAGTACAGAAACTGATACGGATATCTCAATTGGAGATACATTTTATTCATGGGCAGCATCAGGAAATCCCGAGCATCATAAAATAATAAAAACCAGTCAGTACGCTCTAGTCGAGAGCGGTCGACTGGAAATACCCTGTAGCCAGCTCAATTGCTATATAGAATAACTTTTGCACATTGTTATGAAATTGAGAGTATTAATTCTATGATGAACTCAATAGTTTTGTTCGCGATAGTAACGTACAAAATGAGATCAATTTACAAGGTGTAATTTTTATAAAATAAAAGTTGCAAATCTTTAATAAATAATAACAAAAATATATGTGTTTCTTTACTTTTTCATAAAGTTTGCTATTTCATACTAAACTTATACATATTTTGATTAAAATAAAAGCTTTTTTTCCTGATAGATTTTACAGTAAATATCAATGTGCTAAATATCGAGAAGGCCAAACTATCGTGAAAATATAATCGATTAAAAACATCGATAGTTGAAGCTATAGGATTGCGGTTTTTTGTTTTTTCAATGCAGTTCAAATTCATTTATTGCCGTTTTTTCATTAACAATTGTTTATTGAAATGGTTTGCTTTGGCTTTATGCAGTTTATCGAGCATTCACTGTGCCTTGTGCTCAGGCCCAACGTCAATATATATTTGCACACCAATATTATACCCTTTTTAGCTATTATTTGACATACAGGGTATATTCAAATGGAACAACAGCTGCGGAGAAACAATAAATCAATAATGCATTTCACTTTTAATTTTTGTATTTCATTTAATTTCATTTATTATTATTTTTTTTTTGGTACTGTGGCTGCGAATATTGTTTATTAACAGTCGCAACTTACCAAAAATAAATGAACGGGCGGCATTGGATAAGAACTTGCTCGATTTGAGCTACTGACGTCAGTCAAAAATGTTTGACGGCCAGTCTATATAATCGTGATGATAGCCTGCCAGTTTTATTGCCCTCAGATGGACGGAGATCTGCGGCAAGTTGAAGGCCAGATAATAAAATGTATAACAAGCTGTCAGAGATCATTTGTAAATAGGAAGAACTGCAGACTGCAGGCGGCAATAAACAATTTACAATTTAGTCTAAAGCAAAGAGCCGAACTAGTTATTACCCTGTGATAAGTATTATAGATATCACAGAAAATCGCTTATTTTTATGATTCTGCTAGTTGAATATGTTCGACATTTCAATTTTCATTTATGATATTCTACATAGCAAATTTGTTGCCTTTTACAATCTCTGAGCTCATTGAATTAAGCGAATTTTAAGGGCAATAAAAGAAATAACTAAGAAACTACAAGAATCACAAGAAACTTGCTCGGAATTCAGTACAGATTAGCAGATAAACCAGTAATAGAAAATATTGATAGATGTCTAGAAGTCTCTAGAAATGTTGTATTTTGCTGGCTTACAGATCCTTAATATACTATTGTTCATGTTTAAAAATTGAACATATTATTAATTTTAAAGAAATTGTTAATTTTATTCTGAACTTTCTGGAATACACTCTTTTGTATGATTTAGATTTTTAATTATTTTGCATCTCGATCCTCTAAAAAGCTAAATTTATAACATTGTTTATGTAATATAAAATGTTTATAAAATGTCTTACAAAACTTACAAGAAAAACAAGTAAGAATGCTTTGGCCGAGTATACCCGACTACAAAACTCCCTGTACCCAGGTCAAAAGTTTCCAATCGCATCTTCGTACACTTACACATCCACATATACATACACAAATACGCACACGCACGAGTGACAGCGCAAGAGAGGCATTTTAAGTGGTGGCTGTGCTGCTTTTTCCCCCCCGCGCTGCAGCCTGAATCTTCTTTCGTGAATAACTTCCGTGTTTATTATCCGATCAACTTGAAATTTGGACAGTAGTTTAAGAGAGACTAATGTATTGTACATGCCAAATCTAAAAGCTATATCTTTAAAATTGTTTCTGTAAAACGTTTTTATTGAATTGCAGGGGAACGGTGGGAGATATCTGAAATTGGAAACAAACTTGATCTGCGTATGCTATACAGGTACCTAGCTCTTGAAGTTGCTGAGATCGACGCGTTCATACAGACGGACAGACAGACAGACAGACGGACATGGCCAAATCGAAATCTCTTTTGATACTGATCAAGAATATATATACTTTATAGGGTCGGAGATATCTCCTTCTGCCTGTTACAAATGTGCACAGATTTAGTACCCAGTTTTTACCCATTTTATGGGTACAGGGAGTAAAAATGCTTTCGCTTTTAATAAGTTATTTCTGTGTGCATCAAACATTTCCTTAAATAGACTAGAGATTTGACAGCTAACTAGAATTTGGAATTCAGTGTAAATGCTGTTGGACCAAGCAAACCACATTTATTTCGATTAATTTCATTGTGTGCGTCATCTGAATAACAAATAAGTATGTTGCTCCTTTGGCATAATATCCTTTCATCATTTACATAAGAATTATGCATATGTGACTTCATTTTATGTTTCAGGCAGTTCGACTTACACTTCTTAGAAAATGTTATAAGCTTATAAGTACGATTATAAATTATTATTAATTTGATGTTTCAGGCAGTTCGACTTACACTTCTTAGAAAAAGTTATAAGCTCACAAGTACGATTATAAATTGCGGTTTTTTCCCTTCTAAGAATTGCGTCTCATGAAGATTGCATTATTGCATTAGACAGAAGGAATGTTGTGCTTGTGACTGAATATAAAGAGTAACAGATTCACAGTCGCAATTCTGATATTAGCAGTAACAGTCACAGTCCTGATATTAACAGTAACAGTCTTGCTACTAGTGGCTGTTAACGTTAACAGTGCCATATGGATATTAGCAGTCACAGACCATATTTCAATATTCAATATTAATGAATATTAACTGTACTATTCCACAAGTCTTAAAAAATATATAACTATGGCAAGAATGACATGTTCTATTTGGTCACATTTGATACCAACAGAAATGATATTTTCGACTTAGGAGCAAAAAGATCAAAACGCTACAATATATTAATATATAAAAACGTTCGTTCGGTGTTGGTTATTGTAAAACCCGAGAACCGCTAGACCCAATCTCACAATATTTTCAACCTATGTTAAGTTGGTGGCAAGGATGGTGTAAAAATTATAATTCCACCCGGAAATAATATAAAAATAATGGTAAGTGAAAGTGTTTGTAATTTGTATCTCACATCAATTCATGTTCATGTGCCCGACTGACTGATTTAGAAAATTTACCCCCAAGGGCGCAAAACTGTTGTATGAAACTTGAAAAATCTACTCCCACCCGTCACCACGGACGGGCAATGGGCCTAAGGTCAAAATTGCAACAATTTGAAAGCTGAAAGGCCTCATATGTATATTTTTTGAATATTTCAAAATAACAATCACAGTTCACAGTTCACAGTTCACAGTTCACAGTGACTGTGACTGCGAGACAATAATATCCCTCAACTCTAGTTTGCATGCCTTTAGTCCTAGATGGCAATTAGTTCAACAAATGTTTTATTTTGAATGCTGTCGTTATTATCAAACTGCTAAGCAAAATCGGCTTAGTGGCAACACACACTTACACACACACACATACATACGTGCATCATCAAGGTCGACATATGTTTGGTTGTGGGCGTGGCAATGGGCGTCGCATAATTTATTTGCGCATTTATGCGATTTCTAATGAAAATATAATGACAACGGCTTTGTGCAAAGATGCAGCACTCAATGCATAAGTGAGGTATAACTCTTATGCACTGGGAAAAAAGTTAAGCCCTCTCAATTCTCAAAGGCTTGGTTTTGTATATAGATTACTTCTGAGTTTTTCACTGATATATGGAAATTGCTTGCATTTAAAATATTTCAAACAAATCTTATCAGCGTATAGCTTATTGGAACCGACACACCAAATTTACAGGCATTAGTTTTTTAAGTCTAAGAGATATACACTTGTATATGTTATTCTTTGATCATTTACAAGTTCGCATTTCAAGCACTAAATTTATTTAAAATAAGACCTGCTTCAGTTTCCACTTTTGGACATTTTCACGCTTCGAAAATATCTTGCGGATTGAATTCACTTGCAATTGTGATAGGATTCAATCCACTATCTCGACGGAAATAATGAAAATCCCGCAAATTCAAATAAATTCACCTCATTATTTAAAATAAGACCTGCTTCAGTTTCCACTTTTGGACATTTCCACGCTTCGAAAATATCTTGCGGATTGAATTCACTTGCAATTGTGATAGGATTCAATCCACTTATAATGAAAATCCCGCAAATTCAACGAAATGCACCTCTATAATTTGCCGAATAAGTAATAATAATAATTTTTATAAAAATAATGAATATACTATGCGAGTATATATAAAATGCACTTTTTAATATGAATTCGATCGATGATTTTGCTTTGTATGCTAAATGATGATAATGATATGTGCTTTCTGTCTCATTTGTTTGATTTTCCTATTGATTTCTGCGGCACACACACTCACATATCCAGAGGACCTGTGCGCTTGTAACAAAAGTGTAGCATACTTTTTTGGGCCGCTTGCGCCCAGCGGCAAAAACAGTTGAAACAAGGCGAGCAGCCAGGACGAGTCCTGACGAGCACGTTGACTGCATTTTTGTGACTCAAATAAAAGCCATGCATTTTACTGTTTTTTCTGCACAAAGGGGCACACACATCACACACAACACACACCAAAATAAATGTCACCTTGCCCACGCTTATTGTACTTTCTTTTATTTATTTATGTGCCTCACTTTTAAGTTGTTGCTGTAAACAGTGCCCCCAATCATTCGATTGTATTCGTGCTTGAAAATGCAAGCAATTTACAATTAAAAGAAGAGTACAAAAATATATTAATATTCAATTCAAAACCAAACAAGAAGAAAAGGTTTTCTGCGGCGTGCCATCTTTCTCTCACTCTCTCTCTCATTTTGGCTCCGATGGTTCCTATGGGAGCTGTGGTCCGATTATGATACAAATTATAGGAATCTTTATGAAGTATAATAAAAACCAAGCACAAAAGATTTTCATACAAAAAAACTCATTTTTCGCCCGATTGTTCCTATGGCAGCTATATGATCTAGTATTCGGATTTTGACCAAATTTGATCAGATTGTATTAACTCACCAGAGACTCGGTTTCTGTGAGTTTGGTGAGATATCTGAATGACCAAAAAGTTTTTATACAAAAACAAAGTTTTCGATCGTCCGATCCGGCTGTTCTCGACATACGTTCTGTCTGCAGCAAAAATAAGGATCTGTACCAAATTTCATTACAATAGCTCTAAAACTGAGAGAGTTATCCATGAGTATTGATAGTTAGCAGAAAAGTCAAACATTGAGCCACAAAAGTATACTCTATTCTCAACAATAGAAAACTTGTTGAATATATCTATATACAATATATATATATATATATATATATCAAAAGACTTAAGTTCGAACTAACCCAGCTCTTAACTAAAGTTGTCAAACTATCAACTGTATTGATGGAGTATTGAACTAAGCAATCCTTAATACCATAAAATTGTGGTGCTGCTCTACCAACCAAGTTGTAATCCCGTCCCAGGGCTAGATAGAGTCCTAGTGCAGCTGGGCGACTAATTAAATAAGAAGGATGTGTGCATGTCAAGGACAATTCCTCTTTGATATGCTGTAGCTG
The DNA here is from genome assembly GCA_035043065.1 of Hirtodrosophila confusa. Lineage (NCBI taxonomy): Eukaryota > Metazoa > Arthropoda > Insecta > Diptera > Drosophilidae > Hirtodrosophila > Hirtodrosophila confusa. The sequence goes on along the minus strand of JAWNNI010000242.1, from coordinate 17,560,293 downwards.
GCTAATCAGCATATTAAACCGACTGCCAACTGGGTGGCATTGCAATTATTCTTGCACTTGTAATTGAGTTGACGCCGTTTGCAATTGACTGCCAGACGCAGCACTGACAAGATAGATAAACAAATGAATATACACACACCCCACTCCACACACACACACACACCCACTGCATACTTATAAGTATGTGGCATTGACCAGAACCACATTAACATAATATATGTAATGGCATCAAATGCACATGTCACAACATAAAAAAATAATGCGCAAAATCTAATTGAGAATTACTGTAATCCTCTGTCAATGTTGAGAAATGTCATTTGAGCGGGCACACCCAGTCTCCACCCACAACCCCTGGCTGGCCTTCAGCACAGGATTACAGGATTTCAGCATGCGCTTTAAGGAATTGTCCAGGCAAACAAACTGATGCACCGCAATGATTGAAGTCGTAATTAATGTGCTTTTTATGACGCACACAAGTTAGCCAAGTCAACTAACAGAGCTTAGACGCAGTCCTTTGCGCCACATGTACAATTAAGGCTCTGAAATATTTGAGTTGCATTTATGCTAGAGTCCTGACAGGCAGCCTAAAGCTTGTCCAACTAACAGTGGGATCAGGACTGTACTTTTTAGCAGAATAACACATAATATAAAATAGAAATTTAACATAATGTTAAATAACATAAAACGATTTCCTTCTTTTTAAAGCCTTTCACGTCTTTGCCACTCCTTTGAGTCTTGACTCATTCATTGTCTAGCACTTATGAGCTTACTTATGGAAACATATCATGAACTTTTCATCCTTGCGGATAGAATTTTTGAAACTACTGTAAACGATCAGAGTCTACAATATGGACTAATTATCAATAAGTCAGTTAATCCGACAATTAGTCATTCAGCATAACATAACATAAGCTAACATCAACCTAACATAACATAGCACAACGTAACTTAACATAACAGATCAGATCAGAACAGAACAAGACCAAACATACGTACATATGTAATGCTTACAGACAACTGTTAAGACATCTAGACTTTACAGCTATGCTAACTTCTAACAGCAAAAACAGCTTCAACTCTGTTAATGGCAGTTAACATAGATATTTTAATAAGCTTCTGGCTTCTTGTTCTATCAGCATTTTGTCTAAGTTTTGCCTTCCAAATCTGTTCCGTTGTCAACAGGCAAACTTGAACAATTACAGCTTAAGTCGTTATGAAATGCATTAAATTGTAAAATGAATCGCCATTTTGCTCTATAATAATATTAAACTTTACCCCATTGCGATAATTAATTCATTAGCATGTAGTTTAGCCCAGTGGCTCAGGCTTAACTATATTAGGCCATGCACAGTGCTTCAAAGTTAACAAAAAGCAAATCAAATTTAAATACAGCGTAAGATTGATGCACTTTCAAAGCTGTTTTCTCGATTAATTGTAATTTTTCACATGTGTAAACATTCAAGAATAATATTGTATTATTTTTAAATGGAATTTGGAGCTTATGCTAGCAACTATCAAAGTAATTGAGTTTTTTTTTTTACAAATTTATTTAAAATTTATAGTTTCACTGTGCAGAGGGTCCTTAACCCGATTTTTGGGCAACGCGGCGTATGCTTGATACATTTTTGACGGCTGCTGCAAAACTTTGACAAAGTGCTGGCCAAAAAGCCGGGCTTAGTCCTTGTGCTTGTGGGTTAGCAGTGCAACTCGAGTTGGAGTTGCAGCCAGAGTTGATTTTAAGTGAAATATGCCACACAGGCCGCTAATTTCACTCAACTTGGCGGAAATTTGCATATGCCCAGGTGCCAGTTGCCAGTTGCCAGCTGGCTGGTTGCACGCCCCAGCTGCCTCTGTTGCACGCGTCGGCGAGCTTTTGATTTTTAGGCTAGTGTGGCCAAAGTAGCAGCCCACTCATAAGCAATTCCCTTTAGGCTGAAAAGTGCCAAACTATGTGCAAGCAAAATAAATAAGTACATATTACAATAATATATATGTAGCTTACCTGAGCAAACATTTAAGTAATAATGGCACATTTATATTTAATGCAATTAACGTAGATTTTTGCTGGCACTTGAAAACAAACAATAAATAACTTTTTTATTTTTTGCAATCATCTCATCTCTATCAAACTCGCTACTTTCAGAACATTTATACGAGCTACTTTAACATGAGTTGTTTTCTGTCTCTATTCAGTACTCGCTACTTTCTCGTACTTGTAACGAGCAGAGTTGACATTTACATCACTCATCTACAGCGCCATTCGCTACTTTCAAATAGTAGTTAGAACGAGTAACTTTAATGATGTTTAACGAACCAAGTTATTCACAACCTCGCTCGCTTTGAGAGACTGAAAGCAAATTGGTTTTAGCTAAGCATCGACTTCCTTTCTTCTCCTTCCTTCCATATCTTTCTCTCCCTCTAGGGTTCGTTAAATTTCAGCTAATTGTAGCGAGTAGCACTTACATAGACAACGACCGTCTCTAATCATATTTGGAAAGTAGTTATATAAAGAATTTTGATATTTATCGGTCTCTCTTTAGAACTCGCCAATTTTCAGATATTTGTAGCGAGTAGTAGTAAGGAGCGAGTACTTGTATCGAGTAGCATCTACATAAAAACTCCTCGATTTTAATCAAATTTTGATAGTATTTAAGTCATGAGTCTTATTTGAATATCCGTCTCTCTCTAGAAACGGGCCTATTTTCAGATATTCGTAGCGAGTACTTCTAACGAGTAGCACTTACGTAAACATTCCACGATTCTAATCAAATTTTGATAGTATTTAAATGATAAGTTTTATTATAATATCCGTCTCTCTCTAGAACTTTCATATTTTCCGATATTCGTAGCGAGTACTTGTAACGAGTAGCACTTACATAAACATTCCTCGATTCTAATCAGATTTTGATAGTATTTAAATAATAAGTTTTATTATAATATCCGTCTCTCTCTAGAACTGTCATATTTTTCGACGTTCGTAGCGAGTACTTGTAACGAGTAGCACTTACATAAACATTCCTCGATTCTAATCAGATTTTGATATTATTTTAATGAAGAGTTTTATTTGAATATCCGTCTCTCACTAGAACTTTCATATTTTCCGATATTCGTAGCGAGTACTTGTAACGAGTAGCACTTCAACAAACATTCCTCGATTCTAATCCGATTTTGATAGTATTAAAGTAATGAGTTTTATTTGAATATCCGTCTCTCTCTAGAACTGTCATATTTTCCGGTGTTCGTAGCGAGTACTTGTAACGAGTAGCACTTACATAAGCATTCGTCGATTTAAGTCAAATTTCGAAAGTATTTAAATTAAGAGCTTATCCAAATTGAAGGGAATTTCTTGCTATCGCCACTTGGGAACGGGAATGAAAAATGCAATTGACGGCTTGTTTAAGAAGTCAGTAGCCAGTTGTTGATCCGCCCTGCCACGCCCCTCCTCCCCCTTGGACCACATTGCATAACGAATGCAGCGCTCCATTTGTGCAGAATTTCTATTTTTAATAAAGCAAGGCTCAAGGTCAGCCGCCAATTTTGATGGGCTGCCGCCTGCTGGACGAGTGGCTGGCTGTTTGGGCCAGCCCCAAAGGGGTTAGGGGTTAGAGGTTAGAGGTTAGCACTTAGCGGGGGTCAGGAAATTGAAAAGGCAAAAGGCGCACAATATCTGGCACAGAGAGCAGAGCAGCGGCTAAACGAACGATGCTCAACAACATTGACCGTTGCCACAAGCCAAGCAAGGACACTGTACTGAGTGTTTGGCCATTCAGTGGCAATGGCCGATACGAACGCACAGTTAAAGCCAGTTTTGCCAGTCTCATCAAAAAAATAATAATTAAAAAGTTTGAAATCGAACGCGTTTGCAAATAGAGCGCAAGTTACCAAAAGCCACTCAAATATTGGCCAAGCTGCTATGTACCTGTCAAACTCGTTCAGGTGTTGGCCAGCTGGCCAGTTACAGTTATCCACTATAAGAAAAAAAAACAACAAAAGTTGCCAACAATTTCCCCACCGCACTTCACCAGCAACGTTCCAAGGCTCGATCCCAATCAAAGTGCAGGCGACTTCAAGTGGACCAGGTATCTGAATAATCTTAAACATGTAAAGTGAATAGCCAATATTCTGCATTATTTTATTGTTTGTCTTAGGAGAATATTTCACCCTCTCCTTGTATAGCTATATTGCTGCTTCTCAGATTTATTAGGACTGTTCCGTGTTACATTTCTGCATCAATTTCACAGAAAAATGTGTGACATCCTTTCTTTAAAAGCAGTTTGTTGGAAATTTCCTTAAATGTTACGATTTTCATTTCCACAAAATCAGGCCCAATCTATACAAAGGAGTAAATCTATTTTTAGACTATCCAAATATCAGGCTTTACATGTTTCTGTGAAATTAATGCCCAGGTAAAATCCGTAAAAGGCTTGGCTGGTTACTGTTTACATTCTGGAAAAAATGTCAAGGCCTTTGGGAAAAATGTTGCCACTGCAATGGCCAGAGCACTGTCGAAAAAACTCACTTAAATTGCGTAGAATACCAAATTGAATCCACTTCCAATATATGATTTTTATATATAGCCAATAGAAGTACATATATAAATACATATCTATCAATAAAAGCATAAAGACAATTGATAGTTTTGATAGTCAAGGTAATGAGCTCATATCAATTTTGTTTTCACTCATTTGTGATGCTCTAATCAAAACTATCGATAGTATTAACAAATTTCAAAAGCAATATTAAGTAGAGCATGTTAAAAGCATAATTCACAGGGAAATATGTCGTTGAGGTCTCCACAGAAAGGAAGCACGGAGAATGTTGGTATTGGTCTGAAAAAGCGCGGAAAATATTAAGGATACGATTTGAGGTGAGGGAGGTTGACATTTTTGCCGAAATAAGACCCATAACAAAATTCTCCGTGCTTTCTTTCTATTCAACGACATATTTACCATTGTAGGTCAAAATGAATACATATAAAGCCTTTAATTCACACGTAAGTTGTTTGAATTATGGTGGTTCGATAGTATCGATGACAAATTTCGTCACAATCGATAATATCGATAACACATTCATCAAATACTATCTGTTACGAAAGTAATAAGGGAAAAAAATCAGGGAAAAAAAGTGGAGGAAAGGGCTTATTTATTTTCTCCTAGACTGAATTTGGATCTTGTTTTTGATTGCGATAAAGGTTAAGAGGGGTCGCTTCAAAAGGCAAGTCATGAAATGCGCTTCTTTGTCTGAAAACAGTATCAGAAACTAACTTGTACTAAGAGGCAATATAAATAACTCTTATAAGTTAAGTTCCAAAAGTCTACAAGTCATATCAAATATAGCCCCCCAAAAAGAAAATCTGCATACGTCACTGTTCGAAATACTTGTACGTGGGTGAAGACTGCTTTGTTTCGGATCACAAAGTGTGTTAAGCTGTTTTCAACTTGAAGTTGAAGTTGAAGTTGGTTTGTTGGCTAATCAGTAAAATGGACGCGACCCAAACAATGGCCCGCTTGTAGGCGCCCAGGGGGCGTGGCATTGTAATGCGTGGTGTTGCACGATGGTGAGGCAAGGAGCATAATATTATGCTGCGGCTGCAGTTTGCATGAAAAACAAAAGGCGCTGCAAATATCAGACAACGCTAAGAGGCAGCAGCGTCGACATCGATGTTCATGTACTAGAAAATGCTCGGCACGCAGAATGCTGGATAGGAAATGAAAGTGGCCTGCGGGTGGGGGAAGAGGGTGGGCGTTTGGGTAGGTCGAGAAAGGCTGGCATTTTTCCACATTATGCATTATTGTTGTTATTATGAGCGGGGCTTTGTTTGTCCAGCCTCGGACAGGCCAAAACTGTTGCATTGTATTCCGGCAACCAAACACACAAAACAAAGACGCATCCAAAGTCCAAGCCGGTAAAAAGCGAGAAGGGCGAGAAGAACAGGAGACGAAGCATTTTTTTGCTGCTTATTGTTGTGGTAGGGTGCGGGGGGGCTACGAGTGGGAATTGCGGCTTGTGGTACAGCTTGATATGGAGCCTACAATGTGGCTATGAAATGTTATATCCTGTGGCCAGTGTTGCCAGTGTTCACTGTTCGCATCTCGCATTGCACAGTGGCCACAAGTTGCTATGTGTGTGTGTGTGTGTGTGTGTGTGTGTGTGTGTGTGTGTGTTTATACCCCATTTATACAATTTATACAATATAAATAAGCCTCTTTTAATAAATTATTCGCACTCAGAAGAAACAACGCTACGAAAGGCAGCAGCTACTTTTTCTTGTTATACAATTTCATTCCTAAACAAAACAGGAACAAAAATACCATTCATTCAAAGCGGAAAATATATATATTTATAGTACTTCACTAGTGAACTATATGAATTCATGAAATGCGCTTAAATATTGTAAATGCCATTGTTAAGAAAGCCTAACTGATTCAGGACATTGGGAAAACAAGTGCTAAAAGCAAACAGGTTATAGTAACTTATACATGGAAAGAAATCTACGCAGATATTATGCGCTATACGCATAAGTTGTGCAAAAATTAATCATTAAATTTAACCATGAATAAACAATACTGAATTTATAAGCAAATATAAACAAGATTAATGCGTTTATAAAGAAAAAATTATTAAATTTATGAAAAGTAATGCATAATGTGTGCTTAAAGCGTATAAATTATGATTAACTAAACATAAATAATGCGTAACATTTCTTTCATTGAACTTATTGAAAATTAATGCAGAATGAGTGCTTAAAGCGTATAAATTATGATTAGCTAAACATAAATAATGCGTAACATTTCTTTCATTGAACTTATTGAAAATTAATACAGAATGTAAATTATGATTAACTAAACATGAATTATTTCTCACCGTGTATTAAGCAAAAATGTGTATGAAGTTTGCTTGCTTCAAGCATTAAACGGACAGACAGACAATATACTAAAATTTCGTTGGAAATAGAGTATAAAAATCAAATGAATAAAGAGAATAGAACAATGAGACAAGCTGCTTAAAATATACAATTGTTATGCATCGATATAGGTTGATTTTCTAGGCCCAACAAATCTTGTGCATTTGTATGACTAATCTAATTTGATGGTGTCACTGTAAGCCTATAGATTTCAATACCATTTTAAGCTATTTCTGTACACTGTGCGACGTAGTCATTAGGGCTTTGGCTGTGTCTTGGACTTGGGTGTTAATCAGCCAAGCACAGCATTGGGAGGAGCTGCATATAACTAAAGATATTGCCTGTGGTGTCTCTCTGTGTGTGTGTGTGTGTGTGTGTTTATGTGTGGCATTGATGTGCTTAACATGTTCTAAATACATTAGGGCAGACGGAGCGAAAGGCAGCTGGAGACAATGATTTGCATATGAAGCTGCAGCTGCAGCTGCCACTGGGGCGCATTTACATGCATCACATGTTCTAGTTGCAATATGAGTGTGTGTGTGTGTGTGTGTGTGTGTGTGAGTGTGCACCATCTGTTGGATGTAACTGCGGGCAGCATGACCTTGATCTTGATATGTCTTTTTATATGCGCAAGTGGAAGGCAACAAACAAGTGAAAGCGGTTGCTTTTAAATAGGCCAGCAGAAAGTAAGAACAATGTTGACAGATACAGAACGAAGAAGGCGATAGAGAGAATCAGGCGGATAAACGGCAAATAAAGCCAGCCCTATTAACAATGTGATATTATTTATGCATCAACTTAAATAATATAAAGGCAAATACATAAATGTGCCTGCATTTCAGCTATATACTAGACAGTCAAAGGCTCAGAACAATCCTAGACAACATTGACAACTAAAAACGATCCAGCCGGACCTGCCCGACAGCAGAATACTCTGTTCCAAGTCCGGCATAATTTGGTTATTTGTGGAGTGAGAAAAATACGTGAAAAAAAGTAGTCTGTATATTATATTTGGTGACTCTACCTGTACAGGTGTGAGAGATATAGATTTTGCTTATTTGCGAAGGCGGTAGGGGTGGCAAAATTCGTTTAATGTAGATCTGTCAATGAGCTCAACACTAGTCTGTATACGAAATTTGCTGACTCTAACTGTACAGGTATGGGAGATATAGATTTTGCTTATTTGCAAGGGAGGCGGTACGGGTGGCAAAATTGTTGTGATGCAGATCTGTTAAAAAGCTCAACAATAGTCTGTATGCCAAATTTTGTGACTATAGCTTTAAAAATGCAGAAAATACGAGCTTCCTGCAAATTCTGGGGGAAGGGTTGGGGGTGAGTGGTCGATCTTGACATTTTACAAACTCAAGGTATACACCAACATGTGTACCACGTTCGGTTGCGTTCATGCGGACAGACGGACATTTCACAAGCCCAATATACTCTGTTTTCAAAAAAAATTTTGAAACAGAGTATAATAATAATTCAAAAAAAAATTTTGAAACAGAGTATAATAAGCTAGTTGCCCGGAGTATGAAATAAAATGTTAAAAAAAAAAAAAAGAATAAGAAGGCTCTAGTCCAGGTATGAAATTCTCCAAGCAAATCTCTTCATACAAATATAGTATATGTCATCAAGTAATTCAGTGGCAGTGCAAGCAAGCAGGGCATTTCAGATTGAAGCGAATTCCTTCATCTGTGTTCATTATTTAATAAAAATTAGAGCAATATTCGTGTTTCCTATCACGAGTTAATAATATATAAGTTAATAATATACATATATATTTATTTCGTACATATTGCATTGTATAATTTATCCCCTTTACATATTTTATGGGTATTTTGTAATATTTATTTACTTTTGGTGAGTTTCCAAAAATCAATTGGATTATATCTTCTGTGAAAGTTATTTCATTAGAATGACCAAGCATATTTTCACACTGTATTAAAAATGATATTATTATTTTTGTTAGCTTGAAAGTTTGATTTGTAAATTAATATTGTTCAATTAAAGTAAGACAAATCAAAAACATTTATTTCCCATTATTCTCATTAAAAATATGCCACACAAGATTGATAATAATGCAACTTGAGGAGAAAGAAATAATTGCAACGAAACTCAATTCTGTAATAAAATATGCAAAATCACACAGACTCAAGTTTGCTTTAATTGTGATTTTAAGCCTTGGCTCTGTTGGCCCGGTTCACGGCTCAGATGCCCGCAAAAGTCCGGGCAAATACATATTGTTGTTGTTCCGCTTAGTTTTACCTAGTACCTGAAATTTATTTAGCAACCACGAAACCCATTTGGTTGAACAACATTTATTTTCAATTGTAATTTGATTATTCAAAAACAAATAGAATTAGGTGTGCGCCTTTATGCACCAACTACCCGCATCGTGTGGCATTGTTGCACTCGGCGTATGCGTAATAAAATTTCCTGCAATATTAATCATACGCCCCGTGGCCTAGCGTCGCTTTCAAAATACGTGCGGGCAACACGACACACACATACTATCACAAACAAGTAAGAATGCTATAGTCGAGTATACCCGACTACGAATCTCCCTGTACCCAGGTCTAAAACATTCAATCACATCTACGTCCACTTACACATACACACACACATACACAAAGACGCACACACACAGGCGGCAAAAGCGACAGCGCAAGCGAGGCAATTTAATTGGTGGCTGTGCTTCTTCTTCCCCCTCTCGCTGCATTTCTGAATCTTCTTTCGTGAATAACTTCCGTGTTTATTATCCGATCGACTTGAAATTTGGACAGTAGATTAAGAGAGACTAAAGTATTGTACATGCCAAATCTTAAAGCTGTATCTTGAAAATTGTTACTGTAAAACGGTTTTTATCGATTTGCGGGGGAACGGGAAATCTGCGTATGGTATACAGGAACCTACATTCCAAATTTGGTGTCTCTAGCTCTTGTAGTTGCTGAGGTAGACGCGTTCATACGGACAGACGGACAGACAGACGGACATGGCCAAATCGAAATCTCTTTTGATACTGATCAAGAATATATATACTTTATAGGGTCGGAGATGTCTCCTTCTGTCTGTTACATACATTTGCACAGATGTAATACCCCCTTTTTACCCATTTTATGGGTACAGGGAGTAAAAATAACAACATTAAGCAACTTTTGCATCAACTTGTTGCAGCTTCAAAAGCTTTTTACAACATTTCACCTCATTACTTACTCATATGTAGGACATGGTCACATCCTTCTACCTTATTGGTCATTAATTTGATCAACCAACTTATACTTCTCGTTATACTGGCGCGTATGCTCCTGTAGACTCCTGTCCTTCGCAGAAGAGTTCTATCGAATCGTGACGGAGCGAACTACGAGTGTGCCCTGATTGTTACTCTGAGGTGAAGTGGGCTAAAGTGGGGTAAGAGGAACACGCACACACAACTAAACGAGCATAATAAACAAATGAGCATATAACTGATTAAATCGCTCAATACAATTGACTTATAAAACATAATCCTTCAATGGAACTACATAGGTAGAAGGATGTCAGTTCAAGGCGTAGTAAACCACTTCTTCTTACAGGATAATTGGAACATGCTTCTTGCATACAAAAAAATACATTTTACAAATTCCCAATGCAAATATCTTTGTAATCAATCATTTCAATTGCTTTGCCGCAATCACTCTAGCAAAATTGTTAAATTCTTCATCAATTTGTATTGAAATAAACTGTTCATTGCAATTTATCAAGGCTTTCAATGCATTCAAAGCTCGAGTGGAACTAGAGGCTCACTTGAAAAGCGCTTTAAAATCCAGAGTACTCATATTTACTAGAGATGAGCGATATTTTTATATTCAACACTCCAGACTTCATTCAACGAAACATAGTCTGTTACTGAAGAAGATACCAAATATAATTGTGCTTCAGAATTTTACATCTTTTTTATTATATTTTAGACTGCAGTATTAAACAATTTCAGAATTAAGCTATTTTGCTGAAAAGAATACATATAAATATGTTTTAATTTTAAGCAAAATATAAAACTCACAACATAATTGTAATATTTCAACGAAATATAAAACTCAAGAAATAATTCTTATTTCTTTCTGAAATTAAATAAAATAAATAATTTTTAAAACAATCTAAAACTCACAAAATAATCATAATAATTTATTGAAATATAAAAGGCATAAAATAATTGTTATTTCTTTCTATAAATATATATTGAAAAGTAAGTTTTATTTTGAAAGAAATAAATGACTTCCAAAAACAAATAAGAAGAAAAAATTAAGTGAATTAAATGAGTAATTTATGAGATATTGCTTATAAACGTTAGGGTCTCTCCGTTAACAGTGATTAATTTTAAGACTGTTACTGTTAATAGCTGGACTGTTACTGTTATCGGGATAGTGACTGTTTATAGGTTAACTCTGACTGTTACTGTTAATATCAGAATTGTGACTGTTACTGTTATAGCTACACTGTTACTGTTATCGGGATTGTGACTGTTCATATGCTGACTATGACTGTTACTGTTAATATCAGGATTCTGACTGTTACTGTTATAGCTGGACTGTTACTGTTATAGACGGACTGTTACTGTTATCGGGATAGTGACTGTTTATAGGTTGACTCTGACTGTTACTGTTAATATTAGAATTTTGACTGCTATTGTTATAGCTGGACTGTTACTGTTATCGGGATAGTGACTGTTTATAGGTTAACTCTGACTGTTACTGCTAAGATCAGAATTGTGACTGTTACTGTTATAGCTACACTGTTACTGTTATCGGGATTGTGACTGTTCATATGCTGACTATGACTGTTACTGTTAATATCAGGATTCTGACTGTTACTGTTATAGCTGGACTGTTACTGTTATAGACGGACTGTTACTGTTATCAGGATAGTGACTGTTTATAGGTTAACTCTGACTGTTACTGTTAATATTAGAATTGTGACTGCTACTGTCGATACTCAGTTGCTGCTTGAGCCACAGCGACATTGCCCACGTCAAGTATTTATACAATTCAAGGAACTATATTCTCTCAAATACTTGACTGTTTTTAGTAAACAACAATTTGCAGCATAATTGCCATAAACACGCACCCAAGGCTGAGCCCGGGGGGCAAGTGGGGTGCACAAAGCAGCTGGCCACAGTTGCTAATTGGAGCCGTGCAATAGTTGGCATGCTAGCAGTCTCATTGCCGGCGGCCAGTGACAGACAGCAGACGTCATTGACAAGCTGGCTGGCCAGTTGGCCAGTTAACAACTATCAAATTGCCACGTTTGAAGTCGCAGTTTTGTCCCTGGCTCATGGTCGGGGTCGTTGTCGTTTGCCGTTTGTCGGGGTCTAGATATTGTAATGAGCTGCATGTAAATTTTAATTAATGCTAGTCAAATAAACAGCGGACTTTGCCTGGCCCTCGCTGGCTGCATTGGCAATTAGAGTTAGTCTGGATAAGCCTGGCCAGGCCACCCAACTGAACCACAAAACAGCGAGCACGGCAAGCGGAAGCGGAAGAGCAACAAAACCAAATGTTCACAGAGTGCCGAGACAGCACAAAAAGACATAAAAAAGAAGAAAAAATACGACAAGCAAAACAAAGACCAAAAAAATAGATAAACAGCCAAAACGGTGGCGGGGCAGTGTGGAGTGGTGGCATGCGGGTGAAGGGGAAAAGGATAACGGGTTAGTTGCAGTTGGATTTGGTCAGCGCAGCGCGGCAAAGTATGCTACACTATTTTTTTGTCGTTTTTCGTTGGTTCTTCTGGTCATTATTCGTTGCTTTTCCTTAGTTTTTTGTTATTGTGTTGTTGCCTCCCATTTGGGCGAGCTTCAACAGCATCATCATCAACAGCAAGATGATCATTATGCGCAACATCATCACAAGCCACATTGCATCACACAGCTGGTAAGCTTCTTAGCCCGTTGGCAGCTTACAGTGTTTTAAAATGCATTCAACATCGCTAGAAATTCAATTCTAGCGTTTTATAGCTCAAAATCAAACTTATAACTCTCAGCTTTGAAAGCACTTGAAAGCTTCTAGGAATCTTAAGTAATTATACTTGATGTTTTAAACAAAGAAAACTTTCTGAATTGACAGTATGTCTTCTCGTCTGGTTCTTAATAATTGTGCGATTGAATAAGGCACAACTAATTAAGTAATCTTGAAAGCGCATGAAAGCTACTCAGTATATGACATTGATTACACTTAAAGCTCAACGCGCAACTTATGGACAATCACTTGACACTACTCTCATCTCTCAACTCTCCTCCTCAACTGTGCGAAAGCACATTCAATCATAAAAGCATGATATTTATTTCGAAAGAAGCTTAAAGCTCAGCTCTGTATTCTCCTCTTGCTCTGAACCATTGTAGCGAGTAAAATAGCCGCATTTAAGTAAGCAGTTTTGAAAGCCCATGAGAGCCCTTGAAAGCTTCTAGATATATGCAACTTAAAGCTCAACGCGCAATTTATCGACCATGATTTTACACTAATCTCCTCTCTCAACTCTCCTCCTCAACTCTCTCCTCAACTGTGCGAAAGCACGTTAAAGCATCTGGGCTTATGATATTTATTTTGAAAGAAGCTTAAAGCTCAGCTGTGTATTATCCTCTTTCTCTTCACCATTTTAGCAAGTCAAATAGCCGCATTTAAGTAAGCAGTTTTGAAACCCCACGAGAGCCCTTGAAAGCTTCTAGGTATATGCGACTTAGCTTAAAGCTGTGTAGAACTTGACATTACTTTCGTACCAATAATGTGCTTTTTATTAGTTTTGTTGTGAATGGAGTCGTGCAAAATATCAATTTGGTTGTTATACTACGATTGCATTTACTCTCACAATTTATTGAATTCTTCTTTGTGCGGCATTCGCAAAAGTTTTACTGCCTGCGAAAAGTTTTACTGCCTATTATTGTTTTGAATTGTCAATGTACCAACCAAATGTTGCGCCAGTGTACAGCTTATTGTGAACAGGATGGCAACACGGGGCAGGCCGTGTTATGGGCGGGACGGGTGCAGGGGCGTGTGCAATGGCGTTGCCACTTAGCAAGAGCCGTTTCTTGTGTGGCTAGATGTGCAACTCATATGGAAATTTATGCAAAATGCCGACAAAAGGGCAAAGGGCTAAAGGCAAAAGGCAGAGGGTGGCATTGCGGTTGTAGTTATTGCTATTTGTTGTTGTCCCTTGGCGTTGTGTGTGTTCTTGTTTTTGTTGTTGCCGCCTGGCTTGGCACGGCAATTACAACAATTACTAAAAGCTAGAGATGAGAGACTGCGCTCACGAGCACCACGATTTGGGGCCTATTATAAAACATAATTGGCCAGAAAACCAGTTATTAATCTGTTCACTATTCGATTTCTGGGTGGAAAGTTGCGAAATCTTGATTTGAATCCGATCGCTTTTAAATGAATTTTCAAAGCTCTGCACACAACTAATCCAAAAGCATATCCACTAATTTGTAAAATCCACCCCTGATGGGTGGAAAATTGTAACCACAAATTGAATGATATTTTTTAAGCCTCACGAGTCCTCGCACAATTTGAAATGGAATTCGCCAGAAAACAATTTGTTTTTCGCAAACTATAAAGCTGTTAATTATTCAAGCGAAAACTCAAATGCATTTAAAAATATTTGTGAATTACTACATATTGACAAGTATTTTATAGCACTCATATAAATTGTACATAGTCCTACTACACTGTCGAGCCTGGCAATATGTTGCCTAATCTCCCCAAGCCAGGACCTGCTTTCACCCCAGTCACCTCACCCATGCCCGTTGCCATTCATTTGGATTTCCATGCCGAGAAGTTCAATTAATGGATGTTCGCTTTGCCATAGCGAGTGTTTACACATTCGACAGCTTTAATCCTAGTCACAACGTGCAACAACAACATGCAACATGAGGCGGGCATGCCACTTGCCAAAGTCAACATTCGACACGCATTTGTGTTAAGCCCTCAGATCTGTAATCCGGATTTCATTACAATTTCAACATTACAATCCTTTGCGCTGCACTTTTGACAGCGCCTGTCATTGTGGCATGTGGCATGGCAACGGCAGCGGATGGGGGGGCCAACGGATCAGCCTCAGACACAGTCCGAATATCAAATGGCAATTGCGCGGGTGGCAGCGGTATAAAGGTAAACAAGTGCCCATCTGCTGTGGCTTTCAGTCAGCCAGCATCTTGATGGCTCTTGCCCCGACTTCTGCCCCCACTCTTGCCCCTCCTGCTCCTGCTTCTGCTCCTGCGCGTGCCGGCTATCAATTCCATCAGCTGCTGCTTGGACCTGGCTATAAGCATTTATTGGCACTACACTTTAAATTAAAGTTCATTGATGGAACTATCCTCTCAATTATGACGGCAACTTGTTTTTATGGCATCTAATAATTTATTGAATTTAATGTGTTTTTATTAGCTATTGGAATGGACAGCATTTATTTCACTTAACATTTCTATTAAATCAATCAGCTGTGTCTTTTAAATTCGATTTCTCAAAGAATTCTTTTCGATTTGTCTACATTTGCTTGTCTATTTCTACAAAGCATCGTTTGGAAGCAATATGCCAGCCACAAAGCAATAACAGCCTCCCTAACAGTATGTTAAATACATATGTTAGCCTAACAGCTGTAAGCTTTACATTACATTTTACATTCCGTTTGAAATCAGAACAGCAAAATGAAATGCGTTGTTTCTTTGGTCGCAATCAAAATTTCAAGAATTTCAAGAGTATATTTCTGATTTCGGAAGAAAATTGTTCTTATAATAGATAAAAACAATTTCTGGCGTAATTCAACACACAAGGATAATGCAATATACCGCGAAACGTAAAGTTAAATAAATACAGAATCGGGGACTCTTATATTTTTGTAATGAGCCATCTATAGTAAGGCGGGGCTTACAGCTTTGAAGGGCTTTCAACAGTTTCTGATGAAGCGCACAAACGTGCAATGAAAATTGCATCGAATTTCGTTTCCTCGAACGCTATAAATGCAGCCTTTTACGGCGGAATAGCTTTACATCATTTTGCAGTTAACAATTTATGAAGAGTTTCGCTTAACTGTTATTGCTGCCAGTTGCGAAATGTTTCGCAAGTCAATTGTTGCAAGTTCTATAACACAATTGTTGCTGTTGCTGCAGATGAAGAAAGACTTTCTGGGCAGCTGCCGGTTGCCATGTCTGGTCGGTTTCTTTATAACGTGTGCTGCAAGGACTCTTGCAACGCATTCAGTGTTGCGTATGCATTTGTGATTGTATATGTGTTTATTTGCATCCTGGCTTTGCATTGCTGCAATTGATTATTTGGAATTGTATTGACTTGGCTTGTTGCCTCTTTGATGAGCTCCTCATTTTCCACACAGTCGCCCGCACAGATTCCCCGCTCCTGTAGAATTCCTTACACAACTTAAGCATTTCTATTGCTAAACACTTGTTGGGACTGACAACAATACCGAGCGTTTCCTTTTCTCCCCTGCCCATTGTTATTTTGCAAAGCTTTTTGAGTGCTTATATTATGTGACCATGGACATGACCAGCAACTGATTGAGACGTGTCAATGGCCATTATGCGATGCCCAAGTCTTCGTTCTGAATGTGGACAAACAAGGATATTTGTATTTGAGATGCAATTGCGTCGGAAATAACGTAACAGTCCAGTCTGTGCCTAAAAATATCATCTCCCATCACCAATCCATATACAGCAGAGAAAGATATGAGCGGCTATTATGATTTCATACTTCAGGCTGATGTTATGACATGCCTACGAAGCGTTGTCTTCAAATACTAATAAGAAGTTCTTCTAAATACATAACATTACAGTATTGTATCTAAAATAATGTTCGGATCTTCCCCTTTTATAGGTTACGACAATGAATCGTTATCTAGATGTAAAGTAAACTGTAATTACATATATCTAATGCCAAGGATTGTAGTTTATTATCTGGTACATTTTATTTACAGTCCAAAAAATATCGAAGATTTTTTAAAATTTTGAGGTTATTTTAGTATTATTTAGTATTTATTTAGAAGTAAAAACATAGCAAAAAACACAACATTTTTGGTTTTTTCCAAAAATAATAAAATTCATACTGAATGAATACTTATTGCGGACTTTCAGTATTTTTTTTGGTATTTATCTTAGTATTTATTGACTTTTAAAAAATCTTGTGACTGTCAGTATTATTTTAAATTTATTGACTTTAAGCCAATACTTAATAAGAATCTTATTTACTTACTATTTTATACTTATTGACTTTTAAAAAATACTAAATAAAAATCTTGGTACTGTCATTATTATTTTATATTTATTGACTTAACAAATACT
Source organism: Hirtodrosophila confusa (assembly GCA_035043065.1). Classification (NCBI taxonomy): domain Eukaryota; kingdom Metazoa; phylum Arthropoda; class Insecta; order Diptera; family Drosophilidae; genus Hirtodrosophila; species Hirtodrosophila confusa. The sequence continues at coordinate 17,543,071 of JAWNNI010000242.1, read as the reverse complement.
ACAAAATTGTTGGGACTGACAGTATTTTTTGGTATTTATATCAAATAAAATAATCAGATTCTAAGTTTTCGAATATTGTTAATAGTTTTCGAGCTCCAAATACGAATACTGCAGTCTTAAACAAATTCAGAATTGAGTTTTATGGATTTTAACTGGTCGTTCTGTTCGTTAGCCTGAAATGCTTGTGGCAAGTAACAAATGATTATATCTAGTATAAAAGAAGGTGGCGAAGGGAGTGCTCTGCCATTTAATTTGCAATAAGAACATAATACCACACAATTATGTTCAATTAAGAATATTGTGTAAGCAGCTAAAATACAAAACGCATTTCGATGCTCGCTTCATTTTGTCAATTATGTCTAATTATATTGTGTAAGCGGCTAAAGGACCTAGCGTATTTTGACGCTCCTTTCAATTTGTCATTCGAAACGGCAACCAAAGCGGCGCATAATAATGATGACCAACCAGTCAAATAAACGAACACCAACAGAAAGGATCCACACACACAAACGACAAGAGCCATATAGCCTGGCTCAAACGAGTGTTACGAAATTATTTTGGCAGCTTGCCCGTTGTCAAGGTCTGGGTCTGAGGCATTGTCCTGGCCAGGGCCAGGGCTACGGGCAGTGGCAGGGGCACGTGCTGCAAGCGAAGCAAGCCAACGATGCTACTGCCAGACAGCAGTCAATAGCAGGCGGTCTTTGTGCCAGCCAGGAAAGGGGACTGGGGGCTTCAGGATATTTTTATGGATATGCCGTTTGGGGTAGCCAGGACTCTGCCTGCTTTTTTTGTTTGTTTATTATGTCACTGGGCAACTGTGCGACTTTGATTGAAATTTGCAAACAAATAAAGTTGGAAAACTTGATGCTTAGCGCTTGTCTAACTCGATTTATACACCAGAAGATGAGAAAAATAAATAGTATAATATTACCCTTTAGATAAGTGCTCCTAAGGTATACAGGCCTATTACCATTTCTGATTCCGATGAAACTTCGGAATGGAAATTATTAGCTGTTCTGAATTCCGATAAATACCGAATTAGTACTCAGCTTGAAAAGTTTTGCCATTTATGGAATGAAAGCTATTCGAACCTATCTTCACAATGATATATCACTAAATGAAAATAATGGAAAAACAAAATTGGAAAAGAATTGGATGGAAAGAGTTGTCAGAAAATTGGAATTATACATTTATACAATCATTAAAACTATTGAAAAATATTTTAAAAATTACAATTTGATGCTTAATTGGGCTGAATAATATAAATGAAATGAAAAATAAAAATAAAATAAAATATAAATAATAATAAATAAAAACAATAAATGAAAAATAAAAATAAAATAATTATAAAAAATGAGAAATAATGCTTAAATAGAAGTATAAATCACTCCCGTTGCGATGCCTGAATAAAAATTAAAATAAAAATTGGCCCAAAGCGTGAGCTTTAAGTTTGAAACAAGAAAATATCGAAATTATTTGAAAGTATCTGAAATAACAATAAAATCAGCCAAGTATTACTTCATTCAATGCTGTTAAAATATGATGGCATATGATAAGGTTTAAACAAAACTTTCAATTCAAGAAACTAATGTATATAATAAAATATGATGGCATATGATAAGGTTTTAACAAAACTTTCAATTCAAGAAACTAATGTGTATAATAAGATACCAAAAGAATAATTTTAAAACATACTATTAGAAATACCATTCTTAAAGTATGATTAAGCTAAGTTTAATAACGCAGGGTATTTCATAGTCAGTCAGCACTTGTATTTTCTGTTACTTTGGCTTGTCCGAGTATATCAATGTCAACCATAGTATGTGTATTGGTATTGATTTATAAAGTGTCAATCTGACAAATTACAAAGCGATAACATCATCAGCAATGCAACAGTTACACAGTGAGCCAGGAAGGGAAGGGGGTAACAGAATGAGACAGATAGATAGAGAGTGAGAGAGAGAGAGAGAGACAGCAAGAACAATAAAAGTGACGAGCTGTCTAAAACTGTTGTTTTCCTGTGACCGACGAGGCGTGTGGCGCCCTCTGTTGGCAAGCATATATTGTATGCTGACCTTTTGTGCACTTGTCGCCAACAGAGGGCGCTGCACTGGATCATGTTTTCATTCTGTTGCCAGTTGGTCAATGAATAGACAGCATTAATATTACTATAGGTCCTTATTCATTACAATAAGTAATTATATAAGTCAAGCGCAGAAGCGCGTTTTTAGGGTTGACAGCCTAGACTCAGGGCTGGCAGCGTAGCGTAGAGTTTGCCCAGAGCTGCCACAATGTAACTTGATTGTCTCACCTTATACAGTCTCAATTGTTACGAAATTTATAAAGTTATTCAAACAGAAGTTTCCTACCCCAAAGAAGTATTCTATATAGTATATACATTGTTGATCGGTCAAGAATTGAGTTGCATGCAAAACTTATTTGTTTCTAAGGGTTTCATAACCAAACTTACTTAAAAGAAACATGATGCTTAAAATAATTTGAACACATTTGAACAGAGTCGCTGTAATATATCATAAGCTGCCATAAGCTACTTTGTTGTGCAAGATATCCTAACCAAACTCAGAAATTTTAGATGATAACTTAGTGTTTGCAAGAACAACTTTTTTTTGTTTTTCAAGATATCTGAACCAAGCTCAGCAATTCGAGTTTTGTTATACTTTGTTATTACTGAAATACATTTTTGGCAATATCTTCTGTTGAAGGCAGGTTAAAATGTCTTGGAAGAAGAATGGGACATGGAGTTGGGAAATAGGAGTAGTTGACGTTAACTGAAGGCTTAACCTAACCTTAACTTACTAGTAGGCCATGCTTACATTTCTTTTTTTATTCAACAAACAGTTACATTTCTTGGTAACGATCGCACAATATCCTCCTTCTGAGGGTCCTACTGTCCCTGCTCAGCCTTCTTGACTCATCCATGACGTTCAGGGGCAACATCATTATTCGGTCCATTGCAATCATCTGTGGATTGTTTAACTTCTGGCGAAGCGATGCCAAATTAACATATTAATACGATTGATGGTAAGCCGCTTACAGTTCGAGTCTGGATATAAGACTCCGTGTCGGATAACAAGCATCGGCATAAATCGTCATTTTCTTCCTGATAATCTTCATCGCTATATGGGCATATGCCCAATCGAGCTACGAGCAGACCCCACATGCGCTGCTCATCGCTCAAAGTGCACTTGTACGGATCCATTTTTAATTCGTTAAAATCTCGTAATTTTTAATATATACTCCCACCCCAGCAAATCGACACAAACCTATATCTTCTACATATTTATAGAGTCACCAAATATGACAAACTTAAAATGAGCTAATATAATCCACACATTAAAAGCTAGAGTGAACAAATTTGATATGAAGACTACTAATGACCTCCTTAAAAGTTTGACTTAAAAAATGTTTGCCACGCCTAGTTCCACTCAAAGAAATAAGCAAAAACAGACAGACTGAAGAGCTTCCGACTGCAACAATCTTACTTGTTATATTTACAGAATCGCAACCAAATTCTGCCATTGCAAGTTTTATTATACTTTAATTCATAGAAAAGATCAGCTAAGAATTGCATATATGTATGCATATATCTGTGCTTTCTTGTTGTTCTGACTTCTCTTCACATTTAGTGGCCTTTCTGTATAAATGCAACAGACCACAACATCGACCAAACTTGAGACAAATAACTTGCAGCAGTTGCTGCCAAACTAGGAAACCGCAAGAATGGCCAAGTACAACAATTTCAATGCCAACTTGTACTATGAGCAGCAGCTGCTCAGCCAAGTGGCAAATGTCCTGCGGTGACGAAAAAGACACCCTCCTCCCTCCCTTCCCATCTCATCCAGCTGATAGCCAAACAACTGCAAGCCAGAGGAATTGCTCTAATATTTCGAAAGGTGATGTAACTGTAACTGAATTGGGCCTTGAATTGGGTTTTTATTCAATTTAAATGCGATTTCACTCCGCACAATAACTATGAGCCATAGAACAAGTAAGAATTCTGAAGTAAACAGTTCTTGTCTGGAAGGATGCCCTGTAATATCGATATAGAAAGATATCTATATTAATAATGTAGATTTAGATGTTTTTAATTTTGTTTGTTTTAATTAGTTTCCTAACACTTATAAGGAGGTATACCAATTTCAAATAGGTAATGACACTTGCCAAGAATTAAAACTATCGATAAGAATCGCTATTTTATCAGCTATACAGCTGTACGGTACATCAGTTCTAAAGTAAGGATTCGTACCCATAATACGTAATCATCAAAGGGGGTGTGAGCAGTTAACCATATGATTACACTCGGTTACTTGGGGGGAGGGTCTTTGGCATATGATTACGTAATCTATTTAAAAGCCTTCTTTTACAACTTATTTTTTCAAATTTCGCGCTTTTTTTAACAGAACACTTTCTCGACCTTGTGACACGCCGAGCTCTCGATTTGAAGAAAGATTATTTGAAATTTAATTACTGAATACTGAATTACTTAAAAAATTAATGTTGTTCCAAAAAATCTTAATAACAACATGGAGTAAATAGGTAATCGTGGGCAAAATAACCTAATAATCATAACTGCTGCTCATTATCAAACTTTTAAAATACAATAACATACTGAAATATACATATATGGATTAAGAATTTGGAGGCTATATCTTTAAAGTATTTACTGTAATTTCAAAACTATCGATTTGGGGTGGAATATGATATTAAAAGTTGCAAATTGTAATCAAAATCAAAATCATAATCAAAATCATACATAAATATAAGTATTTATGGAATATGCTTTTTGGGTCTCCAACTCGATTAGTATGGTAAATCCACTTGGGCTTATCAAGATCGTATACGCTTTGAAGGATATATGTCCTTCTGTTGTCACATACACACGCACAGCTTAATTATTGCCATTTATACCCTGTACCCAGGCTGAGCACAGATTTGGTCAGCTGTTAAAGAACATTGCAGTGCTTGCCCTAAGGACATCTTTCTTTCTATTTCTATGTAGCTGCCTCATCTCCCTCCGCTTGCCTCCTGCATCCTGACCCCTTTGGTATGTGCTGTGCCAGCAATTGCATCATTTTGTGGTTGAGGTTGAGGTTGAGGCTAAAAGGCTGCATCTGCCATTCCAGGCGTTGAATATTGCGGTTGAGTTTCGCCCTCAAATTGCCACTTGAATCATTTTCAACAGAGCTTGGCATTAAAGTAAGTTATTGCTTCACCTGTCGCTCTATGTAACGTTAATATTGGTTACTATTTCTTAGTGTGGTTAACTGAATCAGTTTTCAAGACGCTTTCTCGTCCTTTAAACACACAACTGAACTGGCGCGCAACATTTCGCGCAAGCTTTTAATGCAACATTGCATAGTATCTGGCGTTTCCCATTTAAGTGCAAACAAAATTGCACGTCTAACATTTTGCCCGACGGTTCTTTTGTTGCATTCAAATATTTCGCTTCATGTGAACACTTTCTAACATGGAATGTACACTATCTTTAAATTGTTAACAAATTTTGAGCAGCCAAACTCTTGCAATAAAAAGTTGCCTGTAAAACATGCAACTTTCGCAATTTAACAATATAGCACATATTTATGAAAGTTTTTGTCATCTTGACTGCTGAACTATTTATTTGCCAGCCAACTAGTTTCAACGGCACAACATCAACTTGGCCTACTCCACATTGTTTGCCTTTGGCGCACTTTTCACTGCATTCAAGCCAGTTGCAAACTTCATCAGAGCCGCAGCCCCAACAGCCTTTAGCCGCCCCCATTGTCAAATCGCGCGAAAGTTTTTTGGGTCACACAGGCCCCAAAGCTATACACCCCAAACCCCCAGCAGAACACACAGCTTTTAAATCCAAACTCAGCATTTGAGCCCCCCACCAAATGGCTTTGTTAATGAGCTGACTAACTCAACCGACTTGGCTCATTATGCATTTAAGCTCCATCTCGCTGAATATGGGGGAAGATAACAAGTATAGACAAACTGTCTGCGTAGTGTCGAATATTTAATACCCTCTAATTGAGTAACTTAAGAGATCAACTTAGTTATTGACGGACATGATAGTATACAAAGAGGTCGATCTAATTTTGCACAAACCTCATGAAGGTTTTATGTTTATAACCAACTTTGAATAGACTTTGTTTTCGCCAATTTTGAGGCCAGTTTTAAAATACATGAGCCATGTGCCATTATCATATCGTTTAAGCTAAAAGTCTATACTCAGAAAAATAAATGCCCCAAGATGCAGAAAGTCGCCATACTTTTGTAGCCAAAGGCAGCTAGAATTATTATTTACAGCATTTAGGAAATACCAAAAATTTATAAATATTTCCTGCACTTAGGATGATTTTCAGAATTTCTTGACTTAGCTGTTCTTCTTTTTTCGCAACGCGTTACATATTTCTTGAAAATTATAATACCATCTTCAAATGTAACAAAATTTGCATAATTATGCACAAAATACAGCAAACAAAAACCCCACACCCCACACATCCTCGTTAACCCCATTTATAGCACTGGTGTATAACCTTGCAAATGGTTTGGGAAAATCATCAATGAAAATTGCATTAAATAATTCAATCGTCAAATATGACATACAAATATATGAAAAAACAAGTAAGAATGCTATAGTCGACTACGAAACTCCCTGTACCCAGGTCTAAAACATTCAATCGCATCTACGTCCAATTACACATACACACACACACACATACACAAAGACGCACACACACAGGCGGAAAAAGCGACAGCGCAAGCGAAGCATTTTAAATGGTGGCTGTGCTTCTTCTTCCCCCTCTCGATGCATCAATGAATCTTCTTTCGTGAATAACTTCCGTGTTTATTATCCGATCGACTTGAAATTTGGACAGTAGGTTAAGAGAGACCAAAGTATTGTACATGCCAAATCTAAAAGCTATATCTTGAAAATTGTTACTGTAAAACGGTTTTTATCGATTTGCGGGGGAACGGGGGAGATATCTGAAATATGAAATAAACTTGCGTATGGTATACAGGAACCTACATTCCAAATTTGGTGTCTCTAGCTCTTGTAGTTGCTGAGGTCGACACGTTCATACCGACAGACGGACAGACAGACGGACATGGCCAAATCGAAATCTCTTATGATACTGATCAAGAATATATATACTTTATAGGGTCGGAGATGTCTCCTTCTGCCTGTTACATACATTTGCACAGAATTAGTACCCCCTTTTTACCCATTTTATGGGTACAGGGAGTAATATATAATATATATATATATATAATAATATATTTGTGTAACTATTTAGATCTAGTAGGCTGTGTACTGGAGCTACCTATACAGTGCTGGATATTGTAGAGCTCAGAATATTTCCGTATTCCACACAGTCAACAACACGGGAAAACCAAAATTTCTAAAATTGCTTTTATTTTAACTGTGAAACAATTCGAATTTGAGAATCAGATTTCACGTAATTTATATTTTGTACGCTAACGCTTGAAATCTGTTTTCTTTCATTGACAAATTATTTGATAATGTCTAACCGCTGCATGGTTAGTGATAATGAAGCGGAGGCAGCTATGGACCTTCCCGCTGATAATGATAATGACGATGATGTACTAGAGTCACTTGACGCAGACTCGCATGATGTGGATCAAGCAAATGCAGGCGATGCTAATTTGATGAATGGGATGTCCCATGAATCTTCTGGCCATGAAGATGAGGAAACTAATCGTGATGACGCTTCTGCAAGTGAAGAAGATGAAGAGGAGGGTTCAGAGGAACACAAAGGACAGGATGTACCTATCGCTACGCGTCAAATGGGCTCGCAGGATGGAACTGTGGAAGCGGAGACCACCTCTGATGACGCAAATGAAGGACTGGATCTAGCCATCGGTATCTCCCAGATGGACACAGTAATTCAGGAAGAGGATAAACTACTCCCACCCAGTGATGGGTGGCAGCTGGCGGCTGCTAAATATTCACCCATCTCCCCTCGGGAGCTCAACAAGCTGCCTGCAGCAAAGCAAGGCCAGGATGGCATGACCGGATGTGTTGAGCAAAGTCGCAGTGCCTTGGTACCTTTATCATCAGTGGAATTACGCGAATTACTTCGCGATAATGATACTGACAACTGTGAACATTGTCTTGAGCTTGATCAACCTTGCACTTCGGCTCAAGCACTGAAGGAATTTCTAAGGCTCTGTCCAGCGGACAATGGAGGGGCAGGATCACCTTCCATGAATGAGACGCCTGATTCAATTGAGCCAGCCATTGATGTTGAGCCGAGCGCTTCTGCGAAGTCGGATAATGATACTAAATTAAATTTCAATTTAGAGCTAGGGAATACATTAATAACTGTATGCTCCTCCGTGAGTTCTACTCACGCCAGCGAAAGCTCTACAGCTATGAAGAAATATCAAGGTGCTGAGGAAGTGTCTACCACCGTGAAGCATAAGGAAGATGAGCTAAGGCTTACGTTTGCGCTTGGCAACACGTTAATTTGTGTTGGTGTGCTAAACCCAAAACGGGGAGATGCGAAAGTATGTTCTAAGGCTAGTCAAACGTCGATTTTGAAGCGTGTGCCATATCAGACGTCAGCTAGAGGCGTGACTAAATTACCTCGAGAGCAGCGGGTGCTGCAAGGTAAGGCTTGTGAACCGCCCAAGCCCAAGCCTTGTCTGAAATCACCCAAGGAACAGGGTGGCAGTATCGCGAATCATGTTTATCGTTTTAATACTTTTACATTAGATCGGGAACCGAGACCTGATGACGTAGACCCCTCGAATATGTCTACCACCTATATGCCTGGGCCTAAAGCACTCGTAGAATCCCATCAGGACAATCAATGTGCAGAAAAGCTTGGCCCAAAGATAGAAGCTGTATCTCATCCTCAACAGACGGATGCAAAGCTGAAAACCCAGTTGGCCCAAAGCAAGCTAACTCAAAAGTTCGATGTGACAAATATTGTACCAAAAGGGCAAACATTTGGAAATCTGCGTAGCGAGTTGCTTACCGTGTGCAAGGACATTATGCAGCCGTACGGCATTCCGATGTTTGATTTCAGTAAATCGTGGAGAAGTGGTCAGGCATTTTGTGCTTTGATTCACAAATACCGTCCGGAATTGATTGATGATAAGTATTTGAAAAGTAAGAAGTCCGAACAGAACTTGGCATTCATCGATGAGTTAACTAAATCGTTTGGAGTGGTATTTACGGGAGACCTTGTTGAATTCTTCAAACGCAGACAATTAAATTATGAGAAAGTCGTTGTTTATGTATATTCTATATATAAACATCTAAAGCCATATCCAAACAGCTACAGAAGGATGGGAGCATGAAAAATTTTGAGTTTTTATTTTTATAATTATATTTATTACATAACAGTCCTTGATTTTGAAAGATACATCTTTTCATCAAATTTTTGGGGAGGGGGTGGGATTGGGTAGTCAATCTTGACACTTCATAAATTGAGGGTATACACCAACATGTGTACCAAGCTTGGATGCTCTAGCTTCAAGGGTGTGGAAAAAAATTGCGTTCATACGACCTGACGGACAGACAGACATTTCGCAAACCCAATATACTCTTTTTCCCTCCGGAAACAGTATAAAGACTACTAGACTACTACTACTAAACAGGTCTGAAATTCCCAAACTCACACAGAGTAAGCAGAGCATTTCAAGCGACTGCTGCGCTGCTGCTTCCCTCCCGCTGCACAATACTGAAACTAGTTTCTTGAATAATATTATAATATTATCCGTTCAAGTTGAAATTTGCGCAATAGATCAATAGAAAACCAATATACATGCATTCCAAAACGCAAAGCCATATCCTTAAAATTGTTGCTTTAAGGCGTTTTTATTGAATTGCGGGGGGTAATTTCTGAAGTTTGTAACAAATTTGATTTGCAAAATGTATACAAAATTTGGCATCTCAATGCCTAATTCTGCCTGTTACATACATTTGCATAGAATTGGTAACCCGTTTTATCCATTTTATGGGTACAGGGTGTTAAATAAAAACCACTTATAGCCCGAATTTAAGAACTACAACTTTAATTATAAACCAAAACAAACATGCTGGTTTGTTTACATTTATAGAGCGTGATACTAAGTACATAATTGCATTGTCGATAAACATTGTAAATTGTGGCCGCAATTTGGTAAATCAAATAAACAGCTCAGCTGTTAACTGTTACGTATGCCACGTGGTCAAGTGTTGCCGACTTTACGGCTGTCAGATGACCAAACACAAGCTCAAGCACACACACAAACACAAGCTCAAGCACACACACACATGCAAAGTTGATTGCCTGCTAAGCCCGTCTCAGTGTTAGTAAGTTGCTCGAGCCAATTTGCCAGGCAATCCACGCATATCTTTTCTATTGTACGTATCGTCCAGGTATGCACAAGCATGCTTGCGTAAACATGCTGCCTGGCATGCTTGTGTCAAGCACAACAAAAGCAAACAATCAGAAATAAGTAAGCAGACAAAATTGCTAAGTTATCGACTAGAGAATACCCTATGTATACTTTGTATGCTCTAGCCGGGTATTTATTATCTTCTATCTATGTATCTATCTTCTCCCCCGCAAATGAGCAAAATCTAGGTAGAGTCATCAAATTTGAAATACAGACTACTGTTTTCTTTAGGTTGGGAACAGAGTATTCTGCTATCGGGTACGTTCGATTGCAACGCTCGGTGAGAGCGATCTTACCCAACCATGTGCATATAGGGGTAAACAATCCAAGATCTACATATTTATTTATTTAATTGTGGCGGCAAAAGATAGGTATGTCAGAAGTATGCACAAGTTCTGAGAGGATGCTCCTGTTAGGGAGGTTCGTTGGGAAGATGCGCTGTTTCCAATATTTCACAAATTGGCACCCCACATAGGCATTCACTCACTACCGTGTTATACAGGACCTTGTACCTCTTATCTAATCGGCAGCTGTTTCCAATATTTTCACAAATTGGTACCCAACGTAGGGTTGTCACTCACTACCCTATTATCCATCTAAAACAGTCTGTACCTTGTTGTACCCCTTACATGGTAGATGTTTGCAGTGTTTTACCTAAATCTCGCCCAATGTAGGACTCTCACTCAATACTCTGTTATCAAACCCAAGACTGCTTACATCTTGTTGTACCCCTTACCCGGTAGTTTTAGGGTGCCAACCTTACATCAGCTGTGTCGTGCTGGTTTCTCAAACAAAGCTAATCGTTGTTTTTCAGGCTTAGAAAAGTGAATTTGGCTAAATGCCCCCTTTTATTCAATTATATATTGGCAATCAAATGTATAATAGCAAGTTGCATATTCAAACGCATTGCATAAAAAATAATGATGGTTCCGTAAGTTTGCGAGCTGTGCAGCCCAATCAAGAAATATTACTTATATAACTGTCAATTAAAATACAGTCTCCGGCAAGTGACTGCTTGGATTTGAATGTGACAAGTAGCTAACAAAAGAATATATAAATAAAATATAACGAATATGTTACCAAGACCCATAACTATTGACGTCATATGTCATCGAAATGCAGAACACAGGTGATTTTTATATTCTATTATAGCTGAACTTCAATTAGTTGCAGTCTTTGAGTTACGTGCTACCTCAAACAAGCTTGCAACTTTTACTTTATGGATTCGCACATGAGTCCTTGATCCTGTACACACACACACACACACACACACACACACACACACACACACACACACACAGAGACACATATGCACAGCTGAGCAGGGTATTTTGACGTTCTTTGTTGTTGTCATGGGCGTTGTTGCTCTTGCTGATGCTGTCCTCCCAGTGCACCTCCCCCGAAAATGCTTTTGAGTGTATATTTATATAATTTCATGGGAATTTCAATTTTGCAAGTTGTCGCAACATATGTTACTTTCATAGCCATCGCCTTAAGGCACACACTCCCCCTCCATATCCTTTGCCCGCTTAAGTGTGCACAGCATTTATGTAAGCCAAAAGAGTTAACGTGGCCCAAATGCATACCCGCATCCCCAAAAGCTCTTGGCACATTCATGTGCATCATTTGGCCCAGAGCTCAACTCAACGCGTCAAGTTACATTTCTTTGACTTATTTATCATGTTTGCAAATCCTAGTCAAATTCCGTTACATGCACTTAGAGAAAAAACAAATCAATATCAATTGGATACACTCAAAAGAAAAAGTTCAATGAATGTCAATGTCAAAAGAAAGTTCCATGATTAAAATAAACCCAATCGTGGTTTCATAAAAACATATGACGTCAGCAACAGCGCGTTCTATCGATAGATACTTGTGAACCGCAACTGGGCGCCATCTAGCGAAGATAAAAAGTAAAACTTAAACAAAAGACTAAGAGACATAAGCAATATGGCGATTTCAGGCGCACTGAAAATTTTTAACGCCTACAGATCGATTCAAGAAGACAATTTTATCTCTTTTGCACTTTAACGTGGTTATGCAGCAGCTGGCGCATTCCGAGATTTCTATACAATTTTCAAATGCATTTTTCACCCACTTCCGGAGATATTTTTCAAAAAAATTTTTCAGAGTGACCACCCATGATATATTAGGAAGCCACCGTAAAAATTGCAGATTTCTAGCTTCTACCGTTCGGGCTGCTCGTGAGTCACCAATCAGTCAGGCTTATGAGTTATATACATATATATACCCAGCGTTGCCCGTCTTTATGTTGAATTTGTCAACTTTCATCAATAGTACGAAATACACAAATATTGCGTACCACTTTTTTTTGACTTTTTCACACTTTCCTTTTTTCATTTAGGGCTATGCATTCGCACATAAGGCAAAAAAGTGGCTTTTTAGAACTTTCCACCCATTTCCCGCTAGTGCGGGTGAATTTTCCAAACTCTTGGAGCTTCGAAAATTAGTTTGAAGCCAATCGAATGAAAAACCAAATGTTGCTTACCAGAAGTCCCATTAGTTTTCCGACCGTGTGAGCTTAACGATATTTTGTTAGTTTTTGTATAGAGATTAAAGTTTTCAAAACTAGGTGAATCTTTAATTATTGTCTTGTGTAGAGCTTTGAAACTGAGTATACAAAAGGCAATAAAAGGCTTGTTCGAGTTTTCCACCCATTTGCCAACCGTGAGCATGAGTTTTCAAGCTCAATGACCGCCATGTTGAATTATTTTGAATCGCACGAAATTGTAAAAAGGTTGCACCTGAAAGTTTTTCACCTGTTTTCCGTACGTTGGGTTGAATTTCCCAAAATCGTTGAGACACGTGTCATATTATTTTATGTGAAGAGTAAGATATTATATTCTAACTCAAGGGTGCCCAAACACTGCGAATGGCAGAGCAAACTTCAATACACATCTTAATCAAACGTTTCTTTTTGATTTCATTGTGTTCACCACCACTATTTTATTATATATATTTTTGATTGATTTTTGATTGCAAATAATGCACTTAAAATGTCTTGCAGTAAAATATCGTGTCCAGCGTTCAATCAAGTAGGGGTTCTTTTAAGTGCATTCCTCTTCAAAATGCAACAACAAAATTACATTGAATTTCAGTAGCGCAACAACAAAATTACGAAAGTGTTGTTGTTTTGCTCATGAGCCCAGACAGCGAATAGAGATAAGAAAGGGGACACGCAATATTGTTTTTGTATTTTGCATTGGCTTATGAAATGAACCGTATATGTAAGAGCGATTACAAAAACAAAATGAGCTAAATTGTTATGACTTGCAGCCATGGATGTGATCTCTATTTTTATCTGAACCGATCAGATTGTGTTCAAATTGGTATTTTTCTTCAGAATTGAAACAAATGCCAAATTAATGACTGTTTCGTATCAAATTTCGTTCTGTGTATTAGATGCAATGCCGTTACTCGTAATAACACCTCTGGGGCCGCGGACTGCTCATCAATTAGTGGGCTCCCCCTTTTAAACAGAAATTGTGCTTGCAATTAAGCCAAGTTAGCGCATTCGCCCGGCATTTCTCTGTGTGTCTGTGTGTGTGTGTGTGTGTGTCGGTGTGTGTCTGTGCCAGTGCTCCAGCCAAATCAACGGAGAGTAATGTAAGTCGACTCAACGTCATGGTGTGCAGTCGGAAATCGCGATGGCTGTGCACCTGCCACATTCTGATAGGGGTGCGAGAGGTATGAGCGGTATGACGAATGTGGCCAAGAGATGTAAGCTCAAAACAGCGGCAACTGCTGCTCCGATTCAACGATTTGGGTCACTGGGCAGCAGAGGAAGCAATTATTTCTTGAGTTGAGTCTTAATATTTCTTAATCATTATTATTATTCGTGGTACTGCTCGCTTAATAGATTATTCTTAGAAATCTTCCAGTTGTCCGATGCACGCTGAAACTAATTAAATAATATCTAATTATGACCTGCGATAGAAAATGCATTTTACTTAGGTTAGGTTGCGACGGCAGATCACCCTCCACAGGGGGACCTCATGTAGGTACCGTATATTGAAGCCCCTTTGAGTTGGCTCACCGTTTTTCTCGGTATCCTCTCCAGGGAGGTGAAGGAAACCCAGGTGATTGATTATAGCATACATTTTTACTAGTTATTATTATATTGTTAAGCAACAATTAGCGTTGTGATAGGGAACAAATATTACTTCTTTTATATATAGTTGATTTGGGTTAAGAAAGTGCTGTAAAACAATCGATGATATATCTATGGTGAGGCATGTGTTGTCATCAACGATTGTCTTTTCAAACAATCGATTGGAGCCATCGTAACCTGGAAAAATAGCAATACCTTTTGTTTCGATAGATTTCTGAACAATCAGATAGTTATCGATATAACAATTAAGAAATTATAAACATTAGAAACAGAAAACATTTCGGGTATCGATTTTGACCCAAACCTGAGTATATGAGCTGAGATTCTGATTTTAAGAAGGTCTATCTACCTACGAGTATCTATGCCAAGATTAGATACAAAGCCAAAAATATCTTAGCTACATAATGTACTAGACACTAATAGTTAATGGTGAAGTTAAATAGTCAATTTCTAAAAAGTAAGTCCTAACTTTTTCTATCTTTCATCACTCTTTCATCGACAAATCAAAACATCTGTGATCTTCTAATAAATTGCATCGCTGACTTTACTTTGCGTTTGCCACATTCAAACAGAAGAGATATGACAATTTTTGGCCAAATGCCAAGGCCAATCAAAATCAGCGAGCATCCACCAACAAGTCAGCTGGTTCACCTTTTCAGTGCAACTGACAGCAACATGAATCCCATCATGTTGAATGTCATCCATGTCACATGTTATTCCATCACTGATGATGATTAGAACAATCGTGATCATATCCGCATGTGAGTTGTCAGCCCACGTTCACATTATGATGCAGCCAGCGGACCATAAATCCGCCAACGATTGCATTCCAAAGAGTATTTAATAATAAACAACAATAAGCTGCGCTAGGCTGTGGTGGGATAACAATAAAAGTACTACAAATAACATGAATAAAACACAATGGCAAGCAATGACTCCTGAAATGAATATATCGCACACATTTAGGAGGCAGCAGGCTTTCTAGATGTGGGTAAGCTGAAAGGATTCGTTTGCTGAGATTTTTAATTAACACTGAGCTCTGCTCTCATCCCCATTAGAGCAAACTAGTCCTAATACACACTATTTAATTTTGTTGTGTAATCTGCAATGGAAACAATAGAGGCCACATCTGTTCGATTGGCTTGGGGTTACTTGGGGTTTTTACCTTTTAAACGCTTTTTTATGACATCAACCATCAACCCATGATTACATGGGTTTGAGTTGAAACCCACATCAATCCCTTCTTAATGGCACCACATTACAGTAAACAATTTTGAAAGCACATCTAAGTTTCAGAATAGATTAGATAAATATATTGCCTGAAAAGTAAAGCTTATTATTTATTAAGAGATCTTTGGTCGGGAACCCTTCTCTTGTGAGGAATTTAATAATCAGGAGAGACCTTAAAATACTCTTGATTATTGATAGTTGATACACAATTTTGGAAGCTCGCAAGATTATGTCTAGGAGACTGAAACGTGTATTTATTGATGCTCTAACTGGGAGAGTCATGAATTTCAGGGAGACTGTCCGACGCTTATCATTTGTAAGAGTAAATCTTCAACCAACTTAAAGAACTGAAGAATCGATTGTTTAATCTACTGTCGTTGGATGTTTTAATTCAATATACTTAATAATTTCCAATATACATTATATTTATTTTCATGTACCGCCAGTGACGCCATTTGTGGACAAATGACGCCGCTCCCTAGCATCCACAGCACTGGCGCAATAGTGACACCACCAATACCACAAATTTCAGCCGAATCGACAGGCAGATCAAAAACACGCAACGTCGCATCCAAGTAAAATTGTTCAAATTCAAGCAACTCTAAGTCGGCACCGTCCTACAGTAAACTAACTATCACCGGCGAGCGGGTGTCTAACATGAACAACACCACGATGACTTCGGACGTGCCAACAACAATTCCAGGCATCGTTTCGCCAACGAAACCCTCGAATGGCATCAAACGCTTGGTGGATGTGACAATCGCATCAAACTTTGAGACGACCATCGTATCAGGTACCGCTAGTACCGCCGGTACTGCCAGCCCGATCTGGAACTCAACGTACTTGTCCACCTCGGCCGCCAACTTGGACAACTGCTCGGCGTTGTTTGCCAATTTTACGCCACCGCAGTCAGGTGAGTTTCTATTCGAGCTGGAATTACCAATGGTACCGATAAATATAGTCAGATTGTTCTTTACTATCATTAAGATCGAAACAGGCACAGCTTAGCAAATGAATTAAGTGTTAATATCCATTAACTTAAGAAAAATCATTGGCTGAACACCCCTTACGTTGTCAGCGATTTTTTTGATACTATGTATAGTGTTGATATCAGTATCGATAGTTCAGCCACTTTTGAGACTGTTTTTACTATCGATAATATCGATACAGCATGGAAATGTCATTTGCTCGCGGTTCCTCATTTTCCGTCTACTAATTTACTTTTATCTTGTTATGAACGTTGGAAACTTAGGAAGAGCATTTGACTTAACTAACCCAATAACAAAGTTACAAGGCATTAGAATTCATATGAAAATCAAAATATAATTTTTGAATTTTAAGCTATAGCTTAGCCTTGAATCTAATATCAATTAGTTTGCGTGAATTTTTGTGAAAATTCTAAAAATCTCCGTGCTCGTTTCGGCAAGTCTCTCGAAAATATAATTATTAAAAAAAAATTTAACCAAATCTAAAATTGTTGATCATTGAATTTTTTTAAATTATTATTGTTACCGAATTTACACAACCAAAACGATACATACACCTCCTTTTTTTTAATAATAATAAGTAATTTCCGAAACCAGTGTGAAAATGTTTAAGATCATAATGAACATTGCCCTGAAGAGTGAATCGAAAGGCCGCTATGTGATGGCAGTGAGTGCAAAGGCCCAACGGGTGGGTACTGCGGGACTTATGACGAACGAGGACCGAAAACTGCTCCGGGAGAAATTGACTGCATGGAGGATGCCGGAAGGTCAGCTCCGGCTGACCGGCAAACACGGTGATTTCTTCGACGAGCCGCATCTGTTCTCGGCGGATGCATGTCCCCCAAAGGTCATCAGGGAGTGCAGTTTGGATCTGAGCCTGAACACCTTGACACCATCAAAGGAAGATTTGTCTGGCGACTGTAAGCCATCTGGCACTGCTGGGAATAGCAAAAAGCATTAATATGCTAGCAAATAACTTATCTGAATTTTAAAACCATTCTAAAATATACCGAACGAGGGCCGGAGTACATAAGCCTAATGATTTTATTTGGAGGTATGAGCACAGTGGGCCATATGAACAATCTAGCTTCAGTAAATTCAAATTTTCAAATATTGAATTGCGCTAATTGGGATGCAAAGACTCTTGATATTTATTATTAGTTTTAAAAAGAAACATGCTATCTACGGTGATGGCCAAGATTGTATATCCTTGCAGAGGTGCACATCAAATTATCCATATACAACTGATTTTTCAAACATATCCCCATTAGGAAGAAATTTATACTTTTTTGGGAGGTTCTGTTTCTAAAAACTGCAATATTTTAGTTTCTATCTCTATCCAGTGATAGAGTCATCAAATTGGTAAAATCGGAATATGAAACCATTTCAAAATACACGGAATAACTTGGCTATCCTGAACATCCTACTTGTTCCGAAATTCCTCTTTGGTCCCGATCTTTCCGATGACCTGCAAAATTTGTTTTTTCCAAAAAATTTTATTTTTGAATATGAATAAAATATTAATGCCAATTCAATTTATAGTACAAAACATGATCATGAAGAAACGTATGGAAATCGGTTAAGTTTTGACAAAGTTATGGGAGTTGGTAATCTAGGAGGAGTCGAATTTTTTTGAATTTTTAGCATGAGTTTTGGTCGAAATTTTCTTACGATATTATTTCATTTAAGATAGACTTGACCCATTTGTTGAGTAAAGGGTTTTACTTTGGTAGGTGTATGTACATGTTTTTTGCAACACATTTGCCACGTGCCACATGCCACGTGCCACACACCACATTCCACATGCAATCATCGCTCGCGTTTCGTGGATTTTTATTTGAGCTTTGGCCCCTTAACCTTGGACTCAATTTGTTCTTTAATTAGAAATTACTATTTGTTAACCACTCACATCTACATGTCTCTCTATCTCTCCCTATCTATCTCTGCTTTTCTCAGAGGTCTATTGCAACTGGGCTTGGGACTCGCTTCTCTGCTGGGCACCTACGCCGGCCGGATTCATTGCTCACATGAATTGTCCTTCCGGCTACCATGGCGTCGATACTCGCAGTAAGTACACAGCAAAAACTTAGAGAATTAGTAGTATTCACACAGCATTTTGAATACCAGATACTCTTCCTTGGTATAGGAAAAATAGAATAGAACTATTTTGATTTCCAAAAAATATATATTGTACATTTGAATAAATCAGGCCTGTTCTCGTTTCCGATTACTTTTCATTTCGAATCGTTTTCGATTTTATACTTGTATTTTTTTGTGAAATAAACTATTAAATTTCTACAACTGCAGGACAACAATTTGCATATTGTGAGGAACTGCAGTAAAAGCGTGTAAGGATGTGACACAAGCAATAATAAGAATGAAATTCTCTCACGAAAGAGAGAGAGTGAGAGAGCGTGCTAAGGCGAGAGACTGTCAATAGACTAATAGATATTAGTCCAACTTGTACCCAGTGATTACATATGCCAGTCACGTACTTAGTTGGCAAGATAGGTTTATGTTGAAGGAAGACTTGCCGTAGGGAAGAGTATAATAGGAAAGACTCATTGGCTCAAGTAATCCACGTAATTATTACTGAATATATTAAATATAAAATCGAATCAAATCGATTTGACCGGAATTGGAATCATTTGATTAAATAATTTGTGTATTCAACTGGGTCAAGAATGCATGCGAAATTTGCCAGGTGTGTGGCAGACTCGAGTTGTCCTGGCTCAAAAGTGCTGACAGTCAACTTTATAGCCGTACCCATAATCTTAACAAAGTAATGGCTAATTGCTGCTTTTGATAGCAACATTCAATGGTAACTCACTGGCCGGTTCCCATAGTGCTAAGCCTAGTATTCCCGCCTCCCATTACCGTGCACAAATCGCTTGCCACAGGGTTAATACTTAATAACCAAGAAGTTCCAACTTGTGCTGACCTCATTTAGTCATGGTTGGGGGCTAAGCCTGTTCACCTGACCGGGGTCACAATTCACAAAAACGCTCGATTCGACTGACATAATTACTGTTCCGACCAATGCTGTCATTGACAACGTTGACGTTGACATCGTTGCTGCTTGATTGGAAGCAAATAGAAGGCAAAAAGGGCAACGGAATCAAATACGAGTGTTGCACAACAGTTGAACTTGATATCGACGGCGAAACAATGTCCAGCACACAACAAACCTTGCCCCACTGGTGGCACCCCTATGAATACTCGCATACTTTCTGCCACAACGAGTATAATCTTTACTCCCTGTACCCATAAAATGGGTAAAAAGGGGGTATTGGATTTGTGCAAAAGTATGTAACAGGCAGAAGGAGACATCTCCGACCCTATAAAGTATATATATTCTTGATCAATATCAAAAGAGATTTCGATTTGGCCATGTCCGTCTGTCTGTCCGTCTGTCCGTCCGTCCGTCTGTCCGTCTGTCTGTCCGTATGTATGAACGCAAGGATCTCAGCAACTATAAGAGCTAGAGACACCAAATTTGGAATGTAGGTTCGTGTATAGCGGGAGCAGGTCGAGTTTATTTTAGATTTGAGATATCTCCCCCCGTTCCCCCGCTATTCGATAAAAACCGTTTTACAGTTACAATTTTCAAGATATAGCTTTAAGATTTGGCATGTCCAATACTTTAGTCCCTCTTAATCTACTGTCCAAATTTCAAGTCGATCGGATAATAAACACCTAAGTTATTCACGAAAGAAGATTCAGTGCTGCAGCAAGGGAAGAAGAAGCACAGTCACAACTTAAAATGCTGGCTTGCGCTGTGGCTCGTGCGTGTGCGTATCTGTGTATGTATGTGAAGTTAACGAAGATGCGATCGGAAATTTTTGACCTGGGACAGGAGTTTCGTAGTCAGGTATACTCGACTATAGCATTCTTACTTGTTTTATCATCCGGATGTCAAGCCATTCAGGGATCATGAAAGCTTAGGCAAAACCAAATTATGGTAGGCTGTCAACTTGTTGGAATATATTTCATATTAAGTTCAAAACAACTCGTAAATGTGGATTATAATTATACTTAACTTGGAAAAGGGGATATTGAAAGATTATAAGTGATCATTAAAGATCAACATAAGGATTACCCTAAAGGTTCTTAAGCACTGTGGTGCTGCCAACTTGTTGGAAAGTACTCTTAGCTAAAATCGAAAAAATACAAGCGTATTATCAATAAACTTCAAAGCGAACTTGAAATTAACAAATATTATTAAAGACTAAGAAAAGGATCAGATATTGTAGAACTGCCAACTTGTTGAAAGTACTCCAGCTAGAATTTTTGACATTTCCAAACAACAAGCAAAATGTATTGGTAATATTTTGACTATAATCAATGAGCTCCAAAGATTGAGACTTTGGGAAAGTATTTCCAGCATTTCCAACTATTGTACATTTTTATTTTTAGCCTCCATTTCCCCATAGAGTATTTGTTATTCGTGCTGTTGAATTGAAAATGAATTCCCAATTGCCAGTTGGTTGTTTATTTGCTTGGTCGCACACGTTTGCAACCCTTTTAAAACGACCCTGGCACGGATTGTAATGCTTACAGAAATAAATAATTGCTTGAATTAATTTAACAACAGAATTTGCCAATCGCAAGTGCGAGTTAGATGGTCATTGGAGCGGCCGACCCAATGAGACTGACCCAAGTCCCACTGGCTGGACAGACTATGCACCGTGCTACAAGCCCGAGGTCATCCGCCTTATGCAGGAGATTAAGGATGTGGATGTAAGCAACGAGAGCAATATGATCAGAACCCATGTAATTGATCATAATATTCAATTATCTCTTCCCCGCAGCTCTACATGGACATTGCACAACGTACACGCATTCTGGAAATTATTGGATTGTGTCTGTCCCTGGTTGCGCTGGTCATATCTCTGGTGATCTTTTACTCATTCCGATCCTTGCGCAACAATCGAACCAGGATCCACAAGAATCTATTTGTTGCCATGGTACTACAGGTGATTGTGCGACTGACCCTATACCTAGACCAGTATCGGCGTGGTAACTCGGATGAATCCGGTACAAGTCAATCGATTATCGAGAATACAGTGAGTATCCAGCAGATACCAGATGGGAAGGTATTAACCATATAGAGCATTTATATTCTACAGTTGTTTTGACATTCAATTAAGTTAGGTTGGCGGTTGAGGTCCTAGAGTAGATATATCAGATTAATAGCTGTAGGTTATCTTACCTTAGGTCTAAAGGTCTTCAGGCAATCTACACTTTTAACCGGGAGGTGAAGTCTCAAACTTATAGAGCTCTAAGGTCTAAGTTCAAAGATTTAATAGCCTGAAGAGAGATAAGTTTCAAAAATAACCTTATCAGATAATGATCATCAATATTTATTAATGTTAGGAAGTGGGTAAAGAGTTCTATATAAGATAGCTAAAGGGATGTTTACGCAAGATTTAGACTGTGTCTATCCGGCAAACTGGTGCCACAGTGTAGCAGCTTTATAGGGTTTCATTATCAATGATGAGGCTCTTAAAGGAAATATCCTTAAGCTGCAAGACATATATGCTAGAACCTTTAAGCTCTTAATCCCAAATACTAGAATGATCAATTAATCAACTTTTACGATTGCAGCCGTATCTGTGTGAGGCCTCCTATGTAATGCTGGAATACGCACGCACCGCCATGTTTATGTGGATGTTCATTGAGGGGCTCTACTTGCACAATATGATTACTGTGGCGGTATTCCAGGGTAGCTTTCCGCTCAAACTCTTCTCGCTGCTTGGTTGGGGTATGCCCGTTCTAATGACCACCATCTGGGTGCAATGCACAGCCATTTTCATGGACACATCGCTCGGTGATTGCATGTGGAACTACAATCTGACACCATACTATTGGATACTGGAGGGACCACGTCTAGCTGTTATATTGGTGAGTCATCTAGTCACCTAGCCAGCTGACCAACCCAATTGACACTAAGCCTTTCATGTTCTTAGCTGAACTTCTTCTTTCTGGTTAACATCATACGCGTACTGGTCGTCAAACTACGTCAATCCCAGGCCAGCGATATCGAGCAGACTCGCAAAGCCGTACGGGCAGCAATTGTCCTCCTGCCCCTGCTGGGTATTACCAATCTGTTGCACCTGGTGCCGGCCCTGAAGACAGCCTGGAAATTCGCTGTGTGGAGCTATGTAACTCATTTTCTAACCTCATTCCAAGGCTTCTTCATAGCACTCATCTATTGTTTCCTAAATGGCGAGGTAGGTGATATAGCTACACTGTGAAATATATCTTTAGAGCGGTACAACAATCCATGGCGCTATCGATTATATCGATGCTTTTTATTCACAATTTATACCATCGATTCAGCATGAATTCAGAAACTGCCGAATCAGAAGCTATTGGGATAGTGAGCTTTTAAAAACGGTCAAGTTTTTTTTACCGATCCCATGTCTAGTTTATCGACTCGTATCGAAAATATCGATTGGCGGCACCATCGCTTGCCTTCCAGCTCTACTACAAAAGTTGCAACAGTAACTACAATTCCGTTTCTCTTTATGTGGCAGGTTCGCGCTGTCCTAATGAAGAGTCTATCCGTATGGTTGTCTGTGCATGGTCATTCCGATTTGTTGAACAAGCGGGCCTCAATGTATTCGGGTGCCTACAATACCGCACCGGATACGGATGCCTTGCAGCAGCTAGGCGATACTATGACATCGAGCCGACGGTAAGCATAAGATAATTAATGTTACCACAATATCGTAATGTGTTCATTGCAATTGCCACAGGGTGTCGCCACCAAACAGGCGTTTGCCCAGCCGCAAGGCCAGCAACATCAGCATTGTCGTTTCTAATGAGCCGCAACCCCAGCGCTTAGTCCAGCAGCGCAGTAACAACAACATGGCCACTGACACCATACAAGAGCAGAACCAAAAGGATGAGCCTACCACGACATCGCCATCGTCATCGGCAGTGGCCACGCGCATACAAAGCAAGGATACGCCTTCTACTCGCTCAAAATGGCTGCTTCTCCTTTGCTTAAGCGGCAAAAAGGTACTGAGAGTACCGCCAGCGTCATCCGTACCACCCGAGTCAGTTGTATTTGAGTTGTCAGAGCAGTAGCCAAAATAGTTGTTCTAGCTTATAGCCATAGTGTTAGTCCGTAGACCGTAGTTCTTTAGTCATTTTAACTAGAGCCTAGCGACACTTTTCTAATTTCTATTTAATCTCCTTCTTGCACAAACAGACACATACTTTGTACAAATCGCAACTATTTCTCAAGTGCTCTATATATTACGCCTTAAACAGCTTAGTTACAGCTCATTGTAAACTGTAAGCCACCTTCAGTTGTACCATTTTCTACACACTTCCCATACTTTCAACCTAACATACCATTATCTCAAATTGTATTTAAGATTGTACAGATATTATTTACCGAGTTATCTTTATCTGAGCTAAAACTTCCTACATCATATTACTTATCAAATTAGCCATTTTTCTACCAGTTCGTCAAAGCCATACCGATCCACCACAAACTAACTGCGATCGTATCCCCTCAACAGGCAATACTAGCTATATAATACTCTAGCTACTAGCATGGTGACCATAGCTTTTCTTTTTCAGCATTTTCAGCAAAGTACTTCTATGATTAGATACTCTGACAGCATGTCCTTCAACAACATTCGAAAATCAGTCTGACCGATTATTTTACCTTATACATTTGTTATTCGATAATTTTTTGTTTGTAGGCAAGAAGTGTAGTGGGAGAAAACTTCAAGGCGGAACTTTATTGTCTATATCCAGTCTTTGACAAGGATTAGACAATAAAGATTACTTGAAGACGAGTAAATGAGTTCCTACAAACAAAATCTTAGCAAAGAATCTTTATGGGGGAACTTTACTGTCTGAATCCTGTGTTTCTTAAGTTGTTTAATTTGATTATAAACTTTTAATTAATGATCATGTATGTACATATACCTTTATTTAATACAAAATACACTCGAATGATTTAACTTTAAGTTCTAATGTATAATTTCTACATATTTTTGTTTAATGCTCTCCTAGGAGCTTGGCCACACTGTTTACTCGTAGGTACAGTTGGGAACACTTGCAGCGTTGCCAGTAGACACAATAATTTTATTATATTTTTATTGCTAATATTTATTACAATTTATTCTGAACACAGCATTTTGTGATGCGCTTTGTTTGCAACAAACGCACAAATTTGCAATTATTTTGATAATAATACCAAAGTAAACAAAATTAAAAACATCAATGTTAATGTCTATATATCTTTCCTCTTTCCATCTCTGTCTCACACACAAACACACACACTCGCTTTCTATTTACGAAATGCTTACAAATGCAACTCTGTGCCACATATTATTTCCTGCCGCTTTTACCTGCAGAACAAATGTGTGATGCCTTGCGCTCAATTGTCAAAGCAAATATTTGTGACGTCACAGCTGTCCACGCCTACGACAACATCAACAACAACAACAACAGCCACAACAGTAACAACAACAGCAGCTTCATCAACAACCGTCGCAACCGTCACAACAGCAGCAACCACATCGGCAATTGCAGCTGCCACAGCAGCCATACTACAAATGAAGCAAATGTCGAAAGCTTAAACCAAGCTCTAGCTATCTCGCTTTCTCTGAGTGGCTTAGCTTTGACAAAGCTTTTAAGCGCGCAACTGTACTAAAACTTAACTAAACTGAAGCGTGTGCACTTTTATAATACATATTTATTGTATATAGATAAATACAATTTTGTTTTATCTATATACATATTTAAATACTGTAATTGAAGACAAAATATTAACTCAAAACTGGAATGATTTGCGAAAAGATTTTCTTTTTTTGAATGTGATGTATGTACTATAAAAGTATGTATGTATATGTGCAATGCTAATGTTCAAACATATATAGTATTTTTTAAATTTATACATACATACATACATACATACATACATACAATAATCTACTGAATATACACATACCAGCATATGGACATTTGTGTCGTTATATTCATATACAAGCTTGATACAATACATACATAAATGTACCTACATATTTACATAAATATAGTGCAATTATATTTACACCACGCCGCATACATATAAACGGCATACCAAGGAACCTGACCAGACTTTGTTTGAAACAGAAGCAGGTTATAAACATTTGGACAAACTATTTGTTAAACAACAGATACGTACTCGTAAAAATTATATACACTTGTGTATGGTTGAATTCACGGGGCTATATTTTTGAAAAAAGAACTCAAACTAAAAACCTTAATTTTATCGCTTGCATTTGCAAATACCAAATACTTGATTGAGCTGTTCAAGCCATTCAAATGCGAATGCTAACAAATGCAAGTACATCAAGCTTCAAGGCGAATGAACAAGTTCTAAAGACTTGATTAGTGTCTTTCTCTTTCGCGCTCATTGCCGCAACTATTATAAAATTATTTGGCGAGACTCGTACTCGAGCTGTCAAAAAGTCAGCATAGGTATAATTGATGTTTATTGTCTACTAAATGTTTTCCAAAAAAAGGAACACTCATCAAACAATATTGTCAGATAAACTAGTTGTAGTGTATTGAAAAGGCAATTCAAATATTTATGATAGACAGTGAATTATTATTTTAGCTATCATTTAGCTTAGCCAAAGAACTAAATAATCTCGCTTGTATCCTACATGCATTTCACTAATTATGCTGAAAATATTATCCAAGAAATTAAAACATTACTATTAATCATTATTAAATGTATACATTTCATGAAAGACTTGATTAGTGTCTTTCTCACTCGCTCTCATTGTCGCGGCGAATTATTAAATTATTTAGCGAAACTCCTACTCCTACAAGGTATAATTGATATTTATTGTGTCTAAGTATGTTCCAAAAATGGAATTTTCATCAAAAAATATTGTCAGATAAACCAGTTGTAGTAATGAAAAGGCAAATCAACGTTTTATGATTAACAATGAATTACTTAAGTTATCATTTAGCATAACCAGAGAACTAAATAATCTCCGCTTTTCTGCTACATGAATTTCACTAATTATGCAAAGAATATTATCTAATATATGAACAACATTACTATTTATCATTATGAAATTTATACATTTCATGAAAGGCATGATTAGTGTCTATCTTTTAAGCTCCCATTAAAGCAGCGATTATTAAATTATTTGGCGAAACTCCTACTCCTACTAGGTTTAATTGATATTTATTGTCTACTAAATGTATTCCAAAAAGGAACTATCATCAAAAAGCTATTTGTGGTCTAATGAAAACGCAAATCAAAGAACTTAATAATCTCCGCTTGCTCCAAAAATTTCACTAATTATGCTGAAAATATTATCCAAGAAATTAAAAACATTTCTATTAATCATTATTAAGTATATACATTTCATGAAAGACTTGATTAGTGTCTTTCTCACTCGCTCTCATTGTCGCGGCGAATTATTAAATTATTTAGCAAAACTTATACTCCTACTAGGTTTACTTGATATTTATTGCCTACTTAATGTTTTCCAAAAAGGAATTATCATCAAAAAACTAAATGTAGTCTAATGAAAACGCAAATCAAAGAACTAAATAATCTCGCTTGTATCCTACATGAATTTCACTAATTATGCTGAAAATATTATCCAAGAAATTAAAAACATTTCTATTAATCATTATTAAGTATATACATTTCATGAAAGACTTGATTAGTGTCTTTCTCACTCGCTCTCATTGTCGCGGCGAATTATTAAATTATTTAGCAAAACTTATACTCCTACTAGGTTTACTTGATATTTATTGCCTACTTAATGTTTTCCAAAAAGGAATTATCATCAAAAAACTAGATGTAGTCTAATGAAAACGCAAATCAAAGAACTAAATAATCTCGCTTGTATCCTACATGAATTTCACTAATTATTCAAAAAATATCTTATTTATGAAAAACATTACTATTTATCAACATGAAATTTATACATTTCATAAAAGACATGATTAGTGTCTATCTTTTACGCTCCCATTAAAGCAGCGATTATTAAATTATTTGGCGAAACTACTACTCCTACTAGGTTTAATTGATATTTACTAAATGTTTTCCAAAAAGGAACTCTCATCAAAAAATATTGTCAGATAAACCAGTTGTAGTAATGAAAAGGCAAATCAACGTTTCATGATTAACAATGAATTACTTAAGTTATCATTTAGCATAGCCAGAGAACTAAATAATCTCCGCTTTTCTGCTACATGAATTTCACTAATTATGCAAAGAATATTATCTAATATATGAACAACATTACTATTTATCATTATGAAATTTATACATTTCATGAAAGGCATGATTAGTGTCTATCTTTTAAGCTCCCATTAAAGCAGCGATTATTAAATTATTTGGCGAAACTCCTACTCCTACTAGGTTTAATTGATATTTATTGTCTACTAAATGTATTCCAAAAAGGAATTATCATCAAAAAACTAGATGTAGTCTAATGAAAACGCAAATCAAAGAACTAAATAATCTCGCTTGTATCCTACATGAATTTCACTAATTATTCAAAAAATATCTTATTTATGAAAAACATTACTATTTATCAACATGAAATTTATACATTTCATAAAAGACATGATTAGTGTCTATCTTTTACGCTCCCATTAAAGCAGCGATTATTAAATTATTTAGCGAAAAATTTTATCTAATATATGAAAAACATTACTATTGTATTTACCATTTAGAATTTATACATTTCATGAAAGACATGATAAGTGTATATCTTTTACGCTCCCATTAAAGCAGCGATTATTAAATTATTTGGCGAAACTCCTACTCCTACTAGGTTTAATTGATATTTATTGTCTACTAAATGTATTCCAAAAAGGAACTATCATCAAAAAGCTATTTGTGGTCTAATGAAAACGCAAATCAAAGAACTTAATAATCTCCGCTTGCTCCAAAAATTTCACTAATTATGCTGAAAATATTATCCAAGAAATTAAAAACATTTCTATTAATCATTATTAAGTATATACATTTCATGAAAGACTTGATTAGTGTCTTTCTCACTCGCTCTCATTGTCGCGGCGAATTATTAAATTATTTAACGGTAGGAGTTTCGTATAAGGTATAATTGGTATTTATTGTGTACTAAATTTGTTCCAACAAGTAAGAATGCTATAGTCGAGTATACCCGACTACGAATCTCCCTGTACCCAGGTCTTAAACATTCAATCACATCTACGTCCACTTACACATACACACACACATACACAAAGACGCACGCACACAGGCGGCAAAAGCAACAGCGCAATCGAGGCGTTTTAATTGGTGGCTGTGCTTCTTCTTCCCCCTCTCGCTGCATTACTGAATCTTCTTTCGTGAATAACTTCCGTGTTTATTATCCGATCAAGTTGAAATTTGGACAGTAGATTAAGAGAGACTAAAGTATTGTACATGCTACATCTAAAAGCTATATCTTAAAAATTGTTCCTGTAAAACGGTTTTTATTGATTTGCGGGGGAACGGGGGAAATTATCTGAAATATGAAACTAACTTGATCTGCGTATGCTATACAGGTACCTACATTCCAAATTGGGTGACTCTAGCTCTTGTAGTTGCTGAGATCGACGCGTTCAAACAGACGGACAGACGGCCAGACGGACAGACGGACAGACGGACAGACAGACGGACATGGCCAAATCAAAATCTCTTTTGATACTGATCAAGAATATATATACTTTATAGGGTCGGAGATGTCTCCTTCTGCCTGTTACATACATTTGCACAGATTTAGTACCCCCTTTTACCCATTTTATGGGTACAGGGAGTAAAAATGGAACTATCATCAAAAAAATTTGTCAGATAAACTTATTATGCTACATGAATTTCACTAATTATTCAAAAAATATCTTATTTATGAAAAACATTACTATTTATCAACATGAAATTTATACATTTCATAAAAGACATGATTAGTGTCTATCTTTTACGCTCCCATTAAAGCAGCGATTATTAAATTATTTGGCGAAACTACTACTCCTACTAGGTTTAATTGATATTTATTGTCTACTAAATGTATTCCAAAAAGGAACTATCATCAAAAAACTAGATGTGGTCTAATGAAAACGCAAATCAAAGAACTTAATAATCTCCGCTTGCTCCAAAAATTTCACTAATTATGCTGAAAATATTATCCAAGAAATTAAAAACATTTCTATTAATCATTATTAAGTATATACATTTCATGAAAGACTTGATTAGTGTCTTTCTCATTCGCTCTCATTGTCGCGGCGAACTATTAAATTATTTAGCGAAACTCCTACTCCTACTAGGTATAATTGATGTTAAATGTATACTATATGTTTTCCAAAAAAGGAATACTCATCAAAAACTATTGTCAGATAAACTAGTTTTAGGGTACTGAAAACGCAAGTCAAGGTTTTATGAATTACAATGAAATAATTCTTTTATTATTTAGCCCAGCTGAAAGAACAAAATAATCTCCGCCTTTATGCTTAATGAATTTCACTAACTATGCTGAAAATATTATCCAAAAAATTAAGAACATTACAATTAATCATTATTAAATTTAAAATTTTTTTTGAAAATCAAGTATATATAGTATATAGTTGTATAACACCAATTTTTTTGTGCTTGCCAAATTTATTGGAAAGAAAAACAAGTGAACTTGTGAGTAGTTGAATAAGATGGATATGGTGAATATGAGGAATACGGTGAAAATTATGAACATGGTGGATATGATAAATATGATGAATATGGTAAGAATTATGAATATGGTGGATATAACGAATATGTTTAAAATATGTATTATAAGCCCCATGAAATCAACGGAAAGTATATACATACATATGTATTGATGAATGTATTATTATGCATCAAATATATTTAGAAAGTAAGAATGCAGTCAATGTACTTGGTATGCAATCTTAATCAATTAAGTACATAAATAACCAGGGACCGTAAATAATGATTGTGTACCCATTTTTAAATGAAACTAGTACCCAAAAATTTTTGATGCAGATTTGTCCAGGGGGTACATATTATATCGATCTCGACACTTCATTAATTGAGGGTATACACCAACATGTGTAACAAGTTTGATTTTTTATTTCTTGAGCAATAAATAAGTTCAAGAAATAATGCTTAAAATGTAATTTTTATAAACGAACCGTGAAACTCCATCAGAAAAAAAAAAAAAATTTTCTATCTTATTAATTTTATGTAGGGATAGATGGAAACTATCTCTGTACTTTTGGCTCCTACAAGATATATATGAATTTGTATTATAAAGCAAATTTGAAAAACTATGACCGTATTTCATCGCATATCCCAACTTTTTATCAAATGGAGTTAATCAATGTGTGCACTGACCGGCTCAAATATTACTAATAACCGTTACGGTCCCTGTAAAGACCTATTACCCATAACTTTAAGAACCATTTACATGAAATGCATCAGCAGTATCAACAGTTAAAAGCCCGTTTACACGCCGTGCGCAACATTCATAATGTAAGCAGCTGATTGCCTACACATGGATATCATATTTTTCCCCTAGCTTGAAAGCTTTTGTGCAAATTTTAGCCATGAACACACAATAAAAACCAAGCCGAATTTAAGAACACAAAAAAAAAAGGAAATATAATACAAAATATTAACAATAACTACTTACTTAAAAACAGCAACAGAACTGTGAGAACTAATAAAACTAGAAACACAGTGGTCAATGGCAAACTATTACGTGTATAAGCAAATTATTGAATACTATGAATAAACATGATGATTTTATAAATGTACTACGATTATGTATGAATATAATTATTTGATGTGTGTATATCTCGCATTTTTATTTCAATCATTTGCATGCGCGTGAACTAAAACCGAAGATCAAGAACAAGATCAAGAGCCGAGTTGAAAGACGATCTTCCTCAGGTCGTTATTTGTGTTTTCTTTTTTGTATTATAGTATATAGCTTTTATTTTAATATATATGCGCTGCGGTTTCTCGGCACGTGCCCTCCATAGAAAGAGCCATGGGACAACCATATCGATGACGCTGGAATGCCAGTACGCAACTATAAGCGGCTAAATGAGACATTTTAATGGGCCATCAAAAGAATTTTATCCGTTTGTTTTCTTCTTCTTTTTTTTTTTTTTTGCACAATTAAAACATAAAATCAACAGCAAATTAACAATTGGTTCCATCAAGCACACACAGACAAGGCACATAATAATACAAAAGAAACCACATAAAAAAAGAGCAGTTACAGATACGAGTAATTAACTTCATTAACTACAACAACAACAAGAGCAACAACAGCAACTAGAACAAATTAGAGCACATTTCAAAAACAATTCCACAAAAAAAAAATAAAAAAATTGTTTAAACAAATTT
This sequence comes from Hirtodrosophila confusa, assembly GCA_035043065.1. Classification (NCBI taxonomy): domain Eukaryota; kingdom Metazoa; phylum Arthropoda; class Insecta; order Diptera; family Drosophilidae; genus Hirtodrosophila; species Hirtodrosophila confusa. Next base: position 17,510,913 of record JAWNNI010000242.1, on the reverse strand, counting down.
AAAAGCAGCAGTTTGATTGGATGAGGTAGTGTGTGTGGTAGTTGCAGGATTTCTATCCTGTCTCCTGTTTTTTTTTTTTGTTTTGTTTTTCTCTTTTTGGTTAGAACAATAGATCCTCATCGCCCTCATTCTCGAGTATGTTCTGGGCCTCCTCGCTGGTGGCCACAGTGTAGCCCTGGCGACGCAGCTCCTCGCGCTTACGGTCCGCACATTTGCGTGCCTCACGCTTCTTATCCTGGATTTTCTTCAGGCGATAGAACTCTTCGCGCTCCAATTCGTCCAGCTCACTGATGATGTACTCAATGGTGCGATTGATGCGCGGTATTATAACTGTATGGGAAGAGAGATATTAACTCTGTAGCATTTCATTTCTGGTACTTATTTCAAGCTAACCGTGCTCAATGGCATTGACGCGCCTGTTGGTCACCTTGATGACATCATCCAGGGTCACAAAGGATGTCTGCAATGAGGCCAGCTCCACCAGCAGACGCACAGCGCTCTGATAGTTCTTCTTTAGCTTGGCCAGCTGCTGACCGCCTCGTGCCAATCCGGCCAGCTCGTAGGTATCCACACCATCCTGATATGGCTCAAACAATGGCAGTGTCACACCGGCCACATTATCCTTTTTGGTGCGTATCTTGATCTGAGCCTTGGTCACATTCTGTAGCACAATCTGATTGATGTCACCGGTGGTAAATTTGACTTCAGCCAGCGAAAAGGCTGCCTCCTTCATCACCTGACCCATCAGCATTTTGGTCTACAGAAATGCAGGTGTGTTTGAACTTTCTCTCTCCGCTCTCTTACTCTCTCTCCGCTTACCCACCTCTATGATCTTGCCCAGAATCAAGCGAAAGCGCATCTGTAGAGCATCTGCCTTCTTCTTAAGTAGGCCATGGCCTTTGGTGGCGCCCGCCAGACGCGATTTCATCAAAGTTTGTGCACTGTAAAAATGGAGAGGATGGAATTTCATCTCCCTCTCTCTCTCGCAATCCCTTGATCGCTCTGGCGTTCACCTTGCTTTAAGGCAGCGTGTACTCACCCGCGCGATGGAAATATTGGTAGACGATCTCGGGCTGCCATTTTCTTTTTATTTTTTAATTACAGTTACAACGTAAATTTACCGTTACGTTAGTTAAGTTAGCTGCCCACGCGAGTTGTCGCACTGGCAAATTGTTGAGAAATTTTTGGGTGAACTTAACGTTAAAACAAGAGCAACAACAACACCAAACAATGCATAAACTATAAACTATAAATAACAAAAACAAAATATTAACTAAATATGTATATGCGACAAATACAAAAATAAACGGACGACCACGAGCAAGAAACGAGAACGAGGCGCAAACCAAAGCACACGACAACAAAATGGGCCAAACGGCAAACGGCAAACGGCAAAGTCGGCAAAAAGTCGACGTCAACGTCAACGTCCGCGTCAACGTCGATGACGGCGCGTTGGGTGGACAAAGTAAAGCGACCGTTGGGCCAGCCACTCTCAGCTGTTCGCCAGCAGCTGTCAGCGATGGGCGCGACTAGTTAGAGATGTGCGCGTGACACTAGCTAGAGATGGGCGCGCAGCAGAGCTTATAACGTAAGAATTTAATTGATTTTGATTTGAAATATCTCAAAAATAGTTATATTTTGATTTTGATTTTTTGACAGCTATGTATATACAGGCCTCTTCGCTTTTAGTATAAAAACTTCTTCAGAGGTAGTTTACTTGCTAAAATTGACAACATTTTTGTACTTGTAAGGTATTCTTTCTAGATTTCCAACCTCGAAGACGTTTTTAAAGCCAAAGCAATTTAAATTTAATGTTTTGTCCTTTAGACTGAATTGGCATTTCAATTTTACTTACAATATTTTACAAAATAAAATTTTTCCGATGTTTTCATGAAACCTAAGCCCTTGTATATCTAGGAAAAATATTTAATTGATTTTTAAAAGGATTCTTAGCTCCTAAGATTTGAAGTCGACGCTTTATTAATTTCAATAAATTTAAGCAGGTTTTGGGTTAAATTTTTTTTCCGAATACATGGGATCGGAATTAAATTTCACGTTTGTTAGGCACGCTCATCTTAGGGCCAGTGTTGCCAAATCGCTCCAATGGCCGTTAAAGCGAATTGATTTAAATTGATGCTGATTGCCAACAATACGCACAACGATTTGTACTTCGGCCTACAAAATAAGTAAATACCAAATGCCACAAACACGCGCTGCCATTTCTATTGTCATCGAATTTTCGGCTTTGACCTGACAATGGACACGGTCATAGAAAAGCGGTGTAGAGAGCAGGGGGGAGTGTCAAAGTCACGCAATTTGAATATGCGTCTTCTGCCGTCAAGTGCCCAAAAAAAATAAAACAGAAAAAAAAAAACAAATTCTGCTTTGACAATGTACACGTGTGCCGCCTTATATATGGAATACGGCCACGGCCCACTGCCGACCAGAGTGGTGATACTCGTAATATTCATTAAAATAATAAGCACGGGATTGGGGCTGCCAATTGGTGGGGGCACTCAGTCTCAGTCTCATACAAGACACAATTGTTTTAGGGCGTTGTCGGGGGGGCCTTGAATGAACTTATGCCCATTTCTAAAAACACTTGTCAAACTTGTCATAAGATTCGCAACTGCCCGGCTAAACCATACTCTAATAAACTATGACAAATTCCAGTATGAATGATTGAAGGAGCTTGTGCTAGTTGCGACCATTAATTTTTGATTGATTATGAATTTGATTGATTAAAGTAGACTGATAAAGTATGATATTTATTATTTTAAGGAGTATTCCACAACAGTTTATAATCAATTGGTATTGCTAAGATCTTGTAGTCTGCGTAACCATTCATAATCTTTTCCTATTTTTCAACATTCTTAAAAATATCACCTTAAATTTAATCCTCTACTCTACTCTGTTCAAGATTGATGATTTCATGTTATCACGCCCACTCACGCCTTCAGAAATTAGCAATATCTTTATACTAGTATATATAGACTACAGATCTTTGTACCCCCAAAAATCTGACAAAATTTCTATGGATTTCCATAACACCCCTTATTTATAACAATTTCAGAGTGGTTAAACTTGATTTATAGGCTATTGATAAAAAAAAATATATCAAAACAATAACTTTTCTACCAAAAACAAAACGCTTTCTAACCGGCAATCCTTATTATTTTGAACTTTTTACGCTGGGAACAGGAGGCAAGAGTTACTGACTGAAACATTTTTACTTGTTATGCTCAAATTGTACTCATAAAATAGATAATAATAGATAGTGGGAGCAATTCCCGACCCTAAAAATTCTATTTACTCGTTTTCTTGAGCAGTATCAAAAGTCTAATCAATTTTCTCTACTTATCTATTTGAGAGTTTTGTAAGAAGGCTCGATCTCAGTCACTATAAGATCTAAAGACAAAATTTTATACATTTCTAGTGCATTGTAAATATTATACAACTTCACCCGCTTCACCTGTATTGTATAATTGCATTTTACAGTGGTATTTTTAAAGATATTGAGTTTATATTTGGTACACATATAATTTGGCTTGTTATCTCTGTATCTTCAAAATTTCATTACGATTGGATAATAAGCACAGAAGTTATTCAAGAAACGCAATTTCCCAATGCGGAGCAGAGAGAAGTCCTTGAGTAAGTCATATAAAAGTCAAAAAGCATATGTACTTATTGACAAGCATATGCTGGAACTTACAATACATACATATACATATGTAATACATATATGTAATACAGAAACGCACACACATAACCACAATAATGTTTGACACGCACAAACACAAGCACACATACATATGTACACTGAAAGAGTGAATCAACAGTTGGCGCTGTCGTTGTTGTTCCTGCTGCACAAAAATGTCAAATTTCGTTGGGAATGATGATGGGTGGCATCGGGAGGGGATTAGAACAAAAGAAGCTTTTGCGCTCTAGCATTTGTAATGGCTATGCCATAAGTCACGAACAGGCGGCAATCACTCGCTCTCTGACTCATTCAACGAGTCACACTCGGTCACATACACATGCATATATATATATATATATATATATACCCACACACACTACCGCACACGCACTTACGCATCCTGTTAGCAGTCAGGCGCGCCCCCAAAATGTTTTGCCATAGGCGCCCGCTTAGGGGACCGCCTGTGCGCGACTTGTTGAGCTGTGCGCCTAAAACGGACGCCACTGTTCAAATTTTTCTCGCTCAACGCACAGGAACTAAAGCTTGTTGGATGCTGTTGCTGCTGCTGCTGGCGTCGCAGTTCGCATTTCGCAGCGCCCGCAAGTAGGTTACATATTTTTTTGTAGCTCCCACAGCGCAACACAACAAATCGAGTGTTTATTTAGACAACAAGTGACTGCAGCAGCGCTTCAAAGTAAGTAATTAGTGTTAATCGCCAGCGATATTGGCTACAAAATGCACGCACAGATAGAAAATTCAAAAAAAGCAAAACACGACAGGTGATGTCAGGCGTGCCAACATGTGGGCGGGGTGCACGGACGGCGGGGCGGTACGTGAGGAAGCTTTGTCATTTAGGCGTCGTAAATGTTGAATATAATGCGATTGTAATCGCAGCACCAGCAGCATCCACAGCAACAACAAACAACAACAAAGACGTTTGCGAGAGCAACTTGGCTTGTGTGTGAGTGTGAGCGAGAGAGTGCGAGTGCAGTGCGGTCGGCATGTCGCTATGTGCGAGAGAGAGTCCCAGCTCTGCAGTGCTCTCTAATTGAGTTATGAAAGCAAAAATGCCAGTGAGAGCTAGCGCCAAAGATATTTTTCATACACACGCATACACATGTATATGTGTGTATATATGTATGTCATTATAAGTGACACTCATTAAACTTTTAACTTACGATCTGAGTGCGCTTGAATTGAATTGAAAAGTTCATCGAATTAAATGATCTGCAATACGTTAAAAGTATAGTATATATATAGCATACATTATGGGGCACAGACATATACAGTTGTATGTACATATATACATACATACATATCAAATTGAATAACTACACAAAACCAACAGTCATTTTCAGAATTATAATTTTATTATCAGGAAGCCCATTCCGAATTCCACTTTCGAATCAATTCCACGGAATAAAATTGAAAACCTTTGTTTTTCATACTCTCATCTATTCTTTTTACAGCCTGTACCCGTAGAATGGTTAAAAAGGGGGTATTAAATATGTGCAAATGTGTGTAACAGGCAGAAGCAGACATCGTCGACCCTATAAAGTGTATATATTCTTGATCAGTATCAATAGCCGAGTCGATTTGGTCATGTCCGTCTGTATGTATGAACACGTCGATCTCAGCAACTATAAGAATTTGGAATGTAGGTTCGTCTATGGCAGGCGCATGTCAAGTTTTTTAAAATCCGGGATATTCCCCACACCCCCGCAATTAGATAAAAACGTTGTACAGCAACAATTTTAAAGATATGGCTTTGAGATTCGGCATGTATACCACTTAGGTCACTCTTAGTCTACTGTCCAAATTTCAAGTTGTTTGGATAATAAACACGGAAGTTATTCAACAAACAAAATTCAATACTGCTGGGCGGGGGAAAAGAGAAGCGCAGCCGCCACTTAATATGCCTCGCTAGCACTGTTGCTTGTATGCTTGCGTAGTTGTGTATGTGTTTTTAAAACTCATTTTTAAAACTCTTATGAAAAATCATTAAAAGTAAGGCTCACAGATTTGGGACAGAATTGTATATAAAAGTAATATTAGCTAGCCTATATATTAAATTAAGTGCAATGAACTAGCAAATGAAAATAGAATTGAGACCATGGCTAATTAAGATATCGTTTCTTTAGCTTAGCTTAGAGCCATTGATAGTCTCAGGACCAACTCTTATTAACCCTTTTATTGCCTTTAAATCTTGAGACAAATGTATTATATAAATGTTTTTTCAAAGCTTTTAAATAGAACCATCCAGAGTCGCAGCAAGATGGAATACAAACTGATCAATGCCGAGAATTACGAGCGTGTGATAGATCATCTGCGCAAAAACTTCTTTGCCGACGAGCCGCTGAATCGTGCTGCCGGACTGTGCCGGCAAGGCGGTGGCAACACCGAACTGGAGCACCACAGTCTGGCAACGCTGCAGGATCAGCTCAGCCTGATGGCCATCGATGGGCGCGAGTCTAGCGAGAGCTATGGCCAAATAGCTGGCGTCATACTCAACGGTATACTGCGTCCCGGCGACACGGAGGAGGCGCTGCACAAGCTTAACCAGAGCCTGGACCCAAACTATAAGAAGATATTTGAGCTGCTGTACAGGCACAGCCTCCAGGTGGATCTGTTTGCCCGCTACGGTGTGGGTCGCATCTTCGATGTGCGCATTCTCTCCGTGGATGGACGCTGTCGCGGCCAGGGCATTGCCAAGGAGCTGGTGCGTCGCGCCGAGCAGGTGGCACGCAGATGCGGCTATCATCTCCTCAAGGCCGATGCCACCGGCATCTTCTCCCAGAAGATTCTCTGCTCCCAAGGCTTTGTGCCATTCTCCGAACAGCTGTATGCCAAATATACAAATGATGCCGGCCAGATTATATTACCCGTGGAGGCGCCACATATTAAACTACAGCTCCTAACCAAGCAGCTCAACTATGAGAACCACAAGGATTATCAGTCCAAGTATGCCCAGTAATGTTCAAGAACAATATTGTACTTTATTTTATATAGTATTATTGATACAACACTTATAAACAAAACTGTTTGGAATGAACATGGCGCACAATACAAGTTAACCTCATGCAAATAGTTAAGATTGCACAACATAAGGACGCATTTCTGGTTATGAGCAAATAATTTTTGTTTTTACGTTTCTTGGATTTGCTTTTTGCAATCAAAAACAAGAAATAACTGATATCTCCGGCTTGCCGAAGTTATATACACTTGCAGCAATGTTTTTCATACAAAAACTTCATTTTTGACCGACTATATTTATGATAATCATCCGAATTAGCAAACTGTAGTACTCTACGGAATAATCAAACTCGCATTTCCTGAGTTTGTTACAGATATCTTGGCAAACATAATGTTTTTCAGACGGCTTCTTTCTAAACAGATTGACAGATATACAGATTGACAGATATATAGCTATATGATATATTAGTGCGAGTCTGATCAAAAATCCGCCAGCATATTTCTTTGAAATGGTGAGTTTGTTTACGATGTCTTTATAAACAAAATAGGATTTTCATACAAATTTATTTTCGACAGATTTTTCCTACGGAAGCTATATGCTATAATGCTTTGATTTTGATAAACTTAATTAGCTTGTACAAAACATAGCGACACTTCGATTTGTTGAGTTTGGTCAGGATAGTCGTATCTCGTAAAACATGGAAGTTTTCATAAAATAGCTTAATTGTCGAGCGATTGTTCCTATGGCAGTTATATTTTACAGTACATTAATCTCTAATTCGGCTGGAAGATTAGACAGACATCGACTTGGCTCTAAATGCTGATCAAGAATATATATATTAGATAATTAGTGACAAAATTATAATACCCTCTGCAAGTGCATAATCATATACAAATAATAAGCTCACTGTTTACAAGGTAGCATATAAATCAGAATTTTATAGAATCATGTAACGCCGAAATAAAGAGAATATAGTACATCAGGCTCAGGTTAGTCTATAAACTTAAAGAAAATTATTGTTTCCAATCTATTCATTACTTAGTATTATAATTGTATCCGAGACTTCAGCTATTTGAACCTTTTTGATTTATAAATTGTTTAATTTGGATTTTAGACGAGCATATAAACTTTATCATGGAATAACATAGCAACAAAGTTTTCAATAATTCACTTTTTTGTTGTATGTATGTATCTTATACAATTTTTCTAAATGCAAACACTTACAAAAAATAATAGAAGAATTTCTTACTTTTGTATTCTATAAAACATAAAGGCCCGTTTTCTCATGTTCACGATAAAAGCTTATGATAGTTCAGTATAGTTTTAAAAATATCAGTTTGGCGTGCTTGTAAATGTTGATGAAGTTTCCCAACTTTATGAACATACTATATAGAGACATATTCTCATTTGTCATACCAACCAAATTATTCGGAATCAAAAGACGTTCTGAATGTCGTGAGAAGCTTGAATTTCAGTTTAAAATGTCTTGTGGAATGAAATCTATTCGAGCATAAGTTCAACAAAAAATTCAATAAACAAGACCGAAACAATGCTCGAAAATGGGAAAAGTCCTGATAATAAATGCCAATCAGTTAGTTGCAATACTGATTAGGTTATCTTTTAACGTGAACAATAGAAAACGAATTCGAGCGTTAAGATTATCATGAACATAATAAAGTGGACTTAATGCGTCCCAAATGTGTGTAATTATAACTATTTGTCCTTTTACATAGTAGTATGTTAATGTTATAAGCTGCAAAACTGCTCAAATGAATACGTATGGCAAAATATTATCTTGTTTTTAATTGGGACCAAATATAAGCCTAAATTAACGAAAATATAACAATAACTAAGTGTACGTTTGTTAACCTAAAGCATATACAAATTGCAAATGAATAAATACAAAATATATAGTTACATTAAACAATTTATAATGTTTACAGTGAATAAAAACTAATAATATTTAACTTGTCAAAACAGCGGTTATAGTATATATATATATATGTATATATAGTATAGATTAGGTACATTAGGTAAGTGGCCCAGCCTAGCACAAGCGAATTCAATTCCTACTACAAGTTAATATCACAAGTCGCGGATCCATTTAACAGCAACAACTCTGGCAACTGCTGGGCAGGTACTATATAGCATTGGCATTGGCATTTGGCACTCGATCGATCTATTTTTCGTTATTTCCCTGCTTATCGTATATGAAAATGATATCCTGATCGGTGCCAAAGGCTGTGCGTGCCGTATCCATTGCATCCGAGAGACAGCGGCATACATCTGAAAATATATTTATCATTTAGCTGGTAAATTGCAAAGATCAATTCAAATTCACTACTTACGTCCATCGTGCACCTCAGGATTGTGATAGTACAGTTTCTGTGTGGTCATATCATAGCCACAAAGGACCACATAGTGTCCGGCATAGCTTTTGTTGGCAGCCGTTGGCAAGCGTGTGTTTTGGGCAATACAAGTTAGATGAAAGAAACTTGACAATGGGCAAAAGTTTAGTCTTAAGCTGTACAATACAACTAGAACTCTACATAAATACACAGCACAAAAGGTTATCGATAAACAGCAGCTATTTTATGCAAACTCATAGATATACGACTAGATAGGAAGATTCGGGGTCAGCTAGGCATAGTCTTTTAGTATTTCAACTATATGAAAAACTGTAAATCTCCTTAAAACGGCGTTCCCTTAGGAAAGTTCTTTGTTGCAGTGCATCCTTGGTTTATTGTTCATTGTAGGGGTTTTTCCCTGAATACTAAATAGCTTAGAACTGACTTGTTTTTTGATACGAGGTCTTATTAAGAATATATACGAGTATACCCATCGGGTCGGCAACGTCTCCTTCAATGCGTTGCACCAGCGTTTCCCAAAGTGTGGGTCAAAAAATTTTCCGGGTCGCGAAAAAAGTTTAAAAAAGGGAGATAACAATGTTAAATAGTATTTTTTAACATCACATAAACCAAAGACTACAATACTACAAGATGGGCAACGCAGTAAGAAAGAATGGCATATGTGCAGCATGTTGGGAACTTTTTCATTAGGTGGGTCGCGAAATATTTTTAAAGCTCATGCCGCGTCGGGGCCAAAAAAGTTTGGGAAACGCTGCGTTACATTTTTCCAGACAAAATTACAATACCCTCTGCAAGGGTATACAAATAAAGGAGACATCTACGTAGGGAGTTTATGAACCCTGAGCTCGTAAATAATGTCTCGACAAGTGACCTGCTCTCCTTTATGAGGAAGGTAGAGCAACTCTTGTTCCTATATGGAGCCTTTCTGGCACAATAGACCTTCACTGGTCGCAGTGCCCCCTTCTGTTTCCATTCTAGTGGAACGCCCTAAGGGTAGCTTGGTGACTTTTGGCGATTGTTTGCATCAGTTGACCTATTTACCTTACAGTTATTGAAATGATCCAACACACAAATTGGAATGAGACAAAAGAACTGGAATACTACAGAAAAAGAACCACTGAGCAATGAAGAAGGAATATGTTAACTAACTCAAATTATATATTGGTTTATTTAGAAACAAACCAACATTTCCATGTACTCAAAAGAACCTGAACCTAATGAGCCACTTATAAAACTAAAAACTGAACAAAAAGGACAGTTGAGGAGCACGTTTACTAGCTCAGTTCACTTTTCGTTCACTCCCACGTGAGTCCACTCAACATTTGGTTTTAGTGTACCTTTTGGCCTTTGGTGTGTATTCGTGCAAAGCTCTTAAGAGAACTTTCGAACTTACCCAAACTTCTCAAGGGCATTGCGCTTGCATATCTCACAGGTGAGTAGCGAGGCATTAGTCAGCAATATGACGGGACCATTGCGAGCCAAATGCTTCAATATAACCTGCATGTCAACGGTGCGCTGGACAACGCGCACGCCGTGCGCCCCCGCATCCTTGAACCTACGCGTCACACGCTTTTCGTCCTTGTCAATAATTTTTGAGTAATACATGTGCTGCGCGTAATTGGGATCAATGCCAAGCGTTTGCGTATAGTACTCGTGATGCACATGGTAACGCTGCAGCAAATAGCAGAGATCAATTGTCCAGGTGCTGTAGCCGAAGCCCTCCTCCTTGCAGATGGCCTCGAAATTGTTGAGAAACTGTTCGCGCTGCGTGGTGGACAGTATCATCAATATGCAGGATAAGCCGCAGTCCCAGTTGTACCGTTGCTGGTAATGTGTTAAATTATAGTGTTTACTTTGTGGCAGAATGTTCATTGTTGTTTTGATTTTGATTGCAGTCTTGTCTTTTTATGTAAGCAATGAAATTTTTTTTGTGCATTAAATATGGCTTTAAATGCACTTTACAGTTTTTGTTATGCGTTTTAAACTTAAAATTTTGTTAACGAAATTTGCCAAGAAAAATAAACAAAACTGCAAATCTTTAATTTTGTTGTTGCTGGTTTAAACGCAAATAGCGCAACGTAATGTCGACATAGCATGTTAACAGTGGACGTAAGCGCGAAATGAGTATCACCACATGCGCAATAATGCGTAACGTAAGCAGAACGGCAGTTGAGCAAAGAACTAGTGCAAAATGGTAAATGTTTACTTTAGCGGTAAATGTTTACTTTAGCTACCCCTCATAAAGACTGCACCGATCTTTATGGATTTGGTACCAAAACACGCGGAAAAAATCCCAGATTCGACTTCCGATGGCGCAGGTCAACTTTATTGCACAATTATTGAATTATTCAATTTGTAAAATAGTCCCATACAAGCGTTGTGCCGATAACAGTTCTGTTCCTAACAGAGCTGGGCTGATGTTAGCGACCAGTGCTGTTAAGTGAGCATATGCTAACGAGCAGTGTTGTTAAGTACGTATGCGTTAACAGACTAGTGATGGTAGGTATTAATGGAGCTGTCAGACTGTTAAATAATTAAAAGCAATATTTGGTGCTCATATTTGAATTGTGTAATCACAGTCCAACATGAAATTTAATAAATAAAAACATTTAAGCTAAATTGCATGGTCAATATTAATTTTTAATACAAACATATTTAAAAATCTCATTAAATGATAAGTTAAATATAAATATTCTTTTCTTTTCTTATAGAAAATTTATGTAAGCCTGACATCGAAAACCAAGTCGGAAAATTTTGACCCCGGCCCACTATTATTGTTATTCAGCGTCAATAACCTTATTACGGATCCCCAAATCACGGCCTGTCGATCTGCATAAGCTGCATCCGCTGCATCTCGGCCACGAGTGATTTAGTAAAAAAAGTCAGTGATTTTCATACAAGTTCATAAGCGCGCGTGAATTCCATAAAATGTGACGTCACACGCTCGACGCTTGTGACGCTTGACGCTGAATAAGAATAATAGTGGGCCGGGGTTTTTCCGACTTGGTTTTCGATGTCAGGCGTACATAAATTTTCTATAACAAAAGAAAAGAATTTTTATATTTAACTTATCATTTAATGAGATTTTTAAATATGTTTGTATTAAAAATTAAATATTGACCATGCAATTTAGTTTAAATGTTTTTATTTATTAAATTTCATGTTGGACTGTGATTACACAATTCAAATATGAGCGCCAAATATTGCTCTTAATTATTTAACAGTCTGGCAGCTCCATTAATACCTACCATAACTAGTCTGTTAACGCATACGTACTTAACAACACTGCTCGTTAGCATATGCTCACTTAACAGCACTGGTCGCTAACATCAGCCCAGCTCTGTTAGTAACAGAACTGTTATCGGCACAACGCTTGTATGGGACTATTTTACAAATTGAATAATTAAATAATTGTGCAATAAAGTTGACCCCCGCCACCGGAAATCGAATCTGGGATTTTTTCCGCGTGTTTCGGTACGAAATCCATAAAGATCGGTGCAGTCTTTATGAGGGGTAGCTAAGTAAACATATTTACCTACATTTACAATTGGCATAACAGATTGCCAATCAGTCTAGCATAACGGTTAGTTAACAGTAGAGATGAGCGATACTGTGATTTAGGAGAACTTTTAAGCTTCGGTAACAAATATCGGTGAATGTGATTTACAAAAGTTCCTAAAAAGCTTTGGCCACAACACTTCCAAATTGATTTAGTCTTTTTTGTGGATTTCAAATAAAGCGTTTAAACTTAACTTTGATGACAATACCGTACATGGCGTCTTAGTGTATGAGCTTTCTAACCTAGTCAAACAACTGGACAACAAGGTCCAGGTTAGAACTTCAGGTTAATGATTGAATGATTGTGATGTATTATCCGAAGACGGCCAACGCTTAAAATGGTATAAAACTACTTTTGATACATTGTAAGCATTGTAGGTGGTTAACCTATAATAATAAAAGTAGCAAAATGAATAATAAACATTCGATAACCCTTCCTTGAAATAGTGACTGCAAATTTTTGCCAGATTCGCCACTTGCCGCTGTTAAATATGTATGAAATGTTAAACTATCGCTCATCCCTAGAACATAACATAAAGTTTTTTGAAGTGCGTCATAGTTGGTTTACACTGGCGGACGGGCAAAATCTTAGCTTCCACAAGCGTGTCCACCAAGGCGTTTTTTCGACTCTACAGGCCGCGGCTGGTTCCGGCACGTCACTGTTCCGGAACCACTTTGGCAGTGTTGCTAACTACAAAAAGAGGCATAGAAAACGCGAGGTTCTTTATAGCAAACAAGTCTAGTCAAACAAACAGAACCAAATGAGCGCACGGCCAGAAACGGGTCGGGTAAAAATATTAAACAATATTCAAAATTCAAGTATATAACATAGAAAATTTTTAATTTGGGTCATAAGCGAATCGAGCGGCGCTAGCAGTATACAAGACATGTGACATGCGTGTGTGTATATACATTAATTGTACATATATGTGTTATATGTGTGCGTGCTGTTGAGTATGTGTATGTGTGTGACCTTCGTGCAATCTAGCTTGGCCGACTTTTGCCAATTAAAATCAAAGTAACAGCATCCTGGGCGCACCTTTTATACATATACAATACTCAAGCACAAGCCATCAGCTTTATGCTTAACACAATTGCTGTTGTTGTCAATGCATGCAGCCGGCTGCCAAAGTGCACTTACAATTTGATTATATATTGTGCCTAATTAGATTCTTTCTACAGCCAGCCACCTGAGAGAGCTATAATAAAAACGCACACACACATATATTTGGAAAAACACACAACCACCCACAACTAAATCAAAATGCGTGTTGTGGCAATGGTAAGTGGCGGCAAGGATAGCTGCTACAATATGATGCAGTGCTTCGCCGAGGGTCACGAAATAGTCGCGCTCGCCAATTTGCATCCCAAGGACAGAGGTATACTTAATCAACTGCTCAGACATTCCACACATACACATATACTATACTTATATTTGTTGAACATATTCAATTACAGACGAGCTGGATAGCTTTATGTACCAGACCGTTGGGCACATGGGCATTGAAATACTCGCCAAAGCAATGGGATTGCCGCTCTATCGGCGGGAGACCAAAGGCAAGAGCACACAGACTGGAAAGCAGTATGTGCCCACCGATGACGATGAAGTCGAGGATCTCTATAGCCTGCTGGACACGTGCAAGGTAGGCAAACCACCTTTAGGTCTAGTTGTACTATATATAACTCTATATACATACCTATAAAACAATAATAACAACTTGCCAGCGAGAGATTTAAGCCAGAGATTAGAGGTAATCGATGCAAGTAGCTGACGAATTACGCTTTACATTATACCCTGTACTCTCAGTTTTTTTTAAGCGAGTATGCTAAGCCAAAAATAATATACAAAATTTGAGGTTAGTCTAAATATAATATAAATTTAAAAGCCCTATTTTATGTACTGTACCCTCAAAGGGTAAATACAAAAATTTCCAAAGTAAAATATATACATTTTAATGAAAGATAACAATTTAAAACAATTCGACCTGTTTCTATTCTCGATTCCATGGAAAGCATTCGCACTCGAAATTATTAGCTCTTCTAAATTCCAAAAACATAAAATGTCCGCTCTGAAAATATTGGAGCCATTATAATGTATATTAATAACATATAATAGAACTATAGAAAATATTTCAAAAAAAAAAAAGATTGATTTTTCATTAAAATTCAAGAAAACGAGTTTCTTAAACCAATCCTGTTTAATTGGAAAACGTTTTTTTTTTTTTAAAGAAGTTCCAAACAAACAAAACCTTAAATCAAAATACTTGAATTCTTAAAACAAAGATAAATACTAAAGGCTCGTTTTATAAACTGTATTCATAACTATTAAATAACGCATACTATGTGACACTTATCTAGGTAAATAAATTTCGTAAAGAAAGCAAATATCGATATAAAAAAAATACCAATTTATTATAACAAAATAATACTTTTTAAAGGAAGATAATACTACAAAGTATAAACTGTATTCGTAAATAAGAAAAGAGTATGCGCAAGTTATGTAAAAAAATAGTAGCAAATGTAATTGGTAAAAACAAAAAAAAGCAAGGAATATTGTCGCAAAAAATACTATCAAAATAATAATTTGAAAGATAAGATAAATACTAAAACTTTCTTTTATGCTCTGTACTCACAACTCTTACAAAAGGAGTTTGCCCAACTTATATTTGATAAAAAAGAAACAATGATAACATCAAATTTGTTATAACAAAAACAAGCTAAATACAAAAACTTTCTAAATGCAAACCTAAAACAAGCTATAAATAAATAAATCAATAAACCTAATTAGCTGAAGTACCCCAGCATTTATAAGAAGTTTTTGCTTGATAACTGAATTAATTTTTGTTATCAAATCTTTTTTTTTAATTTAATCAGATAATTTTGTTTGCTTTAATTACGAGTATATATTATTCAATTGACTTACTATAAAAGTTAAGATCTTTATAGAACTCTTAAAGCATTCTACAGGATATCTGTTTGTGCCACACATATTTTATTGTTATTTTTTATTATTGGCTGTCGAATGTCCTTGAACGAGTTTCAACCCACAAACAAAACGAAAAATAAAAATAATTGCGGAAATTAGTTTCGCTATATGTAATCGTAATCTAATCAAAAATGTCACCAAATCACGTGAACTATGCCAGAATATTTGATTATAATTTAGCGCTTCAAATTATTGATGCACCGCTCGATGACAAGCAATACACAACCAACAATTAAAGCTGGGCGAGCGCCAAATTTCTTTTTAAGAGCCAAAGTAAAGTTCACACCCATAACTCAGAAAGTATTTGATCTATGATGTTGAAATTTGGTATGTAGGCTGGCTGCTGCAAGATTGACTTATCAAAGCATAGCATTGCTCCAAAATGTTATAATACAGAAAAAAAACAAGCATTGATAGATTACCATTTTGGGGTAGCTATAATATGATGCCAATAAGGTCAAGGATATAAATATCATAACACAAGCTCCAAATCATAAACTGTCGCTAGACAACATTTATTTCATAGAAGTGATTCAATAACAGTATTATAGTATCCATAATGTCGAAATTTGGTCAAAAATACAAACAGAAATTTGCAATAACAAAATGTAATCAGAGACATGCAAGAATGAAATTACTTTTCTAGAAAATGATAGTTCCAAAGTGGTTCAAAGTCATAACTCAGAAAGTATTGTATCCATGCCGTTTAAATTTGGTATGTAGGATCTTATCAGATAGTTGTACCAAAAAATACATCCTATTCGGTGTGACAAGTGTCAATTTTGATTCTTAATAAGACAAATTGGTTAAATATTGGCTCAAAAGTGTTTGAAATTCATAACTAAGAAAGTATTGGCTCTATGATGTTGAAATTTGGTATGCAGGCTCTTGATAGATAGTTTTACTAATGAAACAAAACGCAGTTCGATAGATCGCACGAAAAAACTGTAGATATGATATCAGAAGCTCATCAAATATATAAGTTATATATGTAAAGTTTTCAATTGTAATATATTTTTACACTTGCAGCACGAACTCAATGTCGAAGCGGTGGCTGTTGGTGCCATATTGTCAGACTATCAGCGTGTGAGGGTGGAGAATGTGTGCAGCCGGCTCAACCTGATATCCTTGGCCTATTTGTGGAGGAGAGATCAGACTGAACTGCTGCAGGAGATGATCGACTGTCAGGTGCATGCCATTATAATCAAGGTACATTATGTCTATATCAAATGTTGTAAGCCATTTAATGTGATTTGTTTTGGTTCCTATTAGGTTGCTGCACTGGGCCTGGTGCCGGATCGTCATTTGGGTAAATCGCTGCGCGAGATGCAAACGCATCTCTTGAAGATGCGCGATAAGTACGGCCTAAATGTGTGCGGTGAGGGTGGTGAATATGAGACATTTACGCTCGACTGTCCGCTGTTTAAGCAGCGCATCGTTGTCGAGGATATACAGACGATCATTAGCAGCGCCGATCCCATTTGCCCTGTCGGCTATATTAATTTTACAAAACTAACGCTGCAGCCAAAGGAGCCCAATGCTGGCAGTGATGTTGTCTTTGTTAAAAAGTCACTCGATTATATAAGCGATCTCAACGAATCAACATACAGCGATCTAAGCGATCCAGATTTTAGCGAAACCGAACTGGAGCTAATTGAGAAGGAGACGCGCTTGCGTGAATCACTTAGCCAGAATGAGCTAATCTCGCGGAGCAATTCGTTTGGACGTCATTTGGCCGCATCATCGTCCTCGCCGATACCCATTGTCACGAAGAGCGCCAGCGTCGACGAGCCCATACCGGCAGCCAGCTGCATGACGGGCAGCGCCTCGCTGCTGCTGCTGGCCAATGCGAATCAGTCGACATCGACATCAGCACTGGGCGGCGGGGGCAACGGCGGCGGCAGCAGCGCATTGCAGGCAAACAGCTGTTGCGGTTTTGGCAGCTCCCATCCGTTGGGCAGCAGCACGGCCGCCGTATGCGGCTCGATGTCGCTGGCCATCTCCTCGCTTGGGCTAAGCACAACCCAGTGCAATAATGCGGCGATGACGACGATGCCATTGGGCATAGCACAGCCGCCCAGCCCCATGAAATACGAGCGTGAATTTCGTCCACTTGCCAATCAGGCCAAAGCGGCCATCAATGCCAAAGGCTGGATGTGGCTGGCGGGCATACAGGGTAAACATTCGACAGCCAGCACTTTCTCTTTTAACACACACACACACTATTGATACTCTTGAAGCGGGTCCCGAAATGTTTAACGCATTGAAAGTATATAATCCTGATCAACATGAATAGCTTAATCGATATAGGAAAGTCTGTTGTTTCCATGCAAACCAGTTTCTCAGTCTTAAAGCTATCTTAGTGAAACTTGGCACAGACATTGCAGACATGACATATGTCTGAATCGGCCTGATCGGATCACTATAACATATAGCTGCCATAGGAATGATTGATCAACAATTATGTTCTTGTTGGAAAACTCTTACGTTATTCAAGACATCCTAACCAAACTTTTTCAATGAGAGTCTCTGTATTCATACAATCTGAGCAAAATTTGGTTCAAATAAAGGTACTATAACTTATAGCTGCCATAGAAACTCGGAATCCATTATTACATATACAAGTTCTTGACTTTTTGTGGTGGGGAAAACTGTCTGCAAGGGTATATATCTTCGGCAGGCCGAATATAGCTGTTCTGTCTAGTTATTATCCTAATGTCTCTTCCTCTGGCTGATTTAGGCTGCTCATCCAGCATGGAGCAGGGCATGCAACAGGCCTTGGATACGCTGCGTGAGCTGTGCCAGAGCAATGGCTATGAGCTGCAGGATTTGTGCTTTACCACGCTCTATGTGCGCTCGATAGCGGAATATCCGGCCCTAAATAGCATCTATTTGCAATCATTTGGCTTTCACAATCCGCCCACACGAGTCTGTGTTGAATGCCCGCTGCCAGATGATTGCCATGTGATTATGGAGGCAATCGCTTACCGTGCTCCCACCATTCACAGCGGCGATGACAGCGAGGAGACGCAGACGCTGCTCAATGGACGCCGCAATACGATGCATGTACAAGGTATTTCACATTGGGCGCCAGCCAACATTGGTCCCTATAGCCAGTCGACGCGGGTGAGTCATCTGAACTACTTATAAGCTAGTTAACAACAAATGCTTACGCTTGAACTTACAGATTGGCGACATAACGTACATCTCGGGCCAAATTGCTCTAGTCCCGGGCAGCATGACAATCATTGAGGGCGGCATCCGGCCACAGTGTAAACTGACCCTGCGCCACATCAGTCGCATTGCCAAGGCAATGAATGCACAGGGCCAGCTGCGGGATGTTGTCCATGGCATTTGCTTTGTCACCCACACCGCATTCATTGGCGAGGCCCGACGCCAGTGGGAGAGACGCACCACGAACGCAATCATGGATTACATTGTTCTGCCGGCCCTGCCACGTGACGCCCTCGTCGAGTGGCAGGTGTGGGCGCACACCCACAATGATCGTTTTGACTGTAAGTCTTTCTTTCCAACCCCACCCTAATTTTCTACAAGTTAGACAACATTTCGGGGTCCAGGATTTGAGATAAGGCTTTGTACGTAGCTAATTTTGTCCGTAAACCTACTTCATCAAAATTGTGCGAAATATAATATTCCAGGGTTCAACTTTTGATAACATAGCAGGTCACAAATCGTTGTCATCTTCTTTCAGTTCTCGTTGTAGCACAGCTACATATACATATATGAGATGGTCAGTGCACAGATTGATTAACTCCATTTAACAAAAAGTTGACAAATGTGATGAAATAATTTCATTGTTTTCAAAATTCTCTTTAGAATATAAATTCAAATATACATATATTGTAGAAGCTATAAATACAGAGATAATATTCCTATAATCGTATAGGATAGCCAAGAAATAATCGTCAGTAATGTTACATTTTAGTTGTGGCTAATGAAGTTAATCAATCTAATTGCTATTTTGGTTTCGATCAATTTGAGGCATCTATATAAACTATAAAAGTAAACCTGTAATTGCTGTTGAGATATGTGTATAAACCAAAAGGTTGACAATAACTGCAACCTATAAGATCTATGTACCCCCTTCTGAGCCTAAATCTCACTCGGATTGAGAGTTTCTATGTCGTCTCTTTGATGGATATACCTAGCCAGGAGCCTACTTCCTCTTCTAGCTAGGGATTGGTACGATCGGTCCAATATTCAGTTGAATGAATAATTTTATTGTTTTTAAAGACTTTAAACTTTAAAAGCAATAAAATCATTTATTCAACTAAATATTCGACCAATCGTTTCTATGGGAACTACATATATGATATAATATTCCTATTTTGTTTAAACGCTTACATAGAAGAAATTGAAATTTGCAATCGATGAAATTGTCCAATCAAAAAAATAGTATTTTTCTACAAAAACTGAATTTTCGATCTCACCTTTCTTGGTAATCATGTGAATTGTTTCAAAATGATTTTCACACAAGAAGAAATAAAACTTGATGCTCAACAATTTTGGAGAATTCACCCGAAGGTCGGTAAATAGTTGGGAAAATGTTGTATGGTATATATTCTTTAGGTTTTCCTGGCTTCGAAGAGTTAGGAAACTTTGCTCCCACGATTCCTACGATTGGGATAATTATAATATAATTAATTTTAATTAAATAACTTGGTTATACCAGCTGGTTATATATAAATATCAATCAAAAAGGTTGGGTTTTTGAAGGTAGTATAGTATTCGTAATATGGATCCTTAGAACATAATTGCCTGTTGATATCACTAAGACTACATACATAGCTTGTGATTTCTATAACTAAACTTTAACTTGTACTGTGCATTTGCAGATGAGGAAACTGGCTGTTCGGTCAGTGATTATACCATCTCGATAAGGCGTCGCTGGAACTATGAGAACAATTGTGCGGCAATTGTTTGCTATGTGGCCACTGGGCTGGCCTCATCCACCACACAGCTGACGCAGCTGAGCGAGGATGTTTTGAGCAATCATTATCGTTTGGCTCAAACGCTAAGCGCCGAGCATCTGGACGAGATACTCACCTATATTGTTAACCGCTTGCTCAAGGACTATCCCATTGCCAAGCGGCAGCAGCGACAGCAGCAGCAGCGCGATGCCGATGCCGACAATGCAGCAAATAGCGCTAACACGCCCACGGAGACAATCTCAATGCCGGGTGGCGCTGGTGATCAGCAGCAACAGTCCGGTGCAGCAGGAGGAGTTGGTGCAGGAGCAGGTTCAGCCAATAAACTGCCAGCGATACATTTGAAGCTGTTCTACCAGGTGAATGCGGCGCCTCCAACGGACTTGCTGCTGCAGTCGCTGCACGATTTTCGACACAAATGCCAGGAGATGGCCTCCATAGTGTATACGGTGCTGCCGGCGTGCAGTCTGCACAACTTTAGCACGTTCCTGTCCATATGCGGTGTGCGGCATGAATAGAGGCTATACATATGCATACATATATATATATATATTGAGTATCGAGTCGGAATATACGAAAGGAGCAGGGGCAACGTCCAAGCCGCCAGAGAACGCACGTGCAAGCGAAAACAAAAGAGGAGAAAAGTGAAGGAAGAAAAGTAAAGAAAGCGAAAGAAAAACTAAACCTAAGAATGCAGGCGTGGCCGCGCCCCATTTGTTGATATTGTTAACTAGCCTCTGTGTATCTATTAACTATATATATTTACTATAACTATTTACAAAACAGCCAGTCAATGAGTACAGCTCCTAGTTAACTAAAAGTATAATTGTTTCGGACCAACAACAGCAAACAGGTAGCAAAAGCAACAACAACAACAACAACAAATTTATTATGCATGGCAACTAAAAGTGTTTCAAAAAGTTAAAAGAGAAATAAAGTAAACAAAGCAAATATAACAATAATACAAATAAACACAAACACACAAAGAAAAACGCATAACAAATTTATAAATTTCAAATTAAAGTCGAAAACTTATAATGCAAACATTTATAAGGAAATCTTTTGTGCACACTCTACTACGCCCAATTGTAACTGTAACTGTAACTGTAACTGTAACTGTAACTATACTCGTCTAACTGTAAACCATATTTTCGATGTGCTTTTCATTTATCGCTCAGGTTTCGCCTATTTCAATTTTCCATATACTTTTTTATTTATACTATTTATAAAAAGACTCTTGATTTAATTCATTTTTGATGAGATTAGCTCAAATTTTTTGACCAAAAATACAAACGAATTGCTTTTAAAAGTCGTTTAGCTCTACAAACAAAACAAACAAACAAACAAAACAAACAAACAAAACTCTAATCTTTAAATATTTATATACATGTACGACATGACTTTGAAAATTGCATCATGCCTACATTTTTTTATTATGAAAGATATCCCAATTATACTTATATAGTAAAAAAAACAAAACAAAGCGCCATACAAAAACAACGTTTGTTTTTTGTTTTTATAAATATATATATATATATATATATATATGTATATTATTATTACTTTTAGGTTATACAAATATAAATGTTTTGGCAGGCAAATGAAATTTGCGCAAATAATTTGCCCGCTTGCCTTTCGCCCTCTAAGATAACAAATATTTATGTATACATATACTACGTGTATGAAAAACACACACAAACACACACAACTCAAAATAGTCCACTGTGTTTTGGATGAGATTTTGGCCAGGCACAGTTTTATTACTTGGTAAATCCTACGCAAAGTGCTTAGCGAATTTCCCTTTTAGTCAGCAAAGTGTTAACAAATTGAACACGTTAACAATAGTTGGCAACTTGGCGCAACAGCAAAAGAAAATGTTTGGAGACGAAACCTTTTGGGACGGATAAGCAAGGTTGAACGTTGGCATGTCACTGATAATGATTATTAAATGCTATTACTGTTATGAAAAAGATAATTATATTGATATCGATTGCGTGTCATTACAAAAATCATAAAACTAAACAAAAATAAACAAAAAACGGGGCGTTTTATTTGATCAAATTTCGAGAATAATCTCTAAATAACAGGAATCACTTTCCAAACACTAATTGGACTGAGAGATAAAACATGTAAGAATGCTCTAGTCGATTATACCGGACTCGAAGACACCCTGTTTCCAGGTCTGAAACAGTTGAAGCAGTGCAAGCAAGCAGAACATTTTAAGTGGTGGTGGCGCTGTTGCTTCGCCCTGTTTCATGAATAACTTCTGTGTTTCGTTATCGATCGAACTGAAATTTGCGTAATAGCTTACAAGTGACCCAAGAATCATGCATGCCAAAATTG
Source organism: Hirtodrosophila confusa (assembly GCA_035043065.1). Lineage (NCBI taxonomy): Eukaryota > Metazoa > Arthropoda > Insecta > Diptera > Drosophilidae > Hirtodrosophila > Hirtodrosophila confusa. Next base: position 17,488,034 of record JAWNNI010000242.1, on the reverse strand, counting down.
AAGACTATACCTTTGAAATTGTGGCTGTGAAACATTTTTTTTATCGATTTACGGGGTGCGGGGGAACATATCTGAAATTGAAAGCAAATTTGATCTTAGTAACAACAACTTTCCCATACAGTTCCAATCTCAATAGTTTCTGAAATCGACGCGCTTATCCGGACGGATCTAGTACCCCAGTTTATCCATCTATTAGGTGCAGGGAGTAGTACCCTACTGTTGATATGCAGCGAAGGTGGAGTTACGATTTTACAGATGTACATATTATATTATTATATGTATGTATATGAGTTTGCTACATCCTTATCATAGTCTTTCCTTCTGCAGCCTCTAAGTTACGACAGTATAAATGAGGGATTCCCAGTAATAACGGCACCATGCTGATAACTATGTGCCCGTACACTTAAAGGACAAAAATCCATACTTTACAAAATAGAAAATTCGAACAATCCATAACTAATTCGACCGCGAACCCATATATAAGTAAAACCAAGTTTTGTACATAACCTAAATATATATCCGACTTAATTATATTTATAGTTTTTTATATTTTGATCCATTTTATCGAAATCAACCTTCTATCAGAATGGCAACTCTTGTTTCTACTGTCAAATAATTTAATAATAGAATAATAGAAGGTTGGCAGAGCTAACTATACGTCAAACCAAATTTAGATTTGTCATTGAGCATTATTTCTCCGTGAACGGAATTTCATAAATATTTTCAAAAGTCCTTATGAAATGTCTAACGCTAATACAGACAAACCACAGTTGCCTGGTGTGCCCACAAAGCCAACCGGCTCGAAGCCACCGTGTAAACTAGTTCTCAAGATCGATGACAGCGCGGATGCCTTAAAACGCGCCGGAGAAATGTCTCTCAAGATGGAGCGCTTTATGTCTCGCAATGTGACTCGTCTACCGTTTATGAGATCCACCAATCTGATGGACGATGTGTTGACTGGACGGAACGAGCAGATTACCAAGGAGGACATTTACGATTTAACCGATCACGTTGAAGTCCGTCGTCCGGATAATTTATAAGGCAACATCGCTTGGAAAACAATTTAGTTACTTTAAAAACTGTGTTGATTGGGTTTCTATGTGAAAATACATACATATAAACCTCACATTCATCATTTTCTTTTACTTACATATGTACAAATCTATTTCACCGACTGGTATATTCCCTAGGTGGACCAAGCTTATATGAACAGAAGACTTTTTCATCCGACAGCTTCAAACTAATTTTCAAGGCTCTTCAACGATTTTGGAAAATGGACGCCGACGGTTGGAAAATTGGTGGAATATTCTGGAATTAAATTTTCTTGATGAATTGCTTCAAACCTATTTTCATTCGAGAATGATCTGAAAAGCTACACTATCGGGTGTGTCACAGAAATCTCAAGATCTCAAGAAAAAAACCTTTTGAGTTAAACTAATTTGTGAGAGCAACGTGCATATAAAGTAGACGTAATTGTATTTAAATAGTGTATGATTGTATTGTATTTATTGTGTATAGTATCAGAACCGGCTGGACTAGACAACTATATCATATAGCTGCAATAGGAAAAATCGGTCAAATACTGAGCTGTATGGAAAACTGGTTCCTTTATAAAGATATCCTAACCAAACTCACCAAATCAAACTAACATACTGCTTTAACCAGCTGACAAATTTTGGGAAAATTTGGACCACTATATGATATAGCTACCATAGGAACGATCGGTCGAAAATTGAGTTGTATAAAAAACTTCTGTATTTATGCAGATATTTCGACCAAACTCACCAAAACGTAGTTTCAATACGTTTTGCAAGGGCAGACCAAATTTTCTTCAAATCTAACTACTATATCTTATAGCTGCCATAGGAACAATCGGATGAATAATGTGACATGTATGAAAACTATTATGTTTATACATATATTTCGTCCAAACTCAGCTAATGCGAGTTGTACTATATTTTAAATGTTTTCTCAAATTTTCTAAGTCGGCCCACTTTATTAAATAGTTGTCATTGGAATAATCAGTCGAAAATTGCTATATGTGTACCATCGACAGCTCGAAGACAGCCGTTCTTCTTGTCATTTGTTTGAAATTTAAAATCGCTAGACATTTCTGCGGCACATCTGAATATTTTTGAAAGCTCGTAGTACTCTCTGTTCACCCAATATTAACAAATATAACAGTACATGGCAGTAAAAGTAACGAATTATCTGTAAAATACGAGAGGAAACATTGCTAGAAACACTAATTTGATCTATAAATCTACCAAAAATGGTTAAGTACACGTCAGTTATTGCCAAAATGCATGCAAATAGCACTTATATTATTTGTATATTTTTTTTTCATCATAAAAACATATAATTTCACGCAAACCCCAACAAGGGAGAGTGAGAGAGAGAGCGCACTCAATGTCATCAGCCTTGATATCGATAATGTTTGGAGCCCAAATACACGCAAGCAAAGCTTTTTTTTGGAAGCGCGCGCTCTCTCTTTCCACGCTCGTGAGGAACTTTCCAGGGCGCGCCAATCGCATGAAGCGGTCAGCGCCATGAAAAGCCAATCAGAATTGCAACAAACACTGACGTGGTCGACACGTCAGAGCATAAACGGCGCCGTTGAATAAATAGCCCGGCAACGGGGAGAGCACCAAACAGTTTCAATACAGACAGCAAAGAAGTAACACATCGGCACATTGAAAATCGTTAATTTATTTGAATTTATGTATAAATTACATACAACTACTACGTGCGATTAACAAAAAGAGAATATTTTTTTTTTATAAACAAACTGCAACTGTGAAACCGTGTACAAAAGTTATTAATAATCAAAGCCAAAAAAAGACAACAAAGACTATACAACTCAAATAATACGCAACAAAGTGACAAATAATTTATTTATTTATAACTCTTTTTTTTAAGTGCTCAATTTATTTTAAGTTAGCAAAGTAAGTATTTAAAAATCAGTTGTCAAACGACTACAATCGATATATTTTATGTAAATATTTTGAGCTTTTGCAACACTGCTGCTCATTTAACACTGACGTGTACTCACTCTGCTCAGCGGGTGTGTGTAGAAAGCGCCGGCACAAAGCAGCATTCTTTCAGTTCAGTTCCAAACGTCGAGAGAGAAAATTTGAAAAAATAAGCTCAAGCTAGAAAAGTTTCAAGTGTAAGTTAATATTTTACTAATTTTTTTTTGTTTGTTGCCAGTTCAAGACAATGGCGTTATTAAACATGTCAAATACACAAAGCAAAAGAAAATGCAGTTAAATTAATGACAACGGCAACCACGAGCACAATGAAGGGAGGAGGGTTGTGCGGTGTCGCCATGTTGGCAATGCGGCCATAAAGTTGTATCAAATTCAAAGCCACATAAGTAATACAAATTGCAAATTGGATAAAGGCACTGTAATACGCCCACTTATAAATATATATTTCAAGTGTCTGCAGCCGTTTGCTGTTAAATATTCATAATTTGTGCTAAGCAATTTCATTCTACGTCACTGCCAGTGTGGCCCCAAATTTTAATGACGTGTAGCCGCCGTAGCCGAACCGTGCATAATTAACATATTACCAAGTTGTTTTAAAGTCGTCAGCAACAAATTAGCATAACATAATTCATTAACAATTCTAAAACAAAGTTCATTCACTTCCAACCGGCCTGCTGCGAGACATTTGCATTTTAGTGCGCCTCGCAATTTTAACGCTTTGCGCTCATGTGCACACACTGGCCATACGCCGCCTAACTGCATAGCTACCAGCTGATAGAGTTGAGATTTATAGTTCAGTGTTTTTGAACAAGTTCAGGCATTCATTTTTGCCTAACCAATTGAAATCAGTAATTTTATTAAATCGAACAGCTGCAGCTGCTTAGTTTCAGCTTAAAAATATATTTTATATATATCAACAAACCCATACACTATCGATAGTTTTGCTGCTGTAGTACATAAGCAACTGAACGACTGATGAACAGTTTCGTTCATGAATCAGTCGCTCATTTAAATGCCGCGCTCAATTGAACTTATTCTGAACGAAAGAACTCAGCTCTTACAGTTCTGCTTAAAATTAATATGTTGCTCAAGTACAGCCTTATCTAGACGTTGAATTGGCAACATTTGATAAAGCCATAGCAAACAGAAAATGTAATACGCCAACACTTTTTAAATTCAAAGTAAACTCAAAGACAGAGACGCGCCTGCGCTGACTTATCGGTGTCTGGCTGTTTGCATTTGTGTGTGTGTATGTGTGTCATTCAATCAGCTACGTACACGTCATTTGAAACAGATCCCCCACTTGTATATGCCGTAGCTAACAAAAGTACACGTCAGAAGAGCGTAAACTCGATTAACTACGTTTTTTCTGTTGGTTAAGCAAGCCAGACGTAAACGTAAGCTAGCAACAACGCAAGACAGCTGTGCAAATTGATGGCGTTTTGTGCCGGCAAGAGACAGAGAGAGAGAAAGATACAAAGAGACCGCCCACCACACCGCTTAAACTTTCACCGGACGGAGCGTGGGTGAATTGTTTGTACTTTTTTTTAATAGTGCATCTAGTTGTAGTTGTATTTATTGTTGTTGCATACACACATTGAGTATGCAAAACGCGGCAAAGATGACAAAATAAGAAATTTCTACAAAAATAAAGAGTGTGTGTGTAGACAAAGAAAACCAGTTTTTTGTTGTTGTCGCACGTGTAAAGAGAGTGGCCGGTAACTGATTAATAAGAGAGCTAAAGAGAGATTACTGAAAGCAGCCGAAAGAACCAGAAAAAATGTTTCCACGTACACAAAAATTCTATAGCAACGCTGGCAGAGCAGCTGCGTCGGTCAATGTCAGTAAGCTAAGCTGAGCTGAACAGAGCGGAACAGAACAGAACAGTTGTTAAACGGTTGGGCACTGAACCAGACGTGTGTTGCTATTTCAGCTCTACTCCAGGTGTGTGTGTGTGTGTGTTCGTTATTTGTTACTAAGACATGGCATATTTATTAGGCCAAATGTGCGCCATAAATTGTTTAAGGCCGCCGCTTCAATGATTTTCCAAAAAGTAGCACACTTAACGGTGTTTTACCTGTTGACAGCGTTAACGCCAACGTCAGCGCTTTTTTGTTGCTTTTTTTTGCTGTCTGACGCTCTCTTGCTCTCTCTTTCTCTTTCACTCCACCCCTTGCCGTGTGTTGACGTGTACAAAAGCTAAGCCAAGCTTTCGCTGATTTTATGAAATGTACTAAATTTATGTTGTTTTTTTGGCATTTGTTCTCTTTGCAGTTTTTTTGTTTGGTGCACAAGACTAAGCATTAAAATTAGTAATTAACAAAAAGGAGCTCCACAATGAAGTTATGCATTTTACTGGCTGTCGTGGCCTTTGTTGGCCTCTCGCTCGGCGAGGAAAAGAAGGAGAAGGACAAGGAATTGGGCACCGTTATTGGCATTGATCTGGGCACCACATACTCATGGTAAGTTTTACCCACACACACTCGCTCTCTCTACACATGCCATATCCGAGTTGTCCGATCTGATCTGACTTCCCGTCTGCATACCATTTCCCACATTTCAAATGTATGAGCTATCGTTTCCAACGTTTGCGACGTGTACCGCTCATTTTCGGCTTTCCCATGTGTAATTTCCCAATAGGGATATTCCCGGATCATTTCCAGCTTTCCTATGTGTAATTTCCTACTAAGGGTTTCTATTCCCGGATCATTTCCAGCTTTCTTTTGTGTAACTTCCTAATAGGGATATTCGCGGATCATTTCCTTACCCATTTATTTTCCCCCAATTGATTATGCCAAAAGATTCAATTGAAAAATCCCCTATTTTTCTGAATATTTAATAATTTTTTTTTTTTTTTTTATTGTTAAAAATGTGAATATTATATTTATCAAATATTTTAACCAGCGTCCTATTACCTATGTGGCAACTTAAGATGGTTGTATATTATTTAATAATTGAAAACCAAATATAAAAGTTAACTTAAACCTTTTCCCAATTCGGCTCAAATCATTGGGAATTAGCAAGTATATGCTCTATTCTTTTCATATACATACTTTCCTCTCCAGCTTGTTCTCACTTCCGATTTTGGATCACAATCATTGAAGCTTTGACTAATCATTTTCTACCGCTTCCCTTTTATCCACACAGCGTTGGCGTTTACAAGAATGGACGCGTTGAGATCATTGCCAACGATCAGGGTAATCGTATTACGCCCTCATACGTTGCCTTCACTGCCGATGGCGAGCGTTTGATTGGTGATGCGGCCAAGAATCAATTGACCACAAATCCGGAGAATACGGTCTTCGATGCGAAGCGTTTGATTGGACGCGAATGGTCCGATACAAATGTGCAGCACGATATCAAATTCTTCCCCTTCAAGGTTGTTGAGAAGAACTCAAAGCCACACATTAGCGTTGATACGTCCCAGGGTGCCAAGATCTTTGCGCCCGAGGAAATCTCTGCCATGGTCTTGGGCAAGATGAAGGAAACCGCTGAAGCGTATCTGGGCAAGAAGGTCACCCATGCTGTTGTCACCGTGCCAGCCTATTTCAACGATGCCCAGCGTCAGGCGACAAAGGATGCTGGTGTCATTGCTGGCCTCCAAGTGATGCGCATTATCAACGAACCAACAGCGGCTGCCATTGCCTATGGCTTGGACAAGAAGGAGGGCGAGAAGAATGTGCTGGTCTTTGATTTGGGCGGCGGCACCTTCGATGTATCCCTGCTGACCATCGATAATGGCGTATTTGAGGTGGTTGCCACCAATGGCGATACACATTTGGGCGGTGAAGATTTCGATCAGCGTGTTATGGATCATTTCATTAAGCTGTACAAGAAGAAGAAGGGCAAGGATATTCGCAAGGATAACCGCGCTGTGCAGAAGCTGCGTCGTGAGGTTGAGAAGGCTAAGCGCGCTCTGTCCGGTTCCCATCAGGTGCGCATCGAAATTGAATCGTTCTTCGAGGGCGATGACTTCTCCGAGACGCTGACCCGTGCCAAGTTCGAGGAGCTCAACTTGGATCTGTTCCGTTCGACCCTGAAGCCCGTGCAGAAGGTACTTGAGGATGCTGATATGAATAAGAAGGATGTGCATGAAATTGTGCTTGTTGGCGGCTCCACGCGTATACCCAAGGTCCAGCAGCTTGTGAAGGACTTCTTCAACGGCAAGGAACCATCCCGTGGCATCAATCCCGATGAGGCTGTCGCTTATGGTGCTGCTGTTCAGGCTGGCGTACTCTCTGGCGAACAGGACACCGATGCCATCGTTCTCCTCGATGTCAATCCACTGACCATGGGCATTGAGACTGTTGGCGGTGTTATGACCAAATTGATTCCACGCAACACTGTCATTCCCACCAAGAAATCGCAGGTGTTCTCCACGGCCTCCGACAATCAGCACACTGTAACCATTCAGGTTTATGAGGGCGAGCGTCCAATGACCAAGGATAACCATTTGCTGGGCAAATTCGATCTGACTGGCATTCCACCAGCACCACGTGGCATTCCCCAAATTGAGGTATCCTTTGAGATCGATGCCAACGGTATACTGCAGGTCAGCGCCGAGGATAAGGGCACCGGCAACAAGGAGAAAATTGTTATTACCAATGATCAGAATCGCTTGACGCCCGAAGATATCGATCGCATGATCCACGATGCTGAGAAATTCGCCGATGAGGACAAGAAGCTGAAGGAGCGCGTCGAGTCGCGCAACGAGCTGGAATCGTATGCGTACAGTCTTAAGAACCAGATTGGCGACAAGGAGAAGCTGGGCGCCAAGCTGACCGACGAGGAGAAGACCAAACTGGAGACATCCATCGATGAGTCAATCAAATGGCTCGAACAGAATCCCGATGCCGATCCCGAGGAGTACAAGAAACAGAAGAAGGATCTGGAGGCCATCGTTCAGCCTGTGATTGCCAAGCTCTATCAGGGCACTGGCGGTGCACCCCCACCAGAGGGCGGTGAGGCCGGCGATGATCTCAAGGATGAGCTGTAAGCCGGACGGGACGTATCATCTGATCTGATTTGATCTGATTTAATTTCAAATTTTGATCGGAACGGATCGGAGCGAAACGATTGATTATATAAATAGTTTTGGCAGTAGAAATAAATCAGACTGATTAAACAATTATAAACTTAATTGCAATGCAACCACAAAACAAACGGCAACAGCAGCAACAACAACAACAACAACAATAAAAATACCACAAAATATCAGAGCAAAAAAGATACCAGAAAACTACCGCACCCTCCATATAAAGTTGAATAGGAAAAACCCCCAAAGCAAAAACAGTTTCAATCAACAACTTGAGCATCATTTCTAAACCAATTGCCGCACGCTAAATTCCTTGTAGCACCATTTTTTTTTAATATATATTCTAAACTACTTACTTATTTTTGTTAAAACAACCACTTTTTTTTGCTTTTTTTGTTTTGGAAACACTTATTTAAAAGTAGTATTCTTTCGGCCCTAGAAACGCAAAAGGCGCAAAACACGGAGCAAAAAGAGCTTTTTAGGTAGATGAGCGATGGATAATGTTTATGATTATGTTTTACGATGTAAAAGTAAATGAATGTAGAATCATGTGTGTGTGTTCCTCGCATTCCTTTTCCAATGGCCAACACCCGAAAACTGTATATTTTTTGATAAAACGCTAACGTCTAATGAGGAATCACAAATCAATAGGTTAGCCTACAAGTTATAAACAATCTTATTAAGAATAAAACGAAAAAAATGTTATATGTATAAGAAGGCGTGACAAGAGATATAGAGGATGACCGAAAGAATGAAAGAAAGCGAGTGAGGAGCTGCGGGGCAATAAAAGAGAGATATGTGTAGCAAACAAACCACAAAAAATATAAATAATAATTCAATGAATATGAAAATAAATACAAACACAACAAACAAACAAAAAAAGAAATACACACAGACAAACATAATAATAATTATGGATTCTTCGATTTTACGAAGAACCTTATAATTTATTTAAAAATAAAATAAAAAAAAGAATGAAAAAAACATTTTACTCGTTTTTACTTAATTCTAGGGCGAGGGAACACGAAGAATTAAGCACAAGAGCAACAAATTAAATCCACCCCACCCTTTTGTTCGGTATTTATAATTCTAATAATTTCAAAATTTCCAAGAACTTTTGCCTAGTTATGGACATAGTACTTTAGATCTCTAATATTCCGATTTGGGTGCAAAAAATCGAAGTCACAAAGTCCAATGCTCGTAACGCTCGAAGGACTAAGAAAGTACATGTTGACCGTTCAGAATTTAAATGGAAATCGATTAGCCTGTCTTATCTTACCAAAGACTTACCAAAGAATTCCGCGCAGCGGGGTGCCATTATGACGGTAAGGAATCTGATTGCACAACAAGCGGAAATTTACATCGTAATATCAGTACCCCAGGGTAAGGCTGAATGTGAAGTCTGGTATTGACAGCTTATGGAAGAGTTGGCATCGGTATGGAACCTAGAGTACCCAAGTACAGCTTCAGTTGAGGAATAAGAAAAAACAAGCAAGCCGGTTGCATTTTACCTGGCAGGTGAATGGTGCTTGGATAACAGTAATATGGATGTTCACATCCACCCCCACCTCCACACAGCAGGAAGCAAGCGGAAAGACAAGACTTACCTAAGCATTCCACGCAGCGGGGTGTCATTATGACGGTAATTGGGGGTAGGGATAAATGTCAAATCTGGCATTTACACTACCCAATTGCGGTACCCTACAAGTGGGGTAGGGTGGCAGTGCTAAATGCCAAATTTGCTATTGGATAAATGTTCACTTCCACCCCCACCTCCACATAGCAGGACGCCAGTGGGAAGACAAGACTTACCAAAGAATTCCGCGCAGCGTGGTGCCATTATGACGGTAAGGAATCTGATTGCACAACAAGCGGAAATTTACATCGTAATATCAGTACCCAACTAGGCTGGAATGTGAAGTCTGGTATTGACAGCTTATGGAAGAGTTGGCATCGGTAGGGAACCTAGAGTGCCCACAAGTATTTCGCGACCTGCGGGGTTCCATTATGACGGTAAGAACGCTGGTTGCACAACAATCGGAAATTTACATCGAAATTTCAGTACCCAACTAGGGTAAGGCTGAATGTCAAATCTGGTATTGACAGCTTATGGAAGAGTTGGCATCGGTATGGAACCAAGAGTACCCAAGTACAGCTTCAGTTGAGGAATAAGAAAAAACAAGCAAGCCGGTTGCATTTTACCTGGCAGGTGAATGGTGCTTGGATAACAGTAATATGGATGTTCACATCCACCCCCACCTCCACACAGCAGGAAGCAAGCGGAAAGACAAGACTTACCACAGAATCCCGCGCAGCGTGGTGCCATTATGACGGTAATTGGGGGTAGGGATAAATGTCAAATCTGGTATTGGCACTACCCAATTGCGGTATCCTGCAGTAGGGTAGGGTGGTAGGTTACATGCCAAATCTGGTATTGTGGGTGTTCACTTCCACCCCCACCTCCACACAGCAGGAAGCAAGCGGAAAGACAAGACTTACCTAAGCATTCCGCGCAGCGTGGTGCCATTATGACGGTAAGGAATCTGATTGCACAACAAATGGAAATTTGCATCGAAGTATCAGTACCCAACTAGGGTAAGGCTATTGTTGCATATAGTAGATTTTCTGGATATTTGGTATTGGCCAAAGGTGGAAGCTCTGCTATCTGGTATTATGTTTTCTTTTACCCCTTGAATGGAAAGTTTACGACCCCCAAAGGTCTATATACTCTCGATCAGCATCATATAACAATGTCCATCGGTTTCTAGTCTCTCAGCTTTTGGCACTGCTGCATGCAGTACATATGCCGAAACCGTCCAATTTGGATCATTATATCATAGGAACAATCGGTTGACAATTGAGTAGTATTGAAAAATTTTTTGACTATGAAGTTATCCCGACCATACTCACCAAATCGAAGTTTCATAATGTTTTTGATTGGTTGACCAAATTTTGTTTAAATCGAACAACTATATCTTACAGCTGTAATACGAACAATCGGTCAAGATTTGAGTTTTATGAAAATGTTATATATTTTCAAAGAAATTGTATCCAAATTATGCTCTTTAGATGTTGACCATTATATATATCAGATTATTATACTATGCTATAACTGACATAGGAACAATTGGATTAATAATGAGTTTTTTGTGAAAAATGTTGAAAGATAAAACCCCAGGAATTGAATCTTTAGATTGATTCGCTGCATGATAATTAATATGTATGTAAACATGCTGCAGATTATATATAATTAATATTATATTATATACCCCCCGTCAATGCCTCATCATTCAGGGAAAACAATATGAAATGCACATACAAATAATTATTTGTTTATTTCAATAGTTTTCGACTTTTATTGTATATATTTTTGTTTTTTTTTTCTTTTGTTGCGAATTTCATTTCCATGCGCGCTCAGATTCAGTTTTTCTATTGATTTTGGAAAACTCTTCTTCTTCGCTTTGCTCTTTGACCAATTCGATATTCTACGTTTCAGTTTTTCAGCTTACTGCATTATGAGTAATCTTAATTATCTTAAATACATTAAAAAAATACATAAAATATTTGTGGTTTTTTTTCATTTGTTTTTTTTTATATCTTCTTTTCTTTCATTTTAAATATGTATTGTATATAAATAAGCTAACGGTATATTTATATGTTGTTTATTGTGTACACATGTGTATTTCTCTATATGCTTATAAACGTATGCACTCTCAGATATTGAACTGCGAGACCGACCCATCTTAGGCACAGCTTACGTAGTTCCTCTCTGTTTTTTTTTGTTAAATTTATTTTTATTTTTATCTTTTCTTTTAGGTTATTACGGATGACGGGTTTCTAGACGCGCTTCAGCTTTCCTCTCTGATAAGGGGGCGGTGTGTGTGGAGTGGGTTGGGGGTGGGCGGTCACTTTACTAAATATTTAAAACTATGCTAGACTTTAGCCATTTCACTTAGTAAATAAAATGCAAAGAATAAAATTGAATTGAATGCGCCTGCCGCACGGACCAGGGCTGGACACAACCTGACTTTCTCAGTAGTCGTTTGTGTGTGTGTACATATGTATATATGTATGTGTGTGTGTCTCTGTGTATAACTGCACTTTCGATATCGAAACAAAACTTTCGCACAAGCCCTCGTGTTGTTGGTCCTTCTGGGTGGGGGGTTACATTCCTCAAATAACGGCGTTGTTGTAGCTTCTGCATGTACATATATATGTATGTGTGCATATGTGTGTGTGTGTGTGTGTGTCTGTCTGTGTGTGTGTTTGTTGTAACGGCTGCTGCAGGTCTGCACTCATTAGATTTGTTTTAAGTGCGCTTTGGAATTGTTTCGGCGGCATTGTTTTCAGGCTCTTCGTCCTTTGGTGGCTGGCCGCGTTGCTGCTGCGACCAATTGGTTATTTAGTAGAACACGCCCATGGTGCAGGCGGGGGGAGAGTGCGTGGCAATATCGTATCAATCAATATCATATATCGTATATATGAATATTGCCATAAATGTCACCAAATTGCGCGCAACAAGAACAAAGATACAAAGAAAGGAAGACACAATGAAAGAGAGAGAAAACAAACGTAAAAAGATAACAATCAAGAAAGCAGAAGAAATATGTACATACATATGAAGAATTCCAATGCATATGATGTACATACATATATACATACATACATACGTACATATAATGTCTGCACATTCATACATACATAAATCAATTTCATTATTCATCTCTTTAATGTAGTAAATACGTATGCATGTATGTAAATTGGAGCTGGGGGCAACAATGATGATACTTTTGTTATCGATAGCTTAAATTATCGGAATAATCGATCAAATTTGTAAGCAATTTTAAAAATTTGAAGGCAAGCTTTTAATTTTGTTATTGAACTTAACAATTCAGACCAAGAATGTCAGAATTAAGATACAGTGTATGCTGGCAAGAGTGAATCTCCAATAAAGAAAACCATCGATACTATCGATAGATTCATCGATTGTTTCCCAGCTCTAGTAATACTTATGTACACCTATACATATTCCATATTATATCAAATTGCGAGCTGGCATTGCCAACGAAAAATGCTTTGGGTGGTGGGGAAGGGTTGGGAGGGGAAGAATGTGCATGATGAGTATTGTTGTCTTTGTCTTGCATACAAAAATGCGCCGTTTTGCCAATTCATTAATAAACCGTTCAGAGGGATCGGTCGTCTTTACTTTGTATACCATACTTTCTTCAGACATAGTACCTATGATGTACACATGGTCATCGACCTTTCGAATCCAATCCAAACTGTACCATGTACATACATACATACAAATGCATGTATGTATGTATGTGTGTGTTCTCTGTGCGTGCTTGGTCTGAAAGAGTGCAGTTGTATTGTCAGTGCCATGGTGTAACAACAAAAAGGTGGTCTCAACCACGTATGCAGTTGCCAGTTGAAGTGTGAGCGCAAAAGAGATAGCAAGATGGGTGCATGCGCAGACTTGGTAACTGATAAGTGACGCCACCTAATATAAATACACCATGCAGTGTGTGAGTGCAGTGTAGCTGATTTGTATGACTCGTGAAAAGCTCGTGGGTGCATGTGTATGTGTGTAGGTGTGTGTTAAAACTTAAAATGTGCTGTGATGAAAACTTAGCCCAACCAATAAACGTTTTGTAAGTTACAATAAAGTAGACATTTTGTGCTTGGTTTATTTGATTAAAATCGGCTTTCACATTCGCATGGCAACAAAATTGTATAAAAAAAGAGCTTTTAAATGGGAGCAAAGAATAGATTACGCATAAATATGTTTTGTATGTAGTAGTATGTATGTTAACCAAAATCAGTGAGACAAGCGTGGTAGCAGCTAGCTTTTGTCAGTTATGCGTGGCCATCGCCTAGCATGGTGGTAGTTAGAGTGAAATGGCATTAGTAGCAGCGCTGAGATAGATCGCCATCGTTGCTACCAGCGTGCGCTAGAGTGAGTGGACAGCAGAGCACAATGATAACTGGGACACCCGATAGCCGACAACAAACTATTCAGCCTCGGCTTCGGCCTCGGGATCGGGACGACTTAGGATCTCCTGGCAGAGCGCAATGTAGTCCTAGATTTTTCAATTGATGTGTTTTTTTTTTTTAATAAAGAAAATGCATAGCAAAAGCATAGAGAGAAATGAAATTAAAGTCAAAAGCAATTATATAGCCCAAGACACTGAACAGATAACATCACACATCGATCCACATGGAAAACAACAGTTTAGGATGAAAGTATTATACGTACAGATATTAGTATGCATTATAAATAGATAGTTCTGGTCTGTGGCAACATATAGAGCGAGCTAGCATTATGCAATGGATTTGTATGATATGTGCATAATAAGTATCAGCATATCATTTTTTTTTGTTTGTCTAAGACCTATATATACTATATACAAGATTACCAAAATGATTAGACTTTAAATTGTATTAAATATCAGTTTTGTTTTTATTTTAGTTATTGTTATTACTCATTTTTTTTGCTTGTTTTGTTTTGTTTTCTTTTTGTTTTGTTTAAATTAATCAGTATCATTTATATATCAAATGTAAACAGTTTTCGGTATGCAATCGTCAACTTATCAACGTTCCTTACGCACTTGGCCTTTGTATCGATTTCTATATATATGTATATATATATTTTATTGCTAATTTGCTTAAAAAATTTTCACTTTTATTGTTAATTACTTGTTCTGTGTTCCTATACTTTTGATTCAGTATGCAAATCTAATACAACATTTTTTTCATAAGACTGCACACAAAAATGTTCTCCTCAAATTAAAAAAAATATAAAACCAAATTTGTCATAAATATGTATATGAAAATTTCTATCATGACAAACAAAAAGATATAGTATTTATATGTTGCAAAAGAAACTTGCGTTTTATATTTGCGCTTATAAGAATAACAACAAAAGTTAGGTTATGTTAATAAAAAAAAACATATGCTAAGTATGTGTGTTCAATTTGGACCCTTAAAAACTAAACGTGTGACGGTGTATATTTAAAAAAAACAAGCGTTAATATATTGCTTGGAAATTAATAAACACACACAGTTCATTTCAAATTATATACCCTTGCAGATGTATGTACATACTTATTGTATGTGCTATAAGTCGGCCCTGAACTTTTGGGAAGACTATATCATATGAATATTGTATTATATGCATCTTATATTTTTTAAGATATCTACAACCAAGTTGATAAATTTTTGATTAATATAGACTCCTACTATATTTAGCTAAATATCGGCCTACTATATATATTGTCTGCAAGGGTATTAAAACTTCGGCATGCCGAAATTCAATATATTTTCTTCTTCTTCTAGTTGCTGCCGGGCTTCTTAAAATTTAAGTGTAATCATAATTATAATACGCATTTCTTTAACATAATCGTTAGTCGTTTATATATTTAATATTATACAAATATAGATGAACACATAAATGTATATATTACTTATAAAACCGATAAGTGGCTGATTGTGCGTGTGTATTATGTGTCCGTGTAATCATTTAAATGATATTTTCGTTACATTTTTTTCTAAAGTTAATCAAGTTATCGCTCTGCCTCCCTCCCCCCGTTGATGCTTTCTACAACTTGTACCTTTCAAAAATGATCAATTATTGCTTTTAATTTTTGTTTTTTTTATGTTTTTCTTCAACAGTTTTGGTATTCTAAGGCAGGGCAACACTTGCAACAGTGTGTACACACTTATTGCGACTTTTTGCAAGTGCTGCCACTTTGTCTTCCTCTCAGTTTCTGCATCTTCTGCGTCTTCCTTTTCTTCCATCCTTGTGTTTCGTGGTGTGTGCTCTCATCTAGGTGTTGTTGTTGTTGCTTTTGGTTGCACTTTTGCTCTTCATTGTTGTTGTTGCTTGTTGTTGTTTTTGTTGCATTTGCGCTGCATTTTTGTGCTTGTTGTTGTGTTTTTGTTTTGTTCTTGATTTTGGTTTTTAATCTGTCATGAATTTGAATTCCTTGTGATTCTTGTTTGGTTGGTTGGTTAAATTTATATTGATATTTGTATACAGGTGTGTTGGTGTATGTGATTCTGTGGGTGTGTGTGGGTGTTGTATATGAGTTGGGGAGTGTGTGTGTGTGTGTGTGTGTATTTTCTTTTACTTTGGGTCTTGATATTTAACTTGCATGTTCATCCGGTTTGTTGTCAACTTGCCGTTTCTGGATTTTCTTGAGGGTGGGGGTCTTTAATGTTCATTGTTTATTGTTTTCAGATTTTGTTTCAGTTACTGTTTCGTTGACGATGTTCTATGGATCAGCGTTTAAATATATATTACATATCAATTATAAAACTTGCAATTATATATACTATATATATATATATATATACTACATATGTATATATATGTATATCAATTATTATTATGTGTAATGTTGTTATCGATTTTATTTGTTCTTTTTATGTTGCTTTTCTTTTTTTTTGGAAGTACTATGTTGCTTAAATATTATCTATCGTTGTATTGTGAACTAACATAACGTTACTATCATTCGCTCTTTCTCTCTCTCTCTCTTTCTTTCTTTGTAGCTGCTTTTCTCGCTCCCTATTATAAATCGCTCTCGCTCATATTCATTATTCATTATAGACATAATTAGATTGCTCTATTTCACTCAATTGAAGAACTAACTGTGTATTGGTCTAGTGTTGCCACCTACAGTGTCCTGTTTTACAACATAAGAAAATGCGATAATTAATACAAATACATGAATACATACATACATACGTACATATATATGTCTTTATGTTGTGTGTGTGTGTGTGTGTGTGTGTGTGTTTGTTGGTTTTTGTAATAGTAGCACATGAAAACAATCAAAGTACGTAGACTAATAACTAAAGACAATATTGAACATAATTAATACTAGTACTAGGTTAGAATCGAGTGTTTTGTATATGTATGTATGTATGCATTTATGAGTGTTGTTTTCTTGTTGTGTGTGTGTGTGTGTGTGGGTATGTATGTATGTATGTATGCTTTTGATGTTGTGTATGCAAACAAGAAGGATAAAACGTACAAGCAGCAAAACACAAGCGCAAAAATTGATGAGGAAACAAACAATTCTATGCAATGTGTTTTATGTTTATGTTGTTGTTGTTGGTAGTTTTGCAGCATTCAGTTGATGTTTTGTTACTAATACTAAATGCTAATATAAGTACATTTACTATTGTATGTATATATATATATATATAAATGTAAGTATGTACATATACACACACATACATATATACATATGTATATAAGTATATGTACATACATGTTTCGTTTGTTTGTGCAAACATTCGTAATGTTCGTACTGATGAGCTTTTGTATGAATGCGACATTATCGATATATTTCGATAACGATGATCGATCAATATTATGGCCATATGGGTGTTGTGTATTGTATATGTGTGTGTGGGTGTGTGTGTCTTGTCGTGTGTGTTTGTGTGTGTGTGTGTGTGTTTGTGTTTGCGTGTAGCTTTAAGAAAACTTCATATCATATCCGTACTCGTTTCATTTGAATGTGTCGGGTTTCTTCTCTCTCATTTGTTTTTCGTTTTTTTTTTTGTGTTTTCTTCCTTTTTTAAATACATTTTCTACTACTTGTTCACTTCACTACGAATTCATTTTTTGATTCTATTCTTTTTTCTTATTTTTTTTATATTTATTTTTCTTTAATTTTTAGTTTGTTTTTTTTTGTTTTTAAATATAAACGCAGTTTGTTTTGTATTGTTTTTTTCTTTTAGATTTTATTTTGTATAAATGATTTTCGCTTGTGGCGCTCAAAACCTCTGCAGTTGTTACGGTCTGTAGCTGTCGGTTCTCTTCAGTAGAAACTATGTCTCTCGTTTCTTTAGAATCAATCATATATATATATATAGATATATATATATATATATACATATATATGCGATGTTATGGGATTGTTTGTTATTGTTGTTGTTGTTTGCGTGTATGTGTGTGTTTGTGTGTGTGTGTGTTGTGTGTGTGTGTGTGTTTTGTTTTTCGTGCGTGTATGCGTATGTTTTTGAATTAGTTTTTCTATACACAATGGTTTTGAATGAGGGGATTTTGATATTATCGATATGACGATCGTATGGTATCGATATGTTTAGACAAAAAACACGGCACAGTTTCATAAATATATCATTTACAACACACATACACATGGGCAATGTTTTTTTTTTTTTTTTTTGCATATATATATATGTTGGTATATTCGGTATTGTTCAGAGTTTCAGATTTCGAGTTAGAATTGGTTGTCGTTCAGATAGATGACCATTAGGTGTTTTTGTGTTGAGTTTTGGTTGGTTGGTTGGTTGGTTGGTTGGTTGGTGGTGGTGGTTGTATGTGTGGGGAGAGAAACAAATAAAAAAAAATATATAGATATATATATATATGCTCAGTTGACGGTATTTTTTTTGTTGTTGTTGGTTGTAGTGTTTTTTTTTATCTGTATGTTATTTATCTTAAAGTGAATTGTTGTTTTTTGTTTTTCATGTTTCATGTTTTTTTGTTTAGTCAATAAAAAAATTGTAATTAAGAAATTTCATTTTAAATTTACCGCTCGTAGTGGCATTTTGAAATTGGCTGCTGCCTGCAGCTGAATTTGATAAGCTAAGCTGTGAATTTTAAAGCCGTACAGACTGTTTTGGGATGTTGTTTTAGACGTAGTTGTTGTTGTTGTTGATGTAGTTGTTGTAGTTGTAGGTTGTTGTTGTTGTAACAAGCATCATCACAAGAAGCACAAATAGCATGGAATATAAAGAGAAGGAATTAATTAGCAATTTTACGCAACTATTACGAATTATATCGTACTTACTTACAACTAACTACAAGCTAATAATATCTAAAATTCGTCTATACTTAGCTTAAGCCTTTAATCCATCTATATTTAGTTTACGTTTTATATGTGTGTGTGTAGCAAAAGGTGTTTACTACTTATATTTAGATGTCTTGCCAGTAAAACGTTCACAAATGTCTCACAAAGAATTTAAGCAGCAAATGAGAGATGAGAAATGAGATCTAAAGAATATGCGAGAGCTATATGAATATGTATTTGTGGCGAGAGTAGTGTAAAGGTGCAGTCACACGATATGGCATTTTGCCACATATGGGGCAGTCGGCAGTTACCATAGCGTGTGCGTACGATATGGCAGACTGCCACATAGATTTTGTGATTGAGATACTTACTCACACGATATGGCAAATCAAAGATTTCTATGGTAGAAACGTGCCATATAAGTTTATATGTTAAAATTTTTAACATATATTCTTACTTTTGCCATATAAAATTGTTCACGGTTGATTTCGATAACGATATTACAAATATGTGGCAGAATGCTATATCGTGTGATCGCACCTTAAGGCCGGCAAAACTTTATGGGCTATTTACACTGTGCCACCATCTAGCATCCACCATCATCTGGCGTGATGGTCCCATAGTTTTACCCATGATGAAATTATAACAAGGTGGTCAATTGCCAGTACGAAAGCAAGCTTCGTCGCGTACGCTGTCAAAAGTGCCGCTTGTATGCAGAATTTGTCGATCAAATTCGAGTTCCCAGAGACATCATTTTGATGTAATACGAGTAATAAGAAGAGAAACATGACATTTGTTTTTATTTTAATTTTACATATTTCAAAGGAATAGCAAGGGAGTGAAGAGTATAGAAAACCAAAAAGAACAAGTTTTCTATAAATCTTTCACTGTCGTCTCTCTCGCATCAAAACGCTCTCAGTGCTGAGAGCCAAATCGTGGAACCGAAAGAGAGCGAACGGACCACCTTGGTTTAATTTCATCATGGTTTTACTCGTGCCGAAATTTGACGATTCTTTGATGTTCCTATCTATCCCACACGTTCCTGTTCGATTTGAAGCCGATAGTTTTCGTATGCAACACTGAATATTTGTTATTCACTACGAAAATGTAACCAATGTCAGCAAAAATTAATGGCAAACACAAGAAGAGCAAGAGTAAAAACCAAATGAGAAATGGCCGAATCGTATATACATATATATAAATTTGTAAGACCTGACTGACTGAGCTAACAAGACTTCAAGAAATGCATAAAATTGAAATGCCAAATCCATCTAGGGGTCAAACCATGACCAAAATTGCATTTATTTTAAAAAGCATTCGGTTTTGACAGTTATGGTAGCTTGAAGTCTAGGAAGAACATATTTTATAAAGAACCGATCTCTAGGAGAATTGCACAATGACCGAAATGTGAACTTCAGGAATCGTCTTCGTCTGCCTTTCGTCTGTTTTGTCGAGTTGCGTCGTAAATTGATTAATTAAATCATTGTTATGTTGCGAAATAGCAACAACAACAGCCAATTTCTTAATACAATTTATTTATATTAATATTTACAAATTTTACTGACTGCTGACGCCATTGCAGTGTGAATCGCTGTTCCACTATCCACCATCTTCCTTCCTATAGCCTATTAATGTGCTACCAATCGATAGTTGTGATACTGTTAGTTGATCCCCAATACTATCATTCGTACTGTACGGAGGCAGACTTCTGGCCCACACCAACTCCTTGGCTACTCGCCTAGCAAGGCCTTATATAAGCAGAAGTATCCTTCGGATAATTGGATATTTGGGAGCACGCCTGCAGGAAGTTTATTGGAATTTAGCTAAGGTTTGTTCAATCTGGTAAAGGCTTGCCTAACATACTGATCTCTTTAATACACTCTGTTAGATCAGTGCGTTTATCTACTCTTTAGCCCGATATATTTATAAAAAACACTTTCAAATAACACGCAGCATAAAAAATAAATAGCAGTAATAAAATAGTTAAACAAACCCAAACTGTATGATCAGATATTTACTAAGGCTAGTTCTAGTTTTCTAACATGATTCTCTGCTAAAATATTACACGAAACTATTACTTTGCGTTCAAACTATTGCTCAATAAATTTAACAGCGACAAAACTTGCATTTACGGCGTTGTTTTAAAACAATGAGTTCATTATGAAACATTTTAGAGCAGTGATCAAAGTTACATTCGAGAATAATACCAAATAGAAACGGAGCTATCTCGAATATTGTCGTGTCACATCGCTTGACATCTGAAAATTCTACTGCTTGTTGTGCAATATTGCACGTAAATTTGAGATAGTGTGATCGGCTGTAAGGGACACTATTTCTATACAATATAGTTATTAAAACCTACATCCAATCATCTTAAATATAAATTAATGTAAATGATATTATGGAGATATATATGTGAATATATCGGCTCTAATATATCTAATATTGTACATACTATATATATCTGTATCTATAAGTTATCTTAAGATCATTTAGCGTTTAAATCAATTATGATCCTCAATTACATGAGCTGCGGACGATAAATGATTGCGAATATGAGAAAATGGGTCCTAAATTGACAGTTTAATTATGGTCTATATACTTTCCTATAACTTGTTGAAAATCATACCATTATTATATGGCTTCTATAGGAACAATCGGACGAAAATTGAGATTTTGTATGAAAAACATTGCTGGTAGGGCAAATATACCAAAAATATACAAAAAGTCCGAAATTTTACCAAAACTATACCAAAAAGTAAATAATATACCATAAATGGTCACGCTGCTCCTAATACATTTCTGTTTAATTTTCCTTTAGCTTGTTAAGGTAAGTTTAAAGCAAATGTATTATTTAGACCTGTACCGATTATATTTCCCGTTTTCGAATGAGGTTCCCTTGCGAGGTTAGATTTGAAGACTTTCTTTCGGAATTAAGAACACCTAATAATTTTGAAAGAAAGTGGAAACCAGCCTGACTATTGTTGCATCTAGCTCACTTGCATAAATAAACTTGAAATCTCAAGAAAAATGTTTTCATTAAATTCGAAAATGCGGATATGCATTATAATTAAGTTTTCATTGATTTAAAAGCGGTCTTACAGGCATCACTTTGAGTACATTGCAAGTATTCGCATCGTTTCGAGTAGATCTTGAATTCAAAGTCACATTTCATGAAATGTTGACACGATGCCAATTGATCTTTGAACTTTCAGTTTGCATTTGCAAAGTTTACTTTGTGATTTTGTAAATAATAATGCATATAGCAAAAGACATAAAATGCTGATACAATGCGATTTGATTAGTTTTTGGTGTTGGTCGGGGGGTCTGGCTGGCTGGCTGTTTGTCTGTGCATAAAACTTACCGTGGAACAAATTGATTAATAGGACGCTTGGGGCGATACTCGGGATGCACCATGAAGAGCATGTGTGGAAAGCCAGTGCCAAAATAAGCCCCATCAGTGTGATGATGACGCGATGATTTTGGTGTATAAACATCAATGCACTTGGGGCAATAGGTCTTCACCATTGCCTCGCCGGGAATATCCGACAGGCCTAATACAATAGACATAATATTATATAATATATATTGGCTATAGAAATATATATTTCGATACGCACCCAAAGGCAACATGGGCTGACTCTCACAGTAGACACGTGGGCAATGTCCAAAATCGCCAGTTTGATATTTTTCAATCATTTGAGCGATGCCACGATTTGTTAATATATATCTAGCGTGTATGAGCCCGTACAGCATTTCAGCTGCCTGTTCGGTCATATCCGATTGCAAGGGATTATCTTCCAGTTCATCTTCTGCAAATATAAACAAATAAATTAGACAAATTTCATATATATATATATATCAAAAAGAAACCACACTCACCCGGCTCCAGATCCAATATCATATCCAAAGCCTGCCGATAATTGGGCACCTGTTCATTTAAACCAGTCAAATTGAACTTGTCCTGTATGTAATCCTCGTCAACCTGCAGCAGCAAGACAAGGAAGATGAAGCAAGAGAATTGTGCTTTAGTAAATAATACTTTCAAATTTGAACCTCATCCTGAGGTGAGGTATTATGGCGTATAGTTTATTTATTATTTGCCTTCCATAAGTAGTGAAGACTTTGATAAAACCTTTCCTAAATATATATAATCAAAGATTTAAGATCTCTGTAGGCTGAAGACTTTGATAAAGCCTTTTCTGAACATATAGTCAAAGATTTAAGATCTTTGCAGACTGAAGACTTTGATAAAGCCTTTTCTAAATATATTCTCTAGATTTAAGATCTCTGTAGAATAAATATAAAGTCAAAGCTTTAAGATCTCTGTGGTTCGAAAACTGTAAATGAACTGCCAGATTGTTTTGTATCATTAAATGAATAGATATTCCTTGAAATAAAAACTACTGAAGACTGTACCTTCGATATACAGTAGGTAGTCAAAAGTATTTACAAAACGAGCATTTTGAAACGATTCTCACTCAATAAGCCTTTTTTGTTCCTGGAAATGAGTTGCAAATAAAATTGTTGTTGTCAATATTTTATACAACTTATTTCCAGGAGCAACAAAAAAAAAAGGTTTCTTAAATGAGAAATGTTTCAAAATGCTTCGGTATGTACCTACCGGTATGTACTTCAACGGAATTCCATTACGTGAATTAAACAATATAGTACAAATAGTTTATTTCAAATTTTCTGATTCGTTTATTTACAATTGCTGTTAAACTATACACTGAATAAAAGCAAAAATATACGATTATTAATTCCAACAATCGTATTACGTATAAGTAACAATGCCCATTGTTTTTTGAAGTGTATTATCCCTCATCTAGGATAGAATTTACTTGCAATTGAGATGGAATTGAGTTCATTAGCTCAGCGGCCATAATGAATATGGGAATATTCATGGAATTCAGGATGTTTTTTGAATTGCATTATCCCTGATCAATAGACCAACACTGGTCGCAGTGCCCCCTCTTATTTTTCTGTTCTAGTGCGACTCTTTTCTTGTTAATATCCCTGATTTAGGATAGAATTCACTTGCAATTTAGATGGAATTCTGTTCGATAGCTCAGCGGCCATAATGAATATGAGCATATTCTTGGAATATTCATTCCAGTGGAAACTAAGTGGCCACTCTATTCCTGGTAATTCTTCCATTCGTTCATTTTCTTGCGTTCGTTCAGTTTCTTAGTTGCATTCCCATTCTTGTTACTTCTGTTCGTTAGAATCCAGTTCCTGCACTGTTCCGTCTGTATGTGTCTGATTAGTATTGTTGCCATTTATGATTTGAGATCAATTTTCGTTCGAATGAGCACAATTCTCGTTTGTTTTGTTCGCGTTGAATTCCTTTCGCAATAAACAATACGAAGAAGCGACTAAAACGATTCAAACGAACTACAATTGAAAGGAATTACCAAATTTTGAACGTTTGAACTAATAATTGAACTACAATGCACAAATCTGGTGCACTACATGGAGCGCGTAAGTAAATACTATATAAAGTAAAGGGGAGGCGGGGGCGGGCTGCTGCACTTGACGCCGAATGGCGGCCACTGTGACCGCTGCCTGGCGTCTCTGGTGCTGTTGCACTGGCAGCGCGCGCGCGCTTAGGTAACAACATGGAACAAGGAAATTGGTTTTTTTTTGTTTTTTTTTTTTTTTGTTTTTTTATTGTATTTGTTATAAACTTGCCTCGCAGAAGAACTCATTGCCGCGAAGCCCGCAGAACCAGGTTACCCAGGAGACTTCCTCGGAGCTGCTCATTTTGCTGTATCAAACGAGAGAAGACAAAATAAATAAATAACTAAAAGAAAGCACATGCAAAAAAAATGAGAGAGAGAAATAGAGGAACTTTTTTTTCTTTGTGGCTGTTGTTGTTGTTGTTGTTTGTTGGGACTTCAACCTACATTAAGGGAATTATTTTGCGTAATTTGACGAATTTATTATTGCAAAAACCATAGAAGGTGGCGTTAAGTTTTTGGTGAAGTTTGTTGGATATAGCGGGGGTAACGTATGTATATAACACACACACACACACACGCACACACAACGAAAAGTAAACGAATCGAATTTGTCCACGAGTTTTTTTTTTTTTTTAAGTGAGCGTCTTGATTTACCGATTTAAAAATTAAGAAATTTAAATAATTCTTTATTTAATGCTTCGCGGTTTATTGCTTCTTGCGTTATGGTGAATTGAGGCTGGCTGCTGCCTTTTTCACTTGTTATTTTTTTTCTCAACGCACACACGATTGAACGGAAATTTGTACGCGTATTTTGACAAGCGCTCATACAAAATGTGCCGAGCGGTAAGAAGAAGCACACTGTGCAGCAAAGAAATTCAGAAAAAAAATAGACACCGAGCAGTGAAATTCGTAGTAGTCAATACACCCGTGTGGAAATTGAGCACACACTGTTCGCGTGCTTCAACTTGGCACATATAATTTATATGTACGCACTGTTTTAACTAATGTTTGTTTGTACAAACTGTTTTAATTGTTTTTTAATTAAAGTTGGCAATTGTATTGCATTGGTTAACAATAATTGTGCATTATTCATCTTAAGAAATTGGTTTAAAACGGCTTGTGCCATGTTCCAACTGGGCCTCAAGCAACAGCGCGCTTGGCGTAGCGGCACGACAGAGACACACACGCGCACACATACACACACGCACACGTTCACATTACCGTATTAGTTGATTTTTTGCACTTGAATTGCCAATACTAGCGTTCGAGCTACATTTTCGCATATAGCTTTATGTGTTTCGCTTTGGCACTTACCTTAATTTTCGCACAATTTTCAAAACACTTTTACTAATTAAAGCACTTTTTTCAATGCGAAAATTTAACAAGCGAGTTGCGAGTTGTCGGTTTTGCAATCGGTATTAGAGATGTTACAAATGTATCAATGTACCGTTTATATCGATATTTACAAGTGTGACCAGTGGAATAGTGCTATGCCATTTGGGATTTTGCCTGCATGTGTAGCATCCCAAAAATACTAAAGCGGAACCACATTATGAATAAATACGTAAGAACTATTTCATGACTGAGGTTAGAACCTTAAAACTTATTATTATGCAACAATGGGCTTTGCTCCTGCCACTATGCATACATAATTAAATGGCAAAACACATGTCTATCTTAAAAAAAGCAAAACATATTAATTTTTATGAACTAATAATAACGGATATAAAAACCACATGTTGACGACACAATGACCCACCAAAAACAACTGAAACATGTTAGGTACTACTGTTTTTATATTAAAAACGTGATATTTTGTATTCAATATGATTACTATTTCAGTAACGTTTATCAAAATAGTTGTGTTTTGTTCATTTCTATATTTGTAAAATTGCAAAATAAAATAACCTCCGAAAAAAAAGAGGAACTAGTTCCATGAAGTAATCTTTTTAGTTCACACACACATGAAAGCACGACGATTCCACTTGCTATTTCACAATGCAAAGAATTTTGCGCGCGGCTGTCGATAAGAATTGTATGCTGGTATTTTTTTTGTAAACGCACTAAAAGGGAACATCTGTGGTGGACGAACGGCAAATGGCGAAGCGATGAAGTAAGTAGGCGCTGCAAATAATAACAATTATATACAAAAACAAATATGATTATTTGTGGTTACACAGAATATTACACATGACAAGTGACAGTACTCATTCCGTTTTCGTCAAGAGTGCAATGTGCTGAACGCGTCCATTGCCATTTGCCTTCGACCAAAATTATTTCACGCGCAAAACAAAAATTTTGCAAAAACGATTCTTGCGCTTATTTAATACAACGCTGCGGCGGCAGCGTGCATGCTACAACAAAATACAACAACAACAACAACAACGACTGCCAACAAAGAACAATATCAGTTAACATTTGATGGTCGAGAACACACACAAAAGAAAAGTAGACCGACAAAAAATAGGTGAGGTGAGTGCGTTGCAACAAAAAAACAATGTGTGTGGCAAACAAATTGGTAAATAAATAAATCACAAACTGCAGTTGCAGCAATTAGCATAACAGTAAGTTGCAACAAGGCAGCAATATAAACGTCACACACACAGACACAACAACACACACACATAACACACACACACACACACACACACACAGAGAGAGACACAGGCATACGCATAAGAACGTTGCAACATGAGCGTGGACACGTATGCGCCGAGCTCGGCGCTCTCATTCCTGGATATGGATGAAAATGAGCTGCTGCGCGGCGCCGATACGCAGCCAACGCAATATGATTATCGTGACTTTACCATGCCGTCCACATCGCAGAGCCAAACCCAGGGCGATCCGCTTGACTTGCAGGTGAGCTTCAAGCCCGCGGGGCCACGTGGATTTTTTGTTGTTATTGTTTGTGTTTTGAACATTTTGTATTGTTTGGCATTATATTTTGCAGCCACGACGCGTCAGCATGCACAACAACGAAATACATCCACGTTTGGCATCGATAACAAACGATTTGGCTGATTTGCAATTCGAGGAGGAGGATGACGAGGGCGGCGGCGGCAGTTTGGCGTATGTGAAGGAGCTGCCAGCACATGCCTGCAAATATTGTGGCATCCACGATCCGGCCACGGTTGTCATGTGCAACAATTGCAAGAAATGGTTCTGCAATGGCCGCGGCAGCACTTCCGGCTCGCACATTGTCAACCATTTGGTGCGGGCCAAGCATCGCGAGGTGACGCTCCATGGCGATGGTCCCCTCGGCGAGACCATACTCGAGTGCTACTCTTGCGGTGTGCGCAATGTCTTCGTATTGGGTTTCATACCTGCCAAGGCCGATTCGGTGGTGGTGCTGCTGTGCCGCCAGCCTTGTGCCGCTCAGAATTCGCTCAAGGACATGAACTGGGATCAGGAGCAGTGGAAGCCCCTGATTGCCGATCGCTGCTTCCTGCCCTGGCTGGTCAAGCAGCCCAGCGAGCAGGGTCAGCTGCGTGCCCGTCAGATATCCGCTGCCCAGATCAACAAGCTGGAGGAACTGTGGAAGGATAATATTGAGGCAACATTCCAGGTAGGCACATGTCGATAATTAACGATATTATTTAACAGTATTTATCGCATTCAACTAGTGACATCAAATAGTTTCGCCGATAGCTATCGATATTTATCGATATCGCGGCAACACAATTTAGGCTTTTCGATATATTTTCTATTCAAACTCAAGAAATGTTGATATTTTGAAATCAACGGAATATTGATATTGATTCTTAAATCACATCTCAATATTGTTGAGTATTAAAATATGCTTTGGTCGATAAATATCTAACCTAGAAAAATTTCGTTTGAAAATGTTAATGTTTTAGTTCATTAGATTTTAATTAAAAATGTTGTTGTAGAGAATATATTGTTTACGTTTTAGCTTACAAGATTATTACATATTATTAGTCCCGACTAATCAGAACACTACAAACCATAAAAGTGAGCAAGAAGACAAAAGATTCTATAGAAGTTCGAAAGTCTTCAAAGATATTTAATATTACATTCTAAGCTGACGTTTCGTTTGAAATTGTTAAAAAGTTCATTTAATTTGAATTCAAATGTTTAAAGTATTTTAAGGATTTCTAGAGAATCTGTATATATAAAAGAGTTTGTCCTGACTGATTGGCAATCATCGCACAGCCCAAACTTTAAGAGCTAGAGTGCTGAAAGTTTCACAGTAGTTTCCATCTATGATGAAAGTGCAAGTGAAATTCCACCCACAAGCGTGGAAAATCGCGGAAAACTGTTGTATGGAACCTTTCTTGTTTACCAACCAATCGGCTTCAAACTCATTTTCCAAGATCTATATGAAAATTCATTTGACACATATTTCACCGATTTTGAATAATCCACTCCATGGGCTGAAATTTGTGGTCTCAAAGTTGTATGGGAGAAAGTAAAATTTTGGTCCGATCGGGTTCAAACTCATTTTCAGAGCTCTACACATGGAATAATTCGATACGTGTCTCACCAATTTCGGAAAATTCATCCGCGATGTCGGAAAGTTGGCGAAAACCTTTGGCATTCGATATATTTATTTTCATGCGATTGTTTTCAAACTCATTTTCAAGGCTCTCTTCTTCTCTTGTTAGAATTATTATTGTTATTAATTTTAGGAATATTTGTTGTTCTGTAGGTGAGCTTTTAGTTTTGTTTTAAATTGATGGGGAAGTTGATTCCAGGTGCGAATAACATGTATAAAGAAGTGTCTTTCAGAGTTTGAAGTTTTGTGTCTTTTAAATCACGAGCTAATCACGATCATCTATTTCAGGATCTGGAGAAGCCCGGCATTGATTCGGAGCCGGCTCAAGTGTTGCTGCGCTACGAGGATGGCTACCAATACGAGAAAACCTTTGGGCCGCTGGTGCGCCTGGAGGCGGACTATGACAAGAAGCTAAAGGAGTCCGCCACACAGGAGAACATCGAGGTGCGCTGGGATGTGGGCCTGAACAAGAAAACGATTGCATACTTTACGTTGGCCAAAACCGATTCGGACATGAAGCTCATGCATGGCGATGAGCTGCGTCTGCGCTATGTGGGCGAGATGTACAGTCCCTGGAGCGAGATTGGGCATGTCATCAAGGTGCCCGATAACTTTGGCGAGGATGTCGGCCTGGAGCTGAAGTGCTCATCGAATGCGCCCGTCAAGTGTACCAGCAGCTTCAGCGTTGACTTCATCTGGAAGTGCACCTCATTCGATCGCATGACACGTGCTCTGCGCAACTTTGCCATGGATCGCAATTCGGTATCCAACTATATCTACTCGCGCCTGTTGGGCCATGGACGTACCGATGGCAGCGATGAGGTGCTCTTTCGTGGCCCACAGCCAAAGCTGTATAGTGCACCATATTTGCCAGACTTGAATCGTTCTCAGGTGTATGCTGTGAAGCATGCGTTGCAGCGACCGCTAAGCCTGATCCAAGGGCCGCCGGGCACGGGCAAGACGGTCACCTCGGCGACAATTGTCTATCAGCTGGTTAAACAGCATGGCGGCACTGTGCTGGTCTGTGCACCCAGCAACACGGCTGTCGATCAGCTGACCGAGAAGATACATCGCACCAATCTGAAGGTTGTGCGCGTTTGCGCCAAGAGCCGTGAGGCCATCGACAGTCCTGTCAGCTTCCTGGCGCTGCACAATCAGATACGCAACATGGAGACCAATTCGGAATTGAAGAAACTGCAGCAGTTGAAGGATGAAACCGGTGAGCTAAGCTCGGCGGATGAGAAACGCTATCGCAGCCTGAAACGTGGCACCGAGAATCAACTGCTCGAGGCAGCGGACGTCATTTGCTGTACCTGTGTGGGCGCTGGTGATGTCCGCATATCGCGCATTAAATTCACATCCATTTTGATTGATGAGTCCATGCAATCGACGGAGCCGGAATGCATGGTGCCGGTGGTGCTGGGCGCCAAACAGCTCATTCTTGTCGGCGATCACTGCCAGCTGGGTCCGGTGGTCATGTGCAAAAAGGCGGCACGCGCCGGTCTCTCGCAGAGTCTGTTCGAGCGTCTAGTTGTGCTGGGCATACGCCCGTTCCGGTTGGAGGTGCAATATCGCATGCATCCGGAGCTATCACAGTTTCCGTCCAATTTCTTTTACGAGGGCTCGCTGCAGAATGGCGTTTGCGCCGAGGATCGTCGCCTGAAATTGGACTTCCCATGGCCACAGCCAGAGCGTCCCATGTTCTTCTTGGTTACACAGGGACAGGAGGAAATTGCCGGCTCTGGCACCTCATTTCTCAATCGTACCGAAGCGGCCAATGTGGAGAAGATCACAACACGCTTCCTAAAGGCGGGCATCAAGCCCGAACAGATTGGCATCATAACGCCCTATGAGGGACAGCGCGCCTATTTGGTTCAGTATATGCAATACCAGGGCAGCCTGCACTCGCGCCTCTATCAGGAGATTGAGATAGCCAGCGTGGATGCGTTCCAGGGACGCGAAAAGGACATCATCATAATGTCCTGTGTGCGCTCCAATGAGCGCCAGGGCATTGGCTTCCTCAACGATCCGCGTCGCCTTAACGTAGCCCTCACACGCGCCAAATATGGCATCATCATTGTGGGCAATCCCAAGGTGCTGGCCAAGCAGCAGCTATGGAATCATTTGCTCAATTTCTACAAGGATCGCAAGGTGCTTGTCGAGGGCTCGCTAAACAATTTGAAGGAGTCACTCATACACTTCCAGAAGCCCAAGAAGCTGGTGAACAGCATGAACATTGGCGCTCACTTTATGTCAACCATGATGGCCGATGCCAAGGAGGTAATGGTGCCTGGCTCCGTTTACGATCGCAGCAGCGGCTACGGACGCCAAATGTCGAACAATCCAGTCCAAAACCTCAATGGTAGCCACTATGCGGCTAATCCTTATGGCGGCTATGGTGGCGGCGCTGCTGGTGCTGCTACTGCCGGCAACAATATGATGAATCCTGCTGCTGCCTTTGGTGGCGGTGGCGGCGGCGGTAATAACAATTATGGACCTGGCGCTGCTGGCGGCAATGCCGCAAATAGCGCCAGCTGGACCACAGCACATCTGCATGACTCCATTGGCTATATATCGAATGAGCATGGCCCCGCCGCGATGGGCAACATGCCGGTGCCGGTGGGCATGTTCATGAACATGAGCAACCTGCCGACCCGATTTTACAATCAGCATCATCAGCAGGCCATCATGGCCGCCAAACAGAATCGTGCCATGGGCAATCAGTCTGGCTTTGTGCCGCCATTGAATGCCAGCGCTGGTTCCGGTTTGCCTGGCAAGCGCAGCAGCAAGCTGTCCAAGGCCAGAGCAGGCAATGGACAGTCATCGCCGGCTGCTGGTGCCGCAGGAGCAGCCACAGGAGCCGGAGCTGGTGCTGGTGCTGGTGCTGCACCGACGACCACAGCGGCAACAGCTGCCACAACTGCAGCGGCTGCTGCCCTTGCAACAGCAACAATCAGGGAACCGCCTAGTGTGGCGCCATTTAGCCAACATCCAACCTCATTGTCATTGCAAATGACACAGCCAAGCGGCTTTGCGCTCTCCCAGCAGCCGGAGCTGTCGCAGGACTTTGGTCAGATCTCGCAAATGGATGGTCTGCTCTCGCAGGATGTTGCCTTCAATGTGGTAAGTAGTCCTCCTTACTCCTGTTTCAAAATCTCTCTTCATTTCAATTCAATTGAAATGCTCCAAATGCAATTATTCGGGCCTGTTCCCATTTTCGTATCCTTTTTGATTTTGTGAATCAAATTGAAGTTATCGAATAGGTTTTCCTTGATTCGAAGGCAAACCTATTCAAACCGCATCTTCAATTGCGTTTGGGAATCTAAAATAGCTTCGAATCCGAATGATTTGTTCGAAATTGGAAGAGGCCTGATGGAAACCAATCGGAGAATGAATTCACAATTTTTCAATTAAAATACTTAGTTTTATTAATAATTTACATTAGTCACGCTTTAGAATCATCTAACTGATGTTTAATTACTAACTATTGAGTGTAGTTTAGGTTGTAATCGTTATATTTTAGAATACTATGTTGCTGCTAGGAGTAACGAGTAACGAGTAACTTTGTTTGTATCTTCTCGTTGCTTTGGAAATCGATACCATATATGATTATCCACATCTCATCAGTTTACTCTATTTCATTATTATATGCACATCTCCTCAGTTTATTAAGTTTAGTTTACATTTAATTCGTTATATTTCAGATTAATTCGTTGCTATAAATTCTATAAATTGGAAGTTTAGTTTTAAATCGTAGCATATTATAAGCTTATCATAAAATGGATAAAAGTAGATACAAATGTATGTAACAGGCATAGGGGGGCACCTCCGACCCTAAAAGGTACATATAGTCTTGATCGGTATCAAAAGTCGATTCAATCGGACCCTGTACGTCTGTCCTGTATGTATGAACGCAAGGATCACGAATATTATAAGAGCTAGGGATAACAAACAACGGCTAAGATCAATTTTTTCTAAAATTTTTCCTGACTTTCCTAATTCTATAAATGAACAATCTAGTCTAGTTTCGTAAAATGGTTAAAAAAGGGGGTATTCAATCTGCGCAAATGTATGTAACAGGCAGAAGGAAACATCTCCGACTCTATAAAGTATATACATATGTATCTTCTTGATCAGTATAAGAAAAAATTCGATTTGGCCAGGTAAAAGCTAGAGAGCCAAATTTGGAATGTAAGTTCGTGTATAGCAGGCGCAGGTCAAGTTTATTTTTGATCCGAGATAATCCCCCCCCCCCCCCTGATACGATAAAAACGTTTAATTTTAAAGATATGGCGAAGCATCTACTAGATATACTAACGAGTAATATTTACGTTCTGTATTTGATTCTTTTCGTGGCGAATTTTTAATAAATAATCATTAAATCTAGCTTAGAGGTTATTCGTTATAGTTTTTGAAGGTTAAGTTACTGCTGCATTGTAACGAGTATATCCGTCTTCTTTTGCAGTCGGGCGAACGCAGTTTGAATCAATTCTCGCAACCTTACTGAGAAGGTTGAGGAGGCGCGCACAATTGCAACAACAACTTACAAACAACAAACACAACATAAAAACAACAAACAAATTGAAAGAACTTTGAAGCCATCAGCAGCAGCAGCAGCAGCAGCAGCAGCAATAGCAGCAGCAGTAGCAGGAGCAGTAGCAGCGGCAGCGTCAGAAGCAGTGGCCGCAGCATAAAACACAACAACATCGACAACAGAAGCAGCAGCAGCAGCAGCAGCAGCAACAAGCAACAACAACACCACGAAGTGCAACAAAATGATGACAAAGACGGATGACAAGAACAAGGAACCACAGCAAGCAGCGGGGGGAGTAAAGGGTCTATGAATAAATTACACTCGGACACACAGAAGAGAGCACGAGAGCAGCCGGCAAAAGCTTTACAGAGAGAGAGAGACAGTAGCAAAGAGAAAGTGTGAGCAGGACAGACAGAAGCGGCATCAGTGAAAAAGAAGAAACTGCGGCCACGCGCACACAAACACAAATACACACACAGACACAGACACACACTCAAATACAAAAACATACATACAATGAATGGAGCGGGGGCCCAGACGTAGCTCTGAACACATTTGGAAAGCTCAGTCTGCAGATTGCACCCAAAAAAAAAAAAAATAAGATGAAGAAGAAACAGCCGGCGGCGATGCAGCCGAAGGGGGGCGTTTTTAAAACGCCGCCCATGGCGGCCCGCGGCTACCAGCAGCGGCCCGGCCACAGCGCGAAACGCGCCTGGAGGGTTCGTTGTTGGAGACAACGTCAATGCGCCATTTTTCGTTTATTAAGATAATAATAAACATGTAGAAATTATTTGATTTAAGCAAACGAATTTATGCGCGGAACAATGATGCCGCTTCAAGATTCCCAAACTTTGAAAAAAAAAATGATCAAGAAAACGTTCAATTCACGTTTATCTTTTTGGCATTTTTTTTTGTTTCCAAAAATTTTTTGTCTGGATAAAATTTCCATTAACCAAAACGATATATTGCCACTGTTGTATTTTTTTTTGGAACATTTTTGTTAATTGTATGCGAATGCCATTTGTTTCTGTTTCCAAGCAAAACTAACAAATATTTGAAAACGACGGCCAACCGTAATTTATTTTCGAACTGCTTGGAAAGCTGTTTCTGTCACGAAAAATTCGGAACACATTTAATCAATACTTCAAATTTTTGTTCATCAATTGTTTTTAATCAAAACAGTTCTAGAATTTGTTATTTAGCAAAGAAAAAAATAACAACCAAAAATAAAATGCGGCGGAGAACCAAAAAAAAAAAAAAAAAAAAAAAAAAAAAAATACAAACATATTTAACAAGGGTTTGGAAATCTTTTTCTTCTATTAACTTCAACATATTTCAATACATGTAATTCTTTTAAGAACTTGAAAAATGTTGGAAACTGTTAACAAAATCAACAAGCATACAGACTAGATGCAAATTATTTGTCTACTCAAAAGCAATACAATAAAACTATCAAAGAAATGAAACAAACAGAAAAGCAATGGTATATTTTTTCTACACGCATAAATATTGTGATCCCCTCCCCCTCCACACCACTCTTGAAAACAACTATTGAAAGAATTCTGAATAAAGAATTTCATTTAATTTTCGAAAAGATGAAAAATTATAAACGAAAGTTGCATTTATTATTCGATATATCGATATTGGTTGGGTATATATTACCATAATACGATTTGTTTCCATCCTTGCAGCTCTTTCGCTTAACATATTTCATTGCTAAGATTGATTTTACATATTTCTCGGTTTCACAATTTTTATATGGGAGCATTAAGGTTTCAAAAAAAAAAAAAAGAAAAAAGAAACGAATACACGCCAAAAGAAAATGAACAAATGATAACAATTGAACTTATGTTCTGGCATGCTTACAATAAACTGACGTGAATTGATATTAAAACTTTACAATTACAATTGACGGGGCGTGGGGCTACGAATTTATATAAATTTAAATAGCGAACGTGGACAATGAAAATAATAATTGGATGGTATTCAAACTCAATGGATTAACTGGATAAGTAGATAGATCTTTGCTGCCATTGAATTTAAATTTACAAAATGCACTTTGAACTGTAGCCGTTATGAAACATTTGAAAAGTTTTACAATATTTATATTTATGTATAGTTTTCTTCTTATTATTAGCATTTTTTTATTTATTATTATTTTTTAATGTTTTTTGGGTGCAAAGTTTTGCTTTAATGAAGCGCACATACTTTTCAAATATGGTTTTATATATATATAAATGTGTGTGAGTGGGGGCTGCAAGAAATGTGTATTTTAATATCAATGAATGTTTTCGTATGCTTTAAAAAAAAACAGTTTTACAAATGCCTATTTCAATATTCTTAACAGACGAAAACCTAATTACAAATTTATGCTCATACGTCTCAACGTCAAAATTCCATATAATTGCCTAAGAAAATTTCAAATATTTAATTCAGATATAAACTTTGCACACTTGGATATAGTACTTATCCTGTCTGTCTGCTCAATTCTTTATGAATTCAACTTGTATGTACACATTATATAAAATGATCAGTGTTCATGTAAATGTCTAGTTTTGAATTAGTTAAATTAAAATGATCATGAATCTTATAGCATAAATGCATTAATATCACAATTATAATCTATCGTTTCCTTGTATTACAACTTTAAGCCCTAATCAAGCACGATATCAGACATATAAAAAGAATATTTTGACCCTATTTGCATTACGAAAATCACTGATTAATATGACACTTTCACGGAGTAACTTCAGTCTTAGATTGCACGCTCGAAAGAATGAAACCCAGCTATTATTATTTACACCAGAACTTAATTCCACTTTAGTATATATTTTAAGCTAGAGCAAAGCAACTAAGGGCTTGTAGCTAAGTTATTTGTGCGCAACTCATTTCAAAAAATTGATTTTCTTTGATAATCGTCAAAAGTAAACACTTTCTGTTTAGACAATCTCCTTGGTTTTAATTCCTTGACTTTATCCTTATACGTTAAATAATTGCATCTATATTAGTAAACATTTTCCTCTATACTTGAACTAACAGTTTAGTCTAATAAATAATATAATAAGGGCACACAGCATATTTTCTATTGCAGCTACGGCATTGCTAGATTATCAGGTATGTAGGACTAGACCTAATGAACTTAATCGACCAATATAAGAATCTCAATATATTCCTATTTATCTATATATTTTTGGAAGAACCAAACTCTCAACTATCTGCCTAAATTTGCTACTGCAACTAACCTGTGGGGTATGAAATGCCTGTAAGTTTACTGACATATCTTCCGTAAGTGATTTTGTCGTTTAGACAAGATGCGAGGCAGCCGCCGTAAAGGATCCGGCTGTGACAATTTTTGAGGGAATCGTTGGTGCAGCCTGGCGTCCGTGCAACAATTGTTGATGCGACTGATGCGGATGATGTGGGTGTGATGGATGCGAATGTAGATGTAACGTCGGCTGATGCATGGGCAGCCGTTGTGTATGATGTATGGGTGTAAATATGCAGGATAAATCCAGCGCTTGCTCCAGCCGACGTGCCGAGGTCACAAATACGGCCTTAACGCGCTCAAAGGTCATATAATCATAGACAGAGCGAGCCGTATTTGACAAATCAAAGGGCTCTGCAAGAGTGAATGCCATGAATTATTAAGTAGAGGTACAGGTGTTTGCTTACCCTCAATGTTGAGCTCCTTCCACTGGTGTATGTCGTTCTTGGGGCTCTTGGCCAATCGGCATGTGTTTACGGGCAAAACGCCACCGGTGCGTATGGATATGGCATTGTTGCGAAAGCTGTATAAATATAGGGCATATCAAACACTATAAAAATGTATATCAATGATAAGCTCACTCGAAATTGCTGTAGTATTTAAAGAAGCCCAGCAAATGTTCGCCCAGTGTTTGTGTATTATGCGTCTGATACGGCTCACTGGGCTCAATGAGGTCCAGATCAAGGCAATCCTGCTGCCTCAAATTGAACTTCTCCGGATAGAGGGCCTGCAGGCAGGGCAGCACATGGGGTACACATCCATACTGCAAATAGTGCAGCACCATCAGCACCAGCGAATAGCTCGAGACGGTCATCCGTTTGGCATCATTGATATCATGATATTGTGCCCACAGCTTTACAATAACCACAAGTGGACGCGTGCGCCAGTCCACTGCAAAGGCGGAGCACAGCAACCAA
This sequence comes from Hirtodrosophila confusa, assembly GCA_035043065.1. Lineage (NCBI taxonomy): Eukaryota > Metazoa > Arthropoda > Insecta > Diptera > Drosophilidae > Hirtodrosophila > Hirtodrosophila confusa. The sequence continues at coordinate 17,450,486 of JAWNNI010000242.1, read as the reverse complement.
CCAAAATATAATAACATTTAAGCGAATTACAATCTTAAAGTATGATCATTTCTACTTACACTGTGCATACAACTGCAGCAAGTATGTGTTCTGAATGCCCACACAATTGTTATAGTTTAGATCGACCTCGATACCGTTGACACGATCCTTGAAGCGCAAGATTGGAACACGCGCCTCAATCAAATTGAAATCCTGAAAAGCTTCTGCGACAATACATAACAAGGCATGAATATAAACTGTGATTACGTTGATTATTTTGATAATGCTGCTTAAAGTGACACAACATTTGATTAAATAGTATCTTTTCATACTAAACACTTAAATAATACAACAGAAAGCTCTAACAACTATACATTTTAGACTATAGTATGACCCAGCTAGCATTTGGAAGAGCATTTTAACAAATATCAACTTGCTGAATCTTTTTCGATCCCTTTTGATGATTAAAAAGAGATTCATTTCATGTGTGATTTAAAGAAGACTCGAAAATGACTCCTGCATATGCTCAAAATATGATTTCTTGAAAGTACAATAAGATAATGTAAGGCAATCGCAAATTATAACTCGAAAATGACTCGAAACTGATCAGAAAAATGGGTCAAAAACGATTCCTCAAGAACAGTCGCGGCTCGGTACCGGGAGAAAACTCCCGAGAAAAGTATCATTTATGATCAGAAATTAAGCGCATTTATGATTATTTTATTCAAACAGCGAACTCGAAAAAGACTCAAATGTTATCAGAAATTTCATAAAATGCTGGCTGGGGAGCTTTGTTGTGCTTTCTGCAAAGATTAATCTAATGTTAGGGTGCCACTTGAAGCAAATATAATTATGATAAGAGCTAACTTTGGCACTTGCCCATTTCTTTAAGCACAGTATTGAATAGCCTCAATATCGTTAGCGCCTCGGCGCGCAGATCGTGGCTATAGAGATGCTGCTGCTGGTGCTGATGCGATGGCAGCTCTGGCAACAGGCACATATCGATGTCCGATGTGTCCGTGCCAAAGCCGGTAATGGTTGAGCCCACCAGGCAGATGCGATAGCGCGAGAACATGGGCTGCTGCAATAATATATATTAGATATACATATACCCTTAAGTAATGATATGTCAGTTGCACTTACATTTATCCAGATAAAGAGATAACGCCACAGTCGCATCTTCAGCTTGAACTTGGCATGCGTCTGCTGTGCGGCACGAAAGCGTTGCCAAATGTCCAACGATAGATTGTCGTACTTGGTGTGGCACAGCAGCTGTTCCGGTTGCACGGTTAGTTCCACGTTGCGTGCATGGTCCAAATAGCGATCCGGTGGCAAGACCAGCTCATACCAGGATGCTGGCCATGAGGAGCCACCACCAACACCACTGCAGGCACAGTTCGGACCACAGTAATGCTGATATGACCCGCCCACCGTTAGATTATGGCTGGGAGGTGGTGGCATGCCAAACGGGAATATTGCATGCAATCCATTAATGTTACCCACAGGATGTGGTGAGGTCGATAGATGTGGCGATAGCTGTGCTGCACTTCCTGCACCTGTTCCTGATCCTATTCCTGTTTCGGGCGTGGGCGAGACTGATAACAGCTCGGATGGTGTCAAGCTGCGTTAGGAAACGGTATGGAAACAGTTAAGATATCTTTTAAAGCTTTTTCATCAGATAAGTAACAGGGGCAACTGATGGGAAATCAATTTAACGTGTTCTAATTACTCCCTGTACCCATAAAATGGGTAAAGAGGAGGTGCTAAATCTGTGCAAATGTATGTAACAGGCAGAAGGAGACATCTCCGACCCTATAAAGTATATATTCTTGATTTGGACATGTCCGTCTGTCCGTCCGTATGTGTGAACTCAAGGAACTCAGCAACTATAAGAGCTAGAGACAACAAATTTGGAATGTAGGTTCGTGTATAGCGGGAGCAGGTCAAGTTTATTTTAGACTTGTGATATTCCCCCATTCCCCCGCTATACAGGAACAATTTTCAAGATATAGATTTGAAATTTGGCATGTACAATACTTTAGTCACTCTTGATCTACTGTCAAAATTTAACGTTTATCGGATAATAAACACGGAAATTATTCAACAAACAAGATTCAGTACTGCATCGCGGGGGGAAATAATCTTAATCTTAAATGTAATCGGCAATAAAATTATATGAAATCAGAAAACGAAAATTCCTACTACGATTAAATAAAATGTTTTGAAAATCAACAGCAAATGCCTACTACGATTGAAATAAAACAAAATTTTAAATTTTCTGAAGTTTTGAAAATCAAGAAAAAATGCCTACTACGATCGAAATGAAATGTTTTCAAATTCAAACAATGAAAATGCCTAATACGATTGAAAAAAAAACAACATTTTAAATTTTCTCAAGTTTTTACAAAGTGAAATTTTCATATAATTTCATTTCATTTGGGAAAAGTTACAAAACCCTTTAGAATTAGGAAAAAGAAAAAACAAGTAAGAACGTTGCAGTAAGACGTGTCCGACAGCAGAATACTCTATTCCTAGTCCGGTATAGTTTGCTTTTTAGTGAGTTCGGAAAGATACGCGAAGAGAACAGTAGTCTGTATGTCAAATTTGATGACACTACCTGTACAGGTTTTGGAGATAGAGATTTTGCTCATTTGCGGGGGAGGGGGTGGGAGAGTCAAACATTTTTTGATGCAGATTTGTCCAGGGGGTCAACATTAGTCTGTATGCCAAATAAGGTCACTCTAGCTATGAAGCTGTAGGAGATATACCCCTGTGAAAAACATGTTTTGGGGATAGCATACGGACAGACGCAAACCCAATATACTCTTTTTCCCTTCGGGAACAGAGTATAAAAATCATAATGCACGAGAGGGAAAATAGTCAATTGATATTTTTGAACATTTCTATCTTTCTCATCCAAGGAACCACCAGGGTACAACTAGTGCTTTTTAGATATATAAAAATAAGTTTGAAGCCGAACGGATGATAACGTAACAAGTAAGAATGCTCTAATCAAGTATACCCGACTGCGAAACTCCCTGTACCCAGGTCTAAAACTTCCAAGCACATCTTCGTCCACTTAGACATACACAACCACATACACAAAGCCGCTCACACACAAGTGGCAGCACAAGCGACAGCACAAGCGACAGCGCAAGCGAAGCATTTTTAGTGGTGGATGTGCTTCTTCTCCCCCCGCTATGCAGCATTGAATCTTCTATCGTAAATAACTTCCTTGTTTATTGTCCAATCAAGTTGAAATTTTGACAATATTTTAAAAGTGACCAAAGTATTATACATGCCAAATCCCAAAGCTTTATCTTGAAAATTGTAGGTATAAAACGTTTTTATCGAATTTCGGGGGAACGAGGGGAGATATCTGAAAAAGGAAACAAACTTGATCTGCGTATGGTATACAGGAACCTACAAACGGCCAGACCAACAGACGGACAGACAGACGGACATGGCCAAATCAAAATCTCTTTTGATACTGATCAAGAATATATATACTTTATAGGGTCGGAGATGTCTCCTTCTGCCTGTTGCATACATTTGCACAGATTTAGTAAGCCCTTTTTACACATTTTATGGGTACAGGGAGTAAAATTGTCTTACAACAGTTTTGCAACTTTGTGGATGGGAATTTTGTACAATGTCGTCTTAGTGCTTAATTTCATCATAAACGAAAGCTACTGTGAAAAATTCAGCTCTACTATATTTAGCTCTTACGTTTTAGGCTGTGCGTCAATCAGGCCAAGCTCTGTTATGAATGTGGATGAAAGAAATGGTCCTGACAGATTGATTGACTGATGACGCAAAATATGCAACGTTATACAACCAAACCTGAAGGAAATGTTATGTGTTATGTTACATATACCATTTCTTTTCCGAATGATTGCTTACATAATGCATCGGCAGTTGACGTTGCATGAAATTTTGAAGCAAGAAAACCCACCTCAAATGTGTTACGACGTAGGTTAACGACGTAAGTAACCTCCCACTCCACCCACTCCTCCCAAGTCGCACAGTGGCTGGCTTGGCCGGGGCACGTGGCATAAATCAAAAAGGTCATGGTGAGAAAGGGTAAAACGCCTTATGCAGTTTGATAGAGAATTGCTTATAGTTTATGGAATTGATTAATTCGTTTGGGCGGTAGAAGTCATGAAACTTGAAAAATACTACCATTTTGATATCATTATGGTTTTTTGAGAATAATTGTTCACATTTGCGATGGAATTATATCCAAACGGCTCACTCGATTCTTAGTGTCTTTACTTTAATTGAAAGATGGGGTTTTTCTAAGGCGAATGATATAAAAATATTGTAACTTTTTAATTTTATAGTATTTTTACTCCCTGTACCCATAAAATGGGTAAAAAGGGGGTACTAAATCTGTGCAAATGTATGTAACAGGCAGAAGGAGACATCTCCGACCCTATAAAGTATATATATTATTGATCAGTATCAAAGAGATTTCGATTTGGGCATGTCCGTCTGTCTGTCCGTCTGTCCGTATGAACGCGTCGATCTCAGCAACTACAAGAGCTAGAGACACCAAATTTGAAGTGTAGGTTCCTGTATACCATACGCAGATCAAGTTTCTTTCATATTTTAGATATCTCCCCCCGTTCCCCCGCATATCGATAAAATCCGTTTAACAGTAACAATTTTCAAGATAAAGATTTAAAATTTGGCATGTACAATACATCAGTCACTTTTAATGTACTGTCTAAATTTTAAATAGATCGGATAATAAACACGGAAGTTTTTCACGAAAGAAGATTCAGTAATGCAGCGAGAGGGGGAAGAAGAAGCACAGCCACCAATTAAAGTGCCTCGCTTGCGCTGTCGCTTTTGCCGCCTGTGTGCGTGCGCCTTTGTGTATGTGTGTGTGTATGTGTAAGTGGACGTAGATGTGATTGAATGTTTTAGACCTGGGTACAGGGAGTTTCGTAGTCGGGTATGCTCGACTATAGCATTCTTACTTATTTTTCGGAAAGATTACATGCGAAAATTTACAGAGTTTGTATTTATAAAGAAGTTTAGTTCATAGACTTCAAACTCTTTTAACTTCCTCAATACATTACCGATTTCCATGCGGAATGCCTTTTTGTTCATATTTTCTACACAAAATTGACTTGGCATTTAAATTTCATTAATTTGAAATGAAATTGAAATATTTTCCAAAGTTGACAAAGTAATATTTTCAAAAATTAATCAATTCAGTTTGAAAGATTGTATAAACTCTCAAAAAACTTGGTTTGGGTGAGTTTGGTGAAGATAGCTTAATAAACAAAGAAGTTTTTCATACAAAAACAATCATATATGAATCATATATCATGCTGGTTCAGAATATATATACTTTGTTGTGGAGGAAATGTCTCCTTCAGTCCATTGCACATTTCGAGACAAAATTATTATACCCTCTGCTAGGGTATAATGAGAATTGTAATCAGTCTAAGTCCAGTTCAAGTCAGACCGCAACTTCGATGGATAAAGAGCCTAAATCACTTCTAGCTTAAAAGATTACAAAACTTATTTGGTCATATCATAGAAATTATAATAGGTATATTGCTGAAAATTGGTATTAGAGCCGCTGACATATAGTTATTTATACATACTATATGCCTGACATAATAAAGGTTCGAAATCGTTTGAAATTGTAGTAAATAAATTCTTTGTTAGATCATTCGCTAGGATGGCACACATACCGACTGCGGTTGCTCCAATGCGACTCGCTGGCCAGCGAGCACGTGGACGAGGCGGGCGAGACGGCGCGATGCGAGGAGGGTATGCGACTGTGACCCGAACCGCTCGAAATGCTGCTGGGACTTGGCCCATAGGCAGCCGCCGAGTAACAGGGCAAATTGGCATGACTCCAAGCGACAGCCGAGTTGTTACAATTATCGCCAAAGCCAAAGAATAGTTGCTGTTGTTGTTGTTGTTGCTGCGTTTGTTGCTGCTGTTGTTGTTGCTGCGTCTTGTTATGTTGAAACAATTGTTGTTGTTGTTGCTGCACAAGAAAAGGCAACGCAGCATAGCTGGGACTGTGCACCGTCAATGCGCCAGAAAGTTCCAAGTTTCTATTGTTGTTGCTGTTGCTGCTGTTAGCAGTATTATTGCCAGTATGGCTGGCTGCTGCTGCTGTGATGGCCTCGTCCAGCTGAGCGCAGCTTATCATATTTGTGGGCGTGGTGGCAACAGCCTCCGGCGTTAGCGCCACTGGGGATAGAATGCCCGGTGCCAGCATGGCCAGCTGCAGCGTTGGGGGCGGCTGCAGAAACATGTTTCTGCCGACTGTTGCTGCTGCTGTGGTAGCAACTGTTGCCGCTGCAACATCAGTTGGAGTTATTGCAATTGGCGGCGTTGGCGTTGCAACAGCAATAGCAGCAGTTGCTGCCAGCGGCTTTAGCAACACGGTTGGCAGCGCATTGTTGGCAGCAACAGTTGCTGTTGCTGCTGCTGCTGCTGCTGCTGTTGTTGCTGGCGTTGCTGCTGTTGTTGAGACGGACGGGGGCGGCACATCCACATCCACATTCACATACGTTAGATTATAGAAATTCTGATGCTCTGAGCTGGTGGGCGTGCCATTGCCAGACATCAGCGCATGATAATGATGCGGATGCAGCTGATAGTAACCATTTTTGCCAGCAATATTGGCAGCATTGCTGGCCGTTCCGCCAGCAACAGCAGCATTTTGTATGCGACGATGCGAGGAGCCATTAAAGTTGCTCGCTGGCACAATTTCAATGGATTTTTGTGTAGATGTTGCTGTCGTGCCATTGTTGTTGAAATGCATCTTTTTGTTGCGCCGAAAGTGCGCATTGTGCATGTGATTATTATGATTATGGTTATGATTATGATGTTGCTGCTGTTGTTGTTGTCCCCCCTGGTGTGCTCCATGGTGTGTGTGCGTGTGTGAGTGTGTGTGTGGATGCGACTGCTGCTGATAGTTGTTGCTGTTGTTGTTATTGTTGTTATAGTTGTAGTTGCCGTTGCGATAGCGCTGCGGATAACCACCTGATTGCTGCTGCTGCTGATGATGATGTTGCTGCTTTTGATGTTGCTGCTGCTGCTGCTGCTGCTGCTGCTGCTGTTGGTTGTTCTTGTCTGCATTGGGCAGCAGCTCCTTTTGCAGAAACGACGCAATTGTCAGCTGCTTGGGCTGCGAATAGTAATATTGATAATAATGTGGCTGCTGATCTGTTGTGGTTGATGGTGGCGCTGCTGCTGCTGCTGCCAGGGCCAGCTCCGTCTCCTTTTGTGTGGCCAATGCTGCCTCCAACTGCTGCTGTAACAAACGGTAAAAATACTTAAGTGTTAAGTGTTGCCATTAAATACTCTCGTAGCTTACAAATCTTTGCAGACATGGGAAAAATATGTACAAATTCAATTAAGGCCCGGACACACTGTGGAGCATTAATATACCGTATATCGCTTTACGTATAGGAACTATACAGAGCCTGTTCACACACTGTGTATATTTTTCCGTATAGTTTCATATTTTTCTCTACGTACAGTGATTTACAGTACAGTAAATTTTTAAAAAAATTTGATAAGTTTCCAAGTTTTTGTTGAATTGGACAAAAATAATAAAATGTACATAGATTTTGAGTTATCTTCGGATTCTTCAAATGATGAAAAAGCATTGCAAAGAAGAAAGTATCGGAAAAGTGAATAATAATGAATAATCATATCGTAATTATTTGAGAATGCATTCAGAAGAATTTTAATATTTATTTGAGAAATTTAAACCACACATTTAAGCCGGTTTAGCATGGATTTTGGAAAATATGTAAGAAAGAACAGGTCGGTATGATACAATTCTCCACCCAATCCCTTTTTTGCATGTAGGTAGAATTCATCAATTAGTTAGTCCTAGTTTTTTATATATTGTTGGGCAGTTGTCTATGTACACAAGTACTTATTGGAAATAATACACTAAGTGGGCGAAAAGAAACCTCCTTGACCGCCAGAATGCGTTGCTATCGCAAAAACGGTAAAGAGGTCTTATAGTCCCTTCAAATTAAGGCACATATATCAAATTTCAGCTCGATACAGCTTTTAGTTTTGTTTTGACAGCTGATTGTTGTTGACCGTGTTTGCCATCATGTTGAGTATGGAAAAACAAAAACGATTTTCGTTCTCTCTCGGCAACCATGACTAAAATCAACGGTTAAGGGCTCCAATTGCCTCCGATTTGGCTTCCTCGGACTGTCTTGTCTCTTCTATTGTCTATTGTGTCTTCCCTAATCTTCAAAGATGGCTCATCAATAAAAAATTCAGCTCGATCATCGATGCGACGCCGCGGAGGAATTTTTTCCGGAGAATTACTTTTCGGACGGGACCTTCCGAACTCAGGGCCGAATCGCGCTGAAATGTGACATGTCTGCATAAATATGAATGGATTATAAGGCACCATCATCTTTTTTTGCGATCGCAACGCGTTCTGGCGGTCAAGTTTACTTTTCACCCCACCTAGTATATTAATGTTGAATTTGAACTCATTTTCTGACCCATATTTTCTGCAAGGATATAGAGGAATGTGAATAAAGTTTCAGGCAGGAGTTAAGCTTACTTCTTTCTGCTGTAATGTGGGCTGTTGTGGATAGCTTGTCTTCCAGAAGCATAGGGGCTGCTGTCGTGTCCTTTGGCCCTTGCTGCTGTTGTCCTGTTGTCCCAATGCTGCTGCTGTTGGCGTTGCTTTGCTGACTGTTGCTGCTGCTGTGGCATCCAATGTCGCTGGCGTGCATTGTTGTTTACGGTCATCATCTTTGTTGTTGTTGCTGGTTGTTGCTGCCTGTGCTGCTGCTGCTGCTGCTGTTGTTGTTGTTGTTGCTGTTGTTGATGACTCCGAACAGCTGCGATAATACGCAGATGAAGTTGAAGATTCTGCAGATGTTGAAAGCGAGTTGCGTTTCTTAATGCAATTGTTGTTGCTTTTCGATTGCAATTTGTTGTTGCTGCTGCTGCTGTTGTTGTTGTTGCTATCGTTGCTGTTGCTGCTGCTGCTGTTGTTGTTGTTATTGTCATTGCTCTGCTTGCAATTAATTTCTTCAATATTTTGATTTTTTATTAAGATATTATTGTTGTTGTTGTTCAGCTTTGCTGTTGTTGTTGTTGCTGCTGCTGCAGCTTGTTGTTGTTGTTGTGTGTAATAAGGTGACTGCTGCTGCTGTTGATTGTTGTTGTTGTAACTGTTGTTGTTGTTGTTGTTGTTGCCAAAATATTTCTTGCGCGTAAAGTTGTGCACATTGTTGTTGTTGTTGTTGTAGTGGTGTTGTTGTTGTTGCTGCTGCTGTTGTTGCTGCTGCTGTTGTTGTTGTTGTTGTTGCAGCTGCTGTTGCTGACGCTTAAGATTTTTATTATCATTGCTGCTGTTGTTGTTGTTGTTGAATTTTGCATGTCGCAAAATATTGCCAGTTTTGTTGTTGTTGTTGTTATTATTGTTGTATTTGTTAAACTTGACTTGTGAGCCGCAGCGATAGTCCCTTTGTTGTTGTTGTTGTTGTTGTTGTTGCTGCGCTGTTGTTGTTGTTGTTGTCGCATCAGCCGCAGCAGCAGCAGCATCCGCTGCGCTGCCAACAACAACATTCGTGGCAAAGATTTTCATTTCGGCTCTGTTCGTGTACATAGCCCGAAAGGATAACAAGAACGAAGTTCTTTAAGTATTTATGACTGCGCTGCTTTGAGTTTGTGTATAAAAAATTGCTCAAAGCGAATTGCAAACTAAAACTAAATATAATTTTTTTAAAACGTATTTATATGTTTTTATTTATTTTTTTAATATTTTTATTTTTTTGTAAATTTTTTTATTTTTAATTTTATTTTTATGCACGATTTGTGAACTTATTTCAATTGATTTTGTGCAGGTTTTTTTAATTATTCAATTTATGCTTCTTTCTTTATTTTGTTTTTATTACTTTGTGCTTATTCGAATAGCCGCTACTGTAACTAAGTAACTGTACTTTCTGCTTGAATATGTTGTATGCATATGGTTTATCCTTGTTCCTCTGCCAGCGATCAGCTTGTAGCTGAGTTATTGCAGTGCAGTGCGCAAAAGAGAAGGCAACAAAATTCCGTTATTTCTAAAGCAACGCAACAAGTGCAAAAAATTTATCATATATTTGCCTATGTATACTGGAAAAATGGCGTTATTTCAATATTTGTTCCAAACAAAAACAGTACTAGAATTGTTTATAAAAATGAACTCACCATAAAATGATGTATTTTAACACATTTTATTGTTTCATTTACTTAACAAAACGGTGCTTTAATTTGAAGTGCGTGGAACGCACGTCTCCGTTTGCCAATATTTTTGTTTTACTAGAACACACAATGGGGCACATTAATATTAATAGAAACATTCATTTAAAAATTGTGGCACATTTCATATGTTTTAATTCTTGGTTCTACACTAAAAACTTAAAAAAAATTTCACACTGCGCTACTTTTAAGGAACAGCAACAACTACAAAGTATTAATGCGCAAAGCCCGCTAACGAAAAGTATCGATTCTTCTGTCGATCAAATGCTATATGAAAGGGATTCCTGACAATTATTTCGTTTGATATTACAACAATCACCTGTCTGTCCCACTCAATATCAGAACAAATCAAAAGAGTGACCAATGGCAACGGGTTGCAAGTCCCGCCGATTCTGAAAAAATCTTCATCTAAAAAAAGGTTTTCCACCAATTTTCCAACCGTGGAGGTTCATTTTTCACAATCGGTGAGACACGCATCGAATTATTAAATATGAGAGAGAGAGAAGAACTTGAACACGATCGGACAAAAATTGGACTTTCTCACATACAACTTTGAGACCACCATTTTCCACCCATGGAGTGGATTTTCCAAAATCGGTGAAATATGTGTCGTGGTTTTTCGTGTAGATCTTGGAAAATAAGTTTGAAGCCGATTGATTGGTAATCAACAAAGTTTCATACAACAGTTTTTTCCACGCTTGTGGGTGGAATTTTCTAAAAATAGATGGAAACTACTGTGAAAATTTTAGCATCCTAGCTCTTACAGTTTGGGCTGTGCGATGATTGTCAATCAGTCATCAATCAGGGCAAACTGTTTTATATATGTATATACATAGATGTATGTATATATTCTTGATTATCGGCGACCGTATGCACATATTTTTAAAATATCTTAGCCAAATTAAGCAATTGTTGAGTTACGTAATACTTTAGTTTGGTTAAATTTGATCAAGTCTGACCATTATATCACATAGCTACAATCGGCCGAAAATTGAGTTTTTGTATAATATATTATAATAACATATTTGCCAGGATATACATGTATTTTGCGGGAAAGTAGCTGTTCTCTCGTGCTTTTCAAAGGAATACGTATTTTAAAGGAAAAATTGTATTCTTGGAACGTTTCTTGTCTAGAATAGCTAATACTAAGAATTAGCAGCTTTTACTCATAAAAGTATACATACATACATATGTACATATATATCAGCTTTGAAGCGGATTTAATTTTTTCTATTTTATGGGAGATCATTTAACAACTTTCGTTAGCTTCAAAATTGGCCTAAAAACAATTCCAGGATTACCGTTTTTAAATAATTAACAAGTTTAATCAACCAATTAAAATTTAAGCTTAGTATTTGTTGAACAGTGTCTTCCAAAAGAGACGCGCCGGCAACATGGTGTCCCGCTTGACGCAACTTGGATGCGTTAGTCTAAAGTAATGGAAATAAATATTAAATTAGTTATAAAAACAACTTGTTTATTGTTAAGAACTCACAGGAATTGGGCGCGCCGCAGGCGCTCAAGATAACCGTCCGTCGCAACGGCGGGCAGAAATATCTTGCGCACAACACGCGGTATCTGTGGGAATATATCCCGGGTGAGCTTCAAATGTGTGTTGGCCACGCTGGCCACCTCAAAGATGCACTCCTCGACGCCTTTATCGCCGCGTTCGCTGCGCAAAATGCGCTCCTGACTGACGCCGTGTCGCACGAGCACCTCGAGCGGGACAGATACCGCTTGTTGCCGCCCGGCATGCGGTATGGCACGTAAGAGCATTACAATGCCCTGGGCTTTGCCTAGATGCGAGGCGGCGTGATCCACTTGCATGTCCTGCACACCGCACAACTGCACCAGCAGATGCAGCAGCGATGAGCAGGTCTGGTCCGCATAATCCTCCAGCTCGCGTAGCGTCTCAAAGGCCTGATTGGGCGCACGTTGCCGCGCGGTGACCAGCCGGCGCAAATAGATCTTATTCAACTTGCGTGTGCCCACAGTGCGCCTCAGCTCGCGCAGCACAGGCTGATCCTTGACGTAGGATTTATTTTCCTCCGGCTCGAAGCACTTGTCTATGGAGTCGTACCAAAATTTGAGCCGCAGTTTGGCTATTTGTGGCTCGGTTAACTGTAAGATAAGATATAAGATGTTTTTATATTCAGATTGTCAGCACATTTTCTATAACCTTGCAGAGGGTATTATACGTAGAGTATAGAGTATCGTATATAGAGTATTTAATTCCTGTTTTAGCTTACCTGGGCGCCAACGGAACGTGAGACTTCCACATTGAAGGCGCGCAGTGCAAATGCCGCGGGGCGTAGCTCCTTTGGCAGCAGCAGCGTGCTTAGGTAGTTCTCATAGTCGTATTTTCTGTGCAAGTGTTTAGAATATTGATTAATTACTGCGTTAGATCTTGCTTCAAATGGCTACTTACTCTACAAGGCCTATGCAATATTTGGCACCAAATTTATCTTCTTTGCTGACAGCTTCCGTTTGTGTTGCCGTTGATTTGGTTTGTTGCTGCTTCTGTGGCTCCTTCTGTGGCTTGTGGCTGGCGTAGCCAACGCCATTTCGGCTTAAATGGCGTGTAATGAGTTGGGACACACACAATAATTGTCCATAGTTATTTTGTAACAGGCGCCGCATTTGTTTTTTATTTTCACTAAACAGAGCTACTCCCCAGTTAACAGCACTACTCCCCACAGCGGTGTTGAGTTTATAGGCTTTTTCAGTTTTCCATAGCTTATAACAGAATGCTAAAATGTTTGTTCAAAAATATTTTCGTTATTTACTAAAAAAAAATCCAAAACATTTGTTCTTGCTTTCAAAAAATTCGCACAAATTTTAGAACGCGATATGCAGCGCAAGAGGTTGACTCTATTGCAGGAAATTTTTTTTAAAATAATACATAAAACCTGTGCCAGGCAAGCGCGCACAGAGTAGTGTTCTGTTCGCTTATCGACAAGGTATCGATATATGTATGCGTTAACAGAGCAGTGTTAAGCCGCAGATATAGCGGCAGTCGCAATATTTGACGGTTTTCAGTTTGTGCCACTTCAAATAGCCAGATTTGGCTTAAAAATAGCTGCTGCCTGTAGTGATCACAGCGATCTATCGATAAAGTTCAACGCGATCGGCATCTCTAAAATATTTAATTGCCGGTTGTTATTCAAGTTGTATAAATAAAGCTGAACCTGTTGCAAATGCAAATGCAACAATGAGTGAGTTCACAGCGGAATTCAGTGCGGGAGAGCAGGCGCTTATCGACAAAGAATTTTCTAGACTTGGAGGTAAGACGCCGTTACATTTGCTGGCGAAATGGAGGAATTGATAATTGAAGCTGATAAGAATGTAATTGGGTTATTTATGCGATTTAATCAGATAGCACCTACCTCGACCATGCGGGCACAACGCTCTTTGCCGAGAGTCAAGTGTTAGCGGCAGCGCAGCAGCTGCAACGCGACGTTATTTGCAATCCCCACACCTGTCGCGCCACCGGCGACTATGTGGACCAGGTGCGCTACAAGTAAGTAAGTTAAAGGCCAAAGTTGAAGCCAAGCTCATCTGCTTAATACTCGCTCTAGAATCTTGGAGTTCTTCAACACAAGTGCCGAGGATTATCATGTTGTGTTTACGGCAAATGCCACGGCCGCATTGCGTCTGGTTGCGGAGCATTTTGATTTTATGCAGGAAGGCAATTTTCACTACGGCCAGGAGAACCACACCTCGGTGCTGGGCATGCGCCAGCTGGTAAAGGCCAAAGGCATATATATGCTCACCCAGGATGAGATACTGCTCAACGATGTCCCACATCTTTCATATGCGGAGAAAAAGACAGCGGGAACAGCAGCAGGTGCTAAAGAAACGGCAGCAGGAGCTAAAGAAGCGGCTGCAGGAGCTGGGGCAGTAAATGGAGCTGCAGCAAATGAAGCTGGAGCAGCAGCAGTAGCTGGGCTAGAGACTGCAGCTAAGCCAGCGGCTGCTGATGGCAACTCGCTGGTTGTATTCTCCGCTCAGTGCAACTTCAGCGGTTACAAGCTACCGCTGAGTGTCATTGAGCAGATGCACACTCAGGGGCTGCAGAAGCTAGGCAAATGCGTCTGGGGCGAACAGCTTGAGTCAGAAACCGCCTCCATAAGTGGCAGCAACAAGAACTATTATGTATGCCTGGATGCCGCTTCATTTGCGGCCAGCAGTCCACTGGATTTGCAACGCTATCGCCCGGACTATGTATGCCTCAGCTTTTACAAAATCTTTGGCTATCCGACTGGCGTGGGCGCTCTGCTGGTTAGTCGCCGCGGAGCGGCTGTCTTGCGCAAGCGTTTCTATGGTGGCGGCGCCATCAACTACGCCTATCCGCACAGCATGGATCATCAGCTGCGTCATGCATTCCACGAGCGCTTCGAGGACGGCACACTGCCATTTTTGTCGATTGTCGAGCTGTTGCAGGGATTTCGTACACTGCAGCGCCTGGTGCCCGGCCGCAGCATGGAGCGCATCTCGCGTCACGTGCACGCCCTGGCGCGCTACTGTGAGCAGCAGCTGGTCCAGCTGAAGCATCGCAATGGCAAGCCGCTGGTGAAGCTCTACAACCATGCGGGCTATGGCAGTCGGGCCAAGCAGGGCGGCGTTGTGGCCTTCAATTTGCTGACCGATGCCGGCGAATATGTGGGCTTTGGTGAAGTGGCCTGTGTGGCTGCACTGCATCGCATTTTGTTGCGCACCGGCTGCTTCTGCAACATTGGCGCCTGCCAGCGCCACTTACAGCTCAATGATGACACCATGGATGCTATTTATAAGCGTGCCGGACGCATATGCGGTGATTACTATGATCTTTTGAATGGGCAGCCGACGGGCGCTGTGCGCGTCTCCTTTGGCTACATGACGCGTCCACAGGACATTGACCGACTGCTGCAAATGCTTCGAGCTAGCTATCTCAATGCCAAGCCGCAGCAGCGTCTCAGCTTTATAGAGCAGCAGGCGGAGCAGCTGCCTAGAGCGTTGCAGCAACGCGTGCAGCGTTTACGTCCGCCTCTGCTGCAACTGGCCATCTATCCGGTAAAGTCATGTGCCGCCTTCAAGATAACGGAGCCCAGGGCTGGTTGGCCCCTCACGGAGCAGGGACTGCAGTACGACCGCGAGTGGATGATTGTCGATGTCAATGGTATGGCACTCACCCAGAAACGCTGCACAGAACTGTGCCTGTTGCAGCCACGCATCGTTGGGGATCAACTGCAGCTGCATTTCAATGGCGAGATTGCATTTGTCAGCGTGCCGCTCTCGCTGAGCGTTCAGGCTGCCAACTCGGCGCGTTGCCACAGCAAAGTGTGCCGCCAGCCCATCGAAGGCTACGATTGCGGCGATGATGTGGCCGTTTGGCTGAGCGACCAGCTGGGTCTGGAGGGTGTGCGTCTGCTGCGTCAATCGGCGCAGCGCAGTGCACCCGGTGCACAGCAGCAGCAGCTCAGTCTGGTCAATCAGGCGCAGTTTCTGCTGCTCAATCGCGCCTCGGTGCGTTCACTGCAGTTTGAGGAGCCGCTCGATGAGACTGTGGATCGCTTTCGCGCCAACATTGTCACAGACACGGGTGTGCCCTTCGAGGAGCTGGCCTACACACATTTGCGCATTGGTGATGTCCTCTTTCAGGTAGATGGTCCTTGCCAGCGCTGTGACATGATCTGCATCAATCAGCGCACCGGACAACGTTCACCCGAGACGCTTACGACCATTGCTCGCATGCAGAGCGGCAAGATGAGATTCGGCATCTACATCTCGCGTGTCCACACTGAACTCGATGACAAACAGAAGCAGCAGCAACTGAGATGCGGCGATTCCATTATAGTCAGTTAAGCGTATTGATAGACGTGGCAATTCTTGCATTAAACAATCTGTCAGCATCTTAGCATCGATTAGAAACGTACATAAATTCATGCAAGTTGCGTAAAAGAGTCGCATGCAAACTTATATAAGAGAGCTAGCAGGAATTGCAATTACATACAAATATTTGCTTATGTATACACTACATCACATCCGTCACATGCATCACATTCGTACGTAACCTGACATTCATTGACAAAGGTTATTTAATCGTAGCTTTAAGTGCATATGTAACTCTACCTTCCATCATACTTGCCAATATCAAATAACATTCTATCGTATACTTAATACCAAAAATATCAATACTTCTTATCGCTATTGTCTAGTGTTGACATTATAAACAAATAAAGTTTGATTGGTCATCGTGTCGTATACAATTTGAACGATTTTAATTGGAATTTAAATGATAAGGCGAGAGACGGGTCTTGAGAGGATCTTTGCTTGAGAGAGTTTTTATAATCTTGCAGAGGGTATTATAATCTTGTCACGAAATATGTAACCCCTTGAAAAAGACGACCCCATACAGTATATATATACATATATATATTCTTGATCAGCGTCAATCTAACCAAGTCCATCTGTTTCTATGAAAACTAGTCTCACAGTTCTAGGCGAAACTTGGCACAAATGTTTCATTTTGTTGCAGGAAGGATGCAGTATGTCGGAACCGGCCAACCTAGATCAGTATATACTATATAGCTGCTATAGGAACGCTCGGTGAGAATTGAGTTGCAAAAACATCTATTTTGTTTATGAAGAAATAGAATATAGAATGAGCTAACCGAAGTTTTTTTGTATTTTGTACAGGCCGACCAATTTCTGTAAGACCACTTTTTGGTTTTTTTTAGGTAGTACTTCAATATCGGTGTACTATAGCATATAATCGATATACTTGTAACTGCAAATAGAACAATTTTATTATTATTTGTTTAAGCTAGTTACATTTTTGAAATGTTGGACTGTATTTTGGAAAATTCCACCCACAAGCGTAGAAAATCGCAGAAAACTGTTGTATAAAACTTTTTTGTTTACTAACCAAACGGCTTCAAACTCATTTTGCAAGATAATCCAAGATAATTTTGGATAATCCACATCCATGGGCGGAAAATTGTGGTCTCAAAGTTGTAAGGGCGAAAGTGTTATTTTAGTCCGATCTGTTTTAAACTCATTTTCAAAGCTCTACACCTTTAAGAATTTGAGACGTGTCTCACCAATTTTGGAAAATTCATCCTGTATTGCCGGAAAATTTGTGGATCACTCTGTAATTCGACATTTTTAATTTTCATGCTCTACACAAAGACTTAATACACGCAGTGTCCAAAAATTTTGGAGAATTTACACCACGGGCTTTAAAACTCGCGGAAAACTGTTGTATGAAACCTTTTTGATAATCGTCCGATTGGCTTCAAACTTATTTTCAAAGCTCTACACATTAAATAATGCGACACGAAAATTTCGGAAAATTCATTCGCATTGTCGGAAAATTTATGTAAAACTTTCCCTTTGGACATTTTTATTTTCATGCGATTGTTTCTAAACGCATTTTCAAGTTTCTTCATAAAAACATAACAGGCGTGGAGCTCAAAACTTTTGGAAAATCTACGCCCACAGACAAAAGTAGTCAAATTCAACATAATGCGCCGGGCAACGCTGGCGTTTTACCAGTTGGTAATATATATGTATATAGTATACATATTCTAACATACCTTATGTAGTCTGATATAAGTTCTGCAGATGTAATGCCAAAAGAAAATACAAATAGCAGTTGCAAAGTTCTAAAATTGCTAGTTTCGTACAAAATGAAAGCCGATAAAAGCTTTCTAGATTAATATTATTTTCATTAGCCCGCCATGTTAGATAAGTCTGCTGGCAGCTATCGATAATTATATACATACATATATGTACATAAGTATATCGGAATGCCTTTGGCATCAACAATTACGGCGGCTCTGAGCCGTGCATGTCAATAAAGGGCCGTTAGTACACAAACGAAGCTGCTGGCGAACGGACGAGAGGCGAGAGAGCAAAAGCAAGCGGACACAAATACGGACACACGCACACACGCACAGTGTGTGGTGTCAGGGAATTTGGTGTGAGCGCGCCTCCCCACCGCCCCCCCCTCCCCGTCCCCAAAAAAGTATGCAACACAAAGAGCCGAGCATTGCGAAAGGAGCCAACGAATTAATACGTCCCTTCAATTTGGCAACAGCCTAATTCAAGAGCAACAACAACAACAGCGAAAATGTGAATTATTTTGAGTTAATCGTTATATAGTATTATATATTATATACATATATAAGTATATAGACATATGTATATATGTATTTATATACTCGTTAAATGCGCAGAAACACATGCCAAAATACGTAATTATTTTTGGACAAAGTTTTTGAAGCAACAACAACAACAACAACAACAACAACAACAACAACAACAACAACAACAGCAACAGTAGCACACAGCAGCCGCCGCAATTTGTTGCAAGTGTGTGTGTGTGTGTGTGTGTGTGTGTGCGTGCGTGCGTGCGTACTACACAGTTTTTATACAACAACAACAATAACAAGAAGCCAAATGGGTTTTGTCAACAAACAAATACAACGAATATAAATTTTGATACAAATTTGATTGCCTGTTAATATTATTAAATAATTAAAGTATATGCAACAATAACATAATAATATAACAGCAGCTGGCAGCAAGCGAAAGTGCGAGAGAAAACCAAAAGAGAAAGCACACAATAAAGCGCAAGAGCGACAGAAAGAGACAGACAGAGAGAGAGAGAGAGAGAGGCAAAGCAAAGCAAAGACGACGACGCATAAACAAAAGCTGAAACTGAAAATATTTGACCAAAGAATTCCATACACACAAACACACAAACACACACACACACACATCCCCAAAAGGCGTGCAACAACAACAATAAGAACTATTGAGGAGAAGGACGAGGCACGCAGCCCAGCACCACCCAAAAATGAATATGCTACACAGTTTCAGCAGCGGTGGCGCCTCCAATGCCACAGGCGATGCCACCAGCGGTGAGTGAGAACAACTTTTCAGGTTTTTCCTCCTTTTTTTTTTGGGGGGGTTTTTTTTTTGTAATTTTTGGCATGTCTCAATAACAACAACAATGCAGACAACAAGAGAGATAGCAATGCCAATATCATATGTATGTATATAGGTTTTTATAGCTATACACATTAATATATATATATATATATATATATATGTATGTACATATGTCTGTCTGTTTGTGTTGTTGATGATTAGAACGCGTCGCAGCGTCGAAGGTGAGAAAAACGAAATGATTTTGCGTCCTGCAGGACAACTGCGTGTGTATCGAAAGTTTTCGAACATTTGTAATTTGGCATATATACATATGTATGTGTGTATGTATGTATGTATGTATGTATGTATGTGTGGCCATATAGATACAATATGTGTATACATGATTACTTATGCATGTGTATGTGCGCCTTATAGCTCCATATACAGTCAAGTTCTTGCATTCAAATTCGTATGCTGAATACAAGTTAAATTAATGTAGCATACTTTCGAGGGCACGCGCAAAATGTATGCAAATTTCTCGCACAAATTAAATTATTATATTCATAATTATTTTGGGCACTGTTTGAGTTTGTTTTGCTTTCGAAATAAAGTATGGGATTTGAAGTCTGAAATATGTATACTTGAAGCGTATTTGATGAGAAATTGCATTTCTAACTGGAATTAAATACTTGTTAAATAAATAAAATACAATTTTGATTTTACTCGAATTATACGAAATGATTGTGAGTCCTGCAGGTGAAAGCCATGTATATCGAAAATATTGGAACTGAACTTTTGTGATATATGTATACATGTGTGTGTGTATTTTTATAGGCACAATATGTACATATATACAAACAGTCTAGTTCTACATTCAAATTTGTTGGCCAATATAATTCACAATAAATGCAAAAAACAAAATATGCTAAGTTAAAAAAAAAAATAAAAAAATACATGCAACCTGTCAAGCTGCCACCTACGCAGCAGAATACTTTCTTAAATAAATAATTAAAAAGATTAAAAACTAAAAAAAAGAATTTAAAAAAATGTAGCATACTTTTAAGGGCCTGAGAAATATTTGCCCACATTTTGTTTGAATTTCGTTTATATATTCATTATTATTTTGGACACAGTTTGATTTTAATTTGGCTTCAAAAATTAGAAACTACGTTCTAAAATATAATAAAATAATATTGGCTAAGGAATTTATTTTTTAACTGACAATACAAGAAAAACAGACAACTGAGTTTAATTGAATCATTCATTTCGAAAACCATTTAAATTTATAGTTTAGAATGTTTTAGTAATCAATACAGCCCAATTTGTTCCGAAGACTTTTTTGCATTTTATTGCTTAGTCCTATTTAAGCGTTAGCGTGTGCATAAACTTTAATTAATTTGAATGTGTAAGTAAGCAAAAGCAGAAAGCTGTTGTGAACTGCTGCTGTTTTTAGCATGAAATGCTAAAACAGCGTAAGTCCAGGGACTTATCCTGTCTTAGCACATTTCGTTCCACCTAAACCAAACGTAAGTCCACAGTTTCTCTTATATTATTAATTAAATTACAGTTAACATAGACAGGCTCACAAATATACATATGTATGTATGCGTTTGTTATTATTTATGTACATACATATGTTCATAGAATTCAGTTGTTTAAACAATGAACACAGCTTACCTGGCATTAGGAACTTGATGATTCATGTGGGCTGTAATTACTTAGCTCAAAGCAGCAAGAAAACCATTGATTTTTGGTTTTTGAACTGATTGATTCAATTTCAATCTGTATACAATTATGTAATTACTAAATAGCTTCAAATTAGTGTTGCTTAGAAAGTGTTTAAGTCTTCAAAAGTTAGCTGCATTCAATATTTATTTAAAAAGTAATCATATATTACTTAAAAACTATATGATCTATGTCTAGGATTATTAATTCGAATTAGTGTTTATTTACATTTCTAAATTATTGTTTATACATGTCTTGTTTGCTTAAATATCTTTGTAAGTTGGAGATATTTGTAAATTCTATAAATGTTTTCTTCATTGGGGTTAGCAAGTGTACTTGTAGGATTGTCTTGATTGAAAAATTACTTTTCTAATGTTGGTTAAGGCGGAGCAGGATTCTAGAATGTGTTTTATGTCAACTGTACTATTGTTGTGGCATTTGGAGGCTATATTTTGTTATTTTATTTTTCATGGGTATATGTGAAGTGAACTGGGGCTTTAGTGTTTACACCATGTGTTAAATTTGTATACTCTGTTCCCGAACGGAAAAAGAGTATATTGGGTTTGCGAAATGTCCGTCTGTCCATATGAACGCAATTTTTTTGCCTTTATCTTTAAGCTAGAGCAACCAAACTTGGTACACATGTTGGTGTATACCTCCTCCACAATTTGTGGAAAACCTGTAACTTCCACATTTTTAAAGCTATAGTCAACAAATTTGGCATACAGACTAATGTTAAGATTCCTGACAGATCTGCATCAAAAACTTGTTGTCACCCCCACCCCCTACTCCGCAAATCGGCATATGATATCCCCAAAACACGTTTTTCACAGGGCTATATCTCCTACAGTTTCATAGCTAGAGTCACCTTATTTGGCATATAGACTAATGTTGACCCTCTGGACAAATCTGCATCAACAAATTTGTTGGGTACAGAGTATTCTGCTGTCGGATACGTTCGACTGACACGTTCTTACTTGTTTTTTTTTTTTGTTATAAAATTTGTATATTTTATTTAAATAAATCTAGTTTTACATGTTATATGAATATTTTAATGAAGGAATCTGCTAGTGAGATCCAATGGATGACACCTTTTGAGTCTGCTCTTTCTTGGCCTTGTAGTTAGACGTCTGGCTAGTGTGTTAGGATGACCATTAAGGCGTTCCAGGTACTTCAGGGACCCTTAGATCCCTTTCGAAGTCCCTTTTTCAAATATACCAGGGTGCAAGCATATTCGCCTTAAGATTTTCGATTGGGCAACTCTTGTTTCATTTAAGTTGGTTTTTGTTGGAGATTTCCATATGGACTTGTAGCAACTTTGCTGAACAGGACAGCTTATTTCTATGTTCCTTTATCAAATTCAATAATATATAAAGGACTTTTATAGAAATTAAGAATAGGGCCTTTAAATGAACTCATGGCTGCTTATATTAGAGATTGAGTCTAAGGCAGACATGGAGTTGGAGCATATAATAAACTTTAATTTCATGTTCCCGGCCAGTTTCAGGAATTTCAAAATTGCAACTATTTCTGAAGTTAATACTGTGAAGTAGTATGGAAGATTGTCGTACTTTATTATTTATTATAATTATAAAGAACTGACCACGTAATTATAAATAATAAACCTTTAGCAGCTAAGGCCTAAAGCTTACTTGCTATGAGTATCTGAGAATCTGAATTACATTTGTTGATTTAATCTAGTATTTTATCTAATTATGGCTGCTTTATTATTATTTTAATTTTTTATATGGAGCTGTAGGTGTTTGTTGCTTTAAGGAGACTTATTTCCGTGCCGTCAGTGTAGATAAATGTGTGTGTTTTATGCAGATTTTTGATGCTGAGTGTGCATTTAATATACATCAACTATTTGCTTATGTTAACAGATTCGATAATGGCCATAAGCTTATTTCGAGTCCAATTTGTATGCTGGCGCGAATGGTGGCTAAGAGCCTCGGGCTCAAAATGAAGCGCCAATTGAACAAAATAACACAAATATATATATATAGTATATAGACTCGATTGGAAACGGCAACAGGACACGTTGCGCATGCAATCAAAACGAGAGTCTGGCTTAAATAACTATTATTTATATAAATAGGAAAGGCAATATCAATATAATTGCCACTTCAAATATTTACGATTCAATTTATGTGCGCACGGCTTTTGCAATTTTGTACTAAATGGCACTCCAATGCATTTCTCCTGATCAAAACGCCACACTAATTGGAATCGATTGTGTGTTTGTGTATTGAGTATTGAGTACACTTTGTGCAGGATATTATTACTGTGTTGCTTGCATTTGTATTCTTGTGTCACGCAGCAGGCTCGTATAGCAGTGCCTGACATATACACACCTGTCGACTAAATGTTGCAGCCAATTAAATTACGTATACGACCGGAGGCATCATCAACATCATCATCAGCTTGTTGCGCACTTGTATATATAGTATATGTATAGTTAAGTGAAATGCAAAAGTTCAGGGTCAGCCAGCAAAATTTGCATTCATCATTTCCACGTACTGGGGCTTATGGCTCATAGCTTGTAGCTTGGCGCGTGGCCTGTTGAGCGCTGCCTGGATATACTGCCAGTTGTCCTTTGTGTGCCCATCGTGCCGTCTGCTGCGTTTGTCAGGCTAATTGAGCAAATATCGGTTTTTAATGACAGTCGCCCCCGGACGAGTCCGGACGAGTCCGGACAAGTCCGCCCGGTAATTGCATTGACGTTGCGTGGCCTTACGTGGCATCCAACATATTTATTATAACATTAAGCAGCTCACCCTGCCACCCCCACGCTCCAGCTATAGCAAACTTGCTAGCCAGCTGCATTTGATATTTATATTTATCAAATTGGCTGACAATTTAAGTAATCTGAAGCCCATGCGGATTTGTGTCCTACGCAGTGGCCGCTTCAATGCCAAGGTATACACACACCTACCTTGTGTGTGTGTGCGTGTGTGTGTGTGTGTAGGAGGTAGTTTCTGTTGGGTGGCAAACATATGTTTGGGTCCAGCTTCCATTTGCAATATGGCGCTGTCAAAAGGGGTTGGGTCACGCAGGGGCTTTGTAACTAACGGCAAATTAAAGGAACACGCGCGCAGCGAGCCAACATTGTGCTCACGTTTGCCATCCCACTCGCCCACACTGCTAATCCCTCTGCTGCACGCCTCTGCGTTTGTCTTGCTCTAACGCCTCCGGCACTCGCAGTGTGTGTGTGTCTGTGTGCTAACAGCTGCTGTCTCTGTCGCACACGCTTCGACGCTGACGCTTCGTCTGCCTGTCATCAGCTGTTTTATGTTGTTCAGGGTCAAGAGTGTGTGCGTCGCAGGTGTAGCCAACACCACGCACCCGCGAACTTCCCTCCAGGCTCTTCTTTTGCACACACACCCGCCGCGCTAGGTACACACATTGTCTAGTTTACGATTCAGGAAAGCTTTTCTTTTTCCTCCTTCCTTTTTACCAACCATTTTTTTTCCGCTTTGCCATCGGCGAGTCAAGGTTACCAGCGGACCAACCCCCACCCCCAGCCCCACCGCTTCCTGGCCCCATCCGCCTGTCGGTCATCCCAAGTGTTTGTGTCTTGGATTCATGTTAATTGAACTGTTTTATGCATAACTTAAATGGGTGCAAACTGGCTGTTCTGAAAGTAGTTCAACCCATTCGACTAAATATATGATAATACATTCTATATTATTTACTCCCAGTTGTAGTAAACAATCAGGCAGTATGCTCGGTTGGTTAGTTATGCATTGACCTCAACACAAAACCAACCCACTACCAGTACCGATGGTGAAAAGAAGCCCATCGTAGTGCGATCGCTTTAAGACGCAGTTAGATATCTTGTACCTACAATCATATTCATTTATTTTAGTCATTAAATAACAATTTTCGCTCAAGTATTAGACGACAATGTTTATAACTAGTTAAAATAAGTTGGTTAAACTATGAACAAATGTCATCACAAAACTTAAAGTCATTCCAAAACCTCCCAAGTCCAGTCTTTCAACTTTCATAACTTTCTCACAACCGAATCGATTTACATTCGAATTGTCTTTCTTGTCGTAATTTGAACTCTACATCTATTTGACATTTCAACTTTATTCATTTTAGAATTTCCAATTTTTTCCTTTAGATTTTTTTATGAAAATCGTTAAGGGGAGACCATTGTACATTTAAAGGAAAAAAATTTAACAAAAAATTTAAATCTTCAAATTTCACTTTTAATCGTCAAAATAGATACATAAGACTATTTTAGAACTTATTTTGAGGTAACACAATTTTCACTTGTCAAGATCTTAACTTCCTAGTAAATGTTCCTTTTAGATTTCCAACTTTCATAAATTTGTCAAAACCCAATCGATTTTTATGCGAAATGTTTTTCTGGTCATTGTTTGATCTCTAGATTGATTTGACATTTCAACTTTATTCATTTTCGAAAATATAAATTTTCCGTAAACATATGTACATTTCAAGAACATTTTTATTTTGAAAAAATCAAAGTCTCAAAATAAGTATAAAAATCTATTTTAAAACGTATTCCGATATAGTTTATTTTTTGGTCAAATTTCATGCGAAATTAATAAAATTTGTCACTTGCCAGGATCTTAACTTTCGAGAAAATGTTATTTATCCTGTAAACTTGCATAACTTTGTCAAAACCGAACCGATTTTCATGCGCAATATATTTTTGGTTATGTTTAGACCTCTAGATTGATTTGGCATGTTTCATGTATAATATATAACATTTAAGTATAAAATTTTACCACTATATCTTGTCGCTGCCATAGAGAAAATCGGAACAGAGTTTAGCATGAAAAACTTGTTTGCTTATATAGATATACATACAAGCTTAGCAACTTTAATTTTTATATAGCTGCCATAGGAAGAATCGGTCGAAAATGTAGTCTTTTTTTATAAAAAACATTGCTATATCGGGTATATATCTTCGACACATTATTGTTCAGTTTAAGAGTTCAGATAGGAGTTCACGTATTTAACAGAAACTCTTGAAGTACCTGACTGAAATACGAAAAGAATGATTTATTTTATTATTTATTTATTTTGTATTTATTTATTGAAGTGTTTGTTGTATCATAACAGGGTAATACTCGTATGTATTCATACATATATCATATGGAGCTAAAAAATCGATGATGGTAAACTTGAACTGCATTGTGAGAGTCCTCAAATGTCAAATGCTATCCGTTTGGTTTGGTTGCTCAAAAAAAAACACAGCTCAAGGTCGGACTACAATTTCAGAGATTTGGTCATAAATGGAGTAGTCCATTGGGTTGCCATGTCACGTAGTCGCTAGCTGAAATCCTTTTCGTCCTATTTCCATTCTAATTAGAAGCGCGCCTTTTGGGCTCGTTCTTGTCGTATCCTATTTGCATATTTGCGAGTATATACTTAGTTATGTATACATATACATATATACATGTGTATGTATAAGGACGATTTGTGCACAGAGCAAACAGGAACGAAATTGTTAGTGTTGACAAAATGATTGACGTCGGTCTGGACGCGAGTAAAGGAGGGGTCTGGGGAGTAAAGTGTACTTTGACTTGGCCATCAATCAGGCCTGACCATGGGCGGGGCAGGGGCGTAACCGAAATGGGGGGCTGAAGCTGTATATGGAGTTGGTGATGGTGGTGGTGTCATCTAAGTCATTAACATATGAGATGGAACCTTGGGCAGTGGGGCAATGGGGAGGTTGGTGGGAATGGGTTTAAGACAGCAACAACTTGATAGAGTTCCATTTTGTTTAACCAGATGGCGAGTTGAAGGAACGCCTGATTGCGAGCGTTAAGAAGGAGGTGAAGCAGCTGATGGAGGAGGCGGTGACCAAGAAGTACGTGCATGAGGAGAGCAGCTCGGTGACCTCGCTCTGTGGCGCCGTCGAGGCCTGCCTAAGCCATGGACTGCGCCGGCGTGCCCTGGGCCTGTTCAAGACATCCTCAACGACAGCATTGATACAGAAGATAGCCAAGATTTGCCCAGAGGCGGACTATGTCAGCCGGCGGCTGTTGGAGCTGGAATTGGCCCAGGAGAGCCATGCGGTTAGCGGCAAGCGTTCCTCCTCCAGCAGCGACAGCATCATCAAGCCCAAGCTGCTGAGCAAGGGCAGCAGCAGCAGCAGCTCCGTGACCACCATCAATACGGTTGTCTCCGGCGCGGGGGCCAATGGCGCCGCCGCTCCGCTGGGCAAGTATCTGTGGATACGTCTGGCTCTCTACGAGAAACGTCTGGCCAAGATCATTGAGCATTTGGTAAGCAATGCCCAGAACTATTATGATCGCGAGGCGCTGGTCGCCGATCCCGATTATGGTTCCATACTCAGCTCCCTGCTGGTGGGTCCCTGTGCTCTGGAGTTTACGCGGGCCAAGACTGCCGATCACTATTGGTCCGATCCCTGCGCCGATGAGCTGGTAAGTTACTGAAACTGCTCTTTAGCTCACTGTTAATACCGCCAACTCTCAGGTGCAGCGTCATCGCATCAGCTCTGGCAATCGGACGCCGCCCACCTGTCATCGGCCCATCATTAACTTCAAGCGCAGCCTGCACACCAGCTCGGAGGACACAAGCAGCGGCAGCTTCAAGGCCTGCTCGCCGGCGAGCGTGGCCAAGGACTATGTGGAGTCGCTGCATCAAAATTCACGCACCACGCTGCTCTATGGCAAGAACAATGTGCTCGTCCTGCCCAAGGATGTGGCCGAACCGATGCCCGGCTATCTCAGCCTGCACCAGAGCGTCCAATCGTTGACCATCAAATGGACGCCCAATCAGCTCATGAATGGCTATAATGATACGGATGGCGGCGACAAGAGCTTCTACTGGGGCTATGCGCTCAATATCAATGTGGATGAGATTGTCTATGTGCATTGCCATCAGAATCGTGGCGGCGACACCGGCGGCATCATCATTTTGGTGGGTCAGGATGGCGTACAGCGTCCGCCCATACATTTCCCGGAGGGCGGCCATCTGCAGGCGTTTCTCAGCTGTCTGGAGACGGGTCTGCTGCCCCATGGCCAGCTGGATCCGCCACTTTGGTCGCAGCGTGGTATTGGCAAGCTCTTTCCCTGGCCCAAAAGCGTTCGACGGCACATCCTGCCCTCGGTCATGGAATCATCCATCGATGAGACGCCCATCGATTACGTCTTTCGCGTAGTGAGCAAATGCCAGCATGAGGAGTTCCGTAAGTCTTTGTCTTAGCTCTTCCAATATGATCTATGTGCATCTCGTGCGTCTTTTTAGTGGCCACCCATCCCATACTGGAGCTGGGTCGTTCCAGTCCTCGTCGCAAGCATCTGGGCAGCTGCTCCACCACAGGCAGCAGCGACTGCTCCAGCAAGAGCCTGTCCATTGAGCAGAGCAGCAACCCGGATCCCCCATTGATCCAGGCCAGCCAAACGGCCAGCATTGAGCTCGTCTGCTCCACCATGCGTCGACAGATCATCTCGCGGGCCTTCTACGGCTGGCTGGCCTACTGTCGCCATCTATCCACCGTGCGAACCCATCTCTCCGGTCTGGTCAATGGCCGCATCACCCCAGATTGTAAGTTAAAGAGAAACCAAGTACTCTGTACTCAAACGAAGTGCAAACTATGCCAAAATCTGAATAAGGTTGTAATTTGAGTAGAGATTTCCCATTTCAAGAAGGATTTGTTAGTTCAAAAAATTCTAATATGTTCTTGTAGGACCGTTCTGACCGTTTGGGGTCAAGAATTAGGTCTTTTTATAGTTTTTAATGGTTGCACTACCGACCACTAAAAAGACCATTGCACTACCTTGAAATGTTGAGAATCGCAGAGAAGGGCGCACAATAATATACCTCTAAAATAGGCATTGCATAGCACAACCATAAAAGTTTAGAATCGCAAGGAAGGGCTCACAGCTGAGGGCGCGTGCACACAGAGAGCGGAACGGTGTTGATCAGCAAGAGACAAGAAATTCACAGAGAGCAATGAGAGTGCCGCTGGCTGCCATTGTGCGCTCGCTCATTGCTCGCTGTGTGTGTTTTTCATGCTGATCAACTCCACTCCGCTCCGCTCTCTGTGTGCGCGCATTAAGTTGTGCGCCCTTCTCTGCGATTCTCAACATTTCAAGTAATTGCAATACAATTGTCTATTTTGGAGGTCTTCTTCTGTGCGCCCTTCTCTGCGCTTCTCAACCTTTAATGGTAGTGCTATGCAACTGCCTATTTCGGAGTTCTACTGTTGTGATGATCTAGTCCGCTCCTTCCGCTCTCGGTGTGCGCGCTCCCTTACGCTTCCAGTGAACCGCAACAGTCGATTCTGTATGCTAATTTATGCATATTTTATTTCAAAATACTTAGAAATTAATTAAACCCAACATTTTAGATAAAAACGGCATGAATTTTATACCGAGAACTTAGTTCTTTTATTTGAGTATATAACTCAAGTCGAGGAGCAATTCATTAAAATATCCATCTTCCGCTCTCCTGCAGTGGCCGCGGATGAGGAGGGTCTTACCCGGCAAAAGTGGCAGGCAATGCACGTGGATGGCGTTGTCTCCGGTGAAGTGGAACTCTATCGGGTGGTCTACTTTGGCGGCGTGGAGCACGAGTTGCGCAAGGAGGTGTGGCCCTACCTACTGGGTCATTATGCCTTCGGTTCAACGCTGGAGGAACGCCAGAAGCAGGACGAGACCTGCAAGCACTACTATGAGACCACAATGAGCGAGTGGCTGGCTGTGGAGGCGATTGTACGGCAGCGGGAGAAGGAGAAGACGGCCTTGGCTGTGGCCAAGCTGAGCGCAGAGCAGGCACGTCTGGCTGCCAACGCGAATGCGGCCAACTCGGATGTGCTGCTGGCCAATGGCAGTGGGCAGCTGGAGCTGGACCCTGACGGGTTGGTTGACGATCAGGCCGAGGGTGAGAACGATGTATTCGATGACAATGATTTTTCGGACATATCCGATCCGGGCGATGAGTACGATGATCAGCCCATAGTCGAGGCAGGCGAGGATGAGCTGCCACAGGAGCAGGCAGCGGAAGGAGAAGAGGAACCAGAACGGGCGCTGCAGATCAGCGAGCAGGTGGTCTTGGAGTTCCAGAACATCGATGACATGGAGCCTCTGCGCTTGCAGGAGAACTGTTTTGCTGATTCCGAAACCGAAGGCGATCTTGGCTTAGGCCTAGATGGCAGTGGCAATATCCTGATGCTCAGCATTAAGAGCTCCCCCTCAACCAGTAGCTACGAGACGGTGGGCAACGAGTTCGCCGATCTTACGGATGTCAAGACCCTGGACGAGACAGAAGCGGAGGCAGAGCCGCTTGGCCAGCTGAGCAAGTTCCACAGCGCCGACGATGTACGCCATACTGATGAGCATCCGGCAACGGCCGTTATCATCACTGAGGCTGCCTCGCTTGATGATCTCGATGTACAATGCAATGACGACGAGCCCACCGAGGAGCTGACCTCACGCAAGACGAGCCTCATGTCGCCCCTTAACGAGGACATCACCGTGGTGGCCTCACTGGATGCTCTACAGGAGCCAAAGTCCGCCTGCGTCTCGCCCGCCAGCTCCAATGGTGGCGTCTATAGTGTGGAGCTGCTGGAACAGTTTGGCTTGAATCTGCATCGGATCGAGAAGGATGTGCAGCGCTGCGATCGCAACTACTGGTACTTTGCCAGCGAGAATCTGGACAAGCTGCGCAACGTGATATCCACGTATGTGTGGGAGCATCTGGACGTTGGCTACATGCAGGGCATGTGCGATCTGGTTGCTCCGCTGCTGGTCATCTTCGATGATGAGTCGCTCAGCTACAGCTGCTTCTGCAAGCTCATGGAGCGCATGATCGAGAACTTTCCCAGTGGTGGTGCCATGGATATGCATTTCGCCAATATGCGGTAAGTGGCAACTGGAACTAGCTCCCTCTATTCCCCATCTATACCCTAACTCTATCTCTATCTCTCACAGCTCGCTCATTCAAATACTCGACTCGGAGATGTACGACCTGATGGACTCGAATGGGGACTACACGCACTTCTACTTCTGTTACCGCTGGTTCCTCTTGGACTTCAAGCGGGAGCTCATCTACGACGATGTCTTTGCCACCTGGGAGGTCATCTGGGCGGCCAAACACATTGCCTCTGGGCATTTCGTGCTCTTCCTGGCCCTGGCACTGCTCGAAACCTATCGCGATATCATTCTATCCAACAGCATGGACTTCACAGATGTCATCAAGTTCTTCAATGGTACGTACTTCTCTCACTTTGTTATCTATTAACTTGAGCTAAGCTCTTTGTTTTTCTTACACTTCCAGAAATGGCCGAACGTCATAATACCCAGTCGATCCTGCAGCTATCGCGCAGTCTCGTCCTGCAATTGCAGACAATAATTGAGAACAAATAAGTTTAAGCATTGAAACTAAAACTGGAACTGGAGCTGGAACTGGAACTGGCTTTGTGGCTCATCCGGTTGCGTCTGTGTGTATTATTCTTTGTGTGCTTGTGTGCGTAATTTGTTTAATATGTGTGTGTAGTGTGTTCCAGAGATGTTGTTAACTAGCACATACTTGTAGTAGGCTCAACTTAAAGGCTAGCTGTCAGTCCTCAGTCACATAGCATCCATACTTCCTAAACAGTACTGGAGTTAGATTAGAGAGCACTTAGAAATTGCATTCCTATATACTACCTACCTACCTACTTATACCGGAAGGAACTCAATGAAGAGGAGCAGCCAACAAACTATATAGAATGTCTTCAAACTGCGAATGTATGAACAACTTTCATATTCATACAAATACCATATTGTTAGTCAGCTATCGCTTTTCGGTTATGATATCTCTGACTGCTGTTAAATTGGATCTGGATTGGATGAGATCGAATCGTAGAGTTTTGCCCACTTGACGGGCTATTTTGCAATTTTGGAATAACCGGCTGGGAATCGTTTTAGAAGCGCATTAACTCAGCACATGGTAAACAATAAATTTAATGAAAAGAAAACTCGGTTAAGTCAAAGACAAATGCATAACAAATCTAAGCCGTAAAGAAATGTAGTGACCTGAAAAGAAAAGAAAAAAGAAAAACACACTAAACACACTGTAAAAACAAAATGAAAAACTAACAAAAATAATATTTATACTTATACAATATACATACATATACTATATACTCTATATATATAAGTATATTAATATATATATATGTACCTATTTAGAGGCGGTTACAAAGCAGATGCTAAATATTTATACCTTTTGTATATTCGGTGAGGAGAATATTGTATTATATACATACAAACATATACATATACATATACATACATACATACATAGGCATATGCATACATATGCACTAACTGCAATGCTGTGTGGGTTTTTTGGGCTGGGGATTTTAGACGGAACAGCAACTGTTTCCATAATTGTTAAAAATTGCTATTGGGCACGTTCTGAATTCCGCTTACGAATTAATTCCACTTAATTCGTTTTAATTGTAATTCGAAAGCGAAATTCGAAAAATGCCCGTATGTTATGGTTTGTCATAGAGACATACATATATACACATATACTACGATACACATACACACATACACTCGTACATTTTAGAATTTATTATAACGAGTACTAAAAATTAATATTTCCAGCTTTCATCTTCAAATGAACTCCACAGCAATATGTGAAGCATACATTTTAAAATTAAATAACATCGGAAGAAAGGCTTATGAATTTGAACCTGCTCCAAAAAGTATGCTACACACTTTTCTGTGGAATCAATTCGCAAGTGAAACTCGGAACTGTTTTGAGTAAGATTGTGGCAAGGCAACTAAATTTGTTTGGTGCTGGCCTTTGTAATTGAAAACGGGACGAATTGCTAGTTTTGATCTATAGGGCATTACAGTTTTGACCAGATCTCAAAAGGGGACCCGTTTAAATGGTTAATGCAGCTCTGTGTGAACCAAAGAACTGTTGAATATAATAAAATGTTACGAATATGCTTTGTTTTTCAGTTACAATAGCGTTCATTATCATATGCTATTGTGACTGGGCAAAAACCATATAGAATGAATCGTAATAACTATACAATATATTGATATACTACTATATACCATATATGTATTTGCATGTGTATTTGTATTGTTATAACCAAGCAAATTGTATTGTTTATTAAACAAAACAACTCAAAATTTTTTCCACCGATTGCGATGGAAAACCTCTCAGGCATTTTTATACCCTGTACCCATCAAATGGGTAAAATGGGTCTACGGTTTTTATGAGAAAGTCGTAACTGACAGACAAGAGTATCTTCGACTCTATATAAATACTACTATATATTTATGATGTCCGTCTGTGCTCATGCTATTCTCTCCCTAACTATATAAGAGCTGGAAATATCAAATTTGAAATATAGGTACCTGCTAATCCGTAAACTACTATTAAACAAAAATATAAATAAAATCTAAGCAAATTTTTGGAGACAGCTTTGAAATTGAATAGCAAACAATGAATATAGTGAGGGGCTAAATTTGTATTGTAATGTCTATGTTACTCTAAAACTATGGTACAGGGTATCTGCTGGTCGAGCACACTCGGCTAGAACACACATACTTGTTGATTTCATGATTTTGTTCGTATGTACGAGTATTATTGGTTTCTTTTTATTTGATTTTTTTATTTTTTGGTAAGTGCAGGCGCACCAAAAACTCCCTCCAACTGGGCTAAAGGTTTGTTGTTTACACACATGTAGTGCATATACACATACATACATAAATAATATAAATAAATGCGAGTAGCACGCTTTTTGTGTATAGAAAACACCCAAAAGAAAACAAAACAAAAATATATATATATATACATATACATACATATAAAATGAAATGAAGAAAAACAAATGGAAAAAAAACTTAATGTGATTTCTTGTTGCTTCTTTGAATATTGATATTTTTGTAAGCGCTAAAGAAATTATATACGAGTATAGACGATAAAGCCCATATATATATATACAAAAAATAAATATATATATGTACACACACACAGACACACATACACACACTCAGGCGAGTCAGAGATTGGGGTTGTCCGGTTTGGCAAGGTCCTTGATGATTTTACGATTTGGAATCCTTTTGATACACATATTCGACGAGTGCAAGCCGGCAATTGGCAGGATCAATCGACCAGCTCGTCATACTTGTATTAGATCGTTAACTCACACACACACACACACACACACACACACACACACACACACACACACACACACACATACACATACACACATACAAGCATATGTTACAAACTATATACATATACATAAGTTAGAACTTATATATATACAAGATTATGAATATTATGTTATGGTTTGAAAGCTACTGGATCTTGGCATCCCTAAGCGTTTACTCGTAAATACATACATGCATATATATAGACATGTCCTGTGCGTGTCCTAGCGCCCAATATACTTGGCATGTATGTGCGTATACAATATATATACCACTTCATGCATACAAAGATCAAAATAAACAGCATTTGCCATTATATCTGGCAGCGGATTGCTAATGAAAATACGTGTATACAATATATACATACATATTTATTATAAAGAACCCAAAACAATTAACAAATTATACAAATAAATGTGAAATATGCAAACAAACAAATGCAAATACAACACCCAACAACCAGGCAAATGTGTTAATTCATTCAAACGGGAATCTCTGGCAATGCTCAAATATATTAATAATATATCAAAGCCATGCCAAGCCGAGCAATCAACTTGCCGGCTATTGGGTAAGTAGAAACCAAACAGTTGTTATTCAATAATCCTGATTGACATCACGAATTTAAGCCGATGCACAGTGGCTCGTTATGTCCTTTTGCTTTGCAAAACTCATAACTTCTGAATGAAACAAGATATTGCTGAAATTTGAAAAGCATTTAGCAGTAATTTTCCATAACTTTTAATTAAATGTCAGATCGTTAAAATCGAGCAGAAGAATTTTTCTCAACAGGTGATCAAAGTGGAATTTGGTTTATATTGAAGCTTGCTTGCTTGGAACAACAAGTAAGAATGCTCTAGTCGAGTCTACCAGACTACGAAACTCCCTGTACCCAGGTCTACAACTTCCAAACACATCTTCGTCCACTTACGCATACACACAAAGACGCACACACACAAGCGACAACGCAAGCGAGGCATTTTAAGTTGTAGCTGTGCTGCTTCTTTCCCCGCAGAATCTGAATCTTCTTGATTCGACTTAAAATTTGGACAGCAGATTAAGAGTGACTTAAGTATGCAAAATCCTAAGCCTATATCTTTAAAATTGTTGTTATAAAAAGTTTTCCTCGATTTGCGGCGATGCGGGGGAAATTTTTGCAAGCGGAAAAATTTTATATGCGTATGATATTCTGAAACATTGGGATCACGTATCTCTAACTCTTATAGTTGCTGAGATCGACGCGTTCGTCCGGACAGACAGACAGACGGACATGGCCAAATCGAAATCTCTTTTGATACTGATCAATAATATATATACTTTATAAGGTCGGAGATGTCTCCTTCTGCCTGTTACATACATTTGCATAGATTTAGTACCCCCTTTTCACCGATTTTATGGGTAGAGGGAGTAAAAACGGGCGCTGACCGCATAGCTAGCTCAAAGTTGCGCCCATTTTAATGTTAAGTGCGGTGCACTTTCTTTCACCTAATCTCTTTTCCTATTGCTTTACGAATATTTACAGAATCACGCGGTTACAGTCCGATGTCGGGAATGTCTGCGAATCTATATTGAAAGTCCATATAAAGTCTAAAAACCTTGTTCAAAATAATGGCTTAGTAATTTATTTATTAACAAGTAAGAATGCTCTAGTCGAGTATACCCGACTACAAAACTCCCTGTACCCAGGTCAAAAATTATCGATCGCATCTTCGTAAACTTACACACACACACATATATAAGGACACACACACAAGCGACAGCGCAAGCGAGGCATTTTAAATGGTGGCTGTGCTTTTTCGTCCCCCCTCGCTACAGCACTAAATCTTCTTTCGTGAATAACTTCCGTGTTTATTATCCGATCGACTTGAAATTTAGACAGTAGATTAAGAGTGACTAAGGTATTGTACATGCCAAATCTAAAAGATATATCATAAAATATGTTCCTGTAAAACGGTTTTTATCGATTTGCGGGGGAACGGGGGGTGATATCTGAAATATGAAACAAACTTGATCTGCGTATGTTATACAGGAACCTACATTTCAAATTTGGTGCCTCTAGCTCTTGTAGTTCCTGAGATCGACGCGTTCATACAGACGGACATGCCCAAATCGAAATCTCTTTTGATACTGATCAATAATATATATACTTTATAGGGTCGGAGATGTCTCCTTCTGCCTGTTACATACATTTGCACAGATTTAGTACCCCCTTTTACCCATTTTATGGGTACAGGAGTAAAAATACTATAAAATTAAAAAGTTACAATATTTTTATATCATTCGCCTTAGAAAAACCCCATCTTTCAATTAAAGTAAAGACACTAAGAATCGAGTGAGCCGTTTGGATATAATTCCATCGCAAATGTGAACAATTATTCTCAAAAAACCATAATGATATCAAAATGGTAGTATTTTTCAAGTTTCATGACTTCTACCGCCCAAACGAATTAATCAATTCCATAAACTATAAGCAATTCTCTATCAAACTGCATAAGTCGTTTTACCCTTTCTCACCATGACCTTTTTGATTTATGCCACGTGCCCCGGCCAAGCCAGCCACTGTGCGACTTGGGAGGAGTGGGTGGAGTGGGAGGTTACTTACGTCGTTAACCTACGTCGTAACACATTTGAGGTGGGTTTTCTTGCTTCAAAATTTCATGCAACGTCAACTGCCGATGCATTATGTAAGCAATCATTCGGAAA
This sequence comes from Hirtodrosophila confusa, assembly GCA_035043065.1. NCBI lineage: Eukaryota > Metazoa > Arthropoda > Insecta > Diptera > Drosophilidae > Hirtodrosophila > Hirtodrosophila confusa. Next base: position 17,413,725 of record JAWNNI010000242.1, on the reverse strand, counting down.
AGAAATGGTATATGTAACATAACACATAACATTTCCTTCAGGTTTGGTTGTATAACGTTGCATATTTTGCGTCATCAGTCAATCAATCTGTCAGGACCATTTCTTTCATCCACATTCATAACAGAGCTTGGCCTGATTGACGCACAGCCTAAAACGTAAGAGCTAAATATAGTAGAGCTGAATTTTTCACAGTAGCTTTCGTTTATGATGAAATTAAGCACTAAGACGACATTGTACAAAATTCCCATCCACAAAGTTGCAAAACTGTTGTAAGACAATTTTTACTCCCTGTACCCATAAAATGTGTAAAAAGGGCTTACTAAATCTGTGCAAATGTATGCAACAGGCAGAAGGAGACATCTCCGACCCTATAAAGTATATATATTCTTGATCAGTATCAAAAGAGATTTTGATTTGGCCATGTCCGTCTGTCTGTCCGTCTGTTGGTCTGGCCGTTTGTAGGTTCCTGTATACCATACGCAGATCAAGTTTGTTTCCTTTTTCAGATATCTCCCCTCGTTCCCCCGAAATTCGATAAAAACGTTTTATACCTACAATTTTCAAGATAAAGCTTTGGGATTCGGCATGTATAATACTTTGGTCACTTTTAAAATATTGTCAAAATTTCAACTTGATTGGACAATAAACAAGGAAGTTATTTACGATAGAAGATTCAATGCTGCATAGCGGGGGGAGAAGAAGCACATCCACCACTAAAAATGCTTCGCTTGCGCTGTCGCTTGTGCTGTCGCTTGTGCTGCCACTTGTGTGTGAGCGGCTTTGTGTATGTGGTTGTGTATGTCTAAGTGGACGAAGATGTGCTTGGAAGTTTTAGACCTGGGTACAGGGAGTTTCGCAGTCGGGTATACTTGATTAGAGCATTCTTACTTGTTACGTTATCATCCGTTCGGCTTCAAACTTATTTTTATATATCTAAAAAGCACTAGTTGTACCCTGGTGGTTCCTTGGATGAGAAAGATAGAAATGTTCAAAAATATCAATTGACTATTTTCCCTCTCGTGCATTATGATTTTTATACTCTGTTCCCGAAGGGAAAAAGAGTATATTGGGTTTGCGTCTGTCCGTATGCTATCCCCAAAACATGTTTTTCACAGGGGTATATCTCCTACAGCTTCATAGCTAGAGTGACCTTATTTGGCATACAGACTAATGTTGACCCCCTGGACAAATCTGCATCAAAAAATGTTTGACTCTCCCACCCCCTCCCCCGCAAATGAGCAAAATCTCTATCTCCAAAACCTGTACAGGTAGTGTCATCAAATTTGACATACAGACTACTGTTCTCTTCGCGTATCTTTCCGAACTCACTAAAAAGCAAACTATACCGGACTAGGAATAGAGTATTCTGCTGTCGGACACGTCTTACTGCAACGTTCTTACTTGTTTTTTTCTTTTTCCTAATTCTAAGGGTTTTGTAACTTTTCCCAAATGAAATGAAATTATATGAAAATTTCACTTTGTAAAAACTTGAGAAAATTTAAAATGTGTTTTTTTTTCAATCGTATTAGGCATTTTCATTGTTTGAATTTGAAAACATTTTATTTATTAGCAGCTCAATTAGCAGGTTTGTGTAATTGCTATGTCAATGGTAGACCACACCAGGATTAATCCCAGCCCCACGCTCTACAGGTTTACGGGTCTTAGCCGCCCGGGCTACGGCCAAAACAATCCGGTAGGCCACTTGCCTGGTTAGACGTGGTTCATCATTGGTCTTGTAGACCAGCAATTCGTTGTGACGTCCTGGCGCATTGGGTGGTCCAATCTCAGTAGTGGTGCCCTGCTGGCTAGATCCTGACTGCGCTGAATCCTTATCGATGGAGACATCTCGGTCCGAGGCCGTTTCGAGAACAGGATCCATCTTAAACTCCATGGGTTCGCCAATTTCACTGGGATCAATATAAGAGGATCCCGAAGACATTTTGACTGAATGAATTTCTTTTGCTTTAGAAATAAACTAAAAGTAACTTAAAATACTCGTGTATAAAAGAGAATAATTTACTTTATGAAAACTTCAGAAAATTTAAAATTTTGTTTTATTTCAATCGTAGTAGGCATTTGCTGTTGATTTTCAAAACATTTTATTTAATCGTAGTAGGAATTTTCGTTTTCTGATTTCATATAATTTTATTGCCGATTACATTTAAGATTAAGATTATTTCCCCCCGCGATGCAGTACTGAATCTTGTTTGTTGAATAATTTCCGTGTTTATTATCCGATAAACGTTAAATTTTGACAGTAGATCAAGAGTGACTAAAGTATTGTACATGCCAAATTTCAAATCTATATCTTGAAAATTGTTCTTGTATAGCGGGGGAATGGGGGGGAATATCACAAGTCTAAAATAAACTTGACCTGCTCCCGCTATACACGAACCTACATTCCAAATTTGTTGTCTCTAGCTCTTATAGTTGCTGAGATCCTTGAGTTCACACATATGGACGGCCAGACGGACATGTCCAAATCGAAATCTCTTTTGATGCTGATCAAGAATATATATACTTTATAGAGTCGGAGATGTCTCCTTCTGCCTGTTACATACATTTGCACAGACTTAGTACCCTCTTTTTACACAGGGAGTAAAAATAGAATATTAGGATCATAAATCAGCATATATCGAAACAAAACAATTTTATTTATTAAATAATAAAACTTAAAATAAGAAAATTAAATCTTCAATTTTGAAAAAGTTAAATTTTTTATTCCAAAATGTTTTTTGAGTAATTAACCTAAAAAAATATATGTTTTATTTTTGGGCCTTAGGCCCTTTTTGATATATATAATTATTTGATTTATTTTCATTTATGTTTTGCTTAAAAAATTGAAATTTTAGTTTAGTTTTCTCTTTGGTTACAAAATCTAAGACTTCTTATTTTATTCGATAAATAAGACTAAAATTCTAACATTTTATAAAAAAATAAAAACAAAGATAAACGTTAACTGATTGAAAAGCAAAATTCAAAACTAAAGTTTTACTTTTTGATCAAATAATAAATAAGTTAAAACCAAAAACGTAAGGCTTTTGAAGTATATTTTGAAATATGCATAACTTATGGCCGTTATGGGGCCTGGCATCCATAGCCGAGTCCTTATGGACACTCGTCAGGGGCATTAAGTTAATGCAAAAATTGCTGCTGGGGCTTAAATACTTTGGTTTTTCCAAGAATCAAACTCGCAGGCACTTGTGTGCATGTTTAGTGGATAAAGCTGTGCAACAGTTTTCTCTGTTAATGATTATGATGATGATGATGTTTGTGATGATAATGACGATGACAATTTTGGGTGCTTTGGGGCAGGATGCCAAGCCTCAAATTTGATATTTGGTACACACAAAACCAAAGTGTGCAGGTTAGGCATTTTGGGGCCAGTGACGCCAGACGAGCAACAGGAGCAGCAGCGGGGCGTGGCGGGGCAATGCGGGCAGAGCGCAGCGCACAGCGCGCAAACTCGACAAGGCGAAGCAACAGCGGCGGCAGCAGCAGCAGCAGCAGCAGCAGCAGCTGCCGAATTTGGGGCAGGCCGCTGCCGGAGCCGGGTAGCTGTTGTCCTGTTGCTTGTGGCAAGATTTACCATACAGCGTTCGACGTCAGCATCGCGTACACACACACAAACACACACATACAGAGACAGACGCACACACAGATACAGAAAATGATGCCAGGCGTGGAAGCGAGACGGCAATGGCCAAAGGGCAGCGCGCATAACGAAAAGCTTCTGAAAAAGCAATGAAAGTGACAGAAGGCGGCGCGGGCTGGGACGCCGCAGCGGTGTGGTGTGGTGTGGTGGTTGCGGGTTGCTTTGGGTGGGTGGGTGGTGGTGTCGTGACAGTGTCGGGTTTGGGATAGGCATGGGGATAGGTGCAAGCGGGCGACTGTAACAGTAACAGCAACAGCTTCGTCGCTTGTGGAATTCGTTGCTGGAGTTCAGTCTTACTTTCGAGCTGGTCGCGTGAGGTCGTTACGCACTCTGCTTAACGGCAACACACAACCGAACTTATATACACACAAACAAAAACACAAAAACACAAACACACACACACACACATTAATAAGTATTTAACTAGTCGTCATTTAGTTGGCTCTCTCCAGGACCCCTGGCTTAAAATCTGGCTTTAACTTTACTCTGTCTGTGGATCTGGCTCTGGGTCTGGCTTTGGCTCTGGCAATGGCAGCAATAGTGGCAACATCAGGGAACGTTGCTCCCCAGCGTCAGCATGCCAAATTATTTATAAAGCGCAGTCAGCGAGCAGCAACTAGTAAATAAGCCAGTAAATTAGAAAGTGAGACGCTTTATTATTGTAAACAGGGCATTTGTGGCAACTGAATTACTCATACGCCGCGTTGTACGCGCAATCAAACAAAACTGTAGCTGAAACAGCAACAAACTCAGACAGGCTAACAACCCATACATATATATATATATAAATATATATATATATTTATACATATATCTACCATATACACACATATATTTTACGCGCGCGAGTGTAAACGTTAAAAGCTACACAGCTTTGTGGCCGACAAAATGGTGCAAACAACTGCAGGTATTTAATCGAAATATATATATATATATGTATATATCCTTTTAAGCCATAATCATATTCATATCTAGGGTCATGTATATACCTATATATATGTATATATGTTTGTATGTATGCCATGTGTGTGTATGTGTGTGTGTGTGCTCTGCTTTGGGTCGCATTCGGTTTTGCTTTTAAGCGAAATTCGAGATTTCACACGCGCATCGTATTAGGCCCGCAAAGCTTCCTGTTCAACTGAGCTATATACCTACATATAATAATATGTGTCTGTGTATGTCTGTGTCTTTTTGTATATGTGTGTGCTTGTGTTTGACAAATTTGCTGCATTTATAGTGGCATCAACAACAACATAAAAGTAATCCAATATCCTTGTTGCGCCTGCAGGTATGCAATATAATTTTCTGTTAGCCCACAGCTTATTTTAAACGAATGTCCAACAACAATAACAACAACAACAGCAACAACAATGAAAGCCTTTCTACGGTGCACCGAAGCTATATACCCTTGCAGTCAGTTTTTCCATATCAAAAGTTAGCTTCCAACCAATTGTTCCTATACATATAACAATCAGTTCCGATTTTGATCAAATTCAAGTAAACTATATAAAGTATGATAAAACTCACAATTGCTGTGCTTGGGTGAAATATCTGTATAATCCAAAAAGTTTTTCATGGAAAAACTTACTTTTCATCCGATTGTTCCTATGGCAGCTATAAGATATAGTAGTTTGATTTGTAGCAAATTTGGTGAACCCGTACAAAACCTATTGAAATTTCAATTATGCAAAGAAGTTTTTCATACAACTCAATTTTGGGCCGATCGTTCCTATCGCAGCCATCTAATAGTTATAATAGTTATCCGATTTTGTTAATATTTGGTCAGCTTATTTAAACTAAACTCATTCTTTGATTTGGCGAGTTTGATCAAGATATCTTCAAAAAGATAGTAGTTTTCATACAAAATTATAATTGTCAACCGATTAGTCCGATGGGAGCTGTATAATAATGTGGTCCGATTTTGATCAAATTATAGGAAAGTATAATAAAACTCTCAATTGCTAAGTTTGGATGTAATATTTGTATAAACGAAATAATTTTTCATACATAAACTCATTTTTCACCCGATGTAGGTTATGGCACCTATATGATATAGTGGTCCGATGTTGACCCAATTCGGTCAGACTGTATAAACTCTTCAGAGTCTTGGTTTGGGGGAGTTTAGTGACGATATCAAAAACATAGTATCCGTCCCATTGTTCCTATGGCTGCTATATGTTATAGTGGTCCAAACCGGATGGTTTCGACATATGTACATCCTGCAGTAGCTGTACCAAGTTTCATTACGATAGCTCTCAGACTGAGAGACTAGTTGGCATAGAAACAGACGGACATCCTCCTCCTTCAATGCGTTGCACATTAAAATCCTAATACCCTCTGCAAGGACGTACATATAATAAAAATAATAAAAAGAGCAGCAACAGCTGCAGCTTAAGCAGCTTTTAACTTTATTCACGCCTCTGTGTGCATGCAGGCTAAGCTTAGCACAGTCGCGTCTTAAATGTTGGACACGGCTGACAGCAGTAACATTGCGCGCAGACTGCTCACTAATCATTTCTGTGTTGAATGCCACTGAAAAGCTATGTTGATACCCAGTTAAAGTGACATTGATATACAGCACATAATCGAATGCTAATCACTTACCATTCGATGTTCTGGTGGATAAACTGACAATATTTATTGACTATTTTTAACAAAAAAAGTACTCGTAAGGTCTATAAGAATCAAAATTAAGACGAATATGGCTGAATCAGCTCCCGTTTGTATTTCACATTTTCCGATTTACGATTTTTGAAAAATCGTGCGATTTCGATTTGAAGTGTTCCGGAATTCGCAAAACTCTTGTTATCAATATGTCCTCTTTCGATTTTGTTTCAAGTGTTACCTTATCACTAGAACAGCTGTGCTTGTCGTCGTAATCACAGAAAAAATCCCGTGTTCTGTTCAAAATCCGCCCAAGTTCGAAAAATCTTATTATGTGCACAGAACTCTTATTTCAAGAATGATTTTTTTAATACCAAAATTCTAGAATATACGAATTTTTTTAAATATTTGAACAACATGTCGGGTTATTTTGAGAACGTCTTTTATTATTTTGAGATAGTTTCACTCCGTAATCAGATTTTATTTATCCTTAATTAAAGTTTGAAATAATCTTAAATCAAGAGTTTGAAGTCTTACACTAAGCACAAAATATTCTTAAAAATGAGTCCAATTCCGTGATTTCGATACGAGAGAAATGTTTTATTACGTCCACCTGGTTTTTGTTCCAAGAGAATATTTGTAGTCCCAATATCAAATTTGGTGAATAGGTTGAAAATGATCTTAGATAGAGAATTTGTTAACTTATGAAAGCGGGATTGGGCTTGTCTAAGAACCTGAACATAAGCATGTTTAGCAAACTTGGTTGCTCTAGCTAAAAATGAGTCGAATGAGCTTAATTAAAACAGACAAACTGAGATTGTGCAATCTGGAGGAATAGATGTTTGTGCAACGGCGTTGACAAGATATGTATCGAAGCGTGCAACAGAAAGTAACAAATCTGTCACTTAATTATAGGTTTTATATCATTATCTCGTCGTTAGCAACGCTAGTCAGAGAAAAGAGGATTTAATTGCGCAGCAGCTAAAAATAATACTCGTTGCTATTTTTAAATGGCCATGACTGTAGCCCACTCGCACACACGTGGCACATAAGCGGCTTAGCGAGTGGGCTTAAGCTGGGGAGCGCCTGCTGCAGCTGCAGCTGCACTTTGATGAATGCGCATTGAGGTCCTTGAGATTGACAGGTGCACTAAGGCAGGTGCACTAATTAGGCTAATGCCTAATTAGCTGTATGTGGGCTTCATCTGCACTAATATGAACACAAATCCTGCACGCGCGGAACAAACTTTTATGAATGAATGGCCAAATAGTCAGCATAAATGGGCAAAAAATACGACTAAGCGATTGCATGTGGGCGTTTGTTTATGTTCCTGCTCAACTCGAAATCGTGGGCGGCCATAAGCCGGCTATATACAGTGGCCGAGCAGCTGACAGCTGCAGTTAGGGACAACAGGGGGTCTTTACCTCAATTACGGCAATTCTAGCTAGCAAATATGTTGTCGAACTGTTGCGTGACTGCGGGGCAGGCATTGGCATCCTTTTGGGCCTGTCAATATGACACGCATGCACTTGACGGTTGGTTGCCCCTTGGCAGCACACAGAGTCCTGCATGAGTACACAGTCAGCGCTTATTTCGGCATCGGAATCCGGATGTGCTAGATTCGCTTGTAGTAAGCTACACAGTTATCCTATATCCTATGCTATGAAATGCTCAGCGAGCTTGCACTTTTTCGCCTAAAATATGAATGAATATGTTCAAAACATTTTTGAACATAAATATTGTTCAGACTATACAGGCAAGATCTAAATATCCCCACCAATCTGTTAACGATAAAGAACTCGAAGAATGCCTATTAGTTTTCATTATTGTAATATCAATTTGATCTTTTTAATGCCAAGAAACCATTTTAAATATTGATTTTGTACTATTTAGGACTGTTCCCATTTCCAAACCCGGTCAAATCCTTCTGTTAAATGTTAACTATAGTGTATACAGCTATATTCAATACCAACTGGAACATAACTTAAAAAAGAACAAGTAAGAACGTTGCAGTCGGACGTACCCGACTGCAGAATACTCTGTTTCAAGTCCAGTATAATTTTCTTATTTGTGGGTTCCGAAAGAGACGCGAAGAAGTAGTCTGTATGTCAAATTAGATGACCCTACCTGTACAGGTGTGGAAGATATAGATTTTGCTCAATTGCGGGGGAGGGGGTCGGTGGAATTCAAAAATTCTTTGATGCAGATCAACGGGGTCAACGTTAGTCTGTATGCCAAATTTGGTGACTATAGCTTTACAAATGTGGAAGTTACAGGTTTTCCCCAAATTGTATGAGGGTTTTCCTTCATAAATTGAGGTTATACACCAAATATACTCTATTTCCCTTCGGGAACAGAGTACAAAAACAATCTTGCGTGTTCCTTTTCTTATCTCTATTCGCTGTCTGGGATCATGAGCACAGCAACAATACTTTCGTGTGTTTGTTGTTGCTGTACTGAATTCCAATGTAATTTTGTTGTTGCGTCTCGACGAGGCCTGCACTTAAAAAAAATACCTATTTAATTGAACGGGATATTTTTCTGCACAACATTTTAAGTACATTATTGGCCAACAGAAAATAGTTATAGTAGTAAAATAGTGGTGGTAAAAAGTTGGATCTCAGGACACAGAAATAATAGAACAATAGAATAATAAAAGGAACTCAAATTTCTGCTTTAGATATGCTAGTTTTTTCTTTCATATGTATTGAAGAATGGGTAACCCTGGTGTAGAGTAAATTTGATTATATTTTTTGAAAATAAGGCTAATATATATTTTTTGTAAACTAATTCTATATGGTGGAAGTTTAAGCCGATATTGCTGACTATAAATGTTACACTATTAAAGCTATAGTTAGTATCAATTTTCGGGGTCAGAGACAGTTCTGTAGCATATCAAAAGATTCATTTACGTATAATAATTTTGCTATGCTACGAAATGATTGCTTTAATTGTAAATACTTATATGATGGAGTATGACATAAGTATTAGTCAGCATCCTGTTCGGAGCCTGCAGGCCGTTGCTGTGTATTCATGCAATGTCCTGGCTGACAGCAATAACGCACAAACGTAAGAGATCTCTCAGAAACACACATTGCACATTTTTGGTGGTGGTGTGCCAGGGATTAGTAGGCGTTGGCACGTTGCGAGCAATGTGTGTGAGCTTGTGTGTGTGTGTGTGTGTGTGTGTGCCTGTAGAAGCCCATAAAATACGAAATATGGTTTAACTGTCAGCGACAGAGTCGTCATTCCTACACGTGCCGACCCGCATGTCCTGTCAATGCCAGTCCTGCCAGTCCTGACGACATTAAAAAATGAAGGCATGAGCTTAAAAATCCACTGCCTGGCCATCATTAATTTAACGCTCGTCCGACAGCTGCCTCGCATAATGACTTTAAGAAAACACTAATTGCGAGTCAAAATTAATTAGAATTATATATTTTTTAATTTATTAATTGTTATCAGACATATAATGATTCAAAGATCAAATCTATTATTCATACATAATATTATAAATATGCTAATTATAATTATAATATAATAGAATAAGAGCTGTCGTTGGGGAAGATCGACGGGAGAATAAAAAATTAATGTTAAAAATATTAAAATTGGTTGGAGCTCGATTGGCTTCCGTAAGATCTCCGTATATGTAAGACTATATAATATATTGAAATTCTATAACATCCACTGTTTTTTTTTATAGCGAAGCTTTTTATGTGACACTTGGGAACCAAACTGGCAAATTCTAATCACAAAAATGACTGATTTATAGATATGGGCAGTTCCTATCACACTTTGTAACAGTCGTGAGATAAATCACGACTTCAATCCCTAACAGCTGTGCCATTTTGAATATATCATGTCAATGAGGAAATTCTTCGGTTTCGCGGCCCCAGGTAAAGCGTGCTTTAAAATATCTGATTTTAATCATAAACGATGCAATTTGCTGCGGCGATGGAGAAATACAAATAATAACTACACAAATAATATATATGTTTTCAAATAAACACATCAAATAACCAGGTTCGAATCCTCTAGTCGAGTATAACTGAATACGAGACTCCCTGTACTCAGGCCTGAAATCTGCAAACACACCTTTGTACACTTACACACACACACACACACACATATACAAGCGGCAGCGCAAGCGAGTCATTTTAAGTTGTGGCCGCATTGCTTCTTTGCCCTGCTCTGAAGTACTGAATCTTGTTTCTTGAATAACTTTTGTGTTTATTAACCGATTAACTTGAAATATGAACTGTCGATTAAAAGTGACCCAAGTATTATACATGCCTAATTCCAAAGCTATATCTTTATAATTGTTGCCGTACAACGTTTTTATCAAATTGTGGGGGTGTGGGGGAAATATTTGAGATCCGAAATAAACATAACCTACGCCTGCTGTAGCTCTTATAGTTGCTAAGCTCGACGCGTTCATATACATACATATATAGTTTGAAGTCTATCGCATGAAATTCAAAGTGTCGAATTTTCCGAACATGCGGATGAATTTTTCAAAATTGCTGAGACACGTATCGAATTATTTAATGTGTAGAGCTTTGAAAATGAGTTTGAACCAGATCGGACTAGATTTAGACTTTCGCCCATACAACTTTGAGACCATAATTTTCCGTCCTTGGGGGTGGATTATCCGAAATCGGTGAAATATGTGTCAAATGAATTTTTGTGTAGATCTTTGAAAATGAGTTTAAAACCGGTTAACAAAGAAGTTTCATACAACAGTTTTCCGCAAGTTTCCACGCTTGTGGATGGAATTTTCCGAAACCCTGCCTTGGTGTGCACTTTCATCATAGATGGAAACTATTGTGCAAATTTCAGCATCCTAGCTCTTACAGTTTGGGCTGTACGATGATTGCCAATCAGTCAGTCAGTCAGTGGACAATCAGGACAAACTGTATATAGATAAATATATATAGATAAATACACACATAACTCCGATTTTATTCAAATTCATGCAATGTCAGTTTGGCATATTGCAAAAACCTCTCCATTTCAGTTAAACAATCAATTTTCGATTAGATAATAAAAATTATATTCCTTTTGCAACAATATTCAAACGAGTATTTGAAATTTCGAACTAATTTGTGGGTATATATTGAATATCATTCGATTCGATAACTATTGTAGTTATTTGAATTGAAAATTGCAGGAAAATTGCAATTGCAATTTCTCAGACCAGTTATGCAGGTGATTTATTCTTAGAATTAATTCCGTTGGAACTCAATACATTTGCAATTGAAATTGCAATCGCTGGCGGCAGGAATTCTTAATTAAAATGATTTGCTTGACTTCGTGCGTCAGTCTGAACTTTGAACTTTAGCTGGCAAGAGAAATATGCAACGTCAAGTCCGTTAAATAAAAGGTCGGATCAAGTTCACGGAGCTTTCCATACGCAATACACATAAGTAAGTGCAGCTGGCACAGGAAGTTAATCCGATGCCTGGATTCTGAAGCATTTCAATTGAAATTGCAGCTCGCCTACACACAAACACATACACACGCACACGCTTAGCTGGAAACGGAACTTCTAATTTAGTCAAGCAAACAATCCAAATGAGTAATGCAAAGAAAATGTGTTTGAAAATCAAAGGTTCAATACAAAGTACAAATAGGCGTGGGCGGGTTTCTGGTAATGTGCGATTCAATCAATTCAGCTTGGGAGCCTTGAACGCCTGGACACTGAGCTGACCTTTCCAGCTATACCAGCTGTCAATTCAAAACTAGCAGCAGAAATTTTCAAAATTTCAGCCCAAAAAAGTAGGCAACGTTTTTTTTTGCTGTTGTATTTTATGTTTTCATGCTGTGTGTGATGTTCCGCTTTGCGCAACGCTAATGCAGTTTGTGTGTTAAACATACATGATTATACAGGCTGTTATATACATATATAGAGGCACATTATATACTTGAATACAATATGTACAATTTGACTGTAATTAATGTGCGAAATACTCACACACACACACACAATACACACGCGCGCCGTTCGTTTCTGTCTGAGTTAGTAATTTTTATGCGGGTTTTGTCTTTATTATTGTCGTTGTCGTTGTTGTTGTTGCTATTGTTGTTGTTGTTGTTGTTGTTGTTACTGATAGCACTGGGCAGCATAAACTCATTTGCCAACGCACAGCTAAAACAATGCCACGAACAACAGCGATAAAAACAACAACAATAACAGAAAGCAACAGATGTCTGATCCCCGGAACTCAGAGCAGTACCAGTAACCGTGCCCAAGCCACTAGCCTTACCCCAACCCCTACACGTCCCCGGACCCAGTGCTCAGCCAGGACCTTGGGCATGTGCCTTGGCCTGCGCTTGTGTCTAATTAAGTGTTTATCTTAATTCTATAAAAATAGTTGTCAGTTTGATAAAACTCACGGCGCACATAATGAACACAAATAAACAGATACTGCAATCCACTAAGGGTAATAGAATGTACGAGTATATTTTATATAAATTTACATATAAATAGATACGATAGAATTCTATAGATATATATGCTCGTACACTGCGAAAAACACATAGCATAAGCAATTATTATAATGGACTGATCAGAGCTATATACTTACCTAAAATAGACCTAAAATAGAGCTTGAGTTCTTGATATTATTACTGCATAGAGAGTCTAGATAAACGGACTATAATTTACCAACTTTAGTAGCTTAAGAATATATTTTATTTAAAAATACTTAACGGAAAAATGTTGGGGAAATTTTGAATGATTTCAGCGCTTTGTCTAGTCATACAAGCTCCAGGTTCGAATCTCAATAAATTTAAATAAATAGGTAACAAAAAGTAACATGATTGTGTAAACAATCATGCTGCCAATTGGCGACGACCGAGTAATAATTATCTGATTAAAAACTAAAAAACTCAACTCCAAAACTCATATTGAAACATAAACCAAATGACTGACCTGCATAGATCAGATAGTACCGAACTTACACTTGGATGAAAAAGCGAAACTTTTACAAAAGTGATTAAAAGTTCAATACAAGCGGTTCTAAAATAAAACAAGTAAGAATGCTATAGTCGAGTATACGCGACTACAAAACTCCCTGTACCCAGGTCTAAAACATTCAATCACATCTACGTCCACTTACACATACACACACACATACACAAAGACGCACGCACACAGGCGGCAAAGCAACAGCGCAAGCGAGGCGTTTTAATTGGTGGCTGTGCTTTTTCTTCCCCCTCTCGCTGCATTACTGAATCTTCTTTCGTGAATAACTTCTGTGTTTATTATCCGATCAACTTGAAATTTGGACAGTAGATTAAAAGAGACTAAAGTATTGTACATGCTAAATCTAAAAGTTATATCTTGAAAATTGGTTCTGTAAAACGGTTTTTATCGATTTGCGGGGGAACGGGGGGAGATATCTGAAATATGAAACAAACTTGATCTGCGTATGCTATACAGGTACCTACATTCCAAATTTGGTGACTCTAGCTCTTGTAGTTGCTGAGATCGACGCGTTCAAACAGACGGACAGACGGCCAGACGGCCAGACGGACAGACGGCCAGACGGACAGACGGACAGACAGACGGACATGGCCAAATCGAAATCTCTTCTGATACTGATCAAGAATATATATACTTTATAGGGTCGGAGATGTCTCCTTCTGCCTGTTACATACATTTGCACAGATTTAGTACCCCTTTTTACCCATTTTATGGGTACAGGGAGTAAATAGAACTGTAAGGGTTAGAAACTTAGATAAAGAGATTAAGCTTTGGTGCGGACTTAGAATTTCAAATGGACCTGTTGATGAAAGTATTTAGTTCAAGTTTGGATCGGACAGCAAGTGGGTCAGAGGTTAAGGCATCCTCCTTACAGACGGCAGCACTCGGGTTCGAATCTAGCCGACTACCACTCATGTATGGACAAGTTTGGACAAGAATTTCTAACAATAAGGCCAATGATGAGGATGCTTGGCAGCATCCGAAATATCGCTATATGACCAGCCAATACTCTACATATCAATCTTTGTATGAATTGTTGACGTCAAGCCTGCTAAATATTTCATTTCCAAACAATAAGTATTCAAAATAATCAGGAGTTTGTCATAGTAAATAGAGTATCTTCATTTAGGTGTTAATACTTCTTATAATTTTGCAATTATTATAATTTTGTGTTGAAATGTGTAACGCATTGAAGGCGACGTTGCCAACTCCACAGAGTCTATATATTCTTGATAAGAATCAATAGCCGAGTTGATATAGCAATGTCCGTCTGTCCGTTTCTTTCTATGCAACATTGTCTCTCTCAGTATTAGAGCTATTGGGATGAAACTTGTCACAGATTCTTCTTTTTGCTGCAGGCAGCACATATGTCGGAACTGGCCGGATCGAACCACTATAACATATATCGGTCGAAAACTAGGTTTTTGTATGAAAAACATTTTTGTTTATAAAGATATCGTCACTAAACTCACCAAAATCAAGTCTCTAAAGAGTTTATACAATCTGACTAAATTAGGTCAACATAGGACTACTATATCATATAGCTGCCATAGGAACATTCGGGTGAAAAATGAGTTATTGAAAGTCTTATTATATTAAATATTATTATACAAATATTTATTTGTATTTAAATTAGCTTTTTGCTATCTTGCTATTTGGACAGCGTGATCACAGAAGAAAAAGAAGAAAAAGAATAGGGAAAATTTATTTACAATATACAGATTATTTAAAATATTCTGCTGGGTAGATCACCAGCGGAGTACTTGATTGGGCCTCTCCGTCGACGACGACGACGACGACGACGACGACGACGACGACGACGACTCTACTCTATTCGAAGGTCTGTTTGGTGGGCGATTCATAATTGTAATTGTAATTTCATAATTATTGGCTCATTAATTTTCTCTCAGTGCATGTCGCGCTGGGGTCATGACATTCAAGGGTCAAATCATTTTGCGGTAATAGACCGCAGCAGCTGAAAATAAAAACAAAACTTCCCCCACATACCAGCAAAATGAAAATAGAAATATGGGGGCTTATTTTAAAATATTTCGGATGCTGGCATCCTTAATTAATGTCCATGCCATGGCAGCCAAAATGCTCGGCAGCCGATTAAGTCATCAATCTTTCATTTATGTGTGTGTGTGTGTGTGTGTGTGTGTGTGTGGCCTAATGAGTTAACGATGATGCCAAATTAAATTGGTAATGTAAAGT
Source organism: Hirtodrosophila confusa (assembly GCA_035043065.1). Taxonomy (NCBI): domain Eukaryota; kingdom Metazoa; phylum Arthropoda; class Insecta; order Diptera; family Drosophilidae; genus Hirtodrosophila; species Hirtodrosophila confusa. The sequence goes on along the minus strand of JAWNNI010000242.1, from coordinate 17,398,264 downwards.
GCGCAATTTGTAAATGAAATTCGCCGATGGCATGCAACAATATTACTCATACGTCAGGTGGTACAGCTGGCTTGTATCTAGTTAAAAGTTGTGACAGCGTCAACATACTCCACAAGCCCTTCGGAATGGATGATGATGATGATGATGATGATGATGATGATGATGATGATGATGACGATGATGATGGTGGGGGGCTGCGGGGCACCGTTCATAGTTAGTTAGCAGCTCCAGTGGATGCCATTGCGGAAACTTTTGTTTGTCTTCGTGCCAATGTCATGCACGTCATATAAAAGTTGTGCACATGACATTTAGCTAGCCGAGAATTATCTATGTGTTATTTACACTCATTGGATGCGTAAACAGAAGGCAACCGAATGAAATAAAACGTAAATAACAAATAACAAAAACAAGAAACAAGAAAAACAAAAATATAAACAAAAACCAGAGGGCAAACCGTAAACAGTAAACAACGAAGTTCAGTTGAAAATAAATAATAATTACAAGAAATGTGAAATGCAACAAAAGTTGATCTCTGCCCTTCTATTTACTTATGCCTTTGTGTGTGTGTGTGGGTGTGGGTGAGGGTGTGTGGGTGTGGGTGTGTGCGTGTCATCTTTCTGTCAAAATGATGTTATTAAAACTTCGTCCTTTGGCGTCCTCCAGTTGCAATTCATGTTGCCTTTGCACACATTAAAATAATTACTAATTATGCGTTATACAAAACTGTTGCAAATGTGAATGGTGCAACAAAGGAGCTGCAATTAAAACAGCCACCCGCCAGCATTCACTGACATCCTGTTGCTGCTCCTGATGCAGCCCCATCACCTTCTCTTCCTGCTGTTTCAATGCCAAGTGACGCCAGTCGAGCAGCCAGCCAGCCAGCCAGCCAGGCAGGCAGCCGGGCAGCAGCATGTTGCATTGTGGCATACATATACGCATTCCATTCCAGCATGTGGTGGCGTCTCCCCAGTCCCAGTCCCTTTACATTGCCCTCGCCCTGGCGTACCTGACTGTGTACTGTCGCCAGACGGACACATAATGTCCTGCGTGCCCCGCTGGGGCTCCGTGCCACTGGCGGCGGCAACAGCTGCGTCTGCTGCTACACATGGCCAAAACAAGCGCGGCTTTAATACTGTCTGCCACGCTTTGCCAGCTGCATCAATTTATGCAAAATGTTTAACGCTTGGCATTAGCTGTGGCGTGTTAGTTAAGAACTTTCCGTGTGACACATTTGCGCACTTGCCGCATGCCGCATGCCGCATGCCGCATGCCGCATTCGCCATTTATGTTTGCTTTCATATTTGTGCCACATTTCATTTGCCATTAGTGCGAGAATGCTAGAATGCTAGAATCTTTTTGTTTAATTAAAAACAGCATTAGTCAACAAAGAAACAAATTAGGGTTAAGCACAGTTTACTCATATTGCGCACAGTTGTCCTGCAGATAGCTTAGCTTACTATGGGGATGAATTGCGTTTAGTTTACTCAGCTTTATGGCAAATTGTGTGCCCTTGCAAGATATTTACACTATGTTACTTTATTACTACTCAGTCGGGAAGACTGCGCACAAAGCATTTCAATTCCAACCTTTTCATCGCTTCTAATAGGGTGCTAAGTATAAGTATGAGTATCTCTTCTGCAAGATATTTACACTATGTTACTTTATTGATGCTAAGTCAGTAAGAGTGCGCACAAAGCATTTCAATTCACCAACCTTTTCATCGCTTCTAAGCACCCTATGGTACGAGTACCTCTTCTCAGGACTTCAATTTTACAAACTTGTTCATCCGTCGGGTTTTTTCGCGCTCAGATCTTCATACAATTCTCTGTGTTGACCAGAGTATGAGTATTATAAGGTAAACTGTTACTTTACTCACAATTTTAAAGTTATCCTTATCAGTAGGGGCGCCCCATAAGATATACTGTACCTCCTTCTGAGCCAAAATCTTTAAATATAACATCTATTGTACCTTCTTTTGAGCCTCCTTCTATTCTAGTTTGCTGAGATGACCTTGCAGTATACAGTGTCCTGTTGAGACACCAGTAAATATCCTGTGAATTCTTTCCCATCTTTTCAGAATTATAGTGTCACAAAACTGTTATGACTTGGCTAAGACCAGCTTGACCCATATTGTCTTCCTTAAATGTTTCACAATGGACTTGACGTTTTCTCAGTGGTTCTTAGACCTTTTCAGAGGGTATTATAATTCTGTTACGAATTGTGTAACGTATTGAAGGACACGTTTCCGTCCCTACAAAGTATATAAAAAAGATAAAGCGATGCCCGTCTGTCCGACTGTTTCTGTGCAAACTCTCTCAGTCTCTCAGTTTTAGAGCTATTGTGTTGAAACTTGGCACACATCCTTATTTTTGCTGCAGGCAGTATTTATAATTATATAATTATATAGCTCCCATAGGAACAATCTGGCGAAAATAGAGTTTATGTATAAAAAACATTGCTGCAAGGGTATATAGATTAAGCACGCCGAAGATAGCCGATATTTCTTGTTAGAATGAAATTTGACTCCGGCCAAGAAATCATTTTTTTTTTATTTTTTTTTAAATTTTTGATTGTTTTTTAAATTTAATTTATTGAAAATCACAAATTGTAGTAAATGAAAAGGAATACCATATTTGGGAGTCTATAGTATCTGTGCTATACCTATTCGGTAAATTGTAAAAGGTTTGCACAAATTTAAAGGATATTCTGTATCCTTTGAAATTGTGAAAAGCCCGCATGAATTTGTTCACCTTGGGAGTGTTGAACGTTAAGTGTGAAAAGTGCCCATAACGAAGTTATATACGAGTATATACTATAGAGAGTGCATAGCCCTCCCCCAAAGGCCCCCTTGGTTCAGCCATAGCACAATATTGTGTGTGCTTGATAAATTGCAAACTTAATAAAAATAATAAAAACTAAAATAAAATAGATGAAGTACTCGCATCTTGAGACTTTTGTCAGGCAGTTGCAATTAACTTGAACATGAGCAAACCAAATTGAATTTGACTGAATTGTAGATTAAAGTTAACAGCAAAATGGACCCCCATCCCCTCCCGCACACACACTCCCGCAGCTCGGACCGTTGTTTTCACAGACAATCCAGCTTGGCAGTCCTTTAGCATTTTTACTTAATACACACAGATATTGTATCTGTATCTTTGTATCTGGGTGTCCTTGTTCACAGTGGCCGGCGTTGCCATTTGGCGCACTGTGGGGCTGGGGAGTGGAAAACAATTAATGAAAATGAAATTATACTTAGCCGGAAGCCATCATGAATTTTGAGTGGAAATGCCATTAGCATTTACTGGGCGCTGGATGACCGCTTCATAGCGATGGTAGTTAATAGTGGGTGTGGCCCGGTCAGCGACTAGGCACTGGGCAGACGGTAGCGAGGGGCATGGGGATGGGGATGGGGATGGGGATGGGGAGGGGTAGGGGCGTATGTTTTAATTTCATGTAGTGTTGACGGCTGCCGGATGCCGTGGTGCACAGGGTGAGGCACTGGCTGTCAACACATGTTGAACATATTGAGTTTCAGTGCGACAATGGCCTGGCAGGACGACAAGAACGCTGGGCAGCAAATACAGGCTTGGGGGCAAGGACTGCAGATTGTGGATTCAAGGAGTAATGGGCATTTGTGCTGTGATTTCGTTTTAAGGCCCCGCGGGGTTTACTTTTATGAGATTCGCGTGGCGTGCACAGTTGGAAGCCGAACGTTAATGTTGACTCTTTTGCCCATTGGCCATTTACAGATGGCGCCGACTTAAAGGAGCGGCTCATTGCCAACGTTAAGAAGGAGGTGAAGCAGCTAATGGAGGAATCGGTCACCAAGAAGTACGTGCATGAGGAGAGCAGCTCGGTGACCTCGCTCTGTGCCGCTGTGGAGGCCTGCCTCAGCCAGGGCCTGCGACGTCGTGCCCTCGGCTTATTTAAGACCTCATCGACAACGGCGCTACTCCACAAGATAGCCAAGACGTGTGCGGAGGCTGAGCACATTAGCAAAATGGTGCAGGAAATTGAGTCCAACGATCCCAATAAGCGCTCATCCTCGAGCAGCGATAGCTTCCATCGACCACCCATGCTCAAGAAGGGCAGCAGCAACTCCATGTCTGTCACAACTGCAACAACAATAATCGGTTCCGCATCCGCATCCGCATCCGCCTCGGTGTCGGTCAGTGCCAGTAACTCCTCCATGTCGCTGGCAACCATGAAGTGAGTGGTTCCATCTCTCTAATCAAGCATCATTGATAACTTTCTCAACTCTCATCTCTGGTGACTTCTTACAGATATCTATGGATACGCTTGGCCCTCTTCGAAAAGCGTTTAACCAAGATTATTGAGTATCTGGTGAGCAATGCCCAGAACTATTACGATCGCGATGCCCTAGTTGCCGATTCCGACTATGGCTCCATACTCAGCTCCCTGCTGGTGGGTCCCTGTGCGCTGGAATTCACCCGTACCAAAACCGTCGATCACTACTGGACAGATCCGCATGCGGATGAACTGGTAAGCATTTGCTGAGCACCAAACAGAAAATAGAAGCTATTGCCTTTATTTTCAAATGATTATCACCATGGAACTCACCAAAATACATCCTTCTGTTCTCACTTATCAAGAATTGGAGAAACTTTTATTATTGGTCCAAGCATGTCGACAGAGTTTAATGAAAACCGAATTTACAATATCGTATAGATGCCATATCAACGATAAGTCTTAAATAAAATTGTTATAGAAGAAACTGTTTTGTTTACCTAGCTATATCCACCAAGCTCAATAAATCATAGCTTCGGTATACTCTTCAATTGTTGATCATACATAATTGATCAAAATTGGGATATATATATCTTATATATATAACTGCTATGAAAACAGATGTATGCAACCATTTTGTTTTTACAGCTAGCTCACATATATATTCTTCCCACACCTACACTTTCATCTAGAACTACTTAGAACAAAACTCAAACCTACAAATGTATTACAAAACTAATAAATATTACACTACCTTATAAGTTAAAATTAGGACTAACACCAAAATGTAAACATTTAGTATTAAGGGTTAATGAATTCAAAAACTATATGTATATGAATAAATTGTTGTTCGATAAAAGATAGCTCAAACATACTTTTTCAAGTTTGGTCATTTGATTTTTTGATTAAAATCTGATCCCTTACAGGAAGAATCCGTTCGTAAGTTAAGTTGAGTATTTCTATGAAAAGCATTGCTGCTCTTATAGGGTATTTTTAACCGGTAAGGTTTCTAATCTTTCTCTATCTTCCTCTATTCCTCTACTTCGTCTAGGTGCAACGTCATAGGATTAGCTGCCGTCGGTCCTCGTCAACCTGCTCGAGGCCGGCGATTATAAACTTCAAGAGGAGCCTGAACACCAGCTCGGACGATGCCAGCAGCTGCTCCTTCAAGTCGATTGCCTCGGCCACGGTGGCCAAGGACTATGTGGAATCGCTGCATCAGAATGCAAAGGCCACGCTGCTCTATGGCAAAAACAATGTGCAGGTGCTGCCAAAGGATGTGTCGGAGCTGATGGCCGGCTATTTGAGCCTGCATCAGCACATTCAAACGCTGACCATCAAGTGGACGCCCAATCAGTTGATGAATGGCTACAGCGAGGCCGACGAGGAGGACATTGACAAGGATGCCTACTGGGCATATGCGCTCAATATCAATGTGGATGACATTGTCTATGTGCATTGCCATCAGAGTCGCGGCGAGGATAGCGGCGGCACTGTCATCTTGGTGGGTCAGGATGGCGTACAGCGTCCGCCCATACATTTCCCGGAGGGCGGGCATATGCAACAGTTTCTCAGCTGTCTGGAGACGGGTCTGCTGCCCCATGGCCAGCTGGATCCACCACTTTGGTCCCAGCGTGGCATTGGCAAGATGTTTCTCTGGCCCAAGAGCATGCGCCGTCGCATCCTGCCCTCGGTCATGGAGTCCGTCGATGAGACGCCCATTGATTATGTCTTTCGCATTGTCAGCAAGAGCCGGCACGAGGAGTTTGGTACGTTTAGAATTCAGCAGTTTTTGTTTTTGTTTGCAACTTTACTGATTTTTATTATTTAGCTGCTACGCACTCCATTCTGGACTTTGTCCGTAGCACTCCCAGACGAGCTCAACTGAGCAGCTGCTCCACCACAGGCAGCAGCGACTGCTCCAACAAGAGCCTATCCATTGATCAGTATCCCACGGAGTCGCCGCTGCTTCAGCAGCACAACCAGAACACCAGCATCGAGATGGTCTGCTCCACGATGCGGCGCCAGATCATCTCTCGGGCCTTCTACGGCTGGCTGGCCTACTGTCGCCATCTATCCACCGTGCGGACTCACTTGTCGGGCCTTGTCCATGGACGCATAACACCGGAGAGTAAGTTCCCACCTAATCCTACCTAAGGACTTATGCATTGTCCAAAATCCTAAGAACATGATCCTAAATTCAAATCAAGAAAATTTGCTATATCTTTTTTGGCTGTTTTATCCGAAAACGTAGAGAATTTAGTTTTTTGAAATTTTTTCGAAAACCTTAACAAATTTTCAAAAATTTAAACTTTCAAAAAATTTATTTTTTGATATTTTTTTTTCATCGATTGCGGATATAAAAATAAGCATCAATTAAAAACTTGTTCTGAAAAAGTTAATATTTTCCAAAATTCATGCTAAAATTTCAAAAAATTTGAACTTTAAAGTTTAAAATACCACAGGACCTCTACCTCCTAGATTTTCAACTCCCATTACTTTGTCAAAACTTAAGCGATCTCCATACTGAATGTCGTTTTGGTCATGTTTTGTACTCTAAATTGACATTTCAATTTTATTAATTTTCCAAACAAAAATGATTTGCAATTTGTTTGAAAATTGTCAAGGATACCCCTAACAATTTTTGAAATTTTAATTTAAATCAATTGCGGATATAAAAATAAGTATTATGAACTAATTTAAATCTTGTTCTGAAAAAGTTGAGTTTTCGGAAAAAAATCATGCCAAAAATTCAAGAAATTCAAACTGTAAAGCTTTAAGTACCACAATCAAAACTTTACCGATATCCATATCATGTTTTGTACTTTAAATTGATTTGATATTTAAATAATATTAATTTTCCAAAAACCTTACACAAAAGTTTTGAAAAAGTAAAATTCTAAGAAAAATACTTTCAACGCTTTCGATCATCAAAACTTTTTTCTTTTTCTGAGTGTAAGCTCTATATTATGCTAATTTTTTTTGCTGTTTGTTTCCTTAAAGTGAAAGCCGATGAGGAGGGTCTGACCAAGGAACGCTGGGAGCTGCTCAATGCGAACGGAATGCTGGAGAACTCCACGGAGTTCTATCGCCTGGTCTACTTTGGTGGGGTGAAGCCGGAGTTGCGCAAGGAGGTCTGGCCCTATCTGCTGGGGCACTACGCCTTTGGTACCACGCAGGAAGAGCGCGTAAAGCAGGACGAGACTTGCAAGCACTACTATGAGACCACAATGAGCGAGTGGCTGGCCGTGGATGCCATTGTGCAGCAGCGGGAGAAGGAGAAGACGGCCAGGGCGGTGGCCAAGCTCAGCTCGGGTAGCAACAGCGGCAATGAGCGTACTGTGCGCGCCGCAGATCTGGAAGCGGGCGGAGAGCTAGAGAACGAGGTCTTCGAGGATATATCGGACATATCCGATCCAGGCGATCTGGAGTTTGATGATGAGCAGCGGCAACAGCAGGAGGCATCCGTGGTCAGTACCATGCACCTGAGTGTGAAGCCCATTCCCCGTGCCATGAAAACGAGCACCGATTCCGGCCATGTCGACGAGAGTCTGGATGATCTAGATGAAGAGGACGAGGATCAAATTGAGGAGTCGGAAAAGCAGCAGCCACATCCACCAGCAGCTGAAGAGATAGTCAAGATATTGGAGAAGGAGCCACAGCCAAGCCGTTCAACTTCCACGGCATCCTCTTATGAGACCGTGGGCGGTGCACAACAGCCCGGCGAGACTCGCAGCGTGCTCAGTCCGGAGTATCTCAGCGCCGACGATCTGCAGGCTCAGCTGCCCGACGACGAGGAGGCGTCCAAGCCCCAGCAGGCATCTGTCATTGTTACAGATGCATCCGTGGACATAGCCAACTGGGAGCGCAGTCCCAAGGCGGCCATCAGCAGCCAGATGCCTGCTCTGGCGGAGCAATTGGACGGCGCCGCCAGTGCACCCAATCTGGATGCACTTCAGCAGCCAAAGTCCGCTTGCGCCTCGCCCGCCAGCTCCAATGGTGGTGTCTACAGCGTAAGTGCCCAGCACAGCCCCTAATATTAAGCCCCATATCCCTAATATCCCAATATTTATGAACAGAGCGAGCTGCTGGAACAGTTTGGCTTGAATCTGCATCGGATCGAGAAGGATGTGCAGCGCTGCGATCGCAACTACTGGTACTTTGCCAGCGAGAATCTGGACAAGCTGCGCAACGTGATATCCACGTATGTGTGGGAGCATCTGGACGTTGGCTACATGCAGGGCATGTGCGATCTGGTTGCTCCGCTGCTGGTCATCTTCGATGATGAGTCGCTCAGCTACAGCTGCTTCTGCAAGCTCATGGAGCGCATGATCGAGAACTTTCCCAGTGGTGGTGCCATGGATATGCATTTCGCCAATATGCGGTAAGTGGCAACTGGAACTCGCTCCCTCTATTCCCCATCTATACCCTACCTCTATCTCTATCTCCCACAGCTCGCTCATTCAAATACTCGACTCGGAGATGTACGACCTGATGGACTCGAATGGGGACTACACGCACTTCTACTTCTGTTACCGCTGGTTCCTCTTGGACTTCAAGCGGGAGCTCATCTACGACGATGTCTTTTCCACCTGGGAGGTCATCTGGGCGGCCAAGCACATTGCCTCTGGGCATTTCGTGCTCTTCCTGGCCCTGGCACTGCTCGAAACCTATCGCGATATCATTCTATCCAACAGCATGGACTTCACAGATGTCATCAAGTTCTTCAATGGTAAGTTCATCTGTATATCCAGTTCCCCTTCCTGTCTGCTCACACATACCAATATGTCCTTTCAGAAATGGCCGAGAGGCACAATGCCCAGGCGGTCCTTCAGCTGGCGCGCAGTCTTGTCCTGCAGCTGCAGATGATCATTGAGAATAAATAGATCTATTAATCAAAACTTAAATAAAGTTCATTGTAGTCAGAGACATTTTATCTACTATGTTTGCCAAAACACTCAAGATACTACAGATTCTCCCAAGAGGCACAAATACCAACATACTTATATACATGTGTATGTGTGTGTACCAGGCTGTAGTCCTGCATTTTAATCTTAACTTTAACTCTAACTGTAACTGTAAATGTAACTGTAACTGTGACTGTTATAATATATACATATTTTATGTGAATGTTCGTCAATGTTTTCCCCATAACCCCCAACATTTTAACAAGGGGCCGACAACCTAAAAGACTATAATATGAATCTGATAAACTGAAATAAGAAATAGACATTTCAGACTTCAGATCGTGACTATAAATAAAAAAACCCTTTTTTTTTGCTTCCAACTGGAAACAATCACATAACATTATCAATGTATGTAGTAAATTAGAGTGCAATGTAATTAAAATATCAAGCGAAAATTATGATATAATATATGAAATATGTACACAATACGTATAGTATGTACAAGCCTCTACATACTTATACTTAAGTATGTACATCAAATATAATCAAAATCAAATTGTAGTAGATATCGGTCACAAATCGATCTAAGATCTGTACCAATCTTAACTTTCCCAACTGCGAAAGCCAAAAATCAAAAATAATTGAGTGCAAAAATCACTTAATAATAAGTGAAATACTATTTAATCACTGATGTATACGTTAATCCGTACGTTATATCCATTGAAATCAGCAAATGTTATCGATAATTGTAAACGTAAGCCGATATTAACTGATTGAAATGTGTTACCCAAAACGATGAAAAAACGGTAACCGATCTATACGATTTTAAGTAGAAACTAAAACTGCTAATCGAGTGACGAGTAGTTTTCTTTTTGGTATCGTTTCGGCATTGTTACATTCTTTTTTCATTTACCGCATCAAATATCGTTTTTCTTCGGCACATATGTATACACACATTGGTTTGTATAATACTATTGTATATCTTTATCTGTCTTTGCTAAAATTATAAATATGAAAGTTTACAAAATTGTGTTTTATTGGGAAATGGTTTGAATTTGGGGGCGGTAAGTATTATATGCTTGTGCAATATAAAGATGCCTCTAGTTTTATATTTGCTATGCTTCAAGCAGTAACAAGTTCTTAAGTGAGCCTTTAGATTAGGTTAGGTTCGCACGGCAGATCCCCGTCTACAGAGAACCTAAAGAGTTGTTTCAGCCTTGTTCTTCTCCAGGGAGACATGGAAACTGAGTAAAAACACGTTTTAAACATAATTTAATTGAAACAATTTAAGATACACGCAGACAAAAATATTATTTCAGTATTCATGATTAGCTTAATCACAAACTTATAACTGTACCGTTGAATATATGCTATTATTTGGGCAGCTTTTTCATTAAATAATAAGTGAATCGATTTTTACTCCCTGTACCCATAAAATGGGTAAAAAGGGGTATTGGATTTGTGCAAAAGTATGTAACAGGCAGAAGGAGACATCTCCGACCCTATAAAGTATATATATTCTTGATCAGTATCAAAAGAGATTTCGATTTGGCCATGTCCGTCTGTCTGTCCGTCTGTCCGTCTGTCTGTCTGTCCGGATGAACGCGTCGATCTCAGCAACTATAATAGCTAGAGACACCAAATTTGGAATGTAGGTTCCTGTATAGCATACGCAGATCAAGTTTGTTTCATATTTCAGATATCTCCCCCGTTCCCCCGCATACGATTAAAACCGTTTTACAGTAACAATTTTCAAGATATAGCTTTAAGATTTAGCATGTACAATACTTTAGTCTCTCTTAATCTACTGTCCAAATTTCAAGTCGATCGGATAATAAACACGGAAGTTATTCACGAAAGAAGATTCAGTAATAAGCGAGAGGGGGAAGAAGAAGCACAGCCACTTTTGCCGCCTGCGTGCGTGCGTCTTTGTGTATGTGTGTGTGTATGGGTAAGTGGACTTAGATGTGATTGGATGTTTTAGACCTGGGTACAGGGAGTTTCGTAGTCGGGTATACTCGACTATAGCATTCTTACTTGTTATAAATATTTATCAAAAAATTTATGTTTTTATGATCATAAATCCAACGTTTTTAGCACCAAATCGATGATTATTACATCAAATCATTTGACGATGACTGAATCTGGTCTGAACTAACACTTTATGATTAACTAATCAAGGTTTTTATTGTATTATTGTATCTAAGTAGTGTATAATCGATGTTTGGGTTTCTCAATACTTCGAACAAAGCGTTTGGCTTCGTTTGAAACTGCTTAAGGTTAATTCGAAGGGGTTCGTTTTTTGTGGTGTTGTATATGTGTGCTCATATTGAAATAATAATTATTTATTATATTTTTAAGAATCATGCCAAGAAAATTTAGTCTAGGTGAAAATCTGATACCAGGAGGCATGCTGCTGGTAGAGCAGAAGAAACTGAAACAGACAGGATTGTGGAAGAAATTATTGTATAGATATCTACCCATTTAGGGAAAGAAACTACTCATAGCTACCAATTGAAAGACCCCGTAATATTCGAATTAAAATCAGCTCGTGCCGTTACTTGATAAATTTATATTTTAATGTGGTGTCTTTTGTTACTGTACAATTGTTTAAATCTGCTGCGTTAGCATTGACTGTACTTCTGGGTCTTCAAAAATGAACCAAAGCAGTTCGGGGAAACCGATAATAGCAACTAGAAAGAAGAGCACTCCTAACGTACTAGAAGTTCCACAGAATCGCTTCAGGTAGTCTTGAGTGTACTCAACGCATTAAATGAACTACTCAAAACAATCCAATGGTAAGTTGCCGGTCGAGCAGTTACAACTAGGCCGATAAATTCGGCAGCGAGCACAACTACGCCAGCCAGTTTGTAGTTGAAATTTAGAAGTGCCGGGATGGCCGGATGTCCGGCGCTTACATGTCCACAGATATGATCCTTGCTTTGGATGATCAGGTATAAGGGTTCTGGGGCAACCCTTGGTAGGACGTCCTCGCAGCGTTCTGATGGATTCAGGATTGTATCTGCCATTTGTAGGACGAAACTGTGCGACAGCTGCAGGATCGACTTGGTATTGTGAAGCTTGGTCATTTCTAGATTGTATACCAAAAAATGGACTTAGCTCAAGTTACCAGATTACAAAGTGAGGGAAGTACGTACGAAAAACTTGATGACATCTGTGAAGTCCATGCTGTTGAATAGAATGATATTGCGATAGGTTTCGAGCAGTGCCAGGGCCAGGAAGAGCACAAAATGTCCAGAGGCAATGTGTTTGGCCGCCCAGATGACCTCCCAGGTGGAAAAGACATCGTCGTAGATGAGCTCCCGCTTGAAGTCCAAGAGGAACCAGCGGTAACAGAAGTAGAAGTGCGTGTAGTCCCCATTCGAGTCCATCAGGTCGTACATCTCCGAGTCGAGGGACGAAAGGTTGAGGGTAGACAGATAGATTTCAGTCCAGATGCTCCCACACATACGTGGATAGGATCCACATGGTCCTGGGCACATACACTGTAGACACGACCACGGTGGGCACCGTCCACGGTTGTCGTTGAAGTAGAGTGGCTTGGCTCTGGTTCTATCCAGATGGGATGGATGGATGTGGCTGCTGCTTTTACGACAACCCAATATGCTATATACGTCCTTCAACTCGTCGCTGCACATCGCTGGACACATCGGTAAATACATAGGTGAGTGACACTTCCGCTCTCCAAACTAGCCAGCAGTTATGCCAGCTGTCGAATTTGTTGGCCAAGTTCTAGCATTCCGACCGGCAGCTGGCCATTGCATACTTTGAGCATTTCATTTAAGGAAACGCCTTCAGCACACCCACGGCCAACTGAAGCGACTCAGCGAAGCCTCGAATACGGCAGGACTGGTCTTCATCCTGGTTGATTTCATACGTGGATATCCCTGACCCGTAGGCTACTTGCCTTCCCATTCGATATGTTTAAAACCAAGGCCATTAAGACCGAAAAACACTTTTGTATACACTAAATTTTATTTTTAATTTGGTAAATTACTTGTGCCAGAATTTTTTTGTTGTTGATTTAGATGTTCACTCTACGAATATCTGAAGTAGACTGAAATAATAATTCCAGATGAGCAGGAAAGTGAGTTTTTGGATTTGGCAGTTCCAGATGAATGCCTACTGCGATTAAACAAAATGTTTTCAAAATCAAAAAACTAAATTGCCTACTACGATAAGAATAAAATGTTTTCAAATTCAAACAACGAAATTGCCTACTACGATTAAAACAAAATGTTTTCAAAATCAAACAAGTAAGAATGCTATAGTCAAGTACTACAAAACTCCCTGTACCCAGGTCAAAAATTTCCGATCGCATCTTCGTACACTTACACATACACAAATACGCACACACACACAAGCGACAGCACAAGCGACATCGCAAGGAAGGCATTTTAAGTGGTGACTGTGCTGATTCTTCCCCCTGCAGCACTGACTCTTCTTTCGCTAATAACTTCCGTGTTTCTTCTTCGATCAATTTGAAATTTGAGCAGTAGATTAAGAGTGACTAAAGTATTATACATGCAAAATTCTAAGCCTATATCTTTAAAATTGTTGTTATAAATAGTTTTCGTCGATTTGCGCGGGTGCGGGGGAGATATTTGCAATCGGAAAAATTTGATATGCGTATGATATTCAGAAACCCACATTTCGAATTACGTGTCTCTAACTCTTATAGTTGCTGAGATCGACGGTTTCATCCGGACGGACGGAGAGACGGGCAGACAGACGCATTTTGATACTGATCAAGAATATATGTACTTAATAGGGTCGGATACGTTTCCTTCTGCCGGATACATACATTTGCACAGATTTAGTACTCCCCTTTTACCCATTTTATGGGTGCAGGGAGTAAAAACGCAATGAGAACCCATCGCCAAAAAAAAATGGAAAATGTTCTCAAGTTTTTACCATGGTGCAATGAACCTGGTGGTCCCTTCCGAAAGTGCTCTCTCAATTGTTGTGTGCCACGCTTCAGTCGCTTGACAGCTGTCGAAGTGATAATATATGTATATGTGCGGACTTTTAGGTTCATTTTTATTTTATTGTTATAAAAATATATTTATTACATTATTACTTTAATTGTTTCTTAGATTTTAATATAAAATAAATAGTTTTTTTTAGTAGTTTTTACAAAGTAAATTCTCTTTTATACACGAGTATTTTAAGTTACTTCTTTTCGTTTATTCCTAAAGCAAAAAGAAATTCATTCAGTCAAAATGTCTTCGGGATCCTCTAATATTGATCCCAGTGAAATTGGCGAACCCATGGAGCTTGAGATGGATCCTGTTCTCGAAACGGATTCGGACCAAGATGTCTCCATCGATAAGGATGCAGCGCAGTCAGGATCAGACCAGCAGGGCACCACTACTGAGATTGGACCACCCAATGCGCCAGGACGTCACAACAACGAATTGCTGGTCTACAAGACCAATGATGAACCACGTCTAACCAGGCAAGTGGCCTACCGGATTGTTTTGGCCGTAGCCCGGGCGGCTAAGACCCGTAAATCTGTAGAGCGTGGGGCTGGGATTAATCCTGGTGTCATCTACCGAAGACAAGGCAATTATACAAACCTACTAATTGAGCTGCTAATAAATAAAATGTTTTCAAATTCAAGCACTGAAATTTCTACAACGATTAAATAAAATGCTGGCAGGCAAGGATAAGAATAAAATGTTTTGAAAATCAACAAAAAATGCTAACTACGATTGAAATGAAATGTTTTCAAATTCAAACAATGAAAATGCCTACTACGATGCGTCTTTCAAGGCGTGACAAAATTGTAATACCCTCTGTGAGGGTACAATAACATTATTTTTACCTAATCACGCAAAGCAACAACTTTCAGCCATAAATAGATAGCCAATTAATCAGCTCAGGAAGCCAGTTCTATAGTATAGGAGTATATGTAGGGTTTTCGAATCCATCAGCTGATCCAGCAACCTCAAGAGTCTATAAACAACTTGGGGGGTCTTAGCACTTACAAAGTGAGTACAATCAGGTAAATGCATACCTAGCAATCGCACGATAACCACAAGCCTTATATCGATATGTATACATATTCCGGCTCGGTTGCCAACGCCCAATCCGTAAACACTAACCGTGTTATCTTGCCTGGTCGCCACTGGCGTATACAAGGGGGTCTCTAGACCCACCTCTGACGACCTTCACGCCAAATATTTGTTAGTTACTCGTTGGGGTAAACCGAGTTTGAAAGCAAATGATGAGGTCTTTCAATCCTTGCAAAAATCCTTCCTCGGAAGACTTCGTGAAGAATTTTATGAGACGACTGAACCCTTGAATACTGGAGATATGTATACCAAACCCGACCGATGCCAATCTAATCAGCTTAAATAGAATTTAATAGCTGATCAAAATTATGAAACGCTATTGAAAAGATTTGCAGCCTACCTGTAACAAGAGTTTCAATCAAAAATGGGAACACAAAATCAATAACGATGTGAGGAGAAAGGTAGAAAAGAGAAACCCCCCTGTAGGAAATCCCAGAGCCGCCACTGCTGGTCACCTCCCATATCAAGTATACTCACACATACCAAAATACTACGCATATATTCACTTTTGTTTATTTGCCTCAGATTCGCATTTCGTGTTTGTGTCGTGCCAGATCTTAACTAGTAGATCTAGAGGTGTCAACAGTTCGGTGGAAATTGTATAAAAGGCTGCAGCTGAAATGAATTTCCTGAATTATCAAGTCTTAGCTCGAGCACAAAATGTCGTCGGACTTGGCCAGCTTACTGGGTCTCTGCCATGATGAAGAGCCCGTGAAGATTCCATTGCGAAGTAAGTATATTTATTTTATTTTTGTATGAAGTGAGTGGTTATCCAAGACTATCTTATAATATAACTTAATCAGCTATTGTGTTCGGATAAAAAATAACACTTTGCATATGGCGTGATTTCCGTTTTCATTCATAATGGGCACAAATCAGAGCTCACTTTTCAATAATAGTAAACATATTCACTGATTGTTCTGAATTCCAAGGCGATAGACAAGTGACTGCAAAATAAAGTGATACTACTTACTTATGCACAAATACACAATGTACGAGTACATATCGACGTATTTATGTAAGTATGTAAGAATATTATATACACTGAGCTTAAGAAGTGACTAAAAGAAGAATATTTTCCCTGACTTACAAGTTTTACTGCACTTCGAAATTACAGTGATTAAAGTAAATATTTTTTGCTGGAGTCCAAGATTTATCCTGCATGTCAGGAAAAGGAAAGTGATCAAATGATACAAATTTGTCAAAGTTCAAGATTATTAAAGTTTTTTGTTAATATAGTGGACATTTTTAAAGAAGCTCCTTAATTTTCCAATTTATAAGACAAAATGAATTCTATTGCTTTGCTTAAGATATTTTGAAAGATTTATATCTTCGCTTTTGGCTAATGGTCGCATACAAATTTCATTCTAGCCTCTATGCAATTTTCATAATAATAATATATCAAATTATTACCTCATTGTATTTGAGCGAATTTTAGTATATACTAAGCTTCGCTATTTTTAACTCAGATCTCCGATTGCGAGTATCCTTCATTATATTACCTGATTTTTACCTGCCTTTAATTGATCAAGCAAATATGTTGTGTTTAACGCTTTCAAATCGTACTTAACTGTTTTGCCTACGCCTTGTTATTTATAGATATGCACACATTTGTTAAAATCAGTTAAAGATTGTATATTAATTTAAATTTCAATTAAACTGTATCCAACTAAGCTTACGCTGAGCCGAAAAGCTTATAGTTTATTTTTTAACAGCTTTACAAGAGCCTAACTTAAGATTTGTAAGCTATTTAAGGGGTGTTTTTATGTCAGAAAGTAAAAATATCATTAAACTTTATTTATTATTACATTATATTATTTATTATAATTTATTATTATATGTGTGCAAGCACAATTTTTTCCTGTGTATAAAGAGCAAGAAGATACAAAAGCTTTCTAAAGCTCACTGATAAGCGCTCGCTGCGCTCTCAGAGCTTGAGCTTTAATGCTCTTGCCCAGTCGCTTTCGAGAGTTGTCAGTAACAGTCGCCAGCGGTCTCTGCTCGTGGTAAGGGGTTCGCGATAGGTTGGTCGCGCCATCGATCGATTGCTCGATAGCTTGGTATCGGATCGCTGGGCAAAGTGCGAAGCGATCTTTGTACCGCCGTTTAGCCTTGCTGTTTGTTTATGTATTAAACTGGGTTTCACTCTTGCATTTCCAGTTGCCCACAGACAGGCTACCACTTTGGGTATTAACAGGATGTCGAAGCTACGGTTCTATTATGATCTGATGTCGCAGCCCTCGCGGGCGCTGTTCATCATCTTTCGGCAGAGCGGCATGCAGTTTGAGGATTGCGTTGTGGCCCTGCGAAATGGTAGGCAATTAATCTAATCATTATACAGGCCATTATCTAACATACGACTTTGCACATTGACTTTGCAACACGGCAGGTGAACATCTTACAGATGAGTTTAAGGAAAATATAAATCGCTTTCAGCGTGTGCCTTGTATTAATGACAATGGCTATAAGCTGGCCGAGAGCGTTGCCATACTCCGTTATCTGAGTGCAAAGGGCAAGATACCAGAGCAGCTGTATCCCAAGTACTTTGTGAAACAGGCACGCGTTGATGAGTTCCTTGAGTGGCATCATATCACGCTGCGCGTTACCTGCGCCATGTACTTCCGCACCATCTGGCTGGATCCCCTGCTGACTGGACACACGCCATCGGAGGCAAAGATTGAGACACTGCGCATGCACATGGAGCGCAATCTGGACATCATTGAGGAGGTGTGGCTGGCCAAGAGCGAGTTTCTCACCGGACCCACCATCAGCGTCGCTGACATATTTGCAGCCTGTGAAATTGAACAGACGCGTAAGTACAAGCCCCCACAATTTGTGACCTGTCATCCAATGCTTATAGATTCTATATACATATATCTAGGCATGGCCGATTATGATGTGCGCATCAAGTATCCCAAGATACGCGCCTGGCTGAAGCGGGTGCGACAGACCTGCAATCCCCACTACGATGTTGCCCACAAGCTTGTCTATAAGATATCGGGCACTGGACCACAGGCCAAGCTTTAGGATATCTGTAAAATAATATTATTTGTAAATATGCATGGGCTCGTATACCATCGTCATCATTATTGTTACCTTTAAGCTGAAATGGATTAAGTATTTATAAAGTAAACACACAATACATAATGAAACCAGTACAACTTTCCTCGTGTTTCAAAACTGAAGGGCATCCCATACTCAAAATCAATAAAGATAAGCTGTCATCGATCTGCCGTGAAGATACTACTATATATATCCTTGGAGCATTGTTTTACACACAATAATAACATTTTCGCTGTATGATATAATGATCAAATTTTTTCCAACTATACAAAGTAAAATATAGCTCGCTATATTGGTTGGTTGGTTTACTATCTGTGAAAACTAAAAGTTTTCCCATACAACACCTAAATTTTGACAGCTAAAAGTTATATTGATCTGGTTTTTTTTAAGCTTGGTCAACTTGTAAAAAGCAAATGAAAACATCAATTTCGGGAATTCAGCTTCGGCATCTTGGAAACTAGAAAACTTTTCAGACAACCTAATTTTACGACGATCGTACCTATGTACTTGAAATACCTACTATATGCTAATTAGATCCGCCCGGTTCATACACAAGTATTACGTGCAACAAATTAAGGCACCCTGTGCCTTATCAAGAGAACCTCCCAACTGTTTTTGCCTAGGAACAAAAAACATAGCTGGATTGAATCGCCTGTAGATGCTGATCAAGAATATAATTATATTTATAACTTGTGGAGCCGAAAGTGGCAAGATTGTAAAGGTGCGGTCACACGATATGGCATTTTGCCACATAAGGGCAGTCGGCAGTTACCATAGCGTGTGCGTACGATATGGCAGACTGCCACATAGATTTTGTGATTGAGATACTTACTCACACGATATGGCAAACCAAAGATTTCTATGGTAGAAACGTGCCATATAAATTTATATGTTAAAATTTTTAACATATATTCTTACTTTTGCCATATAAAATTGTTCACGGTTGATTTCGATAACAATTTTACATATATGTGGCAGAATGCCATATCGTGTGAAGGGTATAAAAAAGGCAGCTTATATTCAATAGAGATTTAAGATATTCTGCTTTTAGATAAGCATCTAGTAAAAGTTTACAATAATTATAGGATAATCCTTTTGCATACTAGCTTTTAGCTTTTAAGATGATTTACTGCTTTTGTAGTAAAAATGAAACTTCATAATAATATTCTCAAGTTTTCTTTGCTAACAAAGCGCTGTAGCAATTTCTAAAAGAATTATCTCATATGAACCGTAACTTGAACTCGCATTTGCATTATCGATTCTAAAACGGAATTAACATTTTTATGAACTTGCCTTTAAATTTCCAATCATACCAAAAAGAATTTCCGCATTATTTCTGTCAGAAAATATCAAATTTAAAGAACTATATTTGATACGGAATAAAAGAATTCTTTATATATACGAGTAGTATGTTCGCTTTACAAGTACTCTTATAATTTTGTTTTATTGTGTCGTCATTGTAGCTTTTATAAATTCACATTTATTAAAAAAAATACAATTTTAAAATATAACTACCTAAAACTAACAAAAAATAGTAATAATATAATATAATATATAATATATATAGCAACGTTACGCGCTTGGTTTTCTAACATTTTGCAACAAGTTTTTCTGTTTTTGCGATAACAAAACATAATATGTATAAGCATGAATTTAAAAAAATATAGGAAAAAATCATAAAATCAAAAAAAAAAATGAAAAAAGCAAAAAAATAATAATATATATAAATGGTATATACAAAAATAGTTTTATACAATATGCAGGCGTGTTTATAAACATGCTTATATACATATATATATCTGTATATATGTATGCGTATGTATATATGCATATGTGTGTGTGTATGTGTGTGTGTGTGTGTGTGTGTGTGTATATATAAAACTACATACAACTATAGGCTATTCACTTAATAATTATATTTGCATATCATTTTTGTTTGTTTGTGTTGAATCCAACTTAAAATAATACCAAAAAAATATACAACTACGCAAGAATATATATAAATATATATATAAATATACATATAGTATATGTATGTATCGTTTTTATATAGGTTTGTAAATGTATATTAACTTTTAATGGTTACTCTTATGCGGTTAACCCTAATTTCAACGTCTTCCACTCTCGTAGGTTAATTCATTATTTGATTTGATTTGATTTGACATTGATGTTTGTTATATATATGCATTACAAAAATCTGCAATGTTTCTTTATATGCTTATGCAGTAATTGTTGAAATATATAGCAAATTTGTTAGCCAAGTGATTATAATTTGAACGAAATGTTTAGATTGTTGCGTATTGTGTGCACCATTTATTGAGTCGCCTGCCACAAATTGCTGCACATGAAGAGCGAAACAAACAAACAGGCAGAGTTTCTTCGTTGGTCCAAAGGCAACTTGTCTTAACTAACGTTAACATATGACAATATTATATGGTCGAATCTTAAACTAATGACATGAGAGCACCAAAGCGCACAATGCTGCAAATTGGCCAACTAAACTGAGACCTGAAGCAGTCTTCTCTATAAAATAGAAGCATGTCACGTAACAAATTTTTAAAGCATGAATCAATTAAGGCACCAAAAACTGTTGCATTTACATAAGACACGCATACGAAGCTGGCCCCCATACTATATATATATATATATATATATATATAGATATATATATAGAATTGGAGCAGTTAGAAGCTTCATTACAGTCTAAATACATTGGAGAAGCACACAAAACAGTTGCCATCTCTTTCACTAACTCTAGCTTTGTCTCTTACTCAGCTTTGGGGGCAGGCGACATCGTTTGGTTACATGTAAATATATATATATATATATATATATAGCTTTATATATGTATGTATTGTATGTATATACTATGTATTTTTATATATGGTTATCAACTGTTGCGCCAAGTATACTTATATATATATATATGTGTGTGATTATTTAACATATATATATATATAGCTATTTACTGTGTATATGTTTTACAAAATAGTTATATATTTCTTTCTCTTTCTTTGCCACACATGCGCTCTCTGTCCATCCCGCTTGCCAACCCTTTGTGTGCGCTTGAGCCACAATATTTGTTTATATAAATACTTTGTCCTGAACATAATTACATTGCATACAAATATGCATGCACTTTTATATATATGTATATGTATGTTAATGTGTCTATATACTTGGGTGCTAATACTACAGGTTATATATATATATATATATGTATGTATGTATGTGTGTACATATATCTCCATTTGTGGCACCTTTCTCGCTTCCACACGCTGTGTGCTGTGATTCCATCTGCAAGAGTTGAAGCAAAAGCTCAATTAGTTTTATTAACTTATTGGGGCTGTCACGGGAATCTCTAGAGATGCTCTTGTTCAAGATTTCAAACTCAATTCGATTGAAGTTCTACTCCTGAGGGGAATGCCAATTAAATGGAAAATCTCTAGAGCTAAGCGTGACAGAGCTGAGTTTATGGAGACGCACCTGCTTCACTTGTGCATCCTTAATAGCGGGCTCGATTGATGTTCTTGATGCGTATGCCCACCTCCAGGACCTGCTCGCCGGCTGCAGCGCCACCAGCGCTGCCGTTCGAGGAGCTGCTGTTGTTCCCAGCGCCAGGAACACCACCATTGGAGCCGTTGCCATTGCTGCCATCGCTCAGTGGTGAATTGTTGTTGTTATTGTTGTTGGGGGTGGTGCTGCTGCTGCTGCTCGAACTGGAGCCAGAGACGGGCAACACAACATTGGCCTCATTGACACCACTTGCAACGCCGCTGGCGCCCTCACTGCCCCCCGGTGCTGTCAATCTGCGCAGCACGGTGGTGGTTGTTGTCGTTGTTGTTGTCGTCTCAGCGGCAGCCGCACCACTCCCACCGGCAGCGGCGCCGCCCAGTTTCAGCAGCTGCTGCTGATGATGGCGATTGTGATGATTGTAGTTAATGGCGGCCAGATCATGGCCAGCACCAGCACCACCAGCAGCGGCGGCGGCTGTGGTGGCGCCACTATTTGCCGCATAATCGTGCGGTCCGCCAACCGTGTGACGTCGTTTTATCGAGCGATTCTGTTTGTTTTGTATCTGCCGCTTCTTGGTCAGATTCATGTCAGTCTTTTCATCCTTGGTTAGGGCGGCAGCGGCATGCGCCCACGACGATGACGACGACGACGTTGGGGAGCAGCAGGCGGCCGCTGCAGCTGCCGCCGCGGCCGCGGCGCTCGTGTTGCTGTTGCTGCTGCTCATGTGTCGCGTCGAATAGTTGCGACAGTTGAAGCTGGCGCTGCGAAAGAGTCGATGATCGCGACGCTTTTTATTGTAGCGCTCGAGAAAAAACGAGGGCGTCGGGGCGGCCATCAGCAGCTTCTCCTTGGGATCGCTAGTTGTGGAGCCCTCGGAGTCATCCTCGGAGCCGCCGGCGGTGCCAATGCCACGCTCATACGCCAGCGAGCTGCTGAAGCGTAGGTTCTTGCTGCTGTACGAGTTGCGCTGCCCGGCGTTGCCCGTCTGCGAGCTGGGTGTGCCTGCCAGCGGTGTGGAAGCGCTGCTGCAGCTAATGCCAGCGGTGGGCGTCGCCGCACCACTTGCCGGCGCCGTTGCGCTGCCCTGGTGTATGGGCGCCGTCGCCGAATGCTGCAGCTTGTGTGCCGCCTTAAGTAGGCTAGCTGGCAGCGGTGCCACCGTTGGCTTCATCATTAACTGCAGCTGCAGCTGCTGCTGGTGCTGCTGATGCTGATGCTGCAGCTGCTGCTGTTTATCCTCCTTCACCTCGCCCAAACTATTGGTGGCCGTGCAGGAGCGGCTCAGCAGCAGCGAGTGGGGCGCGTCCAGTGGACAAAAGTTGTGGAACAGTCGCTCCGGCGACTCGTCCGCATACGGAATGTTTTCAGAGTGCAAGTGCAGCGGCTGGCCGAGAGTGTGTCGACGATTCTTTGGAAACTCGGGCGAGCCGTTCTCATCGTTCGATTCAGAGCCGCTCCGCAGATTGCGCAGCTTGCTGTCCAGGGTATCCGTGATGGTGGTCAGCGACATGGAGCCTGCAAAACAAACAGGATGCCAATCAAACATACAGTCGTACTTGTATTATAATATTGTCACGAAATGTGGGAACACGTTTCCAACCTCACAAAGTATATATACCCTAGATCCGCATCAATAGTCGAGTCCATTTACCTCAAACTAACTCCTCAGTTATGGAGCTATCGAAGTCAAACTTGCCACAGATACTTCTGCTTCTTCCGGAACGGATCGGATAACTATATCAGACAACTTCCCCAATCGGTCGTCAATTATGCTTTTGTATACAAACTTTTATGTTTTTCAAGACATCCTGACCAAACCCTCCCATTCGGACCACTATAACACATAGCTGCCATAGGAACGATCGCTTGAAAATTGAGTTGTATGAAAAACTTCTATGTTTATAAAGATGTTTCAACCAAACTCACCAAACTGAACTTTCATTTAGTTTTGTACGGGCTGACCAAATTTAATTCAAATCAAACTACTATATCTTATAGCTGCCATAGGAACAAACGGATGAAAAATTAGTTTTTGCATTAAAAACTTTTTGGCTTATAAAGATATTTCACCCAAGCACAGCAATTGTTAGTATAATTATCTATTTTTATAAAAATGTTATGTTGGTCTAGTCCAAAGTCAATATCTCGACAAGTTCTGCACCGATTCAGTTCGAGTTTTGACACAATATATAGTTCGCTACTAGGATTCTACTAACCTATTTTTCGCATCAATAATTTCAAACATAAAGCTTTCATTTATACGGAAAAATATAAATCAAATTCGTTTCGATTGAGAACAACTGGCCCGGGACTTTGGAAAATGAAAATCTACCCACACGGGCGGAAAACTGTTGTATGAAACGTGAAAAATCTACTCCCACTTGTCACTACGGACGGGAATAGCCTTAAAGTCAAATGTAGGAGAGAAAGTTTTTGTTAGATCTATTTCTAAGTTCTTCGGAGTCTATACAAAATATCATAAGGCACGGAAGGGAAAATATTGATAAGATATTTTTGTATATTTCTCACTTTTTCATCCATGCAACCACAATGTGCCACAGGGGAACGTGCCAGGGTACAACTAGTACTGTATACAGTTTGCTTTAATTTGATCAATATCGGAACACATTATTTGATAGCTGCCATAGCAACAATTGGTCGAGAGTTGAGTTTTTGTACGAAAAACATTTCTGGCAAGGTATATTTGTATAACCTCGGTATCTATAAAGGCATCCCGAATAAAGCTGTTAATTTTTATCAAGAGTATATCAATGTGAAGTCGGGAAAAAGCCTACACATTGTAGGGGAATATGTAGAGAACGTTTTCAAATTATTAAGTTTTCCCAAACAATTTGAGAACTTCAGTTTAAAAAGGTCTTTATTTAACGCTGAGCGTTTCATTTGTATACAATAAATATATAAAACTATATATGCGATAGTCCTTATTATATATTTGCTTTCTCTCTCTCTCACTGCACTCAAAGTATCTATAGAACTGTTTGGAATACCTCGACTGTATATGGTATAACAATTATAATTGAAGCCATTTCAAGTCTCTAGGTCTCTTACCCGTATCGCTCAGGCGACTGCTGGAGTCATCGTCAGTGAGCAGTATGGAGATGTCGACGCTGCTGCGCTGCTGCTGCTCGTGCTTGTTAATGCTGCCAGCGGAGTCCACGCTGCCCGAGTCCTTCTCATCGAGGCTGCCCTTGCGTGCCTGGCCACTGCGTGAACCGGACAGGAAGCCGCCAGTGCTGCGCTTCTTGGTGGTTGCCGAGGCGGCCTTGGCAGCCGCAGCCGCAGCCGCAGCCGACGCTGATGCGCTGGAGGATGAGCTAAATGCCGAGTTGAGCAGCTTCGCTGTGGTGCTGGTCTTGCTGCTGTGCAGCGTTGAGCTGCTGCTGGTGCTGGTGGTGCTGCTCGCCGATACCTTGGCGTAGTCCAGCGACTGAAAGTGAACAGCGGGCAGGATTAGGCCAAAATCGCAAATGCTTTGCACAGCCTTGCGCTGCATGCGACGTTGATTGTTGGTGCGGATGGTGGTGGTATTGGTGGTTGTGGTTGTGGTTGTGGTTGTGGTGTTGGTGGTGGTAGTGGTGGTGTTGGTGCAGTGGGAGATGGCTTGACAACTGCCGCTTACCAGTACACTCTCGCCGGAGTACGTGTCCGAGCTGACGGCGCTGCGCTTGCCATGGGTACGTCTGCGCAGCTGCGGTATGAAGCGGGAGGTGCGCGTCTCTCGTTCCGTGATCCGCTCAATCTTCGACAGATTGTGGAGCAGCATGCTCGTTTGGTCCTCCTGCGTCTGCTGTGGTTGCGCCACACTCGGCGCGGCCGCACCGCCGCTCAGCTCCGCCAGATCTGGCAGACTGCCGCCCTCGAAAAAGTATTCGTACTGTGAATTAAAAAACATCAAATTGAATTAGTTCAACTAGTCACAGCTGCAATTTTGAATTCAAATATGTCTAAGAAAGCCACAAAGCTTGAGATAAGCTTATAAGTAAGATGAACAAGAAAGAACGGCCAGCTTCGGGTGCCGAAGCTATATACCCTCATTTTTGATCAAATTATAGGAAACTATTTGAAGTATTATAAAACTCTCGCTAAGTTTGGATGAAATATTTGTATAAACAATAAGTTTGATATAGTGATAGTGATCTGATTTAGATTGAGGAAATTTACAAGTAAGATTGTTTAAAATTTAGCAATTTGAAATTACTTAATTACTTAACCAAGATTTAGTCAGTCATTCTTCTTTAGGGTATTTCATTATTACAAAATAATAAACGCCGTAAGTTGAATTTAAAAAAAAGGATTATTATATTACAGTTCTCTGTCTAAGAATATAACTTATTGTGGAACCTACCTGTGTGACAAGTAGCTCGACAATGCGACACTGATGCTTCATATCCTTGACGGCCGTTTCCAGGGTATCGTTTGGTGTGCGTATAATGGAAGGCCCAAAGATAATGGCCAGATTCTTTGGCTCCATGCGATTGACCTCGCAGTTGTCGCTGACGCGGCATAGATGCCGAATCAGATGCTTCATTGTCTCATAGGGGTGGCGTGGCAGCGACTCCACAATTTCCTTGAGCAGCATAATGCGCTCCATGCCCGTCTTCTTGTCCGCCTCAATGAAGTTAATGTAGAAATTGGCCGGCATTAGGGCATCCGGCAGGCTGCGTATGAACAGCTTTAGCAGGCTGCTAACGACATTAACATCCTCCCATCGCACATCGGTGGCACAGCTATCGAACTGAAAGTCCTTGGTGTTCACCAGCTCGGAGAGTTCCGATATGGCCGCCTTGTTGCCGGGTATGCGATAAATGCCCACCACGCTCAAGCCCTTCGTCTCCACAATGTTGGTGCACACCTCCACCAGATGCGGCACATAGGCATTGTTCTTGGCCATCGGACAGGCGCGCAATGGCAGACCAATGGAGCCGCCTGTTTTGTTAACACAGCCGGAGGGTGAGGCCAGATCGGCATGGGCAACGCCACCACCACTGCCACCGCCACGTCTAAATAGTAAATCTTTCCAGTTCTTGGACTTGGGCGAGCCCAGATCCTTATCTGGCGCATTCTTGTGAGATGAGGGCTTGCGTAGCTTCATCACTGGCGATATGGAATCACCGGTGGCTGCAGCAATTGATGCCGCAGCAGGTCCCTCCACCAACCCGCCGCCCGAGTGTGAGCTCAATGGTGAACTGTCGGCGGCGCCGGCCACATCATCCAGATAGCTTGAGGTGGCCGCAGTTTTTTGTGGTTCCGCCAGCTGCTTGCCCGTCGGCTGCTCCTGCAATACAAAGAAACGAATTAGATAAGTGATTGGGGGCTCAACTCAAAGCGACCTACGTTATCATCATAGTTGAGGCTGTCCTTCCACTGCAACAGGCCAAAGAGACGCTTCATCTCGTTGCTGCTTTTGGTCTTGAAGAGTATCTCCGTGTAGGGGCCGCAGGATGGTGCCGTTGAAGCTGGCGTTTGCGGCTCGGCGGCGCTGCTGCTGCCCGATGAGGTCAGCTTTTCGTGCGCATCATCCAGGTTAAGCTCGTTGCCCAATGTGGCCAAATGGGCGACGCTGGCGCTTGGCTTCGACTGCATGCGTATCAAGTACTTCTTCTTGTCCAGCGACTCGTCGTAGAATTTAAAATTTCTAATATCAAGCTCTATCACCTGCCAGATATAGTATGATCAGTGTATATTCACTAAAGGCTGAAGTGCTTTACTTACATTGTGCTCCGACTTGGCATGGCGCCCAGAGTAAATGCGCAGCAAATCTCCTTTGATCTCCAGCTTAACCTGACGCCACGAACGATACTCGGACATGCGCTATGGAAAAGGATGCGGTTGTGTATTAGTTGTTGTTGTTGAGTTTTATTTGCACACTGGCTGCTTACCTTGCCATTGATGCAGGAGGATTTGATCTCAATCTCCGTCTCAAAGGCCTCCAGCTCATTGGGCACATATTTGCCATTCAGCTCAGCGTCAATGTGTATGCTGGGTGCATTGAAAATCAAATTATGGATTGCAATTCAAATCAAACTCAAGCAGAGCTCACCTGCTGCGCATTTCGCTGCTCATGGAGGCACGCCGGCTGCCATGGTGCGTGGATAGACGCACATCCTCCAGGCCATTGGGTGTCTCGATGAACTCATGGCCACCGCCGCCGATTACATCGTAGGTGGGATCCGGATGCTCCTCCACCAGCGCTTTGGTCTTGTGCGGCTCCACAACGGCAGCGACTGCGGCAGCCGTGGCAACGGCAGCAGCTGCAGCACTGGTTGGAGTTGAAGCAGGTGTGGGAGTTGGAGCAGCAGCAGGAGCAGGAGCAGGTGCAGGTGCAGGTGCAGGTGCAGGTGCAGGAGCTGCAGCAGCAGCACCATCCGCTGTTGGCTCAGCTAGATACTCCGTCTCGTTGTTGGTGGCACGCAGATACGAGGTGCGGCGCATCGGTTTGCCTTCGTCAAAGGAGCTGGATGCGAGGGGCTTATAGCGGCGCACAACGTTGCCCGACACGGATGCAGTGTCCACAATAGCAGCAGCGGCTGTTAAGAAACACAATAGAATTATTTCTTATATTTGTTGTTGCCAAGCAATCACTTTTGTTCACTTTGATATATACATATATGTTATTTAATAAGGAAGAGAAATCAAATTGATGTTCGCTCCCTTTGAGTTATGCACGTTAACTAATTGAACCTGAAACAGAATAATACGCCCCAATCGTACTCGGAACCGAAGCCATCAACTGGCGTTAACAGACTGAAATTGGAACCCCGAGATGCTAACTGAAACTGGCAACTGCAACGAGGGTTTTTTTCCACCATCGGTACTATCGGTACCTAACGGGTAACGGGTAACGGGTAACGGGTAACGGGGGACAATATGTTTACGCATGTTACCGCCAGTTCCCTGAATTCATTTTTCAGCCTTATAATCTTGATTTCGTTTCATTTATACAAATAAACACACATTTATCATGCGTATAAATAACCAAATATCCATTTACAAAAGTTCGCAACTAACCCTTCCTTTCCTTAGGAATTTAAATTTGAAATATATGAAATTGTAAGGATCTCTCATGAACTAAACTCAGTTGTTGGAATATTTTAAATAATTTGGGACTATCCAATCTATCAATCTAAAACCTTTTTTTTTAACCTTTTGTGGCATTTCGAACTTCAATCTTAAAGTGCTGGAATATCTAAAATAGATTGTTCTTTTTAGGATAATAAACTTAATTAATTTTAAAACTGTTGTGAGATTTGCCGCCTATAAATTACTATAATATCATATTTTTAACATTTGTAACCCTAGCCATCCATTCGAAATCCATTAAAAGTACTTTTAAGATCACGAAGTAAAATCGTATTAGAACCAAAAGAAAGATTAGAAACTTATTTAATATTATAATAACGTATTTCACACTACAACTCAGAGCAACTCAGGACTTAAGGCTATATAATATTGTATTTTCAATGTCGGGTTTAGCAAAAGTACTTATAAAATTAAATTTATTAAAGTTTCTCAAAGATTTTTAGACTAAGAGTCTATAATATTTGCAATCAGGAAAGATTAGGAAATGAACTTCTATGTAAAGTAGTTGATAAAATTTTAGAATTGTATCAAAATTTGTCTACCCTAGCAGAGAGTATTATAATTTTGAATCTGAATTTGCATATTTGAAGGAAAGTATTTCTAAGACTAGAAAATAAACACTTGTTTAGAAAATTAACGATTGTACTTGTAAGATAACAAACTGAGTTCATTTTAAAACTGTTGTTTGATTTAAATTACTAAATTACTATAATATTATGTTTTCAACATTTGTAACCCTAGCGAGAGTTTCGGAATTCGTTAAAAGTACTTATAAGATCACCAAATAAAATATTTGAGAACCATTGAAGGATTTTCACTTACCACTGCTCTCGGCAATGTCCGCCAAAGTGGCAACGGTGTGCGAGGAACTGGCGGGTGGCTGCGGGGGGTGCTCCGGCATATTGCTGAACTCTGAAAGCAGCCAAGGGAATTGGGAATTTGCAGTTTAGGAAACGCTGCCAGGCTGGCTTCACTGTACAGTTTGCAGGCTACTTACTGCTGGGCACGGACTCGATGGTGGCATTCGCGACCGTCGCCTTGTGCAGCTCCATGCGGCTGCTGGTCTGGCCATCGACGGCGCTGAGGTTGGAACTGGAGCTGTTGCTCAGCTGGTGGTGTTGCTGATGTTGCTGGTACTTGGACTGCATCTGGTGCAGCGGATGCTGCTGCAGCGACTCGTAGAGC
Organism: Hirtodrosophila confusa; assembly: GCA_035043065.1. Classification (NCBI taxonomy): domain Eukaryota; kingdom Metazoa; phylum Arthropoda; class Insecta; order Diptera; family Drosophilidae; genus Hirtodrosophila; species Hirtodrosophila confusa. The sequence goes on along the minus strand of JAWNNI010000242.1, from coordinate 17,368,143 downwards.
ACGCTCTGCTTCTTGGCCGTTGCCACGGCGCCGCTGCTCGCCTCGGCAGCGGCGTTTGTGTTGATTGACAGCGGCTTGAAAGGATCAAAGCCCTTCGACATGTGCGAGACGAGTTTGCTCTCAAACCTAACAGGATTTATATCATAAGAATCAAAGAAGCAATCTTATTAATAACTTTTATAATGCAAACAAATATATTAAAGTATTTATTATATTGTTCATGATTAATGATTCGAAAATCTAAAAATTAAAATTAAATTATTGTTTATAAATTTAACATTTAAAACAAAATTATTGATTATAAAATATCTATAATGTTAACAAGCTTATTTATGTTTTGTATTGAAGGCCCCTAATGAAAATAATTTTGAAAAAAATTTAAATAAAAAAAATTTTAATTAAAAAAAATTTTGTTTGTTTTTTATTTTTCCAAGTGAACTTTGAACTATAATTAACTATAGTATATAGTATAGTATTTCATCATAATTTGCGTACAGCATAACTGCTTTTTAATACCGAATAGATTTCCATCTACAAGTAACTTCTTATTCTTTCAATTAACTTTATTATTTTTTCTTATTATTTTGACTTAAGAATCTCAGGGAAAACTCGGATAAAGAATTCATAGTTGTCCGTTTAGACCCTGGCTTATAAAGGAACACTAATTGAACATTAAGCTTTATAGATTAAAGGTGAAGTTATAGCAGAAGTTGTTTGAGCAGACCTCCACAAAATCATGTAGCTGCTATAGCAAGATCGGTCGATAGTTTGGGTGTTGTATTAACAACTTTTTTGTTTTCCAAGATTTTCTAACCAAACTCTTCAATTCTACCTTTCGATATGCTCTTTAAGTGTTGGTTAAATTTGATCAAAAGCGAATAACTTTATCATATAGCAGCGAGAGGATCGAGCGGTTGAAATTTGAGTTTCTATATGCGCAACTTTTTTGTTTTTTTTTATTTTAAACTCAGCAATTGCGAGTTCCTTTTTTTAATATTTTATATAGTTTGGTTAAATTTGATCAAAATTAGATCGTTTTTTCATCGGTGGAAACTTGAGATCTGCCAGGCAATCCTGAAGATCCTTCGTTCTTGCTTGTTTTATTCAAGGAACACTTACTCTAATGTAGAAACAGTTTAGTCAAGTGGTCAACTTACACCTTGTTGGTGACGCCCGTCTCCTGCAGCGTCTCAAAGTAGTCCAGCTCCTTGGCGTACTTGGCATTGTTGTTGGCCACGTTAACGGCCACCTGTCGCTGCTGGGCGGGCACTGCGCCCAAGGAACGTGTCACCAGCTTCCCGCCCGCATAGCTGTTATACATGTCAAAGCCGAGCACCACTTGCTGCTGCTGCTGTTGCTGTTGTTGCTGTTGTTGCTGTTGCTGCTGGTGGTGAAGGTGGTGCGACTGCTGCTGTTTGAGCACAACTTGATGGCGTACGCGTGGTGCAGCGGCACCGCCGCCTGGTGGTGTGTGCGATGGGAAAAAGTGTTGCGCTGGCTGTTGTTGCTGTTGTTGTTGTTGTTGCTGCTGCTGCGGCGACTGCGCTGCGTTGCCGTTTGAGGATGCGGAGGCGGACAACACACCGGAGGGCAGCGGCGACTTAAGGAACTCCTCCTTCTGTTTAATCGACTCGCGCAGTCGTATCATCAGGTCGCTGTTCTCCCCACTGGCGTTCACGGCGTACAGCGCTTGGCTGAAGGCCGCCGTCGACTTGGACTGGCGCGTGGTGGGCGTGGTCGGTGTGGTGCTTGCTAATACTGTTAAGTTTGGTGGCTGATTGGCGCTGCAAAGAAGAGGTAAGCAGTTGGAATGATTAGACAAGATCACTGAGAGTTTTCTCTCATAACATAGGGGGAAAAGCCCTCCCTAAAATGGGGAGGAAAATGTTATAAGACTGTCAAAACTAACTAAAAGTAACTAGAAGTCTAGGAAATGAACATTTAAACTTGAGCCTTAGTTCTTAAGCGCGTTTATTTTCTCCCGAACTTGGGGGGGGATTTATCAAAAACTCGTATATTTAGTTTGAATGTCAGAGTTTTCCAGTCATTTGTCGAGCGTGGGGTTGAATTTTTGATAAACTATTATTATTTTTCAAATAACTAAGTATATAATTCGCTTCCTATAGTATGCTATTTGTTATAACCTGCTAGATTATATAAGTTATAATAATATTTACTGTTCCAATCAAGTTCAAGTGCTCAGCTACAACATAAATGAATACAAACCCATATCATACTATGTACCTCTATATATAAGTATATTACCTCTTTATTTCAAAGTCATCGAAGCTATCAAATTAGTAATTAATAAATTATGGCTTGGATGGCTTCAAATTGTTGTAATGCATTGTATTTATTTCTGTTTTCTTATTTCAACAGTTGCCAGTTGAGATCTGGAATTCGCCATTGTGGTTGAACTAATCTTAGTTATTGAAATGTTCAGTTATGCCAAGCATTTCATATGTATGTATGCAAGGTAGTTGGGGTATAAAAGACGACACCTGATTGCCATACGGAATAGGGTCGCCGCCGGGGCTGAGACGCTTTGGCGCGTGCCGTAAATGTTGCCGTATGCCGTGGCACGTGAAGAGATCGCAGTTAATCCGATTGGAAATCTGTCATCTGTTTGGATACGCTGGTCACGATGACAACAACGACGACAGCGTTGCCAAATACGAGTAGGCTGCGCAATTTCAAAGCTGGCCTCCCCCCATTTTGGACAGTGTACGGGTGTTATTTATTCTTCTTTTGTTTATAATACAAATAAATAAATATTTAAGAACTTGTTGTTGCCAGAGTGCAATAGAACTGTTTGAAGATCTGGCGACAGGTACAGGTGCTTGGCCAAGTCCAAACAAACTGGCCAACAGTTGTCATCCAGCTAAGTCAAGGGTGCTGGCCCAGCACGGCCTGTGTGTGGGGTGGGGGGAGGGGAGGAATGTGTGGGGGCGTTAGTGCATGACAGGATATAGCTCGGCGCTCGGTCCAACAATAGAACCCAACCAGGCATCTGGCAGCATCTGGGTTGTCAGGCTGCCTAATGGCCATGACCGTGTGTCATGGCCAGCACGCGCTCCCACACACGACAGGTTGTGCTTTGTTGTGTGTGCTGTGTGTGTGTGAGTGTGTGCTATGTGTGTGTGTGCTTGCTTGTCTGTGACACAGCTGCGCAATTTCATTTGCAGTGGCAGCCACAAAAACCCAAACGCACTCAAGCTTTTGATCGAAGTAACAAATTAGATTGCAGCGGCTTCAAAGTGAATTCAATTTGCAGCGGAAAGGATGTTTGATGCAGCAGCATGGATACCAGATACCAGATACTAGATACCAGAGCACTTCCTGCTGACATTGCCATTGACAACAAATCACCCCAAGTGCCGGTGCGGTGCGGGGCGGGGTAACCAATTAGTTTGCTCTTGAACTTTGCTCGGATGCGCTGAGTGCACAGCTAAAAATAGCCAAAGCATTATATTGCTGAGCGGTCCAGAGTGGTCCTTGCACAGGATATTACCGGCAATATCAAGCCAAATTGCCACCCTGCCCACTTCAATCTATTGCAGTGAGGAAGCAGCACTCCTGCAGGTAGCAGGCTGCCAGGCTTTTAATAACTGCAGGTCCTTGATTGAGTTTCAAGTTTGAGGCTCAATTGATTTATGAACTGACACGCGCACACTCCTGCATATCCTTTAGCATTGTCAACATTGCAGAAAGGCTTCACAAAGCTTCGTGTGTGTGTGCGAGTGGAAAGTCTTTATAACATGCGCGACATCTAATAGAATTTATTGAGTTATCTGAGCTATTGCACAGGGAGACATCGCAGCAAATGTCACTCCCTATAAATAAATATGCTTGTAACGTAAGTAATGACATTATGAAGAAAAATAATGCAATTGTGGTAGCGATGGAAGTAGAGACGATACCCAAAGGAACGTCGACTGTGTTGTCCTGAGGAATTCTAATGAAAATTTATGGCCTGCAAGATCCTGCATGACAAAATCCCTTGCACGGATGCGATTTACAACTCTCATATCAAATCCCACAGTCAATTTGGCATATTTTACAACACTCTTATCAAATCTGTATCTCTGTATCGTGCACCGAGTAGAAACGCTTCTATTTCTGTGTAAGTTGCATAAAAAACACTTGCGCGCTAGATTAAATCGCCTTTACACGGTGCAAGATAAGTGATAAAAAGTGCAAGAATTGACAAGAATTTTAACCATGAAAGTAATTTAAAAGTCTGATGTTCTTTAACAATCGCTTAAGAGTGAATAGTTTCGGTACAGTCAACACCCTTACATCCTTTACACCCTTTGTTTTACTCCTGATTAAAGGCTGCTTTGTTTAAATCAGGTCTGATTCTATGCAAAGTAATCTTTCAGTTCCAAAGCTTTGTTGTTGAAACTTGGTATGGTTGCAGCTGACCAGATCGTGTCATACATAAAAACAATCCTACAAAAATACAGTTTTTGTACATGCAACCTTTTTGTTTTTTACAGATTTCACATTTCCCCACGAAGTGCAAAGTTATACTACGCTCTAGGCAAGATGAGTTTGATCGAAGTCAGCTAACTATAACAAAGATCTTTTACTCCCTGTACCCATAAAATGGGTAAAAAGGGGTATTACATCTGTGCAAATGTATGTAACAGACAGAAGGAGACATCTCCGACCCTATAAAGTGTATATATTCTTGATCAGTATCAAAAGAGATTTCGATTTGGCCATGTCCGTCTGTCTGTCCGTCTGTCCGTATGAACGCGTCGATCTCAGCAACTACAAGAGCTACAGACACCAAATTTGAAATGTAGGTTCCTGTATAGCATACGCAGATCAAGTTTGTTTCATATTTCAGATATCTCCCCCGTTCCGCCGCAAATCGATTAAAACCGTATTACAGTAACAATTTTCAAGATATAGCTTTAAGATTTGGCATGTACAATACTTTAGTCTCTCTTAATCTACTGTCCAAATTTGTCGTTTGGATAATAAACACGGAAGTTATTCACGAAAGAAGATTCAGTAATGCAGCGAGAGGGGGAAGAAGAAGCACAGCCACTTTTGCCGCCTGTGTGCGTGCGTCTTTGTGTATGTGTGTGTGTATGGGTAAGTGGACTTAGATGTGATTGGATGTTTAAGACCTGGGTACAGGGAGTTTCGTAGTCGGGTATACTCGACTATAGCATTCTTACTTGTTATTTGTAGACTTTTGTAAAGTATTTTTCTTAAAATATTCCCTTGAATGCGAATTTAGGAACCCCAAGAAGATCTCCTAAATAAGCCACTTCCCCCCTCCAATTAAAATGAAGCAACACAACAGCTTTTCATTTAATTGTAAGTAGCTGAATAAGCATAAACAATTTAAGTGCTGCTGATATAATATGACCATGGGGGACACTGAAGAGCGCAAGCCAAGTGACCATGGATGAATGACAAGTAGCTTAAAGTGACTGCAAATTATATGGCAATCGGGAATGTGACAATACACGTATATATGTGTCTATACATATACATATATAAAACAGTTTGTCCTGATTGGTGACTGACTAACTGACTGATTCATAATCATCGCACAGCCCAAACCCTAAGAGCTAGAATGCGGAAATTTTCATAGTAGCTTCCATCTATGATGAAAGTGCACACTAAGGCGGGGTTTTGGAAAATTCCACCCACAAGCGTGGAAAATCGCGGATAACTATTGTATGAAACTTTTTTGTTTACCAACCAATCGGTTTCAAACTCATTTTCCAAGATCTATACGAAAATTCATTTGACACATATTTCACCGATTTTGGATAATCCACCCCAAGGACGGAATATGGTGGTCTCAAAGTTATATGGGCAAAAGTCTAATTTTAGTCCGATCTGGCTCAAACTCATTTTCAAAGCTCTACACATGGAATAATTCGATACGTGCCTCACCAATTTTGAAAAATTCATTCGCATTTTCGGAAAATTTGTTGAAAACTTTGTCTTTCGACATTTTTATTTTCATGCGATTGTTTTCAAACTCATCTTCAAGGTTCCACATAAAAATCAAAAATTTTAGAAAATTTACCACCACGGGCGGAAAAATTGTGGTGTATTTCTTACTGACGAAAGTAGTCAATTTCAACATTATCTAAATATTTCGCCGAGCGAAGCTGGGGTTTTTAAGTTATTTAACGGAAAACTCTCTGGAAAACTGAAGCCTAAAGAGTGGAAAGCAGAATGCAGCTTAAAAATATGCAAAAATTGCAAATATTTCTGATATTTTGAGCATATGCCCAGTTTAGTTATCTTTTCATAAGCTTTGTATGCAGATAGAGGAAGAAAAATATAAATAATATATAGATTCATTGACACAAGTGATTCGATACGACGCGAATCGCGGCACTATTGTGTGTTGTTGTTGTTGTTGTTGTTGTTGTTGCTGCTGCTTATCAATAAAAAGTCAGCCAAATAAATGAGCTGTATCTATCGGGGCATAGATACAGATACATTTGTGGTGCCCCCATACATGTGTGTGTGTGTAAGTGTGCTGTGTGTGTAAGTGTGCTGTGTGTGTGTGTGTGTGTGTGTGTGTGTGTGTGTGTGTGTGTGTGTGTGTGTGTGTGTGTGTGTGTGTGTGTGTGTGTGTGTGTGTGTGTGTGTGTGTGTAAGTGTGTGTGTGTGTGTGTGTATGTGTGCTGTGTGTGGAATTTCGCGCTCTATTGTGCGCTTGTTGTGTGCGCACTGGCTGCCTATTGTTGTTATTGCTATTGTTGTTATTGTTATTGCCGGCTATTGTCTGATTTGCGTTTCTGCCAACTCTTTCGCCTCTTTGCAATTAACAAGTCATAAATAAAAATGTTGACATATTTGATAAGCCGCAAAAAACAAAAATGCTGCGGCCCGAACCTGTCAACAGTTCACAGTGCACACACCCCACCATCAAGCAGCCACCCACCCAACGAACAGCACTTGCCCCCCGCTCCCGCTCCCGCTCCCCATCCCTTTATCTTACTCCTTGCTTTCTCACTCTCTCGCTCTTTCTTCATTCCTCACACTTTTTTGTTTTTGTGGAATTTGCACACTGCATTTGTTGACTTTTTTGGTATCGATTTCCACTTCGCCACCGCTGGCGACGGCGCCCAGCGGTGTCGATAGCGTCGGCTGGCGACACCCATTGGCGTCGAACGCCAACCGCGACTGCGGCGGCGACTGCGACAGCGACTGCGACGTTCGCTTCGACTGCGCTGCCGTTCGTGTCATTGTTTGGGCAACATACGCAACGGAAACGAAACACAAAACGTAAATCGCATTCAAAAACATGTAGAAGGAAAGAAAAGCAAAAAGTACAACAACAACAAAGAATACTAAGAAATTGAGACAATCGCGCATTGTTGTTGTGCATTGGCAAAGCTTGTTGTTGTTGCTTTTAGCATTTTGTTTGTTTGTTTGGTGTTGTTGTTGCTGTTGTTGTTGCTGTTGTTGTTGCTGCTGTTGTCAGTTAAGTTTACATCTCATCTTTTATTGAAAACACTTGAACTTTTTGATCTAATAAGTTTCAAGGTCTCATTCGCATTGTAACAAAACTTTCGTGTCGAGGCTGCGATACCCCCGCCTGCCGCCCGCCACCGCCCCGCCGACATAATGATGCGATATGAGTTATCAAACAGCAATCACAGTTAGTGCACAATAAAAACAAAAAAAGGTAGCTGAATTTCGAATTCCATGTACATTGAAATTCTACAAACACACACAATTTTCAAATGAATGGCTATGGAACTCACAGAGATCAAGAATTCAATAGTATTAGTATATTACTGTTGAGTTGTTAAATGAGTTATCAAAAAACAATCACAGTTAGTGCACAATGAAAACAAAAAAAAGGTAGCTGAATTTCGAATTCCATGTACATTGAAATTCTACAAACACACACACTTTTCAAATGAATGGCTATGGAACTCACAGAGATCAAGAATTCAATAGTATTAGTATATTACTGTTGAGTTGTTAAATGAGTTATCAAAAAACAATCACAGTAAGTGCACAATAAAAAAAAGGTAGCTGAATTTCGAATTCCATGTACATTGAAATTCTACAAACACACACACTTTTCAAATGAATGGCTATAGAACTCACAGAGATCAAGAATTCAATACTATTTGTTAGTATATCTCTATAAGTATTTGTTGTAATGCGAATCTCTGTCTGCGAAACGAAATCTACGCGCTCCACTCGCCATCAGCAACTAAACTAAAGTACGACCCAAAGTCCATGCGACTAAACTGAAATACAAATAAAAAAAAATATAAATAAAAGAGAAGAAAAAAACCAAAAACGAAAAAAAAACACAAATCTACTTTGTATGCATGTATGAAAATCATATTAAGCTCGCGACAGCAACGAGGCAGGGCCCCATCGCCAATTGAAAAGAGCCCCCGGCTATTGAGTGGGCAACCGTCGAACAACCCACCAAGTCACCAAGCCACCGACGACCCATCGACCCACCCAACCACCGAGCCGACGCTCTTCCTTTTATTTTATAACCAATTGTGCCACGCGCATAGCGCAAAAATATTTCATTGTGCACACAACAACTACAACTACAACACACACACACACTCACAAAAATGGATGCGATGCAATGGGAGACGATTGTCTGGAATTGGGATACGATGGTATGGGGATAATACTGCCCACATACTTGTTGGTACTTAAATCCACACCCAGAGCTGCAGCCGATAGTATCGATGGCTTCCAGTGAAGTAAAAGTCCACTCAGCTAATAAGTTTTCATTTCGGAAATAAATAGAGCCTTATGATCGGATAAAACATTTCAAAAACATTGAATAAAAAACAAAAAAGTCAAGACGTCAAAGAATAATTCATCTAATAAAGGACATGATAATATTTTAAAAAAGCAACTAGGATTATTTAGTTATACTCCTTAGCAATATAGACACATTAAAACTCCTGTTGGTTTCTGTAATAAGATTTGCGTTGATTCCATTTTTATTGATCATATTAAGGTAGTATAATATAGGGATAGGGTAGGGTAGTATATAGTATTCATCCTTTTTTTAAGGATATATATTGTCCATTTACTTAAAGTTTAAAAACCAACGATAGTACCAATATTTGAAGCTATCTCTTGCAAAAAATGATCGATAGTTTTCCATCTCTACTCATCGGTAGTTTTCCATTCATACTCATCGATAGTTTTCCATCCCTACTAAGCACACATAAGATTATACAAGTTATTGCAATTGTTGTTTAGGCAGCACAAAAAACAAAACCAATTCAATGGTGGGCTAAATCGGGCTAGGGGTAGCTAAGGGGTAGGGTGTAGGCAAGCACTCGTCGATATTATCGCTATCAGTCATCTAGTTGACCAAATATTCCCTCCCCCGCGAACGAAACTCCTGCATTTGGGTGTAATTGTCAGCCAAAGTCCATCAAAAATTGGAATCTACACAGTGGCTGTATAGTATAGAGTAGAAGAACATCATAGACAATAAATATCCTTATAAAAAGGATGAATACTTCAAACGGTGCGAATCGAATAGATTCGCCTCCTTAGAAAGATTTACTTAAAAAAAATACAGGTATATTGAAACTTAAATAAAATTGAATCGGAAAAGATCGTTTTACAGAAACCAACAAGAGATTGAACGTATCTAAAGAGATAAATATAATTGCCTGAATATCAGGGAGAAGTTCTGGTGAATTGCAAAAGATAACCAACAGTACTTTATGTTAAAGAACTCCCCAATTTCCGCCTCATCACCCTACAATCCCACACTTAACTTCCTAAAAACAAAAACAATCAATTTGATACATTTGCTTAAATTATTCCAATATGTACTATGTGCAAACATATGGGATCTTAAGTTTGTTGCACTTCTGAAAGTTACTAAAAAGTTTGCAGAAATTTGATACAAGTATTTTTTTTTAGAAATGTGTACAGTTTGTCAAAACAAATATCGATTCTGTTCCACTGTAAGCCTTGCAGCATGTGTGTGTGTGTGTGGTTGTGTGTGTGTGTGGTTGTGTGTGTGTGGTTGTGTGTGTGTGAAACTTGTGTCACATTTTCATCATCAACGTTGTCATTGTCATCGTCATCACCCATCAATCATGTGAGTCAAATTCGTATGCATACAAAACCCCCAAGGGATTAAAGGTCAACCGGGCTGTGAAAGGACTCAAAACAGGGCACAAACTACTACTATATCTTTTATCTATAGCTGTATCTACAACTTATGTTGTTAAATTATATAACTGCATATCTATAACCAAAACTACAGCCAGGCGCTTAACTATATCCATGCATGGCTGTATCAAATTTTGTATCTATATCTGTTTGTATCTGTAGGTGTAATTGTATCTGTGTGCAAGACGATCACGCACTTATCAACAGCAGCATGGCAGCCAACGCATTATACAATTATGTACAAAAAAGAAAAAAAGAAACAAGTTTGGATTGGCTCAAGTAGCCAATAATTGAAACATGCTCGTGATTATACTATTCTCAAGCTCTCAGAGTGAGACTGAGACTGCGATGGAGACTCGGGGAACTTGTGCTCAATCTCATCTTCAGTTTACAACTCAATTTCAAACTGAATCTCTGGGATCTTTGAATGCAGCTGTGGGCGTGGCCCCGCAAACTGTTTTCTCAGATCAGGGCGAATGAATTGAAATGCCATTCACTGCGGTTCTTTTTTTATATATATATTTTTTATATATTTTGATGTGTGTTGTACAAAATTCAATTAAATTTGTCGTAATCATTTAACAATGGCGCGTTAACAAATATTTGTGTGCATATATATATAGTATATATTATATATATATATAAGGCATTGCGATTTTGCATATGCGGTTTAGTTGTTCTTCTTATTGCTGCTGCTGCTGTTGTTGTTGCTCGATTAGTCAATGAGTTGACGTTGTTACACACACACACTCACACACACACACACAATATAATTGATTGTACACACACGCACACACACACTTGAAATATGATTTGTATATAGCAAAAACGACTGCGGCGACAAACGTTGCGTATACGCAATTGTTTGTTTGTCTACCCGGTCATGTCGAAATGTGGGCGTCATCATGTCCACAATACACTGACAAAATTCGATATGTGATTTGAATTTTAACAATATTCGATCTCTTTCTATTCATTTATTGTTCGTCATATTTAATGGGTCACAAAACAAAGCAAATAAAACATAAAAGAAAGTACAAATTCGCATAGAAAAAAACCAATAATAAGAATATATTTGAAATTCACAAGTTACTTTGTGGGTGGCGTCTCCACTATATATCTTAAGCTTTTCACAACAAGCAGTCAACTTGCCCAGCACGTAATTAGAAATGATAACAGCTAAGGAAAGAAATAATATATATATAAATATATTTAAATAAATAGCATACGACACGTGCCAACTTCAGCTGGTGTTTAAGAGCTCTTGAGTTCATAAATATGTAAACAATTCGAAAGCTTAGCTTGTTTTATATTTGTATAATCTTATGCAGATCCGACTAACTAGTATTTGCAATTAACTTGTTCTATAACTATCTTAGCAGTATACAAGTAATTAACATTAAGTAAAGCGTTCTCGAATTGCAAAAGTCAAACAACTCAAAATTTGTCACTTGTCAGAGAAAATGTAAAAAGCTGTTTTTAAGCATGAGCAATATTTCTTTTTATACTTGGCACAGATGCTTCATTTTGTTGCAGGCAATATATACACCGGAATGGGTATGTATATACCGGAATCGGGCGGATCGATTCACTATATATCATTGGAACAACTTTCATAGCTTTATATCTCAACGAAACTCTTTGGATATTGCTGCAATTTGATCCAAACCAATCAAATGAAAAAGATATTTTAAACAAAGTAATTTTTATTATATTTTATATGGTTTTGTAATTCTAGGGAGTATTCTGGAGCTCATTCCTTTCCGAAAGATCTGATCAGCATCGGAAATCTCAATTTTATTCGCTTTCAACAGTATTTGCAAAAATGAATAATCTTCATCCTTCATCCTTACTTCTCGAGAGTTGTTAAACAAATTGCTTTTAGAACAGCACAACATGATAAATTTATACGATAAATAACAAAATATTTGCAGCTGTAAAATGCAAAATTAATCATACATATTTGCTGTGGTTATTAATCATAATTGTTTTAGTTTCAAACTATTTAGAACCAACAAGTTTTTCATGCTAATTAATATTTTAGTTGGTTTTGTGCTGAACTCGAAGTTAGTTTCATCAAATAGTTGTTGGAAATAGTATGTTGAACCATCCACAAGGATAAACTTGTTGCTCTTGAAATTGAAATAGTTTCTACTTTAAAAAAGTTTTGCATGCCAACATTCTGATCAAAACACTGGGGGTATTGTCTAGATACATAGATAGATAGATAAACATGGACACGCACACACAGAGGAAAAGAGGAAGTTCATCCAATGGCCAATAGCATTTTTATGCATGTGTTTATTTTTGTTTGTAGAAACACGAGAAATATGAATAAATGCATACGTCGTCATTGCCAAATCGAGACACAGTCGAAAAGACAACACACAAATTACGATACGAGAAAATCAATCTATCTAATAATAACAAGTAAGAGCGTTGATATCAGTAGTTCCCGATGGTGGTATACTCTCTTCCTGATTTTGGTATACATTTTGCTGACTCTAAATAAAAAGCTACGCGATATAGTATACATTTTCCTCATTTTCGGAAGGGAAAGTGGGGATAACACATTTTTTCTTTTTTAATCTATGAAGAACCTCATTAGAAGTTCTCATATCAAATTTGGTAATCCTAGACTAGATAGTTTTGCTCATTTTTTAAGGGGATGGAACAAATTTCTTTGGCTAATCTGTGAAGGAGATCATTAGATGTTCTCATATCAAATTGAATCACCCTTGGATACAGATTTGACTTATTTGCAAAGGAGATGGTGATGGTGAAAAACAGTATTTTGATCAAAACTGTCATGTCGGGCAAAAGTAATCTAAATATCAAATTTGATGACTTTAGAAATGTGGAAAGTTTTCACCAAATTGCATGGGAGATCTTAATATTTCATCAACTTTTGGTTACTCTCCAATAGTATCAAATGAACAGACAAACAAACATTGCACAAACTCAATATACTCCTACATATGTTTTAATATTTTTGCAAACAGAGTATAGAAAGTTAAGATAAAAAGGTAGCCCAGCCATTGATAGTTGATATTCATCGATGGTGAAGCAATTCAATGATTAATCTTAGCTTGAAATAAACTTTGACGTACACAAAAACTAAAACTGACTTTCTACTATAAGAAAATATAAAACTGTATAATAAGTACTATACTATAGAACTTATTTAATCATAAATAAATACTTTTCATTCAACGCAACAATGACAAAAATGCATGGAAATAAATGGATAAAAATGGGAAAAATATATAATATGATGAAATCACCAGTGGTAGTCATTGCGGCGACCACATTTGTCTGCTGATGATGTTCTATAATTTTATAGGCCGTCGCTGGTCAAAGTATGGACTCATCATCATCATTAATATGCGCCTACATAGATGGATATAAGTATGTAGATGTGAACATAGATATAGTTGGGATATATGCGCGTACATAGATACAATATCTAGCTATGAGCATGTACAAAAATTAATGGCAGTGAAAAGTCTGGCTGAAGAATGTGCGAAATGAATTATTTCAAATGCGAAATGTGTAAAACTCGTGCTGGACATGAGGCAGGGGAGCGAAGGAGGGTGTAGCACAAAGTTCATTTACAATTGTTTTTAATTATTGTTGTCTCTGTTGTTTGTTGTGCCTTAGTTAATGCCATTTAGAGCATGAACTTAATTTTCATATCTATGAATTGTTGTTGATCATTTTACATTTTGCATTATTCGATTACTCGATCTCGTATATATGTACATACATCTATGTATATTTGTATAATTTTCTTGAATGAAAGTGAACACACTCGTATATTGGATAGTAGCAGCGGGGAATTGGAGGAACAGGGGCAGGCAGGCAGTCTCTCGATGCCATCATAAATCAAATGCTGCACAGTGTGATCAAGTTCATTGAAACCGCCAAAGGCTGTTGGCCAGTAAACTGTCAATTTGTCTCACTGAATGAGTGTACATATTCAAAAATATATATATGCGTGTGAAAATTAACGAAATATCTGACTATATTAGCCACAAATGTTGTTACACTTTGTAATATTTAATTAATTGAATTATTTTTGAGCATTTTCAAGCAAAAGTTGGCAGTAAGTTAAACATAAAGCCAAGAATTAGGTATCATTAAGGTTGTATTCTGTTCGGGTTTTTAAAAAGAATATCATATGTGGAAATCCTGATTCAATAATAAGGATCTAAAGCTGAAGTCAACACGTGTTGTTCCTTTAACAGAACTGCAAGGATATATAAACATTGTGGTGTATAAAAATGATAATTGCCTTCAACTAATTGAAGATCAACAAGAGTGTAAAGCGTCCTTATATTTTGTCGAATTCGAATTTACGTTTATTAAATAAAATGAGGTCATGATCAGGATTGTGGTTTAAGTTAAATATATCCTGTATCTGTATCTGTCTATAGTCTTGTTGCCGTATAGCCTTGATCTCTGAATATATAAGTGCTAGGGTTACTAAATTTGGTATGTATATTCTTTTATATATGTATTATATATACATATATCTTTTATACATACACTATATAAAGTTTGCTTAAAATTTGTAATATTCCCCTTTACTCAAGGTATGCGAACAAATCGAATTAAAATGCCAGCTTTGAAACTACAGCTTCAATTTTTGGTACACTTGATATCTGTATCCCTACCAAGATATCTGTAAAAATAATATAACATTTAGATAACTAACAACTAAGTTATTCATAGAGCTAAATAATTGTTCATTTCTACTTCGTTGCATTACTTAATCCCTTTAGTTTCACGGAGAAAAACGTTCAACAATATTTATGTTTAACTTAATTATTAATTTCGCCGTAATTATGCATTACTTGCCATAAATTTAACAATACTTAGTCATAATCTATGATTATAACCTTACGAATTATGGTTTTAATAACCCAAAATTCAAATTTAAGCTAATTCAAGGATTTTAATGTTAATTTCCACATAACTTATTTGCGTAAATTTCATTAATCTTTAATCTTTTTAATAATCTACTCGCTTTATCATTTCAAAAATCCAAACAAAGTATACTTGATTCAAAAACTTCAGCAAAAATTAATAAATTGTTTAGTTTTTTCTTTTGGCTACTTTTCAATTAATAATCCATTCGATTTCGATCAAAATTTCTCCTAGGTAAGTATATATGTATACTAAATGACTTTAGGCCTAAATATTACTTGCGATTTAATCAGGAATATGGGCAAAAACTGGCTATTTTTACGCACCTTTCTGAAGGCCATATATTATGATCGCTTCTGTTGGAGCTTTATTAAGAGCTATGGGATATTCTTTTGCGCGGTGCGCTTGGCCAAGAGCATACGAGTTTAGCCCCACTGTGCACCCATTGGCAACATTCGCTGGCCTGTCTAATTGCGCTAAACACCGTCATTTTTGGCCAAAAAAGAGAAACGCCAGTGGGCAGCGTAGCATCGTCACAGGCCGCCGACTGGCGTCTGATAAGATTAACAAGCGATTCCTCTAACTAGTACTCCTGTCTCCTGTCTACCGTCTACCGTCTACCGTCTCCTGTCTACCGTCTCCTGTCTGCCGTCTCCTGTCTACCGTCTCCTGTGCTACCCCTTTGGCTTTAACTGGCGTCAATGGCCTGGGCCAAGTTGTCTGGTTTACACTTACCGCATGAAGCTGCTGGACAGCAACTGTTGCTGGTAGAGCTGCTGTTGTTGCTGGTGGTGGTGTTGTTGCTGCTGATGCTGATGCTGCTGCTGCTGCTGCTGATGCTGACGCAGTCCATGGGCCATGTCGCCAAAGTCAATGCTGCTGCTGCCGCCGGCAAGCGCGGGATGACGCTGCTGCTGTTGGTGGTGGTGCTGCTGCTGCTGATGGCTGTTGTTGCCGGTGTTGGTGGCGCCACTGCCGCTGGCATTGCTGGTAATGCTGCCAGAGCGACTGCCGCCGTGTAGCGGCGATACTGAGGACGCTGCCGAGGCCGCGTTGACAACAGCGGGATATGAGATCAACTGTTGCTGTGGAAATGTAGACTTGTGCGCAGCAGCGCCATTCGATAGCAGTGACGCTGGCGACGCTGGCGCTTGTGCGGCGGCGGTAGACATCGTTGTTAAACGATTCGATTCCGGCGTGTGGGCAATGCTCGTATAATGCTGCAAACACACACAAATGTACAAATTAGATTAGATGAGATCAAAACAGATCAGTTCAGTTCAGTTCAGTTCAGTATTGGTTCAGTTTTAGTTCAGTTCTGGCTCAATTTCAGATGGGGCACCTACCATCTGCAACACATCGCACTCCTTGGGCACAACGTGCAGCGTGAGCACCGCTGGCGTCTGCTTGATCATCGAGACAATGGTGCTGTAGGCGATGCCAGCGATCGGCGTGTTGTTCACCATTAGCACCCGGTCGCCCGTCTGCAGGTTTGCGAAGTGAGCCGGTCCGGTCGGTTGCACCTCTTTGATGAAAATGGTCTCCATCGCTTTCACTTGGTATGGCGGCAGCGACGTTGGTGACGTTGGCTCCAAGCCGACGACACCGCCGCTGCCACCGCCGACGCCTCCGCCGACGCCGTTGCCTCCGCTGCTGCCGCCGCTGACAATGTTCGTCGCTTCCTACACAGAGCATAAAAAAAGAAGAGGGAAAAAATTACAAAAATATATAAAAATAAAAAAACGTGAAATGACAACAACAATAATAGCAGGAACAACAACAGGCACAGCAACAAAATAAATGGCAACCAGGAGAGCGGCTCAGTGAGCGAGCGCGAGAGAGAGAGAGGGAGAGGAAAAGAGTATAGAGAAAGAGCACAGTGAGCAAGAGAGTGGCAGAGAGCACAAAGCGTCGCGTGTACTAAAAGTAAAGTGAGCAAAACGCAAATTAGTGCAAAAGAAACCAAAAACAACAACAAAATATCACAAGAGAGAAATTATATATTTGGCACATCGAATCCGGCATTCCCTACACAGAGCGTAACTTTCAAGAGAAATTAAATGAATTATTCGAAATTTGAAATGTATACAAGTTATAATCAAAATTGCAAGAACGTATTTTTATCAACATATTCGAAAGTTTAAGAGCTATGCTACTGTAATGATTTGAAAGTGTTTGGAATTGCCTGAAGTTAGCAGGACTTTACCTTCTCATCCTATCAGTTTAAAGACAAATGAAGAAACAATAATTTTCTTGACTTATTTTTGAATAAAAAGAAAAAACAATTAAAAGGAAAACGATTGGTATTAAACAGTAAAACACATAGATTACAATTGAAAGGCATGCATTTAAAAAAATAATATATCATTTTTAAATTTAACTTTGAAATGTCTATCACACATTGAGAATATGCAAAATACATTTACTAAGTATTACAACCAACAGTATATGTATATTTAAAAAGTTTCAAAAAAACTAACCTTATTGGGACAAAGTTGGATGTCTTGAATATATTAATTACCAATGTATCTTAAGAATGTGTATCCTTCTTATATTTTACAGCCTTGAGTTTTGTAATAATAGGATCATACATCTAATTTTCTACTATTTTCCTATTTCTTCCATCAAACTACACCAACTTGTATTAAGTATAATGAAATTTTGACTTGGTGAGTTTCGTCAGGATATCTTGAAAAAGCAAAAACTTTTTCTCAACTCAATTTTCGACCGATCGGAACGATGTCAGCTATATGATATAGTGATCCGACCAGGCCGGCTCTGACATATAAACTGCGTAAAACGAAATCAGTGGCTAGCCCTATTAGGATTATTTTAAAAGTGCAGAACTAGCTTGCTAAGAAACAAACAGAGTAACATCGCTACTCGATGCTGATCAAGAATGTATATATTTTATGGGGTTCGACAGCTCTCCTTTTCTCCACTTACTTTTAAGCATAAAAACCTCAATCTATATTGTGCCTTATAATTTCCAAAAATGTTCTTGATATTGCTTTTGAGTTACGATAGTTTAAACATCGATACAACTATCGATACAATCGATAGTCTTAGAGCTGAATTGATTCCTAGATGTGCTTGGTGTTGCAAATGCGATGCTCCAGTCGATGTACTTGAGACCCACTCGCAAGGGCAAAAAGAAAGCAGCATTGGCCATTTGAATAAGCGGCGCGTGCGTTGCGCTCACGTAACGGCAGCGATGACGACGTCGACGTCGACTGCGACCGCGACCGCGGCAGAGATTCGGCAAAGCGCAAAAAGCAAAAGTGCCAAGGCAATCGATGACTAATTGGACATGCAGGCAACAGGCTATGTATGTATTGTATGTTGATTGCTGCTGCTATTGCTGCTGACCGGCGCGCTTGCGCTTTGCTGCCCAGCACTACCTTTCCCTATCCCCTGCCCCCTTTCAAATCCGCCCCTTCAGGCTGCAGTTGCCCGTCTCTTACCTGAGGCCAGCTGGCGGCATCATCTTCCGGTGGATAGGCAATAAAGTGACGCAGCGTAAAACCGTAGCCCTGATTCGGACGCCTCCGTATGACAACCTGCTTTGGCTGTATGGATGACGCGGCTAATGCGGCATTGTTGGCCGCGGCTGCCGCTGCCGGCGTTGCTGTTTGCTGCGCTGCCGCTGCTGCTGCTGCTGATGTTGCATTCGAGTTTTGTAACATTTTCTATGGATCGTTATATCTTTGCTTCAGCGCGATCTGCGATCTGCTGCTGGGTTTTCCTCCTTCCTTCCTTTCTGATCCGCTGGAGCTGCAGTTGGAGCTGGAGCCGGAGCGCTCGTTTCCTCCTGTTGGCGCACGCTGTGGCTCCAAACACCAACCAAGTCCTCCACTGCGGCTTACTCCTCCAGTTTGTTCGTCCTTCCTTCCTGATTAAAGTCCCAGTTGCATGTCCCGATCCTGGGGCGTCCGGTGGCCCATGGTAGCGCTCCACGGGAGCATAGCACTAAAGCTGCGTCCTTCCTAACGCATCTGTATTCCTACCTTCCTCACCTACAAATATAATGGGAAATGGGGAAAGAAAAAGAACAACATTTTTATAAATTTAGGAAAAATTCTAAAAAATTATCTCAGCAAACCAACATGAAGGTAGGGAAAAACGCGAGTACAATACTTCAAAATCAAAAATGATTGTTGTTCTGACACATGCTCTATTCGAGGATATTTCGTCGCAAGGCTGGATACATCGAGAATTTTGGATAGTTAAAGTTGAAAACATCAATAGTACTAAGAACAAATTAGTTAAGAATTAAAATTGCAAAACAAACAACATTGATTACGTATTTCTATAAAAAATAGTAGTCAAAACTGAATAAGTTCAAGATATTTGCTTATAAACAACATGTCCCGCATAAAATATTGTAATAGACAACCTATCTAAATAGAAACAAAGTATAAAACCATCGATAGTGAAGAGATGTAAAAGCTTTCGATATTGGCGATGGTGCCATAAATGTTTTTGCCATCTCTATTTTTGAAATTACTATCCCATGAACCTTCGAATCCCGCCCAAAATTGAAACTTTTCATAACAGCTTTTTTCCCCTTTTGGGATATTATGTTTGTAGTAGTTGTAAACTCTTGAAAGGGTATTAACCCGCATTATTTTTGGCATTTTCAAGTTTTTATTACCACACAATTACTGTTTCTTCTTCTTGCTCTTATGTTTTCCAATAGATAGTACATTGTACACACTAGTATATGACCATGTAACTCTATGACTCTCCATGTACAGTTACTTAAGTGCTTTTTACTATAAAAAGCCGAAAAGCTTAAAGACTAAAAAACATTTTACAGCTTTAATTACAATGCACAGGTCGTCATAAAAAAGAAAAACAAGACAAAAATTAAAAAAAAAACCAGGGAAGAGAAATATGAGAGGTGGGAAAAAAAAAACAATAATAAATAGCCGCAACTAACTGTGTGTGTTTGTGTGTGTGGACATTGACCGTCAAAATGTTGACAGTTGAAAAGTGTAACACGCCTAGTCGCATTTCTAGGTTACTATTCCCCTACCTCCCCTGCCCAACACACACGACACTTGAAGTACCTCCCCTAACTTGAGTTGGTAATTAACATAGCGAATTTTCAACTCCATAGTAACAAGGCAAGTTAGAATGCTCTACTCGAGAGCGCTCGACTGGAACAACTCTTCTAATAAAGATCTGATAGTATATCACACATAATTCTCCTTACTATGAACAATTGTTGCTCTAATAGTTTCTGTGCTTATCATTCAAAACTATATAGGAAATTTTATCGATAGATAAACTGCATACTAAAATATACGTGTACCAAAAAGCAAGTTCATATCTTCCGAATAATGCTTATGAATCCTTTTTATAGATTTTTAAGCGTGCGGGCGGAAAAAGAAAGACTGAAACGATATCCTGATATCTACGAATGGAATACAAGAGCCTAGCTCTCATAGTCTCTGATATTCGACCACTGATTCATAAGAATAATATACATATATGAGTACCTTATAAGGTCAGAGATGCCTTCCTTAATCTGTTACACACGCTAAACAGCTTTATTGCACTTTTTTAGTACTGCAAACAAATTCTTTTCAATTCAAAGGAGTCTAATTAAAAAATGTTTAGAAATCCTTAAGCTCCCGGCTTAGATACTTTTGCAGCACGCGCAACGGTTGTCAAAGGAAGTTCAAGGACAGCATGCAATTGTGGTTCTTTGCATATCCTTTTATCCTTGTTAACCCGATTATACGCTGATACCAAGGGTATTTGTGGTAACAAGCGTTGCTTGCATGCATTATTTATTTATTTTTTCTATACTCTGTTTCCCACAAAATGGGAAAGAAAAGTATATTGGGTTTCTGTTCAATCTCAATTTGACAAAAACCTAAAAATTTTAACAAAATTAATGCTTTTCACCCCCAGTCTTAATAAAGACTTCTGAAGTTCTTCTTGAAAGATTTGACAAAAAATGTTTTTCTTATTGTTATAATCTCTAATCAAAAGAAACTATATTTAACATACTTGAGTAGATAATTGTAAAAGGAATTATAATGCTATAATGGGAGAACAGCTGCCGAAAATGAAAAACCATCATTAATCGTTCATGTTATACTTTTTCCCCCCTTAGGATGAATTATCAAAAGTAAACAGATGAAGAAAGAGCGTATATCGCAGTCGGGAACTTCGGAGTGAACGGTTCTTACTTGTTTGAGGTTGAACTTTGTGCTAATGTTGGACACTTTGATGGCCACTGACTGACACACGACCCGCACAGCCCCTACAACCCACGACCTACGACCCACGACCCAACAGACAGTGGTCAGTCGACGCCCGTCGAGTTAGGTTCCATTAGCCAGCGGGGGTTGTGCGGATGGGTCAAATGCAAAGCTGTTAAAAGGTGTGAAATGCTCATGCATATGTTAAAGAGATTTGCATTAGAGCTGATGTCCGATCAAAGCCCCCTTTGGGGTTTGGGGCGTGACCTTGAAAGCAATTCAAAGGAGGGGCATTTTTATGTAGCGGGCGGGCTTAACGTTGGCTCTATATGGATTTTTGTTGCCGTTGTGTATGTTTTATTTTTATATATATGTATGTATATTTGAACTTTTTTTTATCGTAACTCGACGTAATTAAATAACAATAGCGACAACAACAATGACAATTCGTGAATTAATACACATGTAATTACCAACAGAGAACAACTAAAAAATCGTTCAGATACTAGGCTATAATTGTCCCATTGTCATTGTAAACGTTTATTGGCAACTGTCAAACAGAGGGGAGTGGCGTCAAGTGAAACACTTCTGTTTTAATTGTAGACGGTTAAACAATGAAAGCAAAAACAAAAGCAATAATGAAAAGAGCTCAAGTGTGTCAACATTCAAGGAAAACGGAATGAGTTACTTACACACTACATACTTATATTTAGATCTATCTATTCTTATCTATACTACAGCGACCAAGAGCTTCTAATACATATAAACTTAGACCCATATCATAAAGCAGAAAACAACAGGTAGCTCAAATTGGAGATATCATAGAGAGCAATCGCTAACGAGCAATAGCTGATTGCTATGAGGTTCGCGTTTATTTGAAGATCGAATATGAAAGTTGAACCACAAAACTATCGGTTACCAACTAAAGCGGTAACCCGATAGTTTGGTATAATAGCTGATTGCTATGAAGTATGTGTGTGATCGGGAAAGAAAACTTTAATCCGATTCCGTTCATCACTAAAAAATTATTTCATCTCAGGATGTTATAAACCCTACCGCGGGTCGCAAATGGGGAAAACCGATAGGAATTTCGGAACCGCGAAATTTTGGAAATTTCTTCCCAACCCGCCCTTGCGGATGAATTTCACCTCATAGCCGGTTTTCTCGTTCGCTACTATCCTTTCTATTGAGTTCGAATTTATACAAAGGAATAATTTAAGCGTCAAACTAAAATAAACTGTTGATAGTATTACAAACGTGGTAACCCAATAGTTTCAGACAATTTCTAATGTTTATTCAATGGTATAATATGAAATTTTAGCTAGAAAACTATGGACAGTGATTCGATAGTTTAGTTAGTGATACAACTACTTCTTAACTTTGTTGTCAATAAGTATATTTATGTATTATTTTAGTGAGTCAACGATCGGTATTATCGATTTCATCATTCGACAAGCAATTTTGCATTTGCTAGCTAATCAGCATATGGTCTAGTATTTAGATGCTATCGCATGCATCGATCGGTTCGATCGCTCGATGTCTTCCAAGTTTTTCGACCCCTTATTCAATGGGTAAATAAAAAAACGATGATATCACGACGAGGGCACCAAACACGACAACAACAAACGAATTACTTGCCAGCTTTATTGACTATACTTAACGCATTGTATTTGTTGTTGTTATTATTTGTTTCTCTCTCATATGTAGTATACTCGTGATAACAATTAAATTGATTGTTTTGCACTACAAATCGGAGAATCGTAGCAGGGCAAGCGGCAAAGAAGCCACAAAACGCGTGGCCAAGTTCGTGTAGGCCACAGAGGGCCCAGAACATGCGTGTAATGAGCGAACAAACGGTAAAAGTATCAAAACCATCCAACTGAAATCCCATGGAATCCCACAATGGACTGGCACATTACATCAATCAAAGCGTTGGGGGCGGCGACCAGCCAAGAAAATAAATACCAAAAACAGCATTAGCTCAAAAAAAATTCAAATACTACACGTAAAGTTGGTTTGAAATAAATTATGATGATCTGATGATCTCGCCAATGATGGTTACTCTACGGATAAACAGCTTGTGAGCCATCATAATGTACTCAGTTGGTTTGCAATTGCTCAGGGTTCACGGGAACTCCGCCCCGTGGATGCTCCGTTAGACACATCGATCAGTGATCAACTTTAGGGTTAACCAATTCACCCAGCGGAAGTCGATTCTAAAGTTGAACAGAGTCTTCTTATGCGGAACAATTCACCCACTAAACTGAGCGAACGACCGAACTTTCTGTCAGATTTTTGTTTATCCTTTCCTTTATCCTTGTTCGTTTACCAAAAAGTGAACGAATGATCCTGAGAGTGGGGTTAAATATCGTAGTAAAAAGTACAATATTTAACTCAATTCTCAATTTAAGCAAATGAATATGCTCGAGCCACAGTTTATTAGATTTTATCTCTCTTTCAAAAGAATATTTAAATGAAGAATTTCTTACACAGAAAGTATCCAGCTACATACAAAACGTATTTTTTTATATTTTTGTTTATTTGATTTACAAAAGAGTTTCAAGGTATTTTACGCTTTTGATTCTAAGAATATTTCATTAAAAAATATTACAGTACTACTCGTTGTTTTGAAAAGGAATTTTCGCTGGCAAATGTTGCTATGCGGAATACAAAGGATACGTTGTTTGATATTCCTTTGTCAGTTTAAAGTATTATATAAACGACAAGACTTTAGAAATATGCCATTTAATATATGTAAATTTCATGAAATGTAGTCGACATTTCATTCATATCAATATTAACAGCTGATAATATCGAGATTGTGACAGTTAATATCTGGACTGTTACTTTAATCGGAACTGCTCATGTTATCGGTACTTTGGCTGTTAATATCTGGACTGTAACTGCTCTCAATACTCAGTCAAAGTATGAAATATTTATCAGCAACAGTGACTAAGTCACAGGTACGACAAAATGTCTAGCAATTTTGTTGAATTTTGTGAAATTTACAAAATTAAATATCCCAAACTCTATACTACATACAATAGTTAACTTTTTACTCCCTGTACCCATGAAATGGGTGAAAAAGGGGGTATTAAATTTGTGCAAATGTATGTACAGGCAGAAGGAGGGATCTCTGACCCTATAAAGTATATGTCTTGATCAGTATCAATAGCCTAGTCGATTTGGCCCTGTCCGTCCGGATGGACGTGTCGCTGGATCTCAGCAACTAGAAGAGCTAGAGATACCAAATTTGGGATGTAGGTACTGTATACCAGATCAAGTTTTTTTCAGATTGAAGATATCTTCCTCCGCAAATCGATAAAAACGATTTATAAGGAAACCTTTAAAGTTATAACATTGGGATTTGGCATACATAGTATATAATACTTGGATCACTCTTTAACTACTTTGAATTTGAAGTCGATCGGTGAATAAACACGGAAGTTATTCAACAAAAAAGATTCAGTGTACGAAGTTGTGTTTGGAAATGAAAGACTTGGGTACAGGGAGTCTCGTAGTCGGGTATACTGGACTAGAGCAGTCTTACTTGTTATTCATAAAACAAGAGAATTGAGTTTCCGCTTCAGGTAAGGCAGACTGAAAGTTGGGTGGCGATAAGCTCATCCCGATGAGGTCTAGATTGGCCTTAATCTAGCCTGTCAAATTGAAATGGTGTCCCTCTGGCAATATCACTTGTTTGTCTACGATTAATACAAACATATTTATTCGTTCTGACCATAAATTGATGGCATATCGCATTTCAGACATTTCGAATATTTACAATGGCACTTATCGTAACGCGATTACGATTACAGTGAGCTTTTTATATATTTTTTTTACATGTAGCATGATTCAAATTTCTCATATGATAAGTGACTAAAAGCGCGGGCTTTCAATTACGTGCAATAACATATTTTTAATTTCTTTTAAACAAAAGAGATACAACAATTAAATGATCACTTTTTTATCGGTTTTGTTTTGTTTTTTGTTTCAATGCTTTGTCTATTGAATTCGCAGAATGGAGGCAGTAGATAAAGAAAACGAATAACATCAGAAACAACAAGTAAGAATGTTATAGTCGATTATACCCGACTACGTAACTCCCTGTACCCAGGTCTAAAACATTCAATCGCAAATTTATCAAAATCGGAACTCGATGACGAACGACGGTAGAGTGAAAGAAATACTAGCAGCACAATGCTGAGATGAGCGAGACTGATCGAAGAGCTGATACTTATCGATGTTTTATCGAAGAGGCCAATTGGCTGCGCGCCAACAGTCAATTTTTGAATTTTGATGCATAGTCTGCACTATGCAGAGCATTGATAACAATATGTTTCAAGAAAATAAAGTCATGCAGATGGCGCATGTCTCACAAAGAAAACTGTCAAGCAGATCAGGTGCTTAAAATTTATCGTATGGTTTGCGTACCGATAAGCAATTATGAAACCATATGGGCTTGTGTTGCTTAAAAGCGACATGTGCATCAGCTGATGCCGTGTGTTTTGGTATGTCGTGACGTCACGAGTACAAGACCCGCTGCACTTTCGCGCTCGCTCGCACACATGGTTAAGCCTTAAGTACTTAATAGAAAATGCACGCGCTTCGCGCTCGCTCGCCCATATGTACATACATATGCTGAAGCCTTCATGTTGCTGCTTGCCAAGCCTGCAGTACTGAATCTTGTTTGTTGAATAACTTCCGTGTTTATTATCCGATCGACTTGAAATTTGGACAGTATATCAAGAATGACCAATGTATTATACATGCCAAATCCCAAAGCTATATCTATAAAACTGTGGCTGTAAAACGTTTTTATTGAATAGCGGGGCAATGGGGGGAATATCTCGGATCCAAAATAAACTTGACCTGCTCCCGCTATACACGAAGCTACATTCAAAATTTGGTGTCTCTAGCTATTATAGTTGCTGAGATCCTTGCGTTCATACATACGGACAGACAGACGGACAGACGGACAGACGGACAGACGGACAGACAGACGGACATGGCCAAATCGAAATCTCTTTTGATACTGATCAAGAATATATATACTTTATAGGGTCGGAGATGTCTCCTTCTGCCTGTTACATACTTTTGCACAAATCCAATACCCCTTTTTACCCATTTTATGGGTACAGGGAGTAAAAAGTACCCATTTTATGTAGATAATAATGGAAAGCTTCGACTATAAATCATACGGGTAGCATTACCTATAAACTACTCAATAAAATCTTGACGTTTTAGGGAGACACAATAGCTAAGGGCTTTAAATATTCAATGATAAGTAAATGAAGCAGTTTATAGTTTATATAGAAATGGGATTTGTATAGAAGATTCCCGTTTTTGCTTGATCTGCAACTATTTCGCGGGTTTCGAGCTGCAGCCGAATTCCTATTGGATTGATTTTATTTTGTTAATTTTATATATTTTTGGTTACTTTTATAGACAGACTTTAATAATGTAACCAAATTTTAAAACGCAGAAAATACTAAGCCAATATGCCAAAATATAAATAAAGAATTGCATTTATAATGATCTTTACAGGAATGGGCGGAAATTCATAGCTATTTTAGAGTAGCTCGGGATTTGGAACCCGAGGGATCAACCCTGAGGTAAAACTTGGTGGAAATTGAGATCGAATTATGCTATTTCGATTGAAATGTATACTACTTATAAGGTTCGATAGAGCTACAGTCCTTTGGCAGCTAAAGATTTATGCGATTCGCATTCGCATTCGACCACCTGCAGTTGGCAGGGAAGGTTATCTTATGGCTCATCCCGATATATATATAGTAAAATATATATATATGCGTGTGAGTACGTATTGGAATTGCCATTGGCGCGTTGGCACATGGTAAATGAAACACATATTATACGGAATACTCGTACGCACATCAAAGCATTCACCGACGCAACTCACGAGTGTCGACTATTTATCGACAACTCAAACAGTCGATCGGTCGATCGGTCAGTTCTCTGTCCGTTTGTGAGTATTTATATATGTATGTATGTATGTATCTATGTATCTGTGCGTGCGTGCATCTGTATCTGTATCTGTATCTATCTTGTTGACGTTGCCAGGAGCGGCATGGGCTCTATGACTAGAAGTGGGGCTGGCATGGGCCTTGTTCCTCTGTGCCATTCAACTTGTTGCCAAGTGAGATACGCAAAGATACAGATACACTTAGATACTCAGATACAGATACCGCGAGGCAATGTACGCTGCGACTCGACTCCCATGCGGTTCACATTTTCAATTTGTTTCGTTGTTACGTTTATTTTCGAATTGTTTATTTAATGTTCTCGTGTTCGCGTCGTGTTTTTTTCATTTACTTTTTTCCCCTCTCTTTAATTTCTTTTCTCCGCTGCTACCCCTCTACGGCTGGGATAGGGGTAAATCAGGGCTGGGCGTGAAGTTACGGTGCCAATAGCCCCAGCCTTATTTGCCAGGAGCCACAACACTTGGTCCAGCCGAGCCTGAATAATACAATTTCTGACAATTAACGGCAAAATCAATAAGTCAAGTGTTCAAATTCGCCATCCAAACAAAGAATCAGGGACAGAGAATGACAGAGACCAGTGTAGGATACATGAATCGAGTCCTAGATATGTACCTTGACCCCATTCAATGACCCTTTTTCGTGTCAAGGCAAGAGGGTGCTTGGTTGTGCTATGTGTGTGTGTTGGAAAGTGAAACTGAAACTTGGCGATTCGATTGTTGCATCTTTTTGTTTATATGTACATCATTATATCATCAGCAGCATCAAAAGGTTTCAACATTAACCGCCAAAACAAAAATACATAGCGACTGAAAAGATATTAAAGTGAAAACTGCATGACCTAAGAATACCCTGTAGTAAACTCTTTAAAAGCGGGAATATGTACAAGCTAAGTTTTTGTTTATTATACTCTGTTCCCTGAAGGGAAAACGAGTATATTGGGTTTGCGAAATGTCCGTTTGTACGTATGAACGCAATTCTTTTTCACACCCTCGCCCCCAATTTGGAGAAAACCTGTATCTTCCACATTTTGAAAGCTATAGTCAACAAATTTGACATACAGACTAATGTTGAGATTCCTGACAGATCTGCATCAAGAAATTTGTGGCCACCCCCATCCCCTCCCCCGAGAATCGGCATATGATATCCCCAAAGCACGTTTTCCACAGGGATATATCTCCTACAGTATCATAGCTAGAGTCACCTTATTTGGCATACAGACTAATGTTGAAGCCCTGGACAAATCTGCATCATAAAATGTTTGTTTATAATTAAGAAATATAATTAATTCCAGCGAGCGAGTCCAATATACAGATAAATCTTCCTTAAAATTTATGGGGAAGATAGAGTACATGATATATTTTTAGTCGCCTGGTGTCTCCGCTATTATCTAATAGGATTTCTTAATATTTGCTTTTATAATTACATTAGTTTTTCGCCATGGAAGGAACCCATTTACTTCATTTTTATCCTAGAAAACCACATACTAAATTTCATATAATATTGTTATATATTGAGTGCATTTATAAGAAAATTTTGATCAGTAATACTCGCTAACAAACATGTTTTCAACTGATAAATGCACTTTTTTATTTACGTGCAATATTGCGCCATTCAGAACAGTTAAAAATGTTCTAATATCAGCGATGTGACGCAACATTTTTGAAGCTAGCTCCGTTATTTGCGCCCAGTGCCGTACAATATCTACTCCCTGTTTTTAAAAGAACTCAGTCAGTGCCTTGAAACTTTAACCGCACAAAAAACACATTTGTCAAATTTATTGCACAATAGTTTGAACGCAAAGTAATATTAACATCTGATATTTTGGCTTATTTTGAAAAATATTACACGCAAATATTAGACAGCGTGAATAGACCGTTATGAATGTTTAAATCGACTCGTCTGTTGAAAGATTTCTGCCTGTTTTAGAATTACTTTCGCCTGTTACCCACGTTGTCTCGACTTGCATATACCCCTTTAGCACATTCTCATGTGTGCAGGGCATAAAAAGCGAGAAAAGCAAGCTGAAAAAATGCCCAATAAACAAGCGCCAAAAAAGCAATTAGAAATTCGCTATTGTTTTCTGTTTTTTGTTCCCTTTTTTCTAATTTGATGTTTTTTATTTTCCCCCAGTTGTGTGTGTGTGTGTGTGCGGCTGTGTGTCAATTGCCGATATTTATGAAAACATATTTCATAGGCAAATAAACACAGTAAATGCTCACAAAACAATCAAACTTTGTGAGCAGGGTGCAATTGCGTTGAACTGCGAGAACGCTCTATCGGAAGCATCCTGAGATTGTTTAAGAACTGGCATTATTATTATTAGTATTATCTTCATTTGGGATGCGAATAAATTCGCCATAAATCACAAATTATGACAAATGATTTACGGCCTTTCGAGTATAGCTGCAATTCCCAGAGGAATACTATTGCGAGTAAGTGTAAACAACATTGAATATTACAGGCACTTAAGTTTGCAGATCTAGAATATATATGAAGAAAAAGAGGTTTAATAAAGCCTCGTTTCTTTTATAAAGGGATCAAAAAATGCTTCGAATCAAAATATTTCAAATGAAAATCTTTTCACATGTGACAAATAAAAAAGTATTACTAAACTTTGTGTATGCCTACTAAGAACTTACAGAAACTATGGTACTATATTTGATTTCTGTTTGATTTTATGTTATAAAACATTTACTAAAAGAATATCTTATACACCTAAATTCATTGATCATCGATTGATTTCTTATATAGCATTAAACGTATTTATTTTGCTAATTTGGACAATTGAAAGCTAAACAGAATACAGTATATGCTATGTGCAGATCATAGTCAGTCCGCAATAGAGGAGAAAAAAATGTGAAACTGAAACAAAACCGAGCCAGAAGGCAAACCAAACAAAAAACCATACGAGTGCTCTGGTGAAGATGGATCGACTAGCAGTTACCTATAAGTTAGGTGTTTTAAATATTATACATTTCCCAATTACCTTATTATTTTAATTTTAAGTAATACTATAAAAAATAAATATTATGTATTTAATTATAAAATTGGGACACACAAAGTTCTTCTATTTTGGAACACTAAACTTTGCAAAACTCAACAAAAATCAAAACAAAATCTTCAAAAACTTAAAATTTTCGAATTAATTTCAAACAATTCGTGTTTTTTGAGCGCTGTTTTTTGGGAAACTTATTTTCTTCGCAATTTTGCGGATTTGTTTAGTTAGAAAGAAGACAGTTTGTTTAAATTTTATTCTTAGCTAGAAAAATGGTAACGTTCGTTACGATCGAGTGAAAAAACATATGGATACTGATACTATTGTATCTGGCATCCTTGAAAACAGTTTTAATATACTCAATTATTGAACTTTCTGCAAAATTCGCCAAAACTAACGAAACTCCAAATTGAACCCAAAAACAACTTTAGTTTTTGTAACGTCCGTAACGTCATATTACGGTCAATTATATTGTTGATTGAACAAGCTACGAAATATTTGATAGCACTCTCAAACAGCTATTTAGCACTATAGTTAAGTTACAAATATTTCAATTGAGAGCGAGAACTGAACTCAAAACTATGAGCTCAAACGTCACGTCCGCAATGCAATGGTATTTCTATACTCTTTCTTTAGAGTTTATACAAGTTAATAAAAGAAACACAGACAAAATGGAATTGGATCGAACTTGAACGTACAGTGTACACTCTATACCCCTTTGATGGCTACAGGGTATACGAGAAAAATGCATGACACCCAACGCAGAATAAACAACGTATTTTTTAAGTAAACAAAAATGATATTGTACGCGCGCTGTCTGAACTGATATAGAAAAAATGAATATCATGGAGCTGTGGGGCGGGTATATGTGTATAGGCGTTCGAAAGTACCGCTGGCAAGCCCTTCCTGAACCCGCCCGCAGCCGTAGAGCCGTTGAGCGTGCCACATGCTTCGAGTACGAAAGCAAAACCAAGGCCCTGGCACGACCCCGGCGCAAGTTCGAAGCGTGCGAGGGAATTCGAACTGAGGCTGAACCAAAATAATATTTAAAAAAATAAAAAAAACAGAAAGATATAAAAATAAAACTAATAATAATATGTACCTCCAAAAAGACCTGCCCCAAAAAAAGTGTGCAAAAAATGCAAATTAAAAAAAAAACGAAAATAAAAGAATGATAACCCCAGAGAAATCTCTATTGCTCTTGTTAAAGCATTTCATTTGCAATTATTCAGGCCTTTGACCAATTTATTATAGAGAAAACAGCAGAAAATATACTCTGAAGTCGTGTCCAGACTTTCCAGACAACAACTTTGTTGTTTGTTATTATGGTTATTGTTGTTGTTGTTATGCCCATTGACATGATTTCGAGTTCAATTGAAGTGAACTGCGAAAATGGCGAGAAACAAATGCGATACAAATAGTCATCGCACACACAACTAAATTAAGTACTCAAAATACTTAGTCTGGTGTAATTATAGGGAAAGACAACAACAGAATTATAAATTTATAAAATTATACTCGATTCCTACTACTACTACTACTACTACTACTACTACTACTACTACTACTACTACTACTACTACTACTAACTACTACTTCGATTGCCCGTCAGTCGTACGAAATATCAAGAAATCAAACACTTTTCCACATCGCATGTCCAACTAATCAAATTTTCATTATAATATTGATTAAGTAATTACAAAATTGCGGTTATTACGAAGTTACCAACATTTCTCATTGTTGTTGTTGTTGTTCATATCGCTCCTGATGTTGCTGTCAAATCGCAACGTCATTTCAGTCGGACAATACGCAATTAAAGTCTTGAACTTGTGCACTGAAGAGGTAGCTCTGGGGGCTTCAGTTTTCGTGGTTGCACGAGTATAATTGCATTCGTCATGAATCATTGAATCATTTCTTTATAGGAAAATGCAACAATTGAGTGTTTTAAGCCAGCCCAGAAAAGGGTACTAAAAAAGCTAAGTCATGGTGCGTGTAAAACTTTAGGTTAATGTAACAAGTGGCAGGTACTGCCCCAAGTCTAATCAACCCTATGAACCCAAGGTTTGTATATATTGTATACATTTAGTTTACAATGCGTGCTCAATAATATTAGATGAGATGGTAATGAACCAAGCTAATAAAATAAGATAGTTGATAAAAATAAAAAAAATCCTGAGTCACCCAAACCGCAGCTCTTTCTCAAAATATTATCACCTTTTCACACTTAACTTACTTTAGAAGTTGTCCTGTTTCAACAGATTTATCAAAATTAGTTATTGAACAAAGTTTATTGACGAGCTGATGAATAAAATATTTCGCTCAATTGATCTTAGAGCCCATTTTTCGTCCTAGGTGGGTGATGGGATGAAATCTTTGAAATCTGGGAACTAAATGGTCAATGAAGACCTCTGAAACTAAGTTTAAGGCCAGTCGCAACAAAATCAAATGAGGTTGCAAACCACAGTTTGCCATTGATTTTCAGCCGTTGAAGGTGGATTTTCCGAATTCGGTGAGCACCACGCCTAAATATTTGATGCGTAGAGCTTTGTAAATGAGCTTGAAGTCGACTTCATTCAGTTTTTCACAAATTTTGCACACTTGTGGTGCGAATTTTCCTAAATCCCATCTAAAGATACACTACGATAGCAGGAAACTTCTGTGAACAAATCAGCTTCATATGGCCATTCAGAGATCGATGATAGATAGATGAATAAACAGATATTCACAGCTACAATCATTATCAGTTTAATTTCCTAGGTTTATATATTTATGTATATAAATTACTTCAACTGCGAGAAATGCTTTAAAAGCACATTAAAGTTTTGCGCAAATTACGCAAACAGCATTGAGTTAAGCCGAAGCTTTAAGCTTAAGTAAGTCAGTTATAAGTAGAACTGGATAGCAATCGTTGACATTATTATCTGTTCTCAGTTCCCACAGGTGTGAAAAGTAGATTTAAAAGCGCGGGGAAGCTTTAATCAATGTACTTTTGCTGTAAACAGTACAGTAGGGCTTGAACAAAGCTTTAAGCTTGTGTGCCTTACCCTTAATAATTGTCTGTTTTAGAAATGTTCGATTAAATGAATGATAAAATTAATTAAGAACATTTTTGAAGTGATGTTCACTTTGATTGTTTTGGCTCAAACTAAGAAACTTTTGATTAATTATGCAGATGCACCCACGTCATAAAAGACCAACTCTCGATAAGGCCAACCTCTACTTAACAGTTTGCAAACAGGATTAAGAGTTTGCTTACTTAGGGATCACTTGATGGATAGATACAAGTTTAATTAAGGCTTAGCAAGTCAGAAACTTGAATCCTGAGGGTTGCATTCGACGCAGAAAAGTTTCGTTTGAGCGGTTTAGTTTGTCATATCATTAAACGTTTTTATTAATTATGTTTTAGATAGTTTCGAAATGATTCGATTTGTGTATTTCTATAAATTATGAACATTCACTGTTCGTATCTACTACATACTGAGTACATATAGATTCTTATTTACCCAAGTGGTGAGCCATGAAAGGGTCTGTCTCAAGTGTTAACTGTACATACAATGGAAATCTGTTGCAAACACACACATACCAATGCAGCTATACACATACCACATACATACATACATAGTATCCGTGAACATACATATGTAAAAGCGTGTACATATGTATATTTAATTTCATAATGAAGACCCTGAGTGCATACGAGTACCCATGCCAATTGAATAGCTAACAACCCCCTAGGCAGGGGGGCCTGTGCTGCAAGGGCGCGGCGCGGCGCGGAGTGGAGGAGGAAGTGGGCACACTAAGCTTGGATATCCATAACAAACTTCTGGCTTGCCAGGATTGCCATGCACTTTAAAATCCATTTATGAAAGCCCAGCTGCTGTAGGGTGGCTCACTGGGGGTGAAGAGTCGCGGGCGCTTTTAGGGGTGGCTTAATGCAGTGTATCGGTTTGGTGGTGGCGGTGGTGGGTGGTATTGGTGGGTTGCTGGGCGCCCATGGATGGGCGTGCGTATAACGTTGTGGTGCCCAAATCCCAGAGCTTGCGTTCTGGGCCTATGCAAATCACATTAATAATGAGTGTTAAAATGCAATTGAGACTTCATTTTGATACCCTTTCAAAGGGTGTTATAATTTTGTCACGAATTGTGTCAGGACCCCATGGAGTATATGCATTCTGGATCAGCATCAACATTACCACTTTTTTTCTTAGTTTTTATAGGTATCGTGATGAAACTTAGCAAGGATGCTTCCTATGATGGAACCGGTCGGATTCGTTTGCTATATCAAGTACAAGTTAACTCAAACCAACCAATAACGAACCACTATATCTTATAACGTGATGAAACTTAGCAAGGATGCTTCCTATGATGGAACCGGTCGGATTCGTTTGCTATATAAAGTACAAGTTAGCTCAAACCAACTAATATCAAGCCACTATATCTTATAGTTGAAGTGGTTCAATAGTTAAGTTTTTGTATAAAAAAAAACCTTTTGTATATTTTCGTCCCCAAGAGGATTCCTGCCCTTTTTTGTTTAACATTATATAGTAGTTTGGTAAAAGTTAATTAACATCAGTTGATTATATCATAAAGCTGCTTTAGGAATCCTAAGTTAGGATCGTTCGTTCAAGAAGAGAGTATATTTTAAGAGTTGTGATGAAATCAGCTTGCTTAGCATCTCTCCAAGGGTATTAAATCTTCGGCAGACGGAAGACAGCTTTTCTTTCTTGTTTCTTTTATTGGGGTGAAACGGGAGCCAAGGGGGATAAGGGCGCTGTCACAAGGGTTGCAGTTGCCAAAAGGGGGGGAAATGTTGGGATTACAGTGGCAGGGGGATGGGTAGGGGAGCTGGGAGTGAGCATGCACATGCATAATGAAGCAGCGTCAGCCCAAAAACGGTTAATGGATGAGCTTACCGGCTAGAAAACTGGCTGACTAGCAGACTCGCTGCCTGGACAACGCCGGACAGGGCTGGGCTACTGGGCAGCTGCTCTCTGGGTACAGTCTCTGAATCTGCTTCTGAGCGGACCCGCAGGCATTGATAAATTGGATGCAGCTAAGCGAGCTCTGAGCTTCTCCAACTCTCTATAGCTTTGCGACTCTCTGCATTTTCATCGCCCTCTCCCTCTCTCGCTGCCCTTCTCTATGTGTCTCTGTCTGGCTGCGTCGAGGCCACGTTGCTGCTGCTGCATTCAGTTCAATGCAATTTGCAACTGCAGCGCGCGCCGAGACCCCAGAGAGTGAGAAGCATAAGAAACAAGCAGCAAGAAGACGATGATGATGATGATTAAAAAGCAGAAGACAAAGAAGAAGCTACTACAACTTTGGCATTGGGCCAGCAAACTAAAACTGAGACTGAAACTGAGGCTGAGTCTTTGCCTAGCTGGGGCACTGCATTGGCAAAGATGAGCGAACGGTTCAAGGACCAGGCGGCAGCCAGGCTGAGAGCCTGAGCCAGCTAAAGAGGCCGAGGCCGCAAACCGGCTCCGAGAGCTGAGCTGAGTGCAGCAGAGATGAGAATAGAGATGAGCAATATTTTGGTTTTTTGCAGTCACTTTCTATGATCTGATCATTCTATATTGCAAATATATTATCACCTGACGCTGAGAAACATTAACATATATTTTGTTGGCTGGGCTAAGAAATAATACAAAATAAATAAATAAAATAAAAAATAAACATAACTTTGGCAAAGAACAACTTCTTGTCTGGTGACTTATATTATCAAATATTTTCGAATATCTTCTTATATATTAGCTTCTTTACTCAAAACTCGGGATCGGCAATTCAACCAATCCCAAACATCCGCAAGGATGGTTTCGGAAAAGTATTTAAGTCTTGCAACGGTCCCAAAACTCTATTAGGGTTTTGATAAATGGTATGGTATATAAATCTAAATGCTATTCACGCATGATT
The DNA here is from genome assembly GCA_035043065.1 of Hirtodrosophila confusa. Taxonomy (NCBI): domain Eukaryota; kingdom Metazoa; phylum Arthropoda; class Insecta; order Diptera; family Drosophilidae; genus Hirtodrosophila; species Hirtodrosophila confusa. Next base: position 17,331,910 of record JAWNNI010000242.1, on the reverse strand, counting down.
CTTTGCATTATGAAGGCAGAAATACTGATAGTTGGTCACACTTAAAAAAAATATATCAAGGGAAGTCACCAGAATAACATCAAAAATTCAATTCCTTTCAAAATTTTAATAAAATTTCACCTGTTCTAAGGCATTCTGTCGGGATTCGGAATTGGCGGTATAAAGCGAGAAAAAAAAACCCCGCTTCGGGACAATTTTACGTCATGAACAGGAACGGTATAGAATATTGTTTGCCGGTTCCATTTCTACTTCAGACGTTACCAAACGACTGTTCATACTTATATCTCACAATTATGTGCAATATTGCGCTACTTCTAATGTCAGCAAATGTGACCACGGACAAATGTTCTGATGTCAGCGTCAGTTTAAATTTCGTGTCAGACTGTAAGATATTTTTAAGCATTAAGCGCAACTCTTTAACTACGAGCAAAACACTAAAATCAAACATTTCTCAAATTAATTGCGCAATAGTTTGAACGCAAAGTCATATTTTTCTTTAATATTTCGACAGTTGCGCGACATTCATCTATGGAAATATTACACGTAAATAAGATGGTGTGAATGATATTAAATATTGATACATGAGCTGTGATTGCTTATATCGTGATCGTGAATAGGAACTGTGACTGAAGCCGCTGCACTCGATATTCGTTGCGACTGAGTCACAGGTACACCGATATTGCTCAACTCTGGTGAGAGTATAGACTTTTGTGAGGACGCAGGCGCATCAACACAATGCATATTTCATAAAGACGTAAAATCGAGGCAGATGCTGCAACTGCAACTGCAACAGCAGCTTCAGCTTTAGCTTTAGCTTTGGCTTTGGCTTTGGCTCTTGCCACTTGATTGCCGCCTGGCATCCTCTGGCCATGCTCCGCTTACTTGCTGTTGTTGTTGTTAACTGGCAGAAGTCGTTACATTGTCAGACAACGGAAATTGCGCACATAAAATGCCAAGTCACAACCCGAGTCAGATTCAGATCCAGAGTCAGAGTCGATTCGAATTGAATCGATAGTCGGTAACACTTTGCGCCAAGTCATTTCAGATGCAAAAACCTTTAAAAGTGCCCAACAATCTATTGAAATGCGATTGCAATTGGCAAATGCTTTTATCTATTGATTCGTTCCAAGTAATTTCCTGTGCAGTCGTTACTTGCATCTAAATGAAAGTGGATATGGATGAGATGAAATGAGATAAAAATGAGTTTAGATGGTCTGATGGATAAAGCAGATTGCCTTTAGCTGCATATGATATGGCTAATAATAATAATAATCTCTTAGAAACAGTACAAAACTGAATCCTCCGATTGTTCCTGTAGGAAAAGAATGCCAGAATTCATCTATTTACTCGATCTTAACATATTAAATTTAATCTATTTCAGTGTTGCGGACGTTACATTTGAACACTGATAGTTGTTAGTCCTTTTGGCGCTCTATATGAAATATTTTAAGCTTAATTACATTAATAAATAGCTTTTGAAAGTATTTTCAAATGTCAAACAAAAATATTCTTAATTTGTTTCATCAAGAACACAATTGAGCGTAAAATAACGTTACGGACGTTACAAGATAACTAAATTTTTCTTCCTAGCCTTTGGTTAGCTACAGAAAGTGAATCCTTTTTTAACTTGTTTAATCGAGAACATAATTATGCGTAAAATGACGTTACGGACGTTACAAAAAATTACATTTTATTTCAACCGCAACATTTGCTGAGCTTAAAGATATTTCCTTCGCCCTTGGTTAGCCATAGGAAGTGAATCCTTGAACTAAAACATGTGTTTAATTAATATGATTTTCCCTTGGCCTTGATTTGTTGTGGGCTAACCATCTGGCTACTATAGCTATATTCTACATTTCTATATATTTGATTCCCCTTAATGTGCTCCCAGTTTCGAAAATATCGATCGATATTTAACTGCCTTGAAGGGCCAACATTTCAGCCTACTGGTTAATGTGCTTCTTCTTGTTGGTTAATTTGATTGTTGTTTCTGTTTTCGTTGGCATTGTTGTTGTTGTTGTTGTCGGCGTCGGCAGTAACAACAACAGTTAACAGTAGCAGCAACTGCCATTGTTGCGGTTGTTGTTGCTCTTGTCGTCGAGTGTCGAGTGTTGTCCTCCAACGCATTTGCGTTCGTTGGTATCGCTCAAAGCTACCATTATGCCCCTTTCACCCCTCGCTACACTCACCTCACCGTCAGACCCCCCCCCCCTTCCGCCCTCTTCCACCCTCTTCGTATCACTGTTTGTTTAGTTCAGTTGTTCTGTTTCTGCTTCTGGTTTTTTGTTATTATACCCTAGCGGAGAGTATTTGTATTTTGACTACAAATATGACAAACCCATTGATATAGATTTTATATATATTGATATTCTTGAGCAGTAGAATGAGCTGAGTAGTTATGGTCTATCTGTTAACTTGTATACAAATTTAGGATAGGATAGGATTTGAAATCTCCTGAAATCATCCTGATGCTTTTATCGCAATTCCCGTTCCGATCCAAGCTCTAGAAACCATATCGAAACAGGCCTTATTAAAACTCTTTCAGACCTCTTCTGATTTTCACTTTCGGTAAGATTTTGCGGATGTAAATATCGCATTTTCACGTTTCACAAGATTTTGCGGATTGAATTCACATGTCCGGTATCTAGTTTTGAAGTCAGAATATTTTAATATTCAAGGGTAATAAACTTCTAAAATTTCTAAAGTTGACATACAATCATTTAACTTTAATGTTTTACGCAGATATTTTAATCAAGCTCACCAATCAAATATTGCAATCTGCTGTATGCAAGCTGACTAAATTTGAATCAAATCAGTTCACTCTAGTATGTTTTAGGCAAGATAGATTAACATTGTAATCATTTCAACCAATTTATTGATAAGATCGACCTCTACTGATCGACAAAATCACGATTGAGATCAGTTTTCTATAGCATAAAGAGTATTCGCCTTGGCAAGCCGATGAAAACGGTTCTTTCTTGTTTTACTTTTCATTTACTTTTGTTTTATAATACATAACATACGTATGTGTATGCTGGTTTGACGGTCTGGTTCTCCAACCACTTGCGGCCAGTCGGGTGGTGCACGTGTCCCGCCTACCGCCTACCGCCTACCGCCCACCAGCCTCACCACCCACCGCGCATTGATAGGCACACGTTGGATTCACATTGTTGGCGCTTCCACTGACAATCATCAGATAATCACAGCGCCTGAGTTGATAATAGCGACGTTGATGATTTTGAACCGGAGCGACAATCTCAACGAGGGCGACGGAAAGAGAGAGAAAGAGAGAGAGAGCATGCAGCGGGTAAGAGAAGGTCGCCCTCCGGACCCCCTTAACATCCGCGACCGCTGCACTTCCTTTCGGCTCTTCCGGCCTGGCGTGAAATGTAATCACGTCAACAAAACCTCGACTTGACTTAACCCGACCCAGCGCCCGGATACCTGAGCGACAGTCAGGTGTCACATTCAGGCGGCGACAGCTGTCCTCTTCCCCTTCCCCCTACTCCTGCCCGCTGCTGTCACTCCTGCCCATTTAAGCCATTCTCCTTCTCACATGTGCCCACATGCACTCACACATGTTTTGTGCTGTTCCTTTTGTTCAACCCGGCGATAAGCGAGTTGATTAGACGGGCTTGTTCCATTTGTTTAGCTAGTGTCATGTTTATATCACCCGAAGCCCCTTGCGTCCCTTATCCCTGACCGTGACAGCGGCGTTAGCACAGGAAGCTGCAGTTGCTCTTATGCAATGAGTCCGGCTTGACAAGAGCGCCTGTGACTGACAAATTTCGCGTCACACTTTCACTGTGTAACGAGAGTAACATGTTCGCAGTCACAGTCCTGTTATTAATAGTAACAGTTACTGTCACAGTCTTCACATTTATAACTGTTAACATTAACAGACTGATAACGACTCTAACAGAGACAGACCACGTTTCGATAACTATAGAGAACTTGTGAAAAAAAACTATGGCCTTGCCATTTGCTTATAATCTTCTCCCATCGGGTCGGAGATTTTCCACTCTATGTCACTCTATATTTCCTACTATATAACTGTATTATTCTTATCCCATCCGTACCCTTTCCTTCATCCTTCTTTTCTTAATGAAATCTCTAACCAATCTAGCTGTGAATAGGGGCATAGCTGGCCGGACTGGCAAAAGGACTTCCCCTAAGGTCGGTATTACTATTAGATTCATTTGTAATTTTGGGTAGGCTTTTACATTTTTTCCATATATCTATCGTTGTATTACATTATATTGTATATATTGTATTTATATCGGTGATATCTAATTCTTAACACTATCAGGTTTCTCTGCCATGCAAATGGGCTTCCCATGAATTTTGAAACATACATAGTATATACAATAAGTATTCACAGGAACTAATTCAATTAAAAACCAAAGTAAACTAAATAAACACTTTGATGTAGAGCTGGCAAAACATACAAGGATTAGAAACACGATCTATAACACTATCATATATCTTACAAGACCATCTATAGTGTCTCTACAATTTTCAACTCTCAAATGAAAGAGCCTTTTGAAGACACTCTCCAATCCTGTTAAGATCCATCCATCTAATGTCGACATCCTGGTATATATTGACACCTCTTACATAATCTTTATATATCGTTCACAAACGAACTAAAACTCTTGAGCTTATGTTTCAGTTATATTTGCTAAAATACATTTTTAAGAACCAAATATTCGTTTCATAGAACAGTTCTTTTATGGAAACCTTTTCTGTACCATACATTGTAGGCCCAATTTTTATTCAAAAATCATAACCTCAAAATTGTATTTGAAATAATTGACTAAAGGTTCGGAGAATCCATATAGAGGAAAATTACAAAAATGTCGTTGGAAAGATTCTTACCGTTTGTAGAAATCTTCCTAAAATGTTTTATTTTAGTTGGAATAGATCTTTATTCTTTGTTCTAACTAAGTAAGATACTTATAATGCCATTTATAAAGGGAAATTAAGGATGAAAAATGTTGTTGCAACGGTTGTTCGTAGATCCCTTTTGATTGGTCAATAATATCCTTTTGAATTTCATTTCGATTATTATTGAATATATTTTGAGAAAGGGTATGCACATTTTCACTATTTCTTTCTAAACATTTTCATCTTGTTCGTTGCTTTGTTCTGCTTTTGGCGATAAGGTGAAATTCTAAAGAAATGACAAACGTTGGTTGGCTCTAACGCTCTAACGGAACTGCGGCAAGTGCAAGACACGACAATTGCTTGGAAAGCAATCGAGCTATTGGAGAGCACAGTACAGAACATATATACAACCAACTGAGTAGCACCGGAAATGTCTCAGCAACACCAAGAATAACAAGTAAGTAATGCACTAGTCGAAAGTGCACGACTACGAGATACCCAGCAGCCGAGTCTCAGTTACAATTTCTGTTCGTTATTCGATCGATATGATATTTTTGGCATAAATATGCTTGTACCACAAAACAAAGACTTCATCTTCCAAAATATGGCTGTAAATTAGTTTTTCTCCGCTTAAAAAATACACAAATACAAGAGAATACGGATATCTTGCTAAACTTTTTGTCTGATTGTTCCTATGGGCGCTGTGTGGGCCGATTTTGATCAAATTATAGGAAACTATATGAAGTATAATAAAACTATCACATAGTTTGGACGTAATACAAAAATTTTTTCATACAAAAACTCATTTTTCACCCGATCCTAAGGCAGCTACATATGTGATATAGAGGACCGAGTTTGGTGAGGATATCTTCATAAACAAAAAAGTTGTTCATACAAAAACATAGTTGTCGACCGATCATTCCTATGGCAGCTATATGCTATAGTGGTCCGATCCGGCCGGTTCCGACATATATACTGCCTGCAGCAAAAAGAAGGCTCTGTGCCAAGTTTCATTACGATAGCTATAAAACTAAGAGACTATCGCTATATGGACTCGGCTATTCATGCTAATTCAAAATATATACTTTGTTGGGTCGGAAACGTCTCCTTCAGTCTGTTATACATTTGGAGACCAAATTATAATGCTCTCTTTTAGGGTATAAATATCTTAATATGCGTGTTTATATTGAATATGGGATTGGGGTAGATATTCGATCCGAATCTCAACCATTACTTCCCGATTCCCCGCCCGCTGTTTCTTTTTTCCCAAGTATTCCACCACAATGCCCAAATTCCTTTTACCGTCAGAATGTTTGCTTTTAAAATTGTTGTTTCTTTCTAATATTTGGCTCCCTTCTATTGATCGATTTTAAGGTTTGTATCACTGCCGAGGAATTTCTCGCAAGCGCTGGAATTCTCCCGCCAAACCCATCTATATTATATACAAAATTTGGCTTGCCTAACCCTTGTATTATCTAGAGATCGAATGGATCTGAATGCTGATAAGCCAGTTATGCTATCTATATACTTCTACTGCCCTTTCTACAGGGTATCAAATGTACAATAGTAACGGCACTATGCCAGCTTAAAAAGAAATAAATTATAATAAAATATTTCAATTATTTTCACATTATATCGTTTGGTATAAAGCGCATATGAGGTTATGTCATCATACCTTTATCGTGTTGTTCGGTCATGCAACAACAAACACTGCAAAAATAACACAAAAATAGAAACAGCAACAGCAACAGCAACAATAAAAGCAACAATAATAAATTGTTAACTCTAGTATTTAAATTGTATAACGTTGTAAATTTCACGCAATTTGCGGACAGTTGACAAATGGCCAACCAAATGCAACAACAACAATAATAATAACAACAACTACAATATATGTACTTATGTTCGTGTGAGTAATAAATAACAGCTGGATCTGAGAAGGTTTCTCAGCGGTAACAGGGGGCGTGGGGATGAGTGCGGTTTGCAAAATATTATTTGAAATTACTTTTAGGAACATGGGAATTTTGAGGGATCCCGCGATCCTCAAATTCCACTCGAAACTCAAAAATGTTTATATGTATTCTTAAAATAAAATTGATTCTGGTTTCTTTATTGTATTGTTTATAGTGGATAAGGTGTTTGTAAATTACGGAATTTGGGAAGAAAACCATCGAAAAGGATAGCGGCGGAAAAGAAAAAGTTTATTCAGGATGGTTTGGAATTGCTATAGTAATCTAGATCAATCTCAATTGAAATGGCATTGATATCAAATTGGGAAATTAATATCATCTCAAAACAGGACTGCATTTTCAAGATCACATCAAAGTTTACAATCCGAACTAACTAACCGAATAGGTAAAGTTACGCTTCAAAAAATCGATTTTTTTTATAGAAAACATCGATGTTTTTTGTAAAGAACGATTTTTGACATCACTAGCTTCAAGCGGTCTTCAAACGATGCATTTCTATTGCCATTAAGAGTTTCCGGTACCGAAAAGAGTGACAGCCGTAGATTTGTAAGGATTATACATATCAACGTCTTTCAAAGACTTGTTCGGAGGTTTGGGGCGAAAAACAGTTTAATAGAGGTGCCGTGACCGAAAACAGGGTGACAATCCTCGATTGTTACTTATTTGTATCGATAACAGATATCGATAAAGTTTCAACATATGATTTGTAACTTTAATACATCTTTAAAAGACTTCGTTGGAGATTGGGGACTAAGGAGTACTTGAATCTCGTAATATAGTCATCTAAGTATTCCTCTTAGGTCTCCCATCTCTTCAACACCACTGAGTGGAGCTACAAAGTTTTAAGGCCCTGCCCAGCTGTGAGCTATCGAAATGCCCGTACGTTGTAAGAGCCAATAGATAATTACGCGTAATGAGCAAAGAATTACAATTGTTGCAACAATGGCCCGAATGTAGCGGGCTAATACTTAATAATAACGGCATCAACTGTCAGAGACGACCGAACGGACAACAACAACAACAAAGGTGGCCAAATCACGATTGTAAGAAATCACCTTTATTGTTGTTACTGTTGTTATTGTTGTTTTGGATTCGACCAACACGCAAGAAGCACAAATGAAGATAAATAAATACAAGTAAGAATGCTGGCAACAGGTGCTAGACTAGCAGATACCCTGTACGAATATCTAGGTAACATCATATGATTATCCTTAATAGTCTTATAAGAAGTCTACAATTTGTTCTTGTCCAACTTCTATTCATGCCTCTGAGAGACGACGGTCTTGGCTATCAATCCTTCCAATTCCCATTAAAGACTTTATTCGGAATTCAAACTTCCGATGTTTCAAATTCCGATTGAATTTTGCGGATTTGTATAAGGCCAATGAAATTTATAACAGAAATCTTTGTTGTTAATCGAGAAGGTTTTCCTCAAGTCAATTATTAATAATACAATCTTAACATATTTTTTTTTGGATTTTGTGTAGAAAGATATAGAGTAACTATTTCTTGACTGGAATTGGCATCCGGGACATATATGCTAGGGATCACTAGACTTCAAAATCTTTCCAGTGTTAGGGAAAGATTTTGCAGCTGTATTTTAGTTTGGTAATGGTATAATTTATAAATATACAAAATTAATTTATAGCATACAACATTTATGATTTGTACTAAAAACTTAAATAAATTAAACATTTCTATCGAATTGAATTAAAAACAATTCAAAGAAAAACGATTGCTGTTTCATTCGGAGACGGAAACGCCAAAAAATAAATTAACAATTCATAATACCTTTTCGACACCAACTTATGGCTACAGGGTATAACAAATGAAAACGAAAACCGACTGCAACAAAATAAAATTAACAATTACATAAAACCTTGGAGCAGCTACTCGTACTACATACGGTTTGCTTTGGGTTAACCGGGCATGGGAACTGTCTTCGCCTTCCGATCCGAACCGAACCGAACCAAACCAAACCGACCCCGAAACGAAACGAAACGATCGAAAGCACGAGCCTAAACTGAGAAACCAAAGATCGTCTGGACAATCCAACAAACTTGCTTAGTAGCTCTTGATTAACCTTCTTTTTGATTACAATATTTTATTTTTATTATTTTTCTTCTTTATTTTTTATTTTTATTTTTGCTGAGTTGCTTATAGCGAGGGTTCAAGGCGCTTCGCATAGGAAATGAAATCGCTGGCAATTACTGCACCCAACAAAAACAAATCGTGCGCCAATTGCATGCGATAAGAGTAGAAGGGTATACATACTATATATGGAGAGGTGTGTAGAGGAGGGGAGAGCTGGCAGCAGAACTTTGGAGCGCGAAAAGCGTACAAAAATCAGGTAGAATTGCATTGGAGTACTCAACTTTTACAGCTTAGTTTCTTGCCCGCTTTAACATCAAAATTCGTTCGGGTTGCATGCAACAGCATGAAAAGAGAAGGCAAGTTTGCATGCCATTGTTATTTATTACACAAAGCTTTTGAAAGTTTTATATACATATATATTTTATTTATGGTATAGTTTGTTATACACTCAGCCCTGTTAATGCTGAGAGACTGAGAAATTCTCAATACAAAAGCGTCAGATCTTTTACATGTTCAATTGCCATCAAAACTCTTTAACATAACAGACCATTTTGAGCATAAAAGCTCCTCGAATGATCATTAACATTTGTTAGCATGTTAATTAGTAAGGAGCCGCTCTAACTCCGTTTAAGACATGACTCTCTTCCACTTATTGGTTTCTGTTCTTAATGCTAGATCACAATTTGCAGCAATATGTTTTGAAATGAATAAAAGACAACACTTGTTGCGGAAAATGTGGAAAAATCTACGAAAATGTTGTTTATAATAAGAAATTATTTTAATGTGAAATGTGGCAAATACTTTTTGATTGCTTCGACTGAAAAGCAATACAGTGAGCCACAAAAATATTATCACAGCTGTTTTTCAAAACGTTTGTTTCATGATCACTTTTTTTTTCAATCAACTTACGTTCAAAATATGGCTACCATATTTATAAAGAAGCATTTTATGTATATATTTAAGCGAGAATTAATTTGTGCTCATGTTCCAAGGAAAATTAAGTATTGACAGTATTTTGGTATAATATTACAATATAAAATTAAACTTCGTTTAGCTTTCGTTAACGAATCTTGGGCGTCTTTGTTAACCTTTAATAAATTGGGGCGACTTTTTGGGAGTTATATTTGCACAGATCATACTTATAGGAGGATTTTCGATGCTACAAAATGTGTTCGATTTTCGTTTCCGAGCAAGTCCCATTTATGTATGTATGATCTACAAAGCGTTTCCCAAAAGTGTGGGTCGCGTTCCGATACCGCCCCGCGGAAATAATTGTAAAAAGTGAAAAAAATTTTAAATAGTATATTTTTACAACAGATAAACCAAAGACTACAATACTACAAGATGAGCAATATATAATGGCATAGGGGCAGCTTTCATTTCGTAAAATAGATAGCGCTCGAATCGGTATGTTTTTTCATAAAGTGGGTCGTGAAATTAAAGCTCATACCGGGTTGCGGCCAAAAAATTGGGGAAACACGGCCCTATATGACCTCCGAGATTCAAGTCCGGGAATTGTGGAGGCGTTTTCAATTGCCTACTTAATATGGTAGATGAAGATCATTTTCAAGTCACACTTTTAAAGGATGTGTCTGTGAAGGGGCCGGGCAAGTAACAAGTAATAGCAAAGAATATAATGTTTTCGATTTTCTATTTTCTATCTATTTCTGTTTGAGAGTAATAGTATTTATTTAGAAAATTGGTCATTGTCATGAGGCAACATAAATCACATGCATGACGGATCGTTGACAGGGAACAAATTTAGAGGATGAATGAAAGAAAATGTATAGGTGACAAATGAAGATAAAATATAGGGGGAGGGGGGAAAAGAAACCGGACGCTGCATACATATATGGATGACTCGATAGAGATATTGAAGCTGATCACTTGGTACTGGGATTTGATTAGATAGCAACAATTTGAATGAAACTTATCAAGGGCGGGATAGTTTGAAGAAGAAAAAACACGGAACGGGCGTATGGAGAGGGAAAAGTCATTATGATTTGGGACAAGCGGGAACGGAATCGAATTCCAATGCCGATCTCAGGCTCTAGCAAGGAGCACATTGTGGCAGTTGGATAAGTTTTCGCTGATCTACACAAAAGAGCAGCGAACTGTAAGGAGAAGGAACAAGGGAGAGAGAGAGAAAGAGTGAGAGAGCAGAAGGTCGCAAAACCCAATTTGCATATGCCCTTGCTAACAGGAATTGTGTGGCAAAGAGAGAAGTGCGAGGCGCAAGCTTGAAGACGCCTACTAGGAGGAACGATGGGAAACGAACGTGCGAATAACGATGGTGAAAAAGCAGGAAGACAACTTTCGCTCTTCCATGTACAAGGTACAACGGGAAATGTATGTGTTTGTGTTTGTGTTTGTGTTTATGTTTGTCTGCGTGTGTACGTAGGACACCAACAACAACAATAACAAGAAGAAGCAGCTCATGTTGAGCAAAGAGCGGGGCGAGTGGAGTGGAGTGGAGTAGAGAATGAAGTAGTACATACATACATACATAATACGTAAACACTAAACACAAAAATACATTTAAATAGTGCACAAATAAACAAATGCACAGCATAATTACAATAACAGACTTACCAAGCCCAAAAACAATGCAGCAGCGAATCGAGTTGTAAGCCGAAACAAAATCACACACACACAGAGACACAACACTTACACATGCACTGACAGAGAGAGAGAGAGATTGGGGGGCCCAGTTGTTGTAGTCGATGCTTTGGATTCCCTTTAAAAAGCATTAAAAAGCCGTTAACTAGATTCAGATTAAGGCTAGGGCCGCGTCTTTTAACGAAATCTTGGCCAAAAGCAGGCAATGAAACATTACACACACACACACACACGCACGCACTCAGAGGAGAGAGAGGGAAAGACAGAGAATAAATTTTGGCAGCGCTTCCTCTTCCTCATGTGGCGCGCACGCATTAAAACACGCACACATCCTAAACAAAGAAGAGCATGTGCAGGAGTATGGAGTATGATGATGATGATAATGAAGTTGACTCTCTTGCGCCTACGCCGTCGTAGCAGCAGCAGCACCAGCAGCAGCACTTTTTCTTCCTCTTTTTATGCTAAGAAAGTAAAAGAAAACCAAAAACAAACAAAAAAACAATAACAAAAACAAAAAGCAGCTATTTTAATGCGCAAACTGTGCAAAAATTTGACATTTCATTTCTTTCACGTTGCAGCATTTGTTGTTGTTGTTGTTGTATTGCTGCGTTGACACTGGCGGCATCAATGGCTGCGACGGCGACAGAGACGTCGACGGCGGCGTCTCCACGAGCATTAATTGGCGGCGTCGCCTCCAACACTTTGGCAAAATTGTGGGAAAATGCTGCTGCTGCTGCGCTGCTGGCTATAGCTGTTTCCCCAAACCACCCCCCACAAACAAGCATCACAATTTTTCTCTTCATATATTTAGACGCACTTATTTTTTCTCGCCTTTTTTATTTTTTTTTTGCTAGCAGCAAATTTCACACACGCACAACAATTCACGATTCGGTTTCACGCGGGCCGCTGGCAGCACACTTGTTGTAATTGATGCATTTGATTTGTGTTATCACAAATGAGTGTATGTGTCTGTGTATATGTTGAAGCACAGTTAACTTATTTGTTTGCATTTGCAATGTGTGTTGCGAGCGTAAAAAAAAATAACAAATAATAATTTTCTTTTTGTCCGAAATTGCATCCGCTTGGCGAGCGAGCGCTTGAACGTATGAGTTAGGGATGGATAGTGTCTCGATATATGGCCAATGTCGATAGCTCAAAACAGCGATAGATCTGATATAAATTTATCGAATCGATATTAGGTTCGATAAGCCTACATACGAGTATATATCGATATATTAGCAACAACAAATACTATCGACTAAGTGCCTGGTCGAATCGAGCGCTTGAGCAAAGCGCTTTTATTACAATCGATATTAAATAACAATAAATAGGTGATTCCAGAAACTGATTTAGAATTGATTTTTAGTAATAGCTGTAGACATCTAAAAATGATTTGCAGAAACGCCTTAACTAATTGTTTTAAATTTAAACACTACATTTATCCATCATATACAATATAACTTAATTAAAAAATTGTTATGTTTATAAAACAACATAAGGGTAAAGAAACATTCTCACAAATATATTTAATAATATATTAAATATGAAATAATAAAGTAACAAATTTAATTTTTGTATGCACGAAGAACGTTTGTACGCACTTCTCTTAAATCAACTAGTTGTACATATTCAAACTGTAATAATATAAGCAAAAACAACAACAGTCCCGCTTAAAATTACATAAATTCAAGTTGCGTATTCAGCCTCAGGTTGGATTTCGTTCTCATTATACGAGTTTTTCGATAATCTACCAATAGCGGTCTGGTCACTCTAATGCCCTGTTATGATTTTCTATGAAACTGCTAATTTGGGATGTACTATTGTATACAGTATATCCAATTATAATATCAATATCTGTATCAAGAATACCCAAATTAAATTTTATCTCATGTATTTGTATATATTATCTTATCAAAATTTAGTACTGATTAGGAATCCTAAATATTGTATTTAAATGTTGTTCAATTTTCTAAGCAAAGCAAGGTTATAAATATCAAGCTGTTGTGTGCGAAAATAATAACTTGTAAAATACAACAACGATATATTCTATTGGTGACAAGGAAAATCAACGAAAGTATCGATATACACGATAAGAATTTTACAGAACTCAACCACTAGCCAGACAGCGACAAACGAACGGGCCAAAAGCGAAAAGGAAAAGAAAAATGAGTATTAATTGTTGGGCAAATTAAGAAAAGGCAATTGCAGCGCGTTTTAAATAGGTAATATGAGTTTGATTTGATACGGCGGCCAATGCTAGAGTTGAGGTCAACGTCTAGAATCGCAGTACGCAGTTTTGGAAGATGTGCGCAGCGTTTGCAGCATTTGCAGCGATTCACTGCTGGTCGATATAGGAAATCAGGGAAAAACGAAGTCCGGTGAACAATAGCCACGGGGGACCAACAACAAATGTGTGCGAAGTAAGAATCCGGCAGTATAATCGAAAAAGGAATAGAGGCGCATTTAACGATTGCAGCGGTAGCAGTAACAGCAGCAGCGCAGCGGCAGCGGCAGCGCAGTAGCAGCAATAACAGCAGAACGTTAGCAGCAGCGGGCGATGGCCGCCGCGTCGCAAGATGCACTCCAAGCAGCCTATGTCGACTTTAGCGAAATCAAGCTGGGCGAGGTGAGCAGCAAAATTAAATTAAAGTTTAGATACAAATCTTAACCACCTACGCCAACCCGCAACCTCTCAGAAAGTTGGCCATGGCTCGTATGGCGTTGTCAGCAAGGCGATGTGGCGCAATCAGCAGGTTGCCGTCAAGGAGTTCTTTGCCAGCGCCGAGCAGAAGGATATTCAGAAGGAGGTGAAACAGCTGTCACGCGTCAAGCATCCCAACATCATTGCCCTGCACGGCATCTCATCCTGCCAGCAGTCCACCTATCTTATCATGGAATACGCCGAGGGCGGCTCCTTGCATAATTTTCTGCATGGCAAAGTGAAGCCCGCCTACAGCTTGGCGCATGCCATGAGCTGGGCACGCCAGTGTGCGGAGGTAATATCGTCAAACTGTAATTTAAATATGGTAACATAAATGTTTGTGAATTATGTTGTTTTTAGGGTGTCGCCTACCTGCACGGAATGTCGCCAAAGCCGCTGATTCATCGCGATCTGAAGCCTCTCAACTTGCTGCTGACCAACAAGGGGCGCAATTTGAAGATTTGTGATTTTGGCACCGTCGCTGATAAGTCCACCATGATGACCAACAATCGTGGCAGTGCTGCTTGGATGGCGCCCGAGGTGAGAGCGAAGAGTTTGTGGCCCATTTGCTCAATCAGCTGAGCTTCAGTGCGTCAGATTAAAACTTCGCTAACATTTGCAACTGTTCTTGGCAGCGACTGCGCTTTGTATTTCATTTTCTTTTCTTTCTTTCTCTTCTTGCTTGAGTCACATTCGTAAACGCCTCTGCTGACAGCATGGCCCTGCACTAACAGCGAAATACAAAAAAGCAACTTCATTATTTATATTTATGTACCTTTGCAAGAGGGTAAATACAGTGTGCGCTCGTTAGAGTAAACTAATTAACTTCAATGTGTTTACTATAAACTAAGTGTGCACTCTAATGTTAGTATAGTGAAGGCCCGGACACTGTATATCGCTTTACGTGCAGGAACTATACGGAGCGTGTTCACACACTCCGTATATTTTCCCGTATTGTTGTATATTTTGCATAGCAGGTGGTTCACGATACAGTTGTATACGGAGTATAAAATGGCTGTTCACACTGTACGTCGTAGATTCTATACACATAGCATTTGTGTTTACGTCTTACAAGTGAGAATGCTCTAGTCGAGTATAGCCGACTACGGAACTCCCTGTACCCAGGTCTAAAACTTCCAATCACATCACACACACACACATGCATACATACACGCACACGCACGAGCGACAGCGCAAGCGAGGCATTTTAAGTGGTGGCTGTGCTGCTTCTTGCCCCCCGCTCTGCAGCACTGTTTATTATTCAATCAAGTTGAAATTTGGAGAGTAGTGACAGAGTGACACTAGTAATGTACATACCAAAATTCAACGCTAAACCTTTAAAATTGTGGCTGTAAAACGGTTTTTATCAAATTGCGGCGAGCTGGGGGATCTGCAATCGGAAACAAACTTGATCTGCGCATGGTATACAGGAACCTACATTCCAAATTTGGTGTCAGACAGAAGGCCAAATCGAAATCTCTTTTGATACTGATCAAGAATATATATACTTTATAGGGTCGGAGATGTATCTCTCCCTGTGCTTGTTACATACATTTGCACAGATTTACTCTTTACTCATTTTATGGGTACAGGGTGTAAAACTCTTGTGGGATTTCTACAAATTTATGCTCGTCGATTTTTGTAAAAATTTGAAAATATTCAAATTTTTTGTTGAAATGGACATAGATTTTGAGTCATCTTCGGATTCTTCAAATGATGAAAAAGCATAATAAGCAGATGCTACAGTTCCATCAATAACTTTGAAAAGTATATTGGAAAGAAGAAAGTATCGGATAAATGGAAAATAATGAATAATCATATCGTAATTATTTGAGAATGCATTCAGATGAATTTAAAGAATTTAAGAAGGTTGCCCATGCTCTAGTCGAGTATATCCGACTACTAAACTCCCTGTACCCAGGTCTACAACTTGCTAACATATCTTCGTACACTTAGACACACACGCACACACATACACAAATACGCACGCACACAAGCGACAGCGCAAGCGAGGCATTTCAAGTCGCGGCTGCGACACGCGCTGCAGCACTGAATCTAGTTTATTGAATAACTTCCGTGTTTATTATTCGATCAATTTAAAATTTGGACAGTAGATTAAGAGTGAAGAGTGAGTATTATACATGCGAAATAACAAAGCTATATCTTGAAAATTCTTTTGATACTGATATATACTTTATAGGGTCGGCGATGTCTCCTTCTGCCTGATACATACATTTGCACCGATTTAGTACTCCCTTTTTTCCTATTTTATGAGTACAGGCAGTAAAAATCTTTGATATTTCTACTTTCTGTAGCCATAAAATGAGTGAAAAGGTTTTAAACCTGTGTATATGTATGTAACGGGCAGAAGGAGATATCTCCGAACCGATATATATATTCTTTTATCGCATTTCGTTGGAAATATCTAAAATTTTAAGCTGGCTTTAACTGCGTAAGTATGGTATACAGAAATCTACATTCTAAATTTAGTGTCTCTATGCAGACGGACACAGTTAGATCGAATGTGTTTAGGGTAGGAAATGCCTCCTTCTGCCTGTGGTATATACTTGTACAGTTGTACTATCCCCTAGCCCAGCGTTTCCCAAACTTTTTTGACCGCGGCCCGGCATGAGCTTTAAAAAATGTTCGAGAATGTTCGAATTTACGAAATGGAAGCTGCCCTTATGCCATTACTTTGTACTGCGTTGCCCATCTTATAGTATTGTATTCTTTGGCTTATCTGATGTAAAAATATACTATTTAACAATTTGTTTTCCTTTTTTTTATAATTTTTTTCGCCATCCGGCAACATTTTTCTACGACCCGGTGCCGGGTCGCTACCCACATTAACCTTAAAGGGGCTGGAAATTGCAGTCAAGGTCAAATGCTTAAAATCATTCTCAAAACTAACAAAAAATATCATGATTCACAGTCTTTGGCATAGAAAATGGTGTTCAGGAGGCAAATAATTGAATTAACCCGGATGAGGCCGGTCAATGAGAGCTAGTATTATTATATATGCGCAATGTATTACTTCAATAGGTGTTCGAGGGCTCCAAATATACGGAGAAGTGCGATATCTTCAGCTGGGCCATTGTGCTGTGGGAGGTGTTGTCGCGCAAGCAGCCCTTTAAGGACATTGACAATGCCTACACCATACAGTGGAAGATATACAAGGGTAAGGATGCCCTCGAAATGTTATGCATTCGTTAATATACTATAACCTTTGGCCCGCTGCAGGTGAGCGACCGCCGCTGCTGGACAACTGCCCCAGTCACATTGAGCAATTGATGACAGCATGCTGGAAAACGGCACCCGAGGATCGGCCCTCCATGCAGTATATTGTGGGAGAGATGAATAAGATAATCAAAGACTATTTGGGCGCTGACAAGGCGTTGGAATATGCGTTTGTGAACCAACAGGTGAGTGAGGTTAAAAGAAACTCAACGGATATGTGATATTAATGTTTGCTTTGCAGATTGTGACCAAAGAGAGCGACGGCACGGTGGCCGCGCAGTATGATAGCCTAAGTCTCAGCTCCAGCGACTTGAGCCTAGCATCCACACAGTTGACACCCACCAATGTGCATGGTACTGCGACTCAGATTGGAGCTGAAGCTGAGACTGGGCCGGGCAAGACCGAAAATACCTCATCAGAAAGAACGCCCACGAATTCGGGGCAACTTGACAATAATGGTCTGTTTCATATGAGCAGCAGCAATCGCTGGGATGCGATACCCGAGGAGGATAGCAGCGAGAGTCAAAACGATAGCTTCAACTTGACATCGTCGGCCGAGGCCAGCAAGCGTTTTGAAACCATACGCAATGGCATGATACAAATGGCAAGCCGGCCAATGGAGCAGCTTACCCTAGATGTCGAGGCGGTGCGTTCCTCAAAGGTTTCCAAGATTCAATGTTGTTCAAGACAATGCAATTTTCGCTTATCTAATTTAGCGCGTTGCGTGCAAGTTTCACAACAATGGAAATGTTTCTTTGCGTTGCAAGAAAATGAGCAAGCTTTTATATGAGTGTTGTAAAATACGCCGAATTGGTAGTGAGAGTGTTGTAAAACGCGCACTGCATTTTTATACTCTCTTTGAATACGTTTCCTGTTCCTTCTGTTCGCCCCTTGCAACTAATTTTGTTGCACAACTTTATATTGACTCTCAACTGAGTTTCTCGGCAAAAAGAAAACTGTTTCGGCTTCCACATTCCGCAAGACTTCGTGTAAGTTTCCCATTGATGTACCCATTTTCACTCTAAAGTTGATTTTGCATACTTCATTTACTTGTCTTGGGCTTGGAATTGAATTAAGTTGCCATTGCGATAGAATTTAATATACTAGCGCAGCGTTTCCCAAAGTGAGGGTCGTAGAAAATCTTGGTTAGGTTGCTAAAAAAAATTGTAAAAAAGATTTAAATGCAATAGTATATTTCTACATCAGATAAAACAAAGACTACAATATTACGATATGGGCAACGCAGTAAAAACTAATGGCATAAGGGCAGCTTTCATTTCGTAAAATAGATAGCGCTCGAAATGGGCATGTTCGGAAATTTTTCATTTGGGAAACTGTACTAGCTCATTATTAATTAACATTTAAGGCATTTAAACATTTTTACTTTCGTTGTTGAAAGTGGCGACCGTAATGGGTATATCTTTCACATAATGTTAGCTTGGGTCATCAAATTTGATCTGAAGCCTGCTGATGAACTCCTTGAATGAGTTGACCGAGCAAATGACCAACTTTTCCGCCGCAAATGAAAGAAACTCCATTTTTCCAACACATTTATAACGAGAGGCGTTAGTTTTGATAAAGATTGCCCCAATTACAGTACAGAAAGCAGACTGGAAACAGAGTTTGGAACTTGCAACAGAACTTGCGTATAATTTTAATCACACGCAAGAATTGCATTGTCTAAAAAACCGCTTAGAACATCAACTTGTAGTAAATCTAATTATTGAATTTTATTGAAATCTTGCAGAACGGCTTCGATTTGAGTCGCAGCGAGAGCGGCAGCAGCAGTTCCCATGGTGAGTTCCCAAGTGCAACTGTTCGTAGTTGTTGTCGTTGTTTGGTTGTTGTTGTCGTCTGGTTGTCTATGGGAGTGTGAATCAGACGCAGATTATCACACGCTTTTGGTGCAGCACGACTGGGGCATGTAAATTGTTGCCATTGTTGTTGCACATTGTCAGATTTGCATTGGTGTTGCATCTTGTTCTACCATGTGGCAGCTGTTTGGGTTCGACAGCATGACGCACCAACAGCAACAACAACCTGCAACAATATCAACGTTTAAATGTATATAAACAATGCGTCTGCCATCTCACTCTTAACCAAGCGTTTTAATCAATTAATTTCATGATTTTTGTTTTGTTTTTGTTTAATTAGTCGCCGCGCTCTTCTTATACTATTATGCCAAAGCATTTTTAATACATATTTTAATTGCCAATGTCCTCAGGCCGTCAACGTTATAAATATGCAATGCGCTCATCCTAAATTGAAAAGTGCCAAATGCAAAATGCAAAATGCAAAATGCAATTTCAACAATACACTTTGCCAATATTCAAATACCAGAACAGAGCTGAGATGCCAAGTGATATGGTTATCTAGAGGATCTCTAAATGGTTCTCTAAATTTGTAATTAGTCAAAATAGTAGGGCATCTTCAAAGCGGGTTGCACGGCATTTTCGACTCGTTCGGAGACGGCTCAAAAGAGTTTGAAACAAGCCTTAAGTTCTTTACTACTTTACTTTACTTTTCTTTATTAAATAACACTATAATTATATTATAATTATAAAGCGAACAAATGCTTAAAAGTCTTTTTGCTATCGAGCAAATAATTTAAAATATTATTATTGCCCAAAGCAACTCTTTTTCTGTCCAAGATAGCTGTCATTTCACACTATTGGTATATCAGAAACTAAGCCTAAGACTTTCATCATAAAAATCACAAAATGTATTTTCAAATATCAAATTAACGTGCAATATTGCGCTATTTCTGACGTCACAAATAATGTTCGCTCTCCTTCAGTGTTGTGCAATTTTTGTTTTCTAATAAAGACAACCCTTGTCGCATTGCTAACATCAAAACAAACAAAAATATTCATCAAATGTATTGCGCAATAGTTTGAACGCAAAGTAATATTTTCATGTAACATTTGGACAGTTGCGCGAGATGCATGTTAGAAAATATTAGATGTAAACATTAGATAGTGTGAGCAGGCTTTCAAAGTTACTTTTAAAAAATAAAAATACAATGCAAGAACATTTATTTGCACACATTGAAATACTAATTTAGTATTAAATATATTTTGATTTTCGGAGAGAGAAACTAAAACCACTGGAAATCGTGTGATCCTTGAAAATGTTAGAGAGCTTCCGCTTTTTCTGAATCTCTTGCTTGATGAGGCACAAAGGAGTTTTAATACCATTGTGAGATCTAATCATCTCACCAACTCTAGTCATCGCCTATAGGCAACATAAATCCCAACCCTGCGTATACTATAATAGGTTAGGTTGAGTCGGCAGTTCACCCCTCACATAGACCATCTGATCCTTAGTGGTACCGCATATTGGAACCTCGCGACGTCTGGGATTCTTTGAAGAGTTGGTTCTTTGAATTTGCAGAGTTGGTTCAGAGGTGTCCTCGAAGTGAAGGTATGGGATCTCAGATGGTTGATGGTTTTGGATACAAATCTATAAATAAATAGTAGTAGACAAAACTGTTAAATAACATTTAAAAGCCATAAACACAAAAAATTCGCTAGAATTTTGTTTTGTTGGATAGGTTGTGTCGAGGGTCAGGGCAGAATGTAGTTTATTCTCTAGACTCTAGTGTATATTAGAAATTGATGGAATATGTTGATCACAGGGCATTATTCTCTAGTATAACCCAGTATCAATTGAAATACATATATTGTTTGAGTTCAAGCATTTGCCACAGTCGCTATACCCCAACAGAATAGGGTATATAGATTTACTCATAGCTGCACATTGCTCTGCACAATTATCGTATTGTGTGGATCGGCTGGCTGGCTGGCTGGCTGGCTGGCTAGCTGGCTGGCTGGCAATTTCGGCCAGATTTATAGCCATGACATGCACCGTCACCACAGCCGCCTTCTCTTTCACCGCAACATAAACACTAAGCAGACCAAGTAGAAACTAAACAGGAATACAACAAGAGTGAGAGGCAAAAGAAAACACAATCATCTAATGGCGGTGGCACGCTGCAAGAACGCACACATGACGAGGCCAAGACCCCCTATCCCCCTATCCCCCTATCCCCCTATCCCCCCCTATCCATGTCCCCTCTCAACCCCCAGACCACCTCTACCCGCTGTGTATTGACCAATGAGTCATTCGGTAATAATCTCACTTTTATTTTGATTTCGTACATATAGTACACATGTATCAGCATATGCAAATGTATATATATGTATTTATGTACATATATATGCTATACTATATGTAAATATACATACATATACATAAATATTTATTTAGACACTTGCGTGTACAGAAACAAAATGAGTGAAAATTTTCGCTTAATGGGCACGGGGACGAAATCACGAGCAAACGATCGCTACGAATACGAATCATTTAGCTAGCTCTTGTTGTTATACTCTATTGCCAAAGACATAGAGGGTATATTAGGTTTGTTGCTGTCAGATTACTCTTGAAGCTAGCACAATCAAATTTTTGTAGGATTTACAGTTCTTCTCTTAACACGCTTTCAAAAATCAACATAATCCATATCTTCTATAACTATATAGTTCGATTCATTACATTTGATATGAATTCCGACAATTTCTTTAACAGATTAGTTCCGAAACTATTTGTTCTTCTCCGAAACTCAACAATATCTATATTACTCACAATTTTTGAGCTAGGTTAGGTTAGGTTGAGACGGCAATCCCTCTCCAAGCGTGTTATTTTCTAGCTAGTGGTAACAAATTTGATGTACGACCTACTGCTGATGTACTTATACGATTGGATCTTATAAAGTCTCTGCCACGCCCACTCAAAAGTCAAAAATCTATATTTAACTTAAGAGTTAAGTTCATTAAACTACCAATGATTTCCTTACAAGCTTGCATCCAAATGTATTTTTGACATACCATGCAAATAAGGAAGGAACTACTATATAAAAACATATCTTCTATAATTTTCGAGCTAGAATTATCTGTTTAAGTATGAGTACCATATATGATTTCTTTAATAGCTTGCATCCAAAAATATTTTCCTCGCAAAATCTAAAAAAAGTCCATATCTTTCACATTTTAAGAGTTAGGATCATTAAATTTGATATGAGGCCTGCTAAAGATCTACTTGAAAGATTAGACAAATAACACCTTTGCTATAAGCACACTCCCCCATAAAATTAAGAAAAAGAGTAACAGACTGCAAACAGAGTATTCAGCAGTCGGAAGCGGTTTAGCTTTCCTTTCTATTTTTTTTTGGGATCCCGATGCTACATGTCATGCCACATAGTAGTGCATATGCAAATGCGAGTACACAAATATATGATGTGTAGCCAGCCATTGAATGCATCGACAGCAGCGACCTAGTCACAAATCGCAATCTTGGCTAAAAGTAAATATTTCTGTTGGTGCCACCAGAGGGCAGCGTTGGCATTATTCGCAGGGGAGATTTCCCAACCGCATGCCAGGCGCATTATTCATCGAGTGATCCAAGCAATGCTCATGAAATGTTTTGTCTAAGGAGCAACGCTACTCGCCGATAGACACATACGAGAATATACTATATGGTATATGTATGAATATACACAATGCTCGTACGTAGTCTATGCCCATTGGTGACTCTCCTGGCTCTCATATTGGGGCATTGCCGCTGGCCGGAGCAAACGAGCGTATACGGTTCTTCCACAGCTCAGTCTACGTTTGAGCACCGTGGCGTATTGAGTGCCGCAATGTTACTGCAATTGCGATGAACGCATCGCGCGAAAGATCGCCAACGATCTGCCGTTTAATACCATATCATATCATTAACCCGGCACAGCCACAACTGACCCCTTCTCATTTGCAATTAATGCGAAACCAAATAAAAAGAAATTTGCTAAACAAACGATGAAACTATGTGAAATAAGCTAGAAAAGCGCACCAACAACAAAAAGTTCTTGAAAAAAGAAACAAACAACAACAACAAAAAAAAAGAAAAAGGAAAAAAAATTAGCGCAAGCAATGAAAATAAGACAAGAGACGCATTAAAAATTCGAGTGAAAAATTGTGCGCTTTGTGTGTCTGTAGTTTATAGTTTGTTTTTCCAATTTTTCCCAAGAAAAAGGCAACAGGCAAAATTCGTGTGGAAAACACGTCATCTCAGAGCACATACACAGAAAGAAAAACCTCTTGCGCTCTTTAATTTCATTACGCTCGACAAACTGAAGGATTGTTGATTTATTATTGCATTCTAAACACAATCCCAACTTTGCGTTTGAACAAAATGATCTAGCCCCGCACAGAAACCGCTCATTTATTATTAATCAATCCAAAAGCCAAGTTTATTCGATCAACATGTGCGATACACGCGCCTTGATTGCCACTAAGCAGACCAGCGATCTGCACAGTTGCTGGATTATCTATAGTACGTTGAGTATTAAGCGCATTCAGCACAACTAATCGCTGACTGATTACCGCTGACTTGTCTTTTCTGAACGATTTTGAAACAGCTCAGCTTGATGAGTCAACAAATATATGTAGCTATATTAGACTGGAACTAGACAATGAAGTTTGCTTCATAAAAAAAATTCATTCAGGAGGGAAATTCATTGTCTAGTTGCAGTCTAATATAGCTATATGAGATTGCTTCATGAAAAATGTCATTCATGAGGGAAATTCATTGTCTAAATCCAATATAATTCCTTTGATTTCAAGTCTCCTTTCCCATCGTCTTTCTTACATTTAATCTTGCTGTTCTTATAACCAACTTAAAATAAATTTAATATAATAATACTAATGGAACTTTAACTAAATTGAAGTCTGAATCGTTGACCTGAAGCAGCTTAGTATTTTTATTTTTATTTTATGATTGATTTTTGGTCAGCAAGTGAAATTTCAAATCTAAATCGCTTTTAGCTGGTTCTACTGAATCTCCAATGTATATTAATCTGTATTAGTTGCTGGTTTGGTTAATATGAAATACTTATTCTTATAATGCTTCCATCTTTTTGCAGCCAAAAGTGATGGCCGGGAACGGCTGACAGTGACGGATACGAAGCCGGTGATAATGACCAGCAACAACAGCACAGACCTCACAAACAACAACAACAATAACAACAATAACCATAATAATAATAGTAATAACAACGAAAGCAATATAAATGGACTGTTAAGCCACGTCTCCAATGCCAGCAATCAAAATGATTGCGTTGATGCAGACGTGGATGGGGATGGGGATGGGGATGGGGATGCCGGCTGTGGTTGCACTGAGCAATCATTGGCCGATATATTAGATCCAGAACTGCAACCAGAGCCGCCCATACCGAACAATGCCGAATCGCAGGCAATTTATCGCGATCATCGCCATATGGCCAAGGAGTATCTCAGCGTGGATACGAACCTCTACTACGCGCAGGACTTCAAGGAGAAGCTAATACTGCAGATGGATCGAATTGAGCGTGAACAGAAACAGGAGCTCTTGCGCAAAATCAAAGACAAGGTGCGCTCAAATCAGTCAACTTCTACTTAATCCAATGTAAACACACTAATTTATTGTACTCTTATGCTCGCAGGAGGACCTGCAAAGCCTCTACAATAATCTGCAGCAGCAGTGGGAGAAGCTGCCGGCCTCACGCCAGGGGAACATTCATGCCCGTCTACAGCCACCTGCCAGCAATAACAGCAACAACAGCCAGGACTTGTCCGCTACTGGGGACACTGTGGAGAACGATGGCTGGGTTGTTATAGCGCCCCATCACAATACGTAGCTCGGCTCGGAAAGGATGCTTTGAATTTTGTAACCAATAGCTGTGTACTTCCATCTGTAGCTGTAACTGTATTTTTCTATTTGTATTTGTATCTTTAAACTTAACTTATATTTATCATTGTAACTGTTTTAAGTTGATCGTTTCGTTTTAGACATAGCCATTAGATCGGATATAGTTTTAACCATGTTGCATGTTTCTTTGTAGTAACTTATAAGCAATCTGACACTTGACAATTAAGATTTTATTGCAACTTATATCTATTTACTATGAGAGTAGAGTAATCAATTTGCATGCTATGTATGTATCTGACGATATTCAGGTACATACTATATACTACATATATACATATTTATACATATATGTGAGAACAGACGTTTACCAAAAATATATAAAGTATGCGCCATCGGTTCGATCGTTTAATTCATTGAGCTATGGCATAAATCCGTCATATACAAACAACTGATTCAAATACGCAATTTTGCTTGAGAATTCTGTTCTTTATTATTATATTTATTTAATCTACAATCTGTCTAGGAAACAGTAATTAAATTTTGGTTTAAAACAGAATGAGTAACAGCGTGGTTTTTATTGGTATTGGGTCATCCCTTGTTGTAGATGAGGAACACTAATTTAAACGTGAAACTTCCTATTGAAACCTATCAATTAGGGCTGCACTCCAACTTCTCTATAGACGATCCAATCTGTTATATGAGTATACTCGTTGCACGAAGCAAAACCTAATATAAATCTCTGAATCTGTAAGGTATACGAGGATATATTCTTGATCAGCATACGTTTGTATGTGGGAATCCGACTATAAAAGCAATAGATACCAAATTTGTAAGTACTTTTAATTCATATGCAGATAAATGTTGAATTTCATATCGATATAAATGATTTATAGCGACAGTTTTGCATATATATAATCCATAACATGTTGCTTATCTATCCTGAAAACTTCAGAAGCACTTCGTTTCCGTAGAGCGGTTCTTCCTTGAAACCTGAGGAAAATATATAGATTTACTATACTATACTAAATTCGTGTGTAGATTTTAGTCGAGCACACTCGACTTATTTTATTTTCGATCGATGTTTACTAAAATTTAACAAGTTCCTAATAGTTACATATTCGAATGTTGATCTGCTATTCACAAATTTGTAGCGGCCTTTTGTTTTGGCACATTCATTATTCACTGTACAGTAGTAACATGGGACAGCATCTTTGAGGGGTTTTTACAAGCATGGATGGGCGGTAATGGGTGGAAACGCATGTGTGTAAAGTAATGAAATCTAAAGTCACGTAAATTCGTTGAGAAAGCGCATTGTTGTGCACATTCAGGAGTCAAAAATGGGCACATAGATAGCCGCACATGTTGATTCCCAGACATCGTTCGGCGTGTCCCACGAGTCCTTTCGATGCCACCAATTGCCAGTGTCCAGATCATATGCCATAGTCTCTGAACTGGCGCGATCAATCGATTCGGTTGAATCCAGTCCGCCCACAAAGAATATGGTGCGACGCATTGAGGTGACGCCCGAATAGAATTTGGGAGCAGGTATTTTAGTCTCCACGCTCCACGAATTGCTTGCTATGTCATACGCATAGATGTGCTCCACCAGAACTCGCGATTCTCGGAGCGTTTCATGCCATCCGCCACAGGCGAAGATGCGATTGTCGATGGCCACCAGGACATGGTCACAGCAGGGTGTTGGCATTGGCGCCAGCTCCTGCCATGTTTCGCTCTTGGTATCGAAGCACCACATGCTGGCCAATATGTTCGCTAGGTGAATGCCACCTGTAGGGAGAGTAAGAGAGAAGTTTAACAAGGATTCCATTAAATAAAGATCGTAGGAGCTACTTTTAAGCTAAAGTTAAGTATTTCAAAAGGCCAGGATTATGCCAACCTCTTCCTTGATATTGATACTCATACATATGCGATATAGCTGTCCGATAATTACTTGCTAACAATTTATGGTATAGATACATAATTTAGAGCTAGAGAAAATCAAATATTGCTAAGCCTCACTTTATAATAAGGATACAATTTATGTGGGCATAGAGAAAGTGGCCCTTAGAGCTGTGCAGTGAAGTTAAATTGAAGAAATAAGTAAGGTCGTTCAATTTCTGGCAAACGAACGAGTTAAATAATGTTTCCTGTTCAACTAATATTTAAGTTATACTACATGTTTCAGTTGAAAGCTAAACTGTGTATATAAATGATATGTTGCCAGTTTAAAAACAATATATAAAACTTATTGTGGCTTTTACGTCTTAACAAGGTTGAATTTTAAGCTAGCTAATATCTGTTCTTATTCTAACTGGTAGCAAAAATTAAGTGTTTTGTAATGACAGTCTATGTCTTCATATGTTACCAGAGATATAGAGTTTGTCGCCGACAACGACTCCGGCGTGCTGGCTACGATTCTCCTGAAGGCTGGCCATATAGGTCCACGTATTGCTGACTGTATCATAACGCTCCACATTGGACATGCGACGCAGAGCCTCTTCAGAGTTGTCATCGTGCTCAACGATGCCTCCGACAGCATACAGATGCTGTTTGCCAACCGCGTTGAGTGAGAAGCGGCAGCGATCCAACTGTATGGGTGCTATCGTCACCCAGGAGTCGCGTAGCGGGCAGTAACGAAAGCCAAAAGGATGAATGTATTCCTTAAGACATACATCGTAAGCGCCGCCCACAATGAAGAGCTCATTGTTGAGAACGGCGGTACCAAAATTGCCTAAATGGTAATGAAAATGATTAGGGCGGGTAAAGGATGAGTTGAAAGGATTGCTTACATTGATCAATGTGCGGTATGGAAGTCAACTCGTACCACTTCATTTTCGTTGGTGAAAAGCACATAATCTCATTGGTTAGACCCTTCCATTCGAAGCCGCCAATTTTGAGCAGACTCAGTTCCATGCCGCGCATATTGGTGGGTCCCTGTCCCTGGGGGCACTGCTCCAGCTCAGAGTTGGGTTCCTGTTCGTTCTCCTGCATCTTGGCCAAATACTCCTCGACCGGCGAGTAGTTGAGCTGGCGCAGGGACTCAAGCTCATCATAGCTAATGTATTGCCATTTAATATGGCGCAACAATTCACGCAGCGCATTCTCTTCCAGCTGCTGATCTAGCCCATAGCTACAGAGCAGACGCACCAGCTCCAATTCGCTAACATCAATTGGATAGTTGCTGGATAGTATAAAATGCAGCTGCTCCAGCTTGACATCCTTGAAATCCCCGCTGGCGGCAAACTCCTTAAAGTGCGCACATATATAACGATAGGCGCGCTCCGCCAGCGCAACTTGCCCATAAATCTCAGCCATGCTGGCTATGGCCAGACAATTGTCCATGCTTAGTTTTTGCTCCAGAAAGACGGTGCAGCGCTCGATCACCTCCTTGACCTGGACATGTGTGGCCGCTGCCAGCGTCTCCTCCACATTATCCACATTCAAGTCCAGCAGCGATGTGTAGATATAGAGTATAATGCGTCCCATGGCACGCGCCGTAACGCCATGCAATGTGATCTCCTCCTTGCGCGATTCAATCATGGCACAGTCCGCGAACATGGCGCAAAAATAATCGCTGCTGGCCGCCAGCACAACACGATGGGCCTGCAAGGATGGATATTATTAATATATGATCGGATAAGAACAAGTGTGTTACTTCCAAATCCCTTAACCACAAGCGGAGAGAAATTGTGTTAGTATTTCAAACTCCCTCGGATGGATTTTAATATAAGCTACCCAGCTTGTTCTGGTTTCTGCTTAGCGAGATTTTGAAGAACTAAATTTCTCCTAAATATTCCGATATTCACTATTGCCGTTCAGCTTGTGTATTGAGTCCAATCTCAATGGCAAGTGATTTGAACCTTTGATCAAAATCACGTAAGTTCAATCTACAATTTGTTAAAAGTGGAATTGAAATATTTGAGCAAAATGTTATTCCACAAGAACGTGGACCCCGATAGAGGGATGTACTTATAGATAAATAAGTAACCATTTATTTACTATGTCCGATAAAAAGCAGGTCAACGAATAACCTACATACATATAAATATAGCAAGATTCTGCCTGAGCAGACAAATCGCTTGCATATGTCGAGCACAACGGGATTAGCTGGTATTTTTAAGCTGAGAACCGTCAGACGCACCTTATAGCGATGATCCTCCGCAATGAGCGTAACATCTGTTAGCTTGCCCTGGGAGCGCAGCTTATTGAGGCCGAGCATTAGATTCTTCTCGCCGGCATAAAGAGGCGTCTCTGTGGCTGGGGCGGACATATCGAGCGCTTCTTATCGCCTCACAGCTATCACAATACTCACAGACCTTACCCTTACTCAATGTGACGATGACGAGGTTGTTGATGATTACGCCAGCATGCTCCAGAGTAGCCGATAACAGACGTATGCATATGTATGTAATATATACACACATACAAATAGACACGAGTGCGAGTCGTCCCCGATTATAAATCAATGGGAATTTACAATACTTGTTGATATCGTGTGTGCCAATCGGTTGTGCGTGCGTATGCGCGTCGGGTGTGCGGCGCGGTGCGGTGCGGGAGGGTAGGGTACTGTATTGAAATTTTGATGTTTACAATAATAGTATTACGACCAGCTGTTGCCAGATGTGTGGGCTATGCGCGAATTTCTCACAGGTATACAAACATACAATTTTGGTACATACGACGTTATATTTTTATGTGTTTTCTAAAATAGTTATTGCTTTATACTGTTTGAAATTCTGTAAAGGTATTGCACCTGTAGGTTACTTGATCTATTTTTGTTGTTTCTTCTTCTCAATTTCGTTTATACAGTTTGCAATTATCTTGTGTGCCACAATATCTTCATTTTGAAAGAAAGTGTGTGTCTGTTGTCTGTCTGTCTGTCAGTATGTATGTATGTACATATGTAGCTACCTTTGTATATCAATGTTGTTGCAGTGCTGGTCAGCGTTCTCTAGTTGCGGCGAATTCTGAACAGCTGTGAGTGTTGTGCGCGCCGTTTCGCAACACTGTTTCACATATGTTTGATATTTTACGTTTTATTTACCAATTGTTGTCTTTTAAAATGTCATAGTATTCGGGTTAATATTGATGGATTCTGTTGAATTATGTTGCTGCCATTCTGCAGTTTTTGTTTTTGCTTTGAAAACTTTACAGATGTTGGGGAAAAACATAATCTTTGGCTACGGCAAAGTCAAAGTATTTGCACATTCATTGTGCTTTAATTGTTTAGTTTATCATGCTGATGATACTATTTTTTGAATAGATGAGTTGCTTATTTTGGTAGGGTATTTTGATTTTTGCTAGGAAACGAAACGTTTCCAATCCCCTCAAATTGCAACCAATTGAAATCGGGAAGGTTGCAAAATCCAAGTTACAATTTTCTATAAGCTAACGGACCTGCTCCTGAAAAGAGATACCTTAAATACACATTAGAATAAATTTACTAAATTCGTATAAATCTATATTTTTGGAGATATAATTATATTTTATTCAATTCAGTTTTTACAATGTTTCTAGATAAAATGTACAAGTCCGGCGAATTAGTCAGAGACCATAATACCTATAACAAGATTGATATGTTAATTGTATTATTCATTAAAGTTAAAATAAAATTAATTTCTTGAAAAAATATGCCACTATTTTGTTTAAAATTTGGGTGCAGCGTTTATCGCGGAGTTGCGTACATCAGTTGGATTCAGCGCGGACGTTGTGTATATACATACATACATGTATATATGTACATATATCTATATTCTCGATCAACATCACTAGCCGAGTAGATCTACCGTCTAGACCGTCGGCCCGACTAGCTGGTCAGGTAAAATGAATATAATGAATTATATGGAAAACTATTTTGAATATAAAAATATCCTAACCAAACTTATGAATTTGAAGAAATATTATGTTTCAAACAAATTTAATTATTAGCTGCCTTAGAAAGAATTTGTGGAAAGGGAGTTGGAGAAAGACATTTTTGTTTTTAAGATGTTTCAACCAAGCGAAGCAATTCAAAGTTTATTTGTACTCTTTTGGTAGTAATAGTAATTTTATAAGAATTAAAGTTTTGTTTTACTCTTTAATATTAATAGTAACTTGATTAAAACCTCATCATTTCATCTAATGGCTGCCAGAGTAACAATCGAACAATAAGTGAGTATCCCAAGTCTGATATAAAATTCGAATGGCATGCAAACTATTTGAAATAGTTTTATTGCTGCCTTACTACACAACACTATATTTAGTAGTTTACTCAATAAAAGCAGTAGATGGCGCCAGCGTTTGTAGTGCGCAGAGCTTTCTCATTTGAATAACTAAAACTTGCAGCAGTTTTTAGTGGGCTTTTGGTAACAAAGCTTATGCTTATGTAAGCCAGATTCGAACCCTTAACTTGGCTCAGCTCGTAATCGCATACGTCAACAGGTTAAGGTGGAGGATATCAATAACATTACCATGAATCAGTTTGAAATAATTGGGAAACATAGCCGGCTATGCAAGTTTGATTGTCGGAGAGGTACCGAATCGGTTTGGCTTTGCACTGTCAGTCAAATACTGAAACAATTTATTTTATACATTTACAACATAGTTTGACAAAGTTTTTTACAAATCCATTAAACGGATACACGACATAGGTATATATCGGATTATCGAAAGAGTGTAGTGGTCGGGTCACGTTCCGTATATTAATTAGCCCATACGGTCCACGGACTGAAGTACTACAGTGGAAATAGTACTGTGTAATCTGAAAACTTTAAGACACTCCCGTTCGTAACTGAAATCTGTGGCTAGACATGTCAACCGTGCGATCAACAACCTGGGCATCTGTGGTGGCGCATGGCCTTATCCAAGAGCCAGTGCAGCCTGTGGATAATGTTAAGACTGTGCCAGTGAATGTGGACATGGACGCTTCCGTGCCACCGCCAGCAATACCGTCCCTTGCACCCTCGGCAATACCGTCCGGAATACCGTCCCCGATACCGTCCGGAACACCGTCCGCAATACCGCAAGCAGAACCGTCCGGAATACCGTCACCAAAACTAACGGTGACACCTACGCCAATGCCATCGCCAACGCCAACGTCGGCGATAATGGGAACGGGTACGCCAACATTGACGTCGATGCCAATGCCCTCGGTGGCGTCCTCGCGCTCGTTTTCGTCAACGTTGACGCAGACAAGCCCGCCCCCACCAGTGGGAGTTCCGGAAACGAATTTTGAGAGGATGGTATTTAACATACCGCCGCCATCGATAAGGCCGACGCCAATACGAAGACATGGAAAGAATCGGATTCCATCGCATCCGGAGATGCATGGACCGCCTTGCGGCGGCGTTTGGCAACAGCAGCCGATTGGATATATCGAGCATCGTCCCTACCATGGCGCAAACAATCAATTGAATATTTACACGTCCTTCCATCCGCTGCCGGGCTGTCATATCAGTGTGGGGCACATGCAGCCTTTCACTTGGCAACCATGTGGTATGCAGCCAATGCCCAACCCAATGATGCCTGGTTACGGCGGCAACATGGTGCCGCCAAAGAAGGTGCCATTTTCCAACTACTATCCACCAATGCGAATGCTGGTGCCGTTTACTGTGGAACAAATACCTGTTATGCAGCCTGTACAGCCTGTACAGCAGGCACTGCCTAACCAGCAGGCACAGGCGATCCAGCAGGCACAGGCGATCCAGCAGGCACAGCAGGCACCCTCTGTACAGCAGGCACCCTCTGTACAACATATACAAAATGTACAGCCTGTACATCCATTACAGCCAAGACAGCCGTCACAGCAGGCACCGCCTGTACATCCTGCACGGCCTTCACAGCCTGCACAGGCTGTTCCGCCTGGTCCGCCCATTCAGCCTGTACAGCAAGTACATCCGTCACAGCAGCCACTGCCTGCTCAGTCCGCACGCCCAGGACAGTCGGCAGAGCCGCAGAACTTTCTTTATGGTTGGGAGCCGCCAAACTTTAGCACTTTGTTAACGGACATCGATGACATACCCGGGAAAATGGAGCAAAAGGTCTATCCAACAGTTGAGATGCAGCAATCCAAGGGATTGTGGCACAACAAAGATAATTATCCGGCGCAGCGGACACATGTCGCGCCCCCAGCACAGCTTGACTGGCAGCCAATGCCCCTCAGTCCCCACCATCAATTCGATCTAATGCAATGGGATCCAATACGCAACTCCCGCCAGATATGGGAGCCATTGGACAACAATCGACGCGGCCAGGATCCTAGTTATCCAATGCGTGAGTACTCGAGGCCTTATCCTGCATCACTGTCTAAACCACAGCCGACAACTGCAGCACCACCGCCACCGGGCTTCGAGCATGTGGTGGCTGGGAAGCGGTCACTGTCCAGCCGCGCGCGTATCCTGATGGGGGAGAAGGTAATGATCGAGCCGCACTTAGATTATCCAACCCCAGAGCCCATGGTGACGCCAGAGCGGGAGCTGCGGGAGCAGCAGCATTTCATAGGTAAGGGATAACACATTTTTTATACTCCTCCTTTAAATATTCAAAATTGGAATTCATTTGGTTGAAAAAATCCCTATGAAGGAGGTTAACCTTGTATGTTTTGTCTGTTCAAACTATTTGCAGATTAGAATAACTTATATTTATAGCTAACAAGTAGGAATGCTCTACCTGTAGCGAGGTCCGAAATTCCCAAACATATCTTCGATTCGGAGATGCCTCCTATCTGTTGTCGTATCCCATTTTCCCGAATTTATGAGCACAGGGTGTAAAAACAATATTTTGATTATTATTTTTGATAATTTTTTGTAAGAATTAAGGAAATACATTAATAATTATTAGAAAAGTTGGGAATCAATTGGCATTACTGATTTTATAATAAGATCAAAGATTGAATTTTAAATTGTAATGCAATTAGTATTATAAGTATTATTATTTTCTTTTCGAAATCATCTTTGTGATCTCTATTTATTTACTTATAGTATTATAAGTATTATGATTTTCTTTTCGGAATCATCTTTGTGATCTCTAATGCTGCTTATTTGTATTAATCATATATCTATTCTGTTATTTATGATTTGCAGCTAAGCATGACACCCATTTAACCTGTGGTCCGGCTCAGTTGCAAGTGACCAACGGTGCCACCGGAGATGGATACTACGTGCGCCCAGTGGCCAAGCTGGTGTCCCCGATTGCCAAGGTGGTTGAGCCGCCCAAATATCAATCCCCATTTCAACCCAATACGTCCTATTGGGATCTAGTGCGCCGCAATCGAGATATGGACGAACCGATGGCCAACTTGATGACCAATCGCAATCAGAGCTTTGATGAGGATGATCTTTTGCTGAACAATCTTCAAGCTGAATTTAATCGGACGCAACCGGAGCACAGCTATATATTTCCGTTAGGCTCTATTCCACGATATTACATTACGCTCGAATTGAAAGGTTATATTTACTGCCAATACACAAATATCTATATATATTATATATACATATTTATATATATCCACATATAATATATATTTATATATATATATATATATATATATATATTTATATGTATCAATACTATATATATACATATATATTGACGAATCACAGGGCGCAGCGATTCGATGACAATAGGCTTATATTTATTTTGACTCAAAGAGTGCTTAACCTAATTTTTTTATAATTTAATATCCAATTAAACGTGGAATATGCAAATGAATTTGATCAGTCTAAAAAGAAGATCAAATAGTTAGGAAACACATTTTTGCTGAGAGCTCAGATCATCATATATTTCTCATGAATACGTCATATATGAATATATATATATAATATAAACAAACTATTATTCGAGAATAATCAAAAATTACATTTTTCAAAGGCAGCTTACACTGCTCGAAAAACTATTATTATTAGAAAAAAGTTTGCTTAAAAATGAGGTAAAACAAATTGGTTTGCGAAAGAGTCAAATTATGTTGTCAATTTAAAGGCTGTCGTTCGTTAATTAGAAACAATTTATTTACAACAAAAGGTTACAAATATATTTACAAAATACATATTGTTATTATTAACAAGTAAGAATGCTATAGTCGAGTATACCCGACTACGTAACTCCCTATACCCAGGTCTAAAACATTCAATCACATCTACGTCCAACTTGCACATACATACATACACACATACACAAAGACGCACAGACACACTGGCGGCAAAAGCGACAGCGCAAGCGAGGCAATTTAATTGGTGGCTGTGCTTCTTCTTCCTCCTCTCGCTGCATCACTGAATCTTCTTTCGTGAATAACTTCCGTGTTTATTATCCGATCGACTTGAAATTTGGACAGTATATAAAGAGAGACTAAAGTATTGTACATGCCAAATCTAAAAGCTATATCTTGAAAATTGTTACTGTAAAACGGTTTTAATCGATTTGCGGGGGAACGGGGGAGATATCTGAAATATGAAACAAACTTGATCTGCGTATGGTATACAGGAACCTACATTTCAAATTTGGTGTCTCTAGCTCTTGTAGTTGCTGAGATCGACGCGTTCATACGGACAGACGGACAGACGGACAGACGGACAGACGGACAGACGGACAGACGGACAGACAGACGGACATGGCCAAATCGAAATCTCTTTTGATACTGATCAAGAATATATATACTTTATAGGGTCGGAGATGTCTCCTTCTGTCTGTTACATACATTTGCACAGATGTAATACCCCCTTTTACCCATTTTATGGGTACAGGGAGTAAAAATGTGCCTCAACATTTGGGAAAATTATTTGATTTCCTTAATTGGAAATTTTGTTTGCAAACTTATTGAAATTGATATCATTAAGACACAGAAGATTTTATTGTGAACGACAATATTATGGGGCATATTTACCAGAAAGCGACATTGGGAATTTATGAGACTGTGTGAGGGTATATTATATTGCAATTATTATAATAATTATTTGAAATTGAATAAGTTGTTTGGAACCCCATATACTATATACATGTATTCTATATATATCAGCTTATATTAGCAGTAATAGCCGCCTCGATCTAGCTGGGTTTGTCTATTCGTCCGTCTGATTCGATGCAAACTAAAGTTATCACAATGAAACTTGGCAGTAGAAACGTAAAAGATATATGTATATATATATATATATTTTTTTGTTGGCTACTACGGATCGAGTTATTATAGCTTATACAATATTATCCATGGGCACGCTTTTCCCGAAAATTCAGTAGAGTGTGTACAACTTTTTTGTTTATTTAAAAGTCTTTAATAAACTTGACAGTTCTAGGTTCTACTATGACCTCTCATTTTGAGCAAATTTGATCGAAATGGGGCCAATCTATTTCTTAGTTAGAAAACTGACTTGTTGTATAATGTTAATAACTTTTTTGTTTTCACAGATACGAGAATTTCAACCAAATTGCGTATTTGCTAGTTTTAAGATATATGTACCTTATATAGTTTTCTTAAATTGAATCAAAATCATGCTTTATTATACAATTATCAATAGTACAATAATAAATACACACAATATTGAAATTTACTGAGTATCGGATGTATTTATATATGCTGTTAGTGCTACGGTTTGTATATTATTGGGACTTGCCTAAAATCCTGATCTTACTTGGCTTGAATCGGAATCATATAGAGCAGGAGCTGGCTAAGGCCAAGTTAATACTGTTCCCTTTCCTTTGACAGCATTTTTGCATTAATTTCAATGTGCAATTAAAGTAAAAGCTTGCAAAATATCTGCAGGATGCGAGAAGAGATACTTATATGAATATATACAGCTGTAGTACGAGTGTGCATATGAACATAGTATGTGTTTTTAAAGTTGCTTCAAATTGGTTTTTATTTAATTACACACATGCATGCGAGTGTGCTGAGCGACAAAGCAGGAGAGGGAGGGCAAGAGACAAAGGAGGGCACACAAAGGACATTTGAAGCATACATAAATGAAAATGAAATAAATTAAAATAAGTGTCGAAGCAAAGGCAGCAAAAAGGACCAAAGGACGCCAAGTTGGGTCGGCAAACAGGAATAGGAACAGAAGCAAGGCATATGTAGAGTTCACATGATACGCATAAGATTACTTCCCACACACACACACACACACACACACACACACACACATAGTCACACACATTTGTAAATCGCCTGGGCTGGCGCTCTAATGTCCATGCATTTGTAAAGTTCGAGTATCCTTTATTTTTTTGTTGCTTTGTTTTTTGCCAAGGCAACTCAAAGAAAGAGCAACAGCAAAACAAAATTGTTGAGTGCGGGATAAGTGGGGTGGGTTTGGGGCGTGGGCGGGCTAGGACTCGGACTCGGACTCGGTCTCAGAGTCGGAGTCGGAGTCGGAGTTGGACTCGGGCAAAGACAAATTCATGTTGCATTTGTAGCTTAAGGATATTATTGTAGCATCCTTTGTGCCCGACGCTTTTTGTTTTACTTTTTGCATACTTTATTTTTTTGTATCCTGCGCCTTGTTTTAAAGTCTTTGACAGCAGCACAAAAAAAAAGAGTAAGCAAACTCTGCTCGAAGGTACTCGACTTGCAAATACCCTGCAATTGCCTTCCTTTGCAGTACACCAGCTACTAACATTGGTTACTGGAATCTCTGTGCTTATTATCCTATCGTTGTATCCAACAGTATTTTTGAAACACAAAATAAATCTATGTTTGAAAAATTTCCGCTTATTAATTTGTTTTCCTTTGTTGATTTAGGGGAACAGGAGAGTAAATTCATTATGTAGAATAGACTTGATTATGCGTATGATATACGAAGAACCTATATACTTAATTTAGGTACTCTAGCTTTTATAGTCTCTGAGTTCGACAAGGTCATATATCTATCTAACTGATAGACCAAGAATATGCAAATATAATAGGGCGATAAAAAAGTAAAAGAGGACGACTCTTTGCTATTTAATGAGTACAGGGTATACAAATCGAGAAGTAAAAACGGAAAAATAGTATAAAGAACTTAAGACTGCCAGTCGAAATTTGAATACGCTAACAAGTCTGTTCAAATTTCATTGCAAGATGTTTACAATTGGAATTAATGGATTTTGTTTATAATTGTGGAATATCTTCAAGTAGTATAGTATTATAGTATTAGGTGGTATATCAATGTATCGGAGATCCATAATTTACACTGTAAAAGAGGTTTCAAATAAACTTCCCTATAAATAAGAAAGAAAGGAAATTAATGTCCAATTAGAAAAATAGATCTCGTGGACTAATTTTATTAAATGATTACATTTTAAAGAAGCACCTTCTTTCCTGATTAATCTTTATATAATATATTTAATTATTTCTGTAATCTTTATTATTAATTGCTTACTTTTAAAAGTAATCCTTGTTAATTTTGATATATTATATTTATTTATTTTTGTAGACTGGTTTTATTAATTGTTTACTTTTTAAAGTAGCACCTTCTGCACTTATTAATTTAGATGTATTACATTTATTTATTTTTGTAGACTAATTTTGTTGATTACTTTTTAAAGCAGCACCTTCTTTACTAATTTTTTTTTTTTAAGAGAAGAGCACTCGAGTCGAGGCCTTCAGCTCTCTTTCCTTATTAGTTTTGATATAGTATTATATTTAATTAATTCTGTAAGCTGTTTCTGAAGCAGTTTCTTTCCTTATACATTTTAATATATTATGTTTATTAATTTATTTATTTAACTGATATTTCCTAGTGCTACAAGCTTAAGCTTATAAGTTGTGGCAATAATTATACAAATATTTTAGAATTGAATTATACATTCGGTCATTTTATACTTGACATTTTGTAAATTTATGCATATTATTTTTAATGTTTTATTACTAGTTGTTATAAGCTGAATTAAATATTAGAATATTTACTATTTTTACAAACACAGCTGTCTACATATCAAATTATCTTTGATGACCTCAATCCGCAGCTGAGCTCTCCATTAGTATCTTTTTAGCAAATAATGGAGTTACACAACGAGCTCACGTTGTGCTCTGCGTAACAAAAGCTGTGAGTATATTTTTAGTGCCTTTGTTAGAGCATTGAAAGGACTAAAGGATGCATGCTGACGCACATGCACACACGCGCACACACACACACACACACACACATATACAGAGAGTCACATGTAGCAACATATGCATAATGCATGTGGGCATGTTGCCCAACTGTGGCCAACCCGTATCTCTGTATGGGTGTTGTGTGTGTGTGTGTTGGCCATATCCATCAGTCGCGCTGAGTCGAGGCTTTGAGGAATGTGCGAGTTTTAGATTTATTTGTAGTTAAGCACAAAAAGGCACAAAATCCCCGTCCAGGATCGCCAGCAGAAAGAACTTTATTTTAATTTTAATGTGGGCGCTTGTAATGCAAAGTAGTCTTCCTTGCATTTGAAAAAAGGATACGCGCCGGAAACTTTCTGGTCCGTCGACTGCTACGTTTCGTAATGTACGCCCAACCACCACACACAGGCTGGTCCCGCCTGGTTCTGCATGGTCCTGCGTGGTCCCGCCTGGCCCCGCCGGGCATGTGACGTCGTCGCCTTATGACGCAGGTGCTGACGTTCGATTGGCAGGACTGGCTATTGTCCTGCGTGCCGTAACGAGTAGTTACTCGTTGCCTTTGCTCGTTAATGGGCTTGCCGCACTTTACAAATTGGCTCAATTGCAAGTTTATGTGATGCCCGGACGCAGGACACGCCAGCCCCCTTGCCTCCGTCGTCAATGCTATTGTTGCTAAAACTAATACCGCCATATGTGACCAGGACGACGCCGGCTCGTTATCCTTTCTGATTGCGTCGGCATGGCGTTTTCATTTTATTTTATTTATTTATTTTGTTGTTTTTTTCTCTTCCTGTTCTGTTCTGTGCGCTTTGGCATTGTTATGGGTATCATGGAAAAAATTGTATTACACCTCAATAACAACACCAGGACATGACAATAAGTGAGTCCTTTTGGGCGCGTTATTGGTATCCTTCTCTTGCTCTATACCGCCTATCTATCCGACACCCCGCTCTCTACCTCTCTGTCCGTCTTTCGGGCTGCTGGGCTGCTAAGTATGTGTGACAAGTGATGCGTGTTTTGTTGCGGGCAGCGTCCGTCGCTGCCGCTGGCTCCTTAAGTGCCACTGCCACTTGTCCTCGCATGTGATGTCCTTTTTTATGAACAACCGAACTGGCCGGGGCCTGGCCGGGGCCGTGGCCTGGCACGTAGTAGGCCGCCCAGCCTTCAGTTCAGGTCATTTTTTTCATGCTTAATTGAATGGGTCAGTCATGGACATGCCAATGGGCTGTGTTGTGTCCTGTCATTGTCCTTGCGCCCGCCCTGCCGCCCCCTTCATATGGCTGCCATCAGCTCAGTCGTCCCGGAAATGTTCAATTCAATTTTTCCCGCCTGCGCCTCCGCCTCCGCCTCCGCCTCCGCCTCCGTCTCAAAGTATGCAACGCACGCTACGGCGTAAGTCCTGAGAGTTCCCCGTGCGGTTATTGAATATCGAGCACGTTTTCCCTGCTATCTATCTACCCTACCCTACCCCCTGCCCTGCCCCCGCAGTGCTGCGATATTTTCACTTTTTGTTTTCCTCTTCACCCCCCGCCACGCTCGGGCTTTGGTCATTATTTACTTTATCGTTATCTGACGCCGTGTTCACTCACTTACTCACTCACTTAGTCACTTATTATTATCCTTATCCTTACGGTTATTGTCGCTGTGTGTGTGCGTGTGTGTGTGTGTGTGTGCGTGTGTTGTGTCCATGTCTGACCATTAAAACAAATATGGGTTTTAACTATGCGCTGCACGCAACAATCAAGTCAACGAAGTTTGCACTTCAGTTTCCTTTTTATGGATTTTCATTTCGCTCCGGTTTTTCTTTCTTTTTTTTTTGTGCTTGGGTACTAACGAAATTATGCTTTTTGAACCAAGATTGCAAAACCGGCTCGAAATAAATTGCAACGTAATTGAATTGGCCGTGTCTGAACCATTTAAACCAGGCCAACAGCCAGCTGAGAAAAGGATCTTCGATTCTAAGTCAAATATTGTCGCAAATATTTGAATAATTATACATTTTGTTTAACTATTTATAAGAACAAATCATTACTATATGTTGCACTAAATTTTAGTAAGCTACAATATCTTACACAGTTACATATTTACTTGAAATCTTGAATCTTATTTTTTTTTCCGTCAACATTTTTTTTTCTTCATATATTTTTGATGAAGCGAGCTTTCTGCTATATATCGTCGCAGCTGAAGCCAGTTGTACATTAGGAGATAATACAAAAAAGGATGATCCCGGGGTGATACATACATATATAGGGAATTCACAAATGATTTACATTATACACATTATTTACAAGGATATTACATTACATTTAGCAACGAAGGAGCTGAAGGAGGTGAAAGAGAACATGAATTAGTTGAGGGTCCCGGAAACCGAGGGGATGTAAATCTTTAAAGCAGCAGGAGACTGACTAGCTTCAGATGAAATTTGAAATATACCAGGTATGCTTTAAGTATTATCTAGTAAAATCTCGAGAGCTAAGCACTTTGCCAAAGCTATACACCTTTAAGGAAAGATTTTTTAATACAAAAGCTCAATTTAGGAATATTGTCATACAATTTGGATCAAATTTAAGCAACGTATATCAAGCATAATAAAACTCTGCTGAATTGGCCACACAAACTTAAGAACATAAACAATTACTTCATAAACAACATCCAACACATATTCACATCCTGCTGTTCCCTCTTTTCCTTCCCTATAAATTTAAATCTATTCTTAGAATTCCTAAAAAGATCAAACATATTTAATCCAATTAGGCAACCTTAAATTTCAATATAAATAATTACAAAACAGTAATTAACCCTTACTGTGTAATTAAGTAATGTAAATATCAAATAATGTAAATAGTAAATATTTATATGTATAAAGGAGTTCGTCCGCACAGCTCCAACCGTAAAAGCTAGAATGCGGAAATATTCGCAGCAGTTTCTATCTTTAATGAAAGTGCAAACTATGACGGGATTTTGGAAAATTTCATCCACAAGCGTGGAAAATCGTGGATAACTATTGTATGAATCTTTTTTGTTTACCAACCAATCGGTTTCAAACTCATTTACCAAGATCTATACGAAAAATCATTTGACACATATTTCACTGATTTTGGATAATCCACCCCCATGGGAGGAAAATGGAAGTCTCAAAGTTGTATGGGTGAAAGTCTAATGTTAGTCCAATTACCTTCAAATTCATTTTGAAAGCTCTTCACTTTACTTCTTACACTTTATCAGAGAAGGGTATAAATATAAGAATATGTGTACCCTAAGCTAAAGTCCCAACTCTCAACCAAATCGACCCCATTGAAACGAATGTAAGTTTGAAATACTTCTAAGCGCATATCCATTCGAAAATCTCTCTAAATTGTTATCAGTTTATGAGATTTCAATTGCATACCGATTTGGCAGCCATTGGGATTGTAAAAAATAACCAAAATCAAAACAAAGGCTCAATTTGTTTAACATATTTCAAATTTTTAACTTTCTTAAATACAAATTCCCACGGCGCATGTTAAAGGCGAGTGTTCGTATGTGGCTGGTTCCTTCTCCTTTTTATTATTTTTTATATTCAGCGCTGTTATTATTTGTATATTTTTTGCAACCCTCACGTGCCAGACATAAGCCTTAAAGAAGCCCAAATGTTAAACGTCAGCGATTACACACATGGGAGCTGTAAACCGCGTTTTATGATTTGTTTTCATTGATCAAAGGCAATTCTGTATTTTGTTATTTTATTTTTTTACATGTACTTGCAGACAACAATTTTGCGAAATACTTGGAACAACAACCCTCATAAGTAGTTTGAATTCGTGACGGGCTGGGTAAAGTTAACAGTTGCCACCAGACTTAGCGCAGTCTAGTTTAATCCATTAAACAGTCTGTTCTAAGACGACCAAATGAACAGTGGTGAAGCCAAGAGGGTGCCACCCCCCAGGAACACACAATAAAAAATAGAAAACCAACAAATTATATCCACCCTATGTTATATTTTGTTGCTGTAATTGTTCGATTGTTCCAACTACAGTGTTCTAAAAAATTTGATAAAATGCTTGATCTTCTGAAAAGACCCAATAACTGTAAAGCTGTAAGCCATTTCAAGTATGGTAAGTATATTTTGATATTTTTAATATACTCGTTTGCACTTGTAATAACCCGAGTTATGAAGGGCTTTTTCACCCTTAACGCCTAAGACTCGTGACTCAAGTAAGGGCTAACATATTTATGGAGTCTGTTCAGAATCTAAAAGTAAATGGAACATCCTTTGAGTTAATGCATCGTTATTTTCGGGATAACCAAGATATAAGCTTCTCAGTCAGGTATTCCCTTTATCGACCTTGATCGTTATCATTGCATAAAATATCCCCGAAGAAATCCTCAATGAAATTTGTAAGAAATCTCGGGAGTTAAATCTTTGGACTCCTCAGCTGCATGACAACAAATATGTATGGTAAATAAGTATAATGCACAAATA
Source organism: Hirtodrosophila confusa (assembly GCA_035043065.1). NCBI lineage: Eukaryota > Metazoa > Arthropoda > Insecta > Diptera > Drosophilidae > Hirtodrosophila > Hirtodrosophila confusa. Next base: position 17,288,186 of record JAWNNI010000242.1, on the reverse strand, counting down.
TGTACAAAATATATACATTATATATCACAATCTGTGTTTGGTTAATTATGTAGATTCAATTAATATTCTAGTTTAGTTTTGGGAGCATTAATTGCTAAAAATGCTGGGTATATGTTAATTTAGAGTAGAAAACATGATCAACAAGTAAGAATGCTATAGTCGAGTATACCCGACTACAAAACTCCCTGTACTCAGTTCTAAAACTTCCAAACACATCTTCGTACACTTACACATACACACTCACATACACAAAGACGCACACGTACAAGCGACAGCACAAGCGAAGCATTTTAAGTGGCGGCTGCGCTGCTTCCTCCCCCCAAGCGCTGCAGCACTGAATCTTCTTTCGTGAATAAATTCCGTGTTTATTATCCAAACGACTTGAAATTTGGACGATAGATTAAGAGTGATCAAAGTATAATACATGCCAAATCCCAAAGCTATAAATTGTAGGTATAAAAGTTTAAATCGAATTGCGGAGGAACGGGGGAACATATCTGAAATTGAAAACAAACTTGATACATTCCAAATTTGGTGTCTCCAGCTCTTAACGTTGCTGAGATCGACGCGTTCATCCGGACAGACGGACATGGCCAAATCGAAATCTCTTTTGATACTGATCAAGAATATATATATACTTTATAGGGTCGGAGATGTCTCCTTCTACCTGTTTCATAAATTTGCACAGATTTAGTACCCCTTTTTACCCATTTTATGGGTAATCTCGGAGTATGTTTTGAAACAGCGATTGATTTCGAAAAGCTTTTGCAAAAAAGAGTATATTGTGCGTGTCTGCCCGTCCGTATAAGCCCAATTCTTTTCGACAACCTTGAAGATAAAGCAACCAAATTGTGCATACATGTTCATAAATACACTCAGTTTATACAGTGTCAAGATTTAACATTTCAATCGAAATCGAGTCGCAACAGTTTTGCGATTTCCGCAGCGTCCATTCTTGCGGTTTGAAAAGTAAGTTGTCATACCGAAAACAAGACAGACTACTGATTGTTTCCCAGGTCTCAACACACTAATCTATTTCAATTTTCTAGCTGCATAGTGTTACACTTTTCGCATTATATATTAAGCTTGTGCAACACTTCAACTAAACTTAGCTCTGAACTCTTTTGGGGGGCTGACAGGCAGACGATTTCCAGCTTGGAGTATTTATCTTTCTCTGCACGTCACGCCTCCAAAGCTATCCCCAACCCGTGCCACATCCAAACGCCTGCTCAAGTGTTGTGTTGCACTTGAAACGCGCTGACAAGGGTATTTAACACAAATTCGCGTAGTTTTTCAGTTTTGACACATGTCACTCAAAACACACAGATACAGACGACACACACACATGCCCAGGTTGATTGTAGGCGTTGTGTTTGAGTCTCTCTGACAAATGACTTGGCCCTGGCGTTTATTATTATCCCAGCGGGCTTTAGGCCTCATCCTGTTGTCACACACACACACACACATGCAGAGAGACAGAGAGACAGAGAGACACATGTCAGCTAATAAATAATAAACGCTACTCATACAACCTGTACAAACGAGGTTTGTAGTGTTCTGTGAATGCCTCCGGCCCATAGACCCACAGCCACCACCCACATCCTGGGGGCTTCGTAGGCAACCCTTTTGTTGTCCGCCCCGCCGAGGACGACGCTGAGGTTGACAAATGTGTCAGAATGCAAATCCGCAACAATTAAAAGAAAAATCAACACACAAAAGCTACCAGAGAGCCGTCAACAGCCGACAGCTTTTGTCGCTTGTCATCGCTTTGCTGGCCTGGCCATTAAAGTGTGTCCCCAACCCCAATCCCCAATCCAAAATCCCCACCTTGTACCCCTATAGCCCCTACCAGCTAACGCCCACAGCTTGACGCGTCGTTTACTTTTTACTGCCTCTTGAATCATTTGCACAAAATCTTTCAGGCAAGGATTTCGCTTTTGTTTCTGTTGTTTCAACGGCTTGCCCCAACCGGCGCCTTGAGTGCAACACCAGTCAACAGTTTTATGTTATTGTTGTTGCAGCTTTAGTTGTTGTTTTTTTCAGCACATAATTGTCGCCAGTCACCATTGCCGGGGTGTCGCTTCGCGGTCGTCATCGGTCCTTTCAATCTGACGAGAGCTGACAGCCCGTTCCACTCGCACTTGAGCATCCTTGTGCCTCGCATTTTGGTTATGTTTTAATTGGCCCGCTTCAAGGAGTTGATAACGAGTGCAGCCGAAGGATTCTGCCACATACATAAGTAGTACCACTCACCGATCGTTTTGTGGGCGGCTAATGAGAAGCACACAAACACTTCAATATATAAATAAATACACAATTTGCACATTTCTCCGAAATCTTTATTCATCTTATTTTACAATTTACTCTAGGATAACATTTTACAGCTATTTACAATCATTTTATAATTTTTTTTAGAAATTTATTTTAACTCAAATACCAGAGTGGCCTTCCTAATATTGCCACAACTCTATAGATTTCAATTTAGTTAAAACTTGTTCAGTGGAAGTTCATCTCTCGTTCAAAATTGATGACAAGTTGTACGGTTTTGAAAAAGAAATGTCCTATGATTTAGAAAATCACCCTAACATAAAATATTTCCCAACTTCATACTAAATGCACCTCCTTAAATTCCAACTCTCATAACTTTATCAGACCTCAACCGATTTCCACACAAAATACCTTCCTGATCTTGGTTTAAAATCTTTAGAATTCCGACCATACTTTTTATACAACTTCGAAACAAGTATTTGGAAAATCATACCTGATCTATCAGTACCAGATACCAGGGACAGTCATAGTCCAAGACCATATTTCGAAGTTCATCAATAAATAACTCCTGGATTGTTCCGCAGGACACTTGTCGATATTACCCAGACAATATGCAACTTGGTGACTTGGTGAATGGTGGCTTATACCAAAATTTAGAACAGGAAGAGTTTATCTTTAAAGATGTTGGTATAAAACATATTTATCGAATTACGGGGAAACGGGGGAGATATCTCAAATCTAAAATTAACTTGACCTGCTCCTGCATGAACCTACATTTCAAATTTGGTGTCTCTATCTCTTAAAGTTGCTGAGATCCTTGAGTTCACACACTCGGACGGACAGACGGACAGACAGACGGAAATGTCCAAATCAAAATCTCTATTGATACTGATCAAGAATATATATACTTTATAGGGTCGGAGGTGTCTTCTTCTGCCTGTTACATACATTTGCACAGATTTATGAACCCCTTTTTACCCATTTTATGGGTACAGGGAGTAAAAAGTATTGAATACAGCAATTCAATACTATACACTCGTATATGTACAAATATTCCTGGTAAAACCCCAGCTTTGCCCGGCGAAATATTTAGATTAAGATGCATTATGTTGGATTTGACTACTTTCGTCAATCATTGGAAAAATACCAAAATCAAAAGTGCTGAATTTCAGAGTTTGTGCTTGAAATTTAGTTAGAAATCGGTATATAAACTAAAATAGAATAGTTTCCACGATTTTTCTGACCGCGGCGGTAGATTTCCCAAAATCTTTAAGCACCTATCCTGATTATTTTCTAGAAGGATGAATTTTTCAAAATCGGTGAGACACATTTCGAATTATTTAAGGCCTTGAAAATAAGTTTGAACCAGCTCGGACTCAAATTAGACATTTGCCCATACAACTTTGAGACCACAATTTTCCGCCCATGGGTGGATAATACAAAATCGGTGAAATTTGTGTCAAATAAATTTGTGTAGATCTTGGAAAATGAGTTGGAAACCGAATGGTTGGTAAACAAAAAAGTTTCGTACAACAGTTTTCCGCGGTTTTCTGTGCTTATGGGTGGAATTTTCCGAAATCCTTCCCGAGTGTGCACTTTTATCATAGATGGAACCTTTTGTGAAATTTTCAGCATCCTAGCTCTTACGGATTGGACTGTGCGATGATTGCCAATCAGTCAGTTAGTTCCCAATCAGGACAAACTGTTTTATATATATAGTTATTACGCTGCTATAGTATGATATAATAGTGGGATTTTCATCAAATTTTGCTCAGCTAGTATAAAATATAATACAATTTTGATCTGATGAGTTTGTTGAGGAGCAGAAGAGTTTCTCATAAACACTTAATTGTTGAACGATTTGTTTTCATACAGTAAACCATTTCTCTGCAGATTGTTCCCATGGTTCCGGTTCCGGAATGTCTATTATGCCAAAATTCATTACTATAGTTGTCGAACTGAGAGACTAGAACTAAGCAGAAAGACTCGGCTGATGAAGAATATATAATATATATAGTTTGTGGTGTCGGGAATGTCTGCTTTCTCAGCGACGGCTTATAAAGGACTCTTAGAACATGGCCAAGAGACGTTTTAGCCAGTGGACCACCATTTTGGAGTGGTATTCGGGCAGTGCGCACAGCCATTGGCCCGCGCGGGGCGCTGTTTGGTTGGCTACTGGGATGGATTAGAATTTTGATATAGTAATCGACCGCAGCGTATAATAATTCTTGCGGTTTCATTATGCCAACCACACACCCTTCGACATGTTTGCTGCGCAACCGCCGACTGACAACACATTCCACCACCACCACCACCATCACCATCACCAGCAGCACCAATGCCACCACCACCACTATTACGAGCAGCCCTTTCCCCGCATCGCGTGTTGTTGTCGCTACATACTAAAACCGCAAAATGTAGGAGGGTTGAATGTTAATATGCCGAAACCCCGAAACTGAAAGAAAAGAAAACTCCGCCCTGGTGACAAAAAAGAAGCCAACGAATCCTTCAATGTGTGCGTGTGTGCGTGTGTGCGTGTGTGTGTGTGTGTGTGTGAGGGGACGTCTTACGCTCATGTGGTTAACATTGCAATTTTTCACTCAAGGCACTCAATTCGGGACGCTCCAGTGTGGAGCTAGCCGGAGCGCGCTTAGACTGAAAATATTGCCTCGTCTTTTTGGCCGCAAATGGGAGCCGCAAGATTTTTACCGTGGTACCGCAGCTGGCGCTGCTGCTGCCGCTGCAGCAGTCTCTGTCCCTGTCGCACGCACACACGCTCACCATCTCACTCTAGCTGGTCTTGCCCATCTGCTGTCTCTATCATTTTTTGGTTAGCAGAGGCTCGCCACAAAGCCGCGCCGCGCCGGTTTCATTTTTTGGCCACCTTCTCGGACCTGCAATCCTGAGGTGGAGCGCCTGTGGGGAGTCCTGGGCCAACTGAAGCGCCTTATTTACCACGCGTTGAGATTTTTGCTTCTTTTTTTTGTTTGTTTTATTTTGTTGCGCTTGAGTCAAAGTCGAAGACAAAATTCCAAGACGTCTTAGGGGTTGCTGGCGCCAAAGAGAAAAGACAAAAAAAAAAAAGAACACAACTTGGGAAAGAGGGAAAGCTGTTAGAAAAATGAGTCGCAACTGGAAAGAAGCTGCGAGTTTGAGCTCAAGTTATATATATATTTTTTTTCTTTTTGCTGTTGCCTCCTTTTCACTTCCAGCTGGCAGCTGGCAGGACGCTCGCGAAGGTGTTGCGAGCGCCAAAAATTGAGCGCTTTTTTTTCACCACCAACCGTGGGGCGGTGGGGGGTGGCTGCAGAGTGGGTTAGGGGCAGGGCAGCAACTTGAAGACATCGTTGCGGCCTTTCTGCTTGTGGTGTAGTTGACGTTTTTGGTTTCGGTTACGGTTTCGGTTTTTGGCCTGGTCTGGCCTGGCCTAGCCTGGCTTGGCTTGGCTTTCGCTCCAGCAGCGCTGCGGCGCTGCTGCTGCTGCTGCTGCTGCTGCTGACGCTGGCGTCGCTGTCGCCATCGCCATCGCCGTCGCTGCAGTCGCAGCTGGCGTCGCTGCTGCTGGGACACCACAAGTAAAAACCACTGCTACTGGTTCTCGCGGTAAATGTTAAGCCAAGAAAAAGAATTATATACCGAAGGCGGTTGCTTGAAAAGCGCAAAAAGAGGCGGCACTCGCACTCCAAAGGTGGTTGGGCTGCTGCGTCGTTGCCATCGCCTCCGACTCCGACTCCAATACTGACTCTGACTCTTACCCCGACTCCGACTCCGACTCCGACTTCGATACCGACTCCAACATCGACATCGACATCGACGTCGCTGCTTCGTCGTTGTCCTCGTTCTCGTCCTCGTCCTCGTCCTCGCCCTCGTCCTCGTTCATGTTCTCGTCCTTGTCCGCGTCGTGATTATGATGACGCGCCGTTGACTTCGCTGTCGGCGTCGCCAACCGCTCGTAGTGGTCGCGTTCATGGTTACCGCAAAAAAATAGTTTAATATCTCCGTGTCGTTTGATTCGATCACCAGCCCCAGAGCCCAAATTGAGAGCCACAGCAGCTCCACAGTGCCACAAATTGTATCTCAATCTTAAGCTCGATATCCATCTAAATAACCATATATATATATATATATATATATACATACATATATACGCGTGTGTGTGTGCTGTGCTTTCTGTGCGCGTGTGTGTGTGTGTACTCAATAATTTTGTCATATTTTGCCTAAATCAATATCAATATTAATATAATTATCACAATTTAAAATCGATATTTTTTTACTGTGCCCATTTGTGATATAATTAAAGTTTTTTTGTTGTGTGCAAAAAATAGTAAAGAAAGAAATAAACAAAATTCTCAATATAATACTGTAAAAGCAAAGCTGCAATTTATCCTGGAATTTTCAAAATTGCAGCACAAAATGTAAGTTCCAGTTGCGGATTGTTCAGAATGTATGATCACAACAAAGTGCTCTATATAAAAGGATTAAAGAATTATTATTTAAGTATAGTATACTGTTCTAAATTTCACTTACGAATCAATTCCACCACAAATTACATAGCATACTTTTAGGTGCAGAAAATATTCAAGGACTTTGGCTTGGTTCAAAAGTGAATATCAGAAGAGAGGCGATGGAAAAGAGCACTGCATACAAGTTTCAGGCTTGTTCGGAGCTCCATTTCTGATTCGATTCCACAGAATTATGTATAAGCCTAGATTTGGGATGATTTAAACACCAAATATATATATAATATATATTATGTATCCTGCGCCAAGAAGCAGGCTACACACTTTCATGTGAATTGTATTGAAAACGTGGAATTCAAAACAGGCCTGATTAATGCAAGCAATTCAATAGCATTTATATCATTTATTTATGCATTAAGCGATCCTTTTGCCCACTTGATAGCCATTAAACTTGCAGGCCTCATCCTAATTCCCATTTAGAATCAATTTGACGAACGAGAACCAACGCTTCACACATTTCTGTGGATTTAAATCGCAAGTGGTATTCAGAACAGGACTGTAGATCAAATCTGAAACAGGATTCTTAAGGATTATCACTATCAAATCGATGTTTTGTGAGGATTCTTAGTTTTGTTGCACGTTCTTTTACTTTTAAATCTATTCCAAAAGTAGGCTGTACCTAAATCTGTGGAATTCTGTGGATAGAGCTTGAGAATTGAGCTGCTGCTTTGACTTAGAGTAGGTTACGCTACGCACTTCAACAGTTGCTAGTCAGTCTTTTAATAACTTGCAGTCTTAGCCAAGATCGCATGGCAGCAGGACAACAATATTTTGCATAAAGTTTAATAGGATGTCTTGTTAAATAATTGGTATAAATCAAAATCATATGAGGCAGCCAACATGAATATGCGCTGCATTACACAATCAGCCAAAGGCGAGGACAATGCATGGTCTCATTGTCCTCTGTGCTTTAGCCGTGTGCCGTGTCCTTTGTTCTGTTTGCTGTGTCCTGTGTCCTGTGTCCCATGTCTGTGGCCACATGTGTCGCCGCACAGTCGCTGGGCAAGCTCATTTGATGTCCAGCTGCCAGCATCGTGTATGCAAAAATTCCAACGGAAGTTGTAAAAAGCGAGTACATATACTATCTACAGATTGTGTCCAGTATATGGCGCATATGTACATAAATTCACAGATATGCACACACACACACGCACACACACACATATTCTCTACACAAACAATTTTAAAAATAGTTGTCGAAAGGCAAAAGAGCGTTGTGAAACAAAAATGCATCGCAGCAGGCGAATCATTTTTATTAATACACAGAGCTTCAAAAGGTGTATGATTGTGTGTATGTATGTGTGTGTGTGTGTGTGTGTGTGTGTGTGTGTTGTGTGAGTTGTGTGTGTGTGTGTGTTGTGTGAGTTGTGTGCGTGTGTGATTGCACATTGTTGATTTTTTGGTGGCCAAACACAAATGGGCAACAGCTGGCGCTTCATTATTATTATTTTTATATGGTATTTGTTTTTCTCATTTTTTTCTCCATTGTTTTTATGAGCTTTATTTTTGATGTGTCTGCGATTCCGTTTGTACATACTATAGCTGCAGTTGGCCATCCATCTTAGTCGAGCAGCTGCCTCACAGCCCCCGCCCCCAGTCAGCCCCCGCATTTATCGTTATGGTTATGATTTTTTAATATTTAATTGAGCTGCGCTCGCCATCGGCGGCTTAAATGCAAATTGTGCGCAAAGGTGTTCGGTTGTACTGCGGGCCAGAAGATCCCAGCCAGGACCTCGACATGGAACAGCAGCAGCTGATGCAATCGCGCAAAGTGCAAGGATAATTGCGTTGTTTAACAAAAGTGTTGCATACTTATGCGGGCAGCTGTGTAGAAACAAACGCATCACATTCTGGCAATCAATTGCAATACAATTTCGCCAATTATACAAATTACAGCTTATCTGAAAGCTAAGTGCATTATGCCAGACTCAAGTGACAAGTGATTGGCAGCAGATACTCTTGATAGTTACGAGTGCATTACAGTGATAAAATCCTACGAATTTTGCAAGAATTATGACTTTTATTTTACGCTCGCTTCTCATGTATCATCGAATTCTTGGTAAAATGCACTTACTGTGATTAGTTCCAATGAATTAAGATGTGCTCAGCACAACTTAATAATGTTTCACAGCTGATTTTCTGCACAATCTCGCTAATGTCAAATAATTGAATTGAAATTCTCGTTTCTCACTTAACAAATAATGATGGGTGAAGAATCTTTCAAGCTCAGTTCGTGTAAGAAATATTAAATTGGACTTAAGAGATTTTAATTTCTGATTTTCCACTTTATTCTCAAATGTGAAAGACTCGTTTGGACTCTCTGAACATAGTTTTGAAAACTGCACTTAAAAAATATAATTAAGTCAACAACAATTTAGGAAAGGAATGAGTTCTTAAGTGAATTCAACAAACAGAGCAATCAAATTGAGAACAAGCCTTTGAGAACATTATTTTTGTTTGCTTAAAATCCTGCTATGGCCGTGAATAATTAACTTTTATACATTTCCGTGATACCTGTAATTCCTCCTAATCCTACAGCCAGGAGTTTGAACAGAAATAGAAGGCTGGAGCGCATCTACGCAAAGGATCTCTAGAAGATTCCTCCACCAACTTGCATATACACGCTGAAAAATAAATGCCATAGCATTCAGAAAATCTCCCTATAATTAAGGTCACCCTAAAAGCCCGAAATCGTTTCTATTTGGTAGATATAATTAATTAATTTAAGAAAAGTACACGCAATTGTTAGATACAGTAACAAATAATTCTACCTGCCTTTGGCTACAAAAGTATGGTGACTTTCTGCATTTTAGGGCATTTATTTCTCTTAGTGTACTCTTTATATACATATTTTATGCTCACACCGTGTGGTGTGGTTTTATTACAAAAATCTTAAATTTATGGACATTTTCCAAACATATAAACATATATGTTGATCTTGGATTGTCTAAAACCAAAGAGATTATAATATATATATTTTATATTTCATATATTATATTTTATGTTTATGTCTATTATTTATATTATGCTTTAAATTTTATATTTTATATAAGTATTATATATTATTAATTACATATTATATTTTCAATTACATATTTTATGTATTATGTTTTATATTTTATATATTTAAGATTTTATTTTTTATATTTTTTATTGTATATTTAATTTTTTGTTTTTAAAATAATCTATTGTTAATTTTATATTTTATATTTTCCATATATTATATTTTGTATCTTACATATTATATTTTATATCTTATATTTTATATTTTATTTTTTATATTTTATATTTTATATTTCATTTTTTATATATTATGTTTTATATTTTATATTTTATATTTTATATTTTATATTTTATATTTTATATTTTATATTTTATATTTTATATTTAAAATCTTATGTTTCATATTTTATATTATGTCTTCGGTTAAACCCTATAGATAAATGCTGATCATAACCACCTAAAGAAAAGGACATTTGTAATAAATTGATTTTCCGAATAGAGATTACTTTATCAGGCAGTGCAATGAAAGTTAGTGTCTCTTTGCAGATGACCAAGTGGTGACCAAGTGAAGCAGGTGTCCTTTTAGGGTGGAACAGACGAGCAAGCAGAAAGCGAGAACAAAGCAGCCCGGAAATATCAGCAATAATGCACATTTCAGCTGAGGTCAGTTCGACCACCTCTAATCAAACACAGCAGCAACAACAGCAGCAACAACAGCAACAACAGCAACAACAGCAACACCAGCAGCAGCAGCAGCAACATACAACGGCAACAACAACAATAACAACAACGGGCAGCACAACGAAGCGCCGAAATGCAGAATCCAATAACAACAATAGTAGCACCAACAACAACAATAACACTAACAACAATAGCAAAGGCAAGCCCGTGGACACAAGCCCGTATTTGACGCCAGAGAATCTGATTGAGCGCACCGTCGATGTCCTGCTGGCCGAACATCCTGGCGAGCTTGTAAAAACGGGCTCACCACATGTGGTATGTATAAGATTCTGGCAATTGCTACCATTTGGCCCCAACTAACATTCAAATTTTGTAGGTCTGCACAACGCTGCCCACCCATTGGCGCTCCAATAAGACGCTGCCCATTGCGTTCAAGGTTCTGGCACTGGGCGAGGTCCTGGATGGCACCATTGTAACCATTCGCGCCGGCAACGATGAGAACTTTTGTGGTGAACTACGCAACTGCACCGCCGTGATGAAGAACCAGGTGGCCAAGTTCAACGATCTTCGATTTGTGGGACGCAGCGGCAGAGGTGAGTGGGTAAAAGCTATCTTTGGGGGTTAATCCTACAAACATGCTATATGATATGCTAAAGTGATCTTCAACTCATTTTTGACAGCCAGTTACTTTCTAAGCAATATTGTTTCATTGTTCAAAAACCAACCGACCGATCGTTCCTACACGAAATCTGATATATATAGATCAATTTTGTATAACAAAACTTGCTATATACATATGAGTATAGTTGGGTTATCTGTTAAGATTACAAAAGTTTCTTATACGCATGAACGCGTCGATCTCAGCAACTATAAGAGCTAGAGACACCAAATTTGAAATGCAGGTTCGGGTATAGCGCAGGTCAAGTTTATTTTGGATCCGAGATAATCCCCCCACACCCCCGCAATGCAATAAAAACCATTTTACAGTAACAGTTTTCAAGACATAGCTTTAGGATTCGGCATGTACAATACTTTAGTCATTCTTAATCTACTGTTCAAGTTTCAAGTCTATCGGATAATAAACACGGAAGAGTATTCAACAAACAAGATCCAGTACTGCAGCGCGGGGGGAAGAAGAAGCACAGCCACCACTTAAAATGCCTCGCTTGAGCTGTCCCTTATGTGTGTTTGCCTTTGTGTATGTGTGTGTGTGTGTGTATGTGTAAGTGTACGAAGATGCGATCGGAAATTTTTGACCTGGGTGCAGGGAGTTTTCTAGTCAGGTATACTCGACTATAGCATTCTTACTTGTTTAGGAATATGTTCAAGCTACTTGAAGATTAAATATGTAATTTTCGCCCGATTGTTAGTATGACAGCTATAAAATACATATATACATACATATATCAAATATATATATCTTGGTATATATTTTTTATAAAATTTCTGAACTAAATGATCGATGATTAAACTTGATCAAACTGTTTAAAGATAACTTTAAAAACGAAGAAGTTGTTCCAACAATAACTCAAGTCTCTACTGATCGTTTCTATAACAGCTATAAGATATTGTAATACGATTTTCATTAAATTGGCCCAACTTTCAAGAAGCAACATTAAAGCTTGAAATATGGTGAGCTTGATCAAGATAGTAGCTTTGAAAACAAAAGCTTTTATTACGCAACAAATGGCATTCAATTGACAGTCATATTTTATAATAAAGTGAACCGATCGGATTAGTTTCAATATATTTGTGCATAATATGCACAGCAAAGAGTAATTTTCTTAATCGTCTTCCTGATTCAGAATTTTAGGATTTGGAAACAGTAGGGCTTCTTTTTTTTTAAAGAGTTTCTATCTAATAAGCTAGTATACTTATTTATCTATTATCTTTGCCGTTCCTCATCCTTATCCGTTAAAATAAAGTAACTTAAGTATTTATTTAAAAACAAATGCCCACGATACGAGTAGTTATGATCAGTTATGATGAGTTTTTGATTAGATTCTGTAGAGTTTCTGGGTAGATTCCAAAAACATTGAGACTTTGCTCAGGGATAAGTAATGAACGTGAAGTTCTCAATATATCTGAAGAAAGGAGCAGAAAAAGAAACACATTATAAAAGTTCATAAGTAAAAGAATGGCGATACTTTGAAAATGAAATTAAAATTCTTCAGCAAGAAAGAACAGCTGTTCTTGGATACTTAAAGTATACATATGCTTGAAGACAAACATATTGGTTGATATATATAGTTTATGAAAATGACAAAGGGAAATCAGTTAAGTTTGCACAAAGCGCAATAAGTGTAAAGTTACTTGGCGAGACTTAAAATAACGTCATTAGAAGACAACTCAGCTCTTAAGTTCAACTGCAAAGGAAATCTAAAGAAATATCAAATTAGTGGAGGTGAGAGATGAGCTGAGCTCTTGAAATGCAAAAGGAAATAACGCACCGGCCATTTCATTCAGCCTATCATTTGCCTTGATTGTCTGCTTCCTGTCAACGCCCCGCCAGGATACTAGCAGCATATTGCCACTAGGATACGCATTCGCATTCATATTGCCACACACATACCATGCAACACCACCAGCACCACCAACGCATACATCAAAAGCGGTGGGCAAACTTTTTGCTTTGCTTCCGTTCATATTGCATTGGATGGTTGCTGCTGTTGACTTGGCTTACGGCTGGCTTTGGGCCGGGCTGTTGGCTGGCTGGGTTCTAGCTACTGGCTCTGACTGCGTCAACAAATAAGATAAGTAGTCTGTAGTTAATTTTTATATGTCTATTCGGGGCCGCCGCCTTGACAGTTGTCAATTTTCTGTTCGTTGATTTTTTTCTCCATTTCGGTTTTTTTTTTTTTTTTTGGTGAAGTTATTGCTGTTCATTTCGTCAATTTATCACGAACGCAATTTAAAAATCAAATCGAGGGTGACAGACGACATACTGTGATAGAATTTTTTCCTCGCCAATGATTTTGTTGGGCCAAATTAAATCAGCGTAACTGTTTATTCAAATCCCCAAACATGGCTAACAACAGCGGCGGCAACTTTTACTTTATTTTTTTTTGTATTTTTTTCCTTGCCTTTTCGTTGCTTCTTTATCTTTTAGTTGCTACTTTCGTCAAGTTATTTTCCTTTTTTTCGGGGGCGTCATTTTCCAGATCCCGGCATGTTTAAGTGCGCGCTTTGCCGCGGCATTTGACAATTTGCTCATTAAGTTTGTCTGACCCAAACCTTCAGCCTTCAGACAGTACTCGCAATTGGTTGGGGTTGCTTTTTTTTATTTTTTATTTTTTTTTGTATTTCTGGCACCCTCATCAGCATCGACAGATTCTTGTTGGCATTTTTAAACGTTTCAAGTGGCAAATAATTCCTTGGGATTTACTTGCAAATCTTTTTTTAAACATTTGATTATGGGACCCGGTTACGGTACCGGTCTCTGTCCCATTGCCGGGCTCTTTTCTTACTAATTACCAGTAAAATAAAATAAGTGAAAAAAATATATATGTATATATGTGTATACATTGAAAGCTTGAAAGCAGCGTCAAATGTTTGTACAAATGGATTTAAATTATCTGACGCAGTTTGCCCTTTTCCGCTCACGCCATAAGTTTTAATGCGCTACAAAAGGATTACGTGGGTCAAGTCCCCACTCTTCCGCATGTGTACTCGTATTTGCTTAATTTCAATTAGCAAACAAATGCAAATCCGTTGTACTAGAAAAAGGGATGTTGCAGTTGTTGTTGCTACAACTAATACCACTTGCAGTCGTCAAGGCTGCAGACGCTGAACGATGAATCCTGAACGCCCTCGTGGCATACTACGATTTGAACATGTCTGTGCTGCATGCGCTTCAATGGAGTTTTAAGCGATTAGCGAGGGCTGCTCGAACAATTACCCATGTAGTTGTTGTAGCTTATTAGCTGCCACATAGGATCTCTAGAAGAGATGAACGAGCAGCTCGTAATCAGCCTGATTGCCAGGATAGTCCACCTCTGCGCCTTTCGGTTGAGGAGTGCTCGCTTATATATGTTTATTTGAATTTACTTATTAAGGAGGGTTAAATCTTAACCTTCTATAAAGAGAGCGCTAGTTGCCAGGACTATCAGCTCGATTATTTCCCTAGCAGCAATGTTTTTTTTGATTTTATTTTCCTCTGATTGTTCCTATGAGAGCTATATGATATAATGGTACGATTTTGACCATAAATTCGATCAGATTGTATAAACTTTCCAGATACTGGGTTCGGGTGAGTTTGGTGAGGATATCTTTATAAGCAAAGTAGTTTTTCATACAAAAATATAATTGTCGTTCGATCATTCCTATCGCAGCTATATGTTATAGTAGTCCGATCCTGCCGGTTCCGACTGATTTATTGTATAGGGTATAAAGAACTACTCTCAAACACTTGACTTTATGCTTATTTCCCGTCCGTGCTGACGGATGGGAGTAGATTTTTCAAGTTTCATGCAACAGTTTTCCGCCCGTGGGGGCAGCATCCTAGCTTTTACGGTCTGGGCTGTGCGATTATTGCCAAAGAGTCAAGTCAGTTAGTCAGGATGAACTGTTTTTATATGTTTAGATTATGGGAAACATTGTACCAACAGATTTGACGGGATAAGCCTAATGAGGTCGGATATGTTTTCATTAGCCTCCTTTGTTCTCATCTTTCACAGTTGATCATAAAAGCTGTTTTCTCGCGGTAGCTGCTATGTTATTGACGCGAAATATAGATGAAAACATCGTCCTTGAAGCGAACTGTATATTTTTCCAAGATTTGAGCTCAATTGGAGCAGAACTTTTTAAGTTTTTCCCGAAGGAAAAGGAGTATATTGGATTTGCAAAATGCTCGTTTGTCCGTATGAACACAATTTTTTCCACACCCTTGAAGCTAGAGCAACCACACTTGGTACACATGTTGGTGTACACCCTCAATTTATGAACTACCTACCTACCCCTACCTTTAATTTTGGGGAAAGCCGGTATCTTCCACATTCTTAAAGCTACAGTCACCAAATTTGGTAGACAGACTAATGTTGAGATTCCTGACAGATCTGCATCAAAAATTATTCTGCTGTCGGATATGTCCGACTGCAAGGTACTTGCGTGTTAATACCTACATTAATATATAAATATAGATATAGATTGTGAATAGCACATCTCTGCAGCACATTTCGCATTGATTTGTCGAGCAGCCCTCGTTGGTGCACTACCGTCGTTGGGGTTTTTTGTGCACTCGTAATTTTAATTATGTGGACTATGCTGCGTATGCGTAATGTGGGCGCAATTAGATAAAATGGCGGCAACGGCAACGGAATCGGCATCGGTTGTTGCAACTGTAAAAGCAGCAGCTGCAATTGCATTCAAGCGGAAACTGCATAATCCACACACATGGGAAATGCATTTGGCCGTTGTCTACTAATGAATTAAAATCTTCTGGACGGCAACGGAAACGGGGGAGGCCGAGCACATGTAATTATTGTTGCCATATGCATGTAAATGAGATGTATGTGGCACGTTGCATGTTGCACATTGATGTGTAAGCACTTTGAAGTGCATTACCAAAGTGCATTAGCATTGCCAGCAATAACTGGAGCTTAGTTTCTTGTTGCCTCTGTCGTATTTAATTGTTGTTCTTGTTGCTCTTGTTGTTGCCTTGCATTTACGATAATATGTTAATTAACTGCAAGTTAACGTGCGCCGTGATTATGGCCTGCTTATCGCTCTGTTGATTCCGACGCCTTGCCACTTGAGGCCTGACCAGTTGCAACGTAGGGGGCGTCCTGGCATCCTGGCAACAACGGCCCCAATGCTCTGCTCTTCTGAATGCACTGCATTTCATTAGTTAATTGCACTTGGAGCCCATGTTGCATGTGCAACATTTTTGGCCGAATATGTTGCGTTCAAGTGGCTCTTCGAGCATAAAAGATTGATAACTTAATAATAATCAAGCATTGCCACAGCAAAAGAGCCAAATAGATGGCATAATTCCTTGCTTACTTACGAGTACTTTGATCTGCAATGCTTCTAACTGAAATCTTAACAATAAACCTGAGCTATATCATTTATTTAACGTACGAAGTATATTTTTGCATATTCCATATTTGGACATGCTGTTTCGATGATGACCAAGTCTTGTAAAAATCGAGTTATTATATCTTATATCTACCATAGAAACAATCGAATGGAATCGAATAAGAACAATCGAGGTGAGGTTTTGTGTGAACAGCTTTCTTGTTTTTAAAGATATTTATAATGGGGTAAGGTGTAGAAATTATGAAACAAAATTTTGAAACAAATTGACTTAAGACAAGTAAGAATGCTATAGTCAAGCATACCCGACTGCAAAACTCCCTGTTGCCTGTACCTGATTCTTCCTTCGTGGATAACTTCCGTGTTTATTATTCGATCGACTTGAAACTTGGACAGTAGATTAAAAGTGACTAAAGTATCTTACATGCCAAATCCCAAAGCAATATCTTCAAAATTGTTGCTGTGAAACGCTTTTATCGAATTGCGCGGGAACGGGGGAGATATCTTAAATTGGAAACAAACTTGATCTGCATATGTTATACAGAAACCTTTATGTCTCTAGCTTTTATAGTTGCTGAGATTGACGCGTTCATAAAGACGGACAGACGGACGGACATGGCCAAATCGAAATCTCTTTTGATACTGATCAAGAATATATATACTTATAGGGTCGGAGATGTCTCCTTCTGCCTGATACATTTGTACAGATTTAGTACCCCCTTTTTACCCATTTTAGGGGAAAAAGGGAGTAAAAATTGCGAAAAATGTGTTTGTTTAAGTCAGTTTTCAATCATGCACATATAGATAGACATTTTATGAATAAAATGAGATACATGCGAATGAAATCTGGGGTTAGCTTACAATGTTATGACTGTTTAAGGACACTACTAAAACTTGATCATGCACAAACTATAAGGTTTCAATAGATTTCGTAGATTTGAAGTGAATTTTCAATCGAATGTTATATTTCTGAGGATCTGTTAACCTTATGAGCAATCAAAAATAGTCAGCCATCAGTCTGAAGGCGTTTTATCCAGAAATGAGGTGCAGAAAGCGGCATTATCAGGGGATTTGTTGACTATAGACTAGTGTTATTAAGCGAACAAGTTGAAGTCAGCATTAGGACAGGTTAAATAAGTCAGGGCTAATGTGTTTACTGAATACCAAAGATACCAGCATTAGGCTGGGCCCCGTCACATTATCCTTACTAAGGATGCAGCAGCGCGAGGCTTGAAGGAACTGCGCGCTGGCAGCTGGCAAGTGAATAATATGTTAGCATGCTTATTTGGGGCGCAGGAATATGCTGTTACTTTGGGCTTGGCGCTGGGCATCCATCTTAAAGCTTCCGGTATCCATTAAACTTCATTAAAAATTAAAAATGCGCCACAGCGTTGGCAGCTGCCATCTGGCAAAAAACTGGCGACTGCTTTTTTGGCTTTTTTTATTTTGTTGTTTGCCAAAAAGCTGTTTGCCTGCTGCCTCGCTGGCTGGGCGTGGCAGCTTCTTGATCTGCTGCTGATCCTAAGCGTTTGCCCACCCACCAACAGGACCCCGTCCCACCCCACCGTTTTGGAGGAACCCTTTTCGGCATAGCACGCATCAATTTGCAGCCAGAAAATGCTTAAGACTTTTAATGAGATGAGGGCGAAATTTCATTATGAAGTTGCCTGGGGATTTGCACGGCAGCAGTCCAAGATGCCTTAGCTTTTCTCACCACCCCAGCCCCTCCTCTCCTCTCTGTATTCTCTATATACATACATATATATATATGTATATGGCTTGACTGGGTGTGGTTGCGAACGGTAACCTCGTTAAGCTTAATTAATAGCAGCAATGTGATAAACACCCGGCCAAAATGGTTGCACAGAGGCCGCTGTCGACGCCATTTTGTGCGCCCAGCGACTGGCAAAGTTTGCCAGGTGTCAACTACAGCCGAGTACGCTGACAACAGCGGGAGGGAAGGCAGTGCGAAGGGGGAAGCTAACTGAGACAAACTGAGCCAAAACTGAAACAGAGTTTATTCTTCGTTTCGTTTTGTTTGCTTTTAATGAGCCAACGTCGACGTCGCGTCGCTGCTGGCGCTGACATTTGACAGATTTGCAACGCAGCCGCTAAGATACATGGCCAGCAGTTTCTACTTATTTAGGCATTAGTCGGTCCCAAGGATATGCCCCGTCTTGCCCCTGCCTCTGCTTGGGTATTAGGCGACCTCCCCCGCCAAGCAGCTCTTTAAAGAAATTATAGAAATATGTTATGCTTAGTTGTTGCTTAGTAGTAGGCTGAGAACTGTAGCATCATGTACAATAATCGCCATTGAAAACACTGGGGGTCAATTTTGTTGTTTTCCCAATTGAAATATCTATTTATCATAATAAGAATCCAGATCAATTTGGTTAAACTAATGAGAAATAAGAAAGAATACAGAAATACCCTAGTACCTAGTACTCAATTTTCATCTGATGTGGTCCGATCTTGATAATATTATGGGAATCTATACTATACTAGGAAACTAAACTATAACAGAACTCTCACTTTTAGAAGTAATATTTGTATAAACAAGAAGTTTTTCATACAAAAACTCGTTTTTCACCCGATCCGAATAATTCGATCGGAAATGAGAACACGACAGGTGCTCTTTCTACAATTTCAAATCAACCTTTTTATTGAATCCTTTTCTGATTTAGTACTGTAGTAATATATATACTCGTGACTACATTAAAAACAAGATGATTGTCCTGCCGTAGCTATACAGCCTTATAGCTATGTTTTTCATACAAAAGCTCAATTTCTGAATGAAAAAATTCGAATGTGCTGACTTTGGCTTAATTATCTGTACAATAAAATTTGTTTTTTAATAAACTCTGTTTTCATCCGATATTTCCTAAGGCAGCGCTATAAGATATAATAATCAAGTTTTGACTAAACTTGGTTAACATTTTAAAAGCCTGCCAGAACTTAGATTTGCTGCGTTTGGTTGCAATATCTTGAAAAACAAAGAAGTTTTTCATCCTAAAACACAATTTTCATCCGATTGTGCCTGTGGTCAGCTTGTATAAACTCTTCAGAAACTGGGCTTGGGTGAGTTTAGTGAGGATATCTTTAAAAACAAAACAGGTTTTCATACAAAACATAATTGTCAACCGATCCTTCCCATGACAGCTATATGTTATAGTGTTCCGATCCGGCCGTTTCCGACATATGTACTGACTGCAGCAAGGAGAAGCATCTATGACAAGTTTCTTCACGATAGACAGTTTTGTCAGGCGGACATTGAGGCTGATCAAGAACATATATGTTTTGTGGGGTTAGAAACGTCTTCTTGACAATGCTATAAAACACCCTGAGATATGCTAAATTGATCTGGCGATTGTTTAGGGTATATCAGCGTCATTGTATATTGCAGCTAAATATATTTTTTGTTTGTGCGTTTGTTTGTTTGTTTGTTTGTTTGTTTGTTTGCTCATAATGTTTGTTTGCAGAGCATTGGTAACTGAGTGTGTGTGTGTGTGTGTGTGTGTGTGTGCGTGTGTGTGTATTTGGTTGGTGCCTTAAATTCCTTGTCGCTAAAGCATTTTGGCAAGCAGAGCAGCAGGCGAGTCAAAGGCGGCGAGCTCGCTGCAAATATTTGCTGAGGGACAAGTATGCGCAATTAAAATTTGATTTAATACAAAAGTACACACACACGCACATACCACACACACACACCACACACACACACACATGTTTGTTTGTTTGTTTGTTGTTTGTTGGCATACAGTATCCAATTTCGGAAATTACTTGCGCATCATCAGTTGAAAATTCCTTGAGTATCGAATGGAATTTAATTGAAGTCACGATTTCCACAAATTCAAGCAATTTACGAATACACACACTCGCACACACACATGGGCTTAACATAAATAAATCAGATAACACATTAACACTTCTTTTGGGGAATCTACCCACCTCCCCTCCACCACTCTCTGTGCGCCCGCTCTTGAAGTATATTTGGTTCTTTGGCTCGTTTGATGTCGACGAATCCTGTATGGTCCTGCGTTCTGCGTCTCTCAGTTTGATGTTGAATTTTTAATTTTCATTAACATTTGCAGCCTTGAGAGCCCAGCCCTTATGCCAGTTGTTGGCGCGGTACGGGGTACGGGGTACGGTGTGCGGTGTGCGGGGTCTGGCTGCGGCAGCCTGGGTGTGGGCAGATCTCTGGCATTTGTTGTGCGTCTTGCTGCCATTGCCATATTTGGTGGTGGCAGCAAACGTCCTTCGCCATACACACTTACAATTAGTATTTGCAGCGGGCCTAATTGATATTTGTATAATGAAATGTGTCATGGGCTTTTCCAGCCCGCATCGGGCGACAGTTGACGCGGCCAGGGGAAGGGAACTGATTTGGACAGCTGAGTATGAAACACTGAAACTTATGGTAAAGCATCGCATATAGCATAATTCTTATTGAACTACACATAACACATAAAAGAGCTGATGTGAAGATCGAACCATAAACTTGCATTCTATAAAGCATATTTCAGCAGTTCCAACAATCTGTCTCACATATGATGCTGAAAATGCCATAAGACTGTAGAAATTCATCATAGATATTCATAAATAAATATTCCCAAATAATTGGAAAATATAAGGAATAAAGGGACTATGGAAGTAATAATATGTTAATTTCTTATGAACTTATTTTTATTTAAAGTAAATCAAGTAAGAACGTTGCAGTCGGACGTACCCGACAGCAGAATGCTCTGTTCCCAGTACGGCATAATTTGGTTTTTCGTGGGTTTGGAAAGAGACGTGAAAAAAAACAGTAGTCTGAATGCCAAATTTGATGACTCTATCTGTACAGGTGTGGGAGATATAGATTTTGATCATTTGATCTTTGAAACTGTAGGAGATATACCCTTGAAAAATGTGTTTTGGGGATATCATATGCCAATTTGTGGGGGTGGGGGTGGGGTGGTCAACATTTGTTTGATGCAGATCTGTCAGGAATCTCAACATTAGTCTGTGTGCCA
Organism: Hirtodrosophila confusa; assembly: GCA_035043065.1. Lineage (NCBI taxonomy): Eukaryota > Metazoa > Arthropoda > Insecta > Diptera > Drosophilidae > Hirtodrosophila > Hirtodrosophila confusa. The sequence continues at coordinate 17,266,672 of JAWNNI010000242.1, read as the reverse complement.
AATTTGGTGACTATAGCCTTAAGAATGTGGAAGATACAGGTTTTCCCCAAATTGCGGAGGAGGGGGTGGAGATGGGTGGTCGATCTCGACACTTCATAAATTGAGGGTATACACCAACATGTGTACCAAGTTTAGTTGCTCTAGCCTCAAGGCTGTGGAAAAAAATTGCGTTCATATGGATAGACGGATGGATGGACATTTCGCAAGCCCATTCTAATCCTTTTCCCTTTCGGAACGGAGTGTGTATGTGGAAAAACAAAAAAGTTGCTTGCACAATTTTTCCTCGCAAGTTTATAAAGGTTTGGTTTAAGATTCTATAGATAAGTTAGTTTGACTTTATAATAGTAATTATTTCTTAATATTAAATATAGTTTTGTATCCTTGATAAGGATTGGTATTATAATTTTAAAAGTGGAATAGGTACCCGAATATTTTGTAAGACTTTTAATACTAGGGTTTCGTAGAAATCTGGATGGATGCGGCTTTAATGTGTCGTGATTCGTAGTCCTCAGTGGCTAGTTTTCTAAATCATCATAGCTTGGGTATAGTTATGGGGCCCATTCAGCAGAACTAATCGCTGACTGATTTCCGCTTACTGATTTGTCTTTACTGAACGACTTACTAGTAAGCACTCCTTAGAAGTAACCCACGCAGTTCGCTGGCAGAAAGAAGCATAGGTTCGACTTAAAGTTCAAAGTCACGATAGACAAAAAGCAGCGGAAATCGGTCAGCGCTTAGTTCTGCTGAATGCGCCCAATATATTGATTGAAAAATAAGGAAATAAATAAGTTACAACGGTTTCAATCAGTTCATTCGTTGACTTTGTCTCAGCTGTTGCTTATCATGTGAAGCACTTACAAATTGCGAGTTGTGGGCCCAATAGATTTATAGGCCTGGCGACTCCGCTGCCCTTCCCTCCTCCCCCCCCCAGGAATATAAAAGACAAAGCCGCAATCAATGTGTCAGGCCTAAAACCGACCAAAGGAAACAACAAATAAATTTGTTGTATTATTTTGTTGTAGCTTTCGCTTTCTTTATTGTTTGTCGACTGTTTAAAATGCGATAAATTAAATTAAATAGCGAACGGCGGCGTCGAAACGATTTCGATTTCAAATTCGACCTCGAGCCAGGTTCAGGATGAGGTCCTGTCTGGAGTCACTTGGCTGCGGGCGCTTTTATTTAGCTACTTACAGATTATGTGACATTTATTGTTCACGCTTAAATCTTGAAAATTGCAATTTAGCGGCCTTTTGGGCGCTCCGCTGCCGTTGGTCATTTTCAAGGATATTATTTTTTTGTGGGGGAGGTGGCGCCCAGCCGCCTTTTATGGACAGCTACATTTGCTGTGCGGTGTAGGGTGGGGCGGGGCGTATTGTGCGTGGCGTGGCGAGGGCTTATCAGTCAGACAGCATCAGGGCAGCCGTCGGGCCCAAGGACATTGTTTACCATTGGCAAGTAAAGACAGAATTATGTCCTTGCTATCGCCTTCGACTTTGTCTCCATCTTCATCTTCATCTTCATCGCTGTAGTCGCGTTTTTTTTTGGTTGTTGTTGTATTTTTGCCGCCACACAGTTGTCTCGAGTTTCCGTTTTAATAAACGTCGATTCCGGCTTCCTGTTTGGCAACGCATCCTTGCTATATACTTTGGTATACTTAGTGGGAAAAACCCACCACCGCCAGGACCTGAAAACTGAGCATAGTAATTGCAGGGCGCGTCGCGTCTGCTGCGTCTTCATTTATTGCCAATATCATTTTTGACTCCACTGGAAATTTAATTTCCTTTTTGGCGGCTGCTGCTGCCGTTGCCGTTGCAGCTCATCTGTGTTGGCATTTGGGCAACTGAGCAACTAGATGAATAACAACAACAACAACGACAACAGCAATAGCAACAGCAACAGCAGTTACAGAAGTAACAATAAAGTCAACGTCACTGACACTGCCCTTGGGCCATGTATTACAAATCGGGTTAAACGGCTGCCAAAGAACAAAACGGATGTCAACACAGCAACAGCAACAGCAACAAGAACAGCAGCAAACAGGGCCAAAAGTCGCGCTAAAAAGGGTTAAAATTTATGATTATTAAACCATGCCCTGAGCCCTGTACCCCCAGACCCCCAGACCCCCAGAACCCTCCAGATCCCCGCCCTAACGAGTGAAAGCCAACGGCAAAGCGGCGACAAATGCTCAAAGCTGACAACAACAACAACAGGAGCAGGAGCAGGAGCAGGACCAGGAGCGGGAGTACGAACAGTAGCAGGAGTAAACCAAAAATGGGCAACAGGACTAGCTAGGAGTAGGAGTCGGGGTAGTGGGGTGGTGGGTCTGAGAGAAAACTTGCTACTGTCTATAGAAAGGCGGGAGGTGGGTAGAAAGAAAGTGCAGCATTTTTGTTGCCAAAAATGTATAAAATAAACATATGAATATTTATGGCAGACAGCGAAACAGAAGCACAAACGTAGAGCCAAACAAAGGAGGCAGGATATGTGCACACAGGATACGCGAGCAGACGCGATTTGAGCACTGCGCGTTTTTGTAGCGACTTAAAACGCGCGCGACAAGTCCACAGTGAAAGTGTTTTATATATTTTATATAAACTACTTGAAAAGGTCAAAGATTATAGAAACTAATTGTCTGTCAGCAATTAGAAGTAGTACTAATAAAATCCTTGCATTTTGTGTACCTAATTTCAATTTAATCTTTAACCCAAAAATATCATAGTTTTGTGCTTTTGCGCTTGAATTTGAAATGAATTAAGGATTCAAAGAATTTAAGAATAGAAGCTTGGAGAAATATAGAAAGAATAAGGTATACATCCATGTAAGTCCATCTCATTTGATCTATTATATGATTAAGTATCAAGGACTTGCTACTAAGAAAATATGCATTAAGGGACACTCCTACATTCAGAAAAAAAGCGTGTAAGGTGCAGAAATTCGGCTTACTTCCGTAGCCAAAGGCCTTGGTCTTTTCTGAATTTAGCAATATATTAGGATGGACCTTCATCATAGGGCGATTTACTGCATTCTATAGCATATATTTTTCTGTGTGTACCTTGCAAACTGTCTCAAAAGTTCTATTCCTAATACGTTCCTGTGGCTATAAGTTTTTCTTGACCAACTCTGTTCTGAGTTTAGGAATGTCTATGCTGAAATTTAAGATTATGTCTGTTCCTAACTCAATAAGTTAGGAATTGTCTACTTTAAGACATCAAATATTTCGAAGAAGTTAAACCAATAGAGGTTCGTAAAACTGTGTAGAGGAAACAACAGTCAGAACTCACCTGAGGAACTCCTATTCCCATTAATATGAAGCCCCAAGGACTCTCATAGCTACCCATACCAACTGTCAACGTTCAATGGGCATTAGGCAAAGTGTTAAAATTATGATCTGTTAAGTGTCTAAATACGCACAACCAAGCCAGATGGGGCGAGGAGTGGGGGTTGTGGGGGTTGAGGTGTGGCAAGGTAATAGGGGTTAGCGTTCTTGGAGGGTTGTGTCCTGCCTGAGTGTGTATTTAAAATGTCATTTTGTTGTCAACCTCAGACTTCTTGTCTTATGTCAAATTATAATTATGGCGCCATGCTACTAACGACATTAGCACAGTGGGCTGAGTTAGAGTCTCTTCTCTCAACCATTTGCCATTAAATTGCCTACGCATATAGAGCTGAACCCTTGTTAAGAGTGCTCTCGCTGTCTCTGTCTCTGTCTCTGTCCTTGGCATGTCCTGGCTGCGTTCACTGCTTCCTTGCTTCATTATCAGCATCGAAAGTTAAAACGCAGGCGAGCTAACGAAACATTTTCTATTACACTCGGTAAAATTGTAACGTTAAACGTTTGAAAAACTTTGTTTTAAAATCACTTAGCGTCTGTACACACACCAACACACACACACACACACACACTGTGGCACAGTTTGGTCTTTAAAAGGGTGCAGAGTTTTCTCGTCGTTGCCTTTGTCGCCTTTTGCAAAGTGGTGATAATTTTTGCTTTGTTGCGAAAATGACAACATTTTAACCCGGCACTACACAGTTACCAGTTTTCAGTAACCCCTGCGACACCACCCACACCCCCCACCACCCCCACACAACCTCGCCCCCGTTCCTTTGGCTTGCAACGGACGCGACTTGTGTCGACTTTTAATGGTTTTCATCTTATTAGCAGCAAAGTTCTTTGTCGCCGTTGTTGTCCGTGTTGTTCTTGTTGTCGTTGCTGCCACGCCCACCTCCTGTTTTAAGCCAACACTGCACAAAATGGCCAACAGCAACAGATTTATTTGCAATTTTTGCTCATTTGGCAAAACGCCGAAAACGAAAACGAAAACGTTGTAACCGTCGAGCCTTTTGTCTTAGCCACTTTTGCCGACCCTTTTTACCATCTCGTTAGTTTGTTGACGTTTTTGGTAGAGCCTTCTGGCCCAACCCTATCCCTGCCACCAAGCAGGAGCTCCCTCTGTTCCCCCCATCCCCACAATGCGCTCTGCTGTTGTTGCTGGTCGCTCGCTTGTTGCTCCACGGCAACTGGTCGGGGGTGGGGCGCCAAGGGCGCATAATTAAAAAAGTTTCATTTCATTTTGTTGGTTTTCTTGGTTCGTTTCGCCTGCTTATGTTCATTTGTTTTCTTGTGTTGGTTTTCTTGGGTTTTCTTTTGCACAGCCGCCGACAGAAGCTGGCAATATTTATACCTTTGCTCGTTTCAAAGAAGGGCATAATAAACTAGTGCAAGCGTATGTAACAGGCGGCAGCAGACATCCCCAATACATATTCAAGCAGTTCAGCGGTAGTGCAAGCAAGCAGTGCATCATGTGCAGGCTGCGCTGCTGTTTTCCACTGCTTGCTACAGGGGGAGCAACTGAATTTTGAAGCAAACTTTATCTGCGTATGTTATATAGGCAAGCACGACAAGGCCATTAATACTGATTACAAAGATATATACTTTCTACACTCAGAAAAATAAATGTCATAGAATTCATCATATTATAATATTTTTGCAATTAAGCTAGACAAATGTTGGTTGTGATATTAAAAAAACTAATTATAAAACAAAATATAAAAAAATAGTTCAGAAAATCGTTCTTTAATAAAGGCCACCTTAAGAGCCAGAAAAATTTCTTTTTGAAAGAAATCATTTATTTTTGGAAGAAGAAACTATTTATATTTGAAGGAAGAAATTATTCCTTTGTCTAAAAAATATTTAATATTATTCACAAAATAAATAAGTTTAGTTATCTTCCGCTACAAATTACTAACTGCATTGTGGGGCATTTATTTTTCTGAGTGTAAGGTCTGAAATGCTTCCATCCGCCTGTGACACACACTTGCACAGTTTGAATAGCTCTTTTATGGGTACAGGCTGTCAAAATATCGATACTATTCATATTTAAAGCTTAGCGACACTTATCGATAACTTTTTGGAACTTCTAGAGTGCCACAAAAAATCTTAAAACGTTAGATCTGAAATATCTATTATATTTAGGAATAAATAGGCAAAGTATGTGTCTTAACCGAACCGGCTTAAGTCCGAAACTCCGTTTCGGTTCTACTCTAAGACGAACCCTAAATGAAAAACAAATTCAACCAAACTCAGAGGTCCTGTAAAGCGGACCGCTGGCAATATTGGTTTAAGGCCTTGGTCTCAGTGTACTTATTTTGGATATTTCTAATAAAAATAATAAATTTATTTAATCGATACTACGCTATCGATTTAAATATTTGAAATATCGATACAGCGAATATTGTAGTTATTGTGTTCATAATCTTGCTAACAGGGTATCTGGCGAGTCGAGTTTATTGTTTGTCTAGAACAGCGTTGCTTGTTTCTTTTTGGTTTTGGGGGAAGTGGGATGGTGGGATGGTGGGATGGTGGGTTGTAGCTGTTGTTGTTGCCGCCTTTGTCCTAATGATGCCCGCCTTCTTGCGTTTTTTGCATGCTTCGTTTAATTTAATATTAATCTAAGAACTTTGTTTGCTTTTCACGTGTTGTTCTTCTTGTTGTTAACAAAATGGCGTTGATTTAGATCAGAAACTTGCAAATGAGTTACGAATTTCCCCGTCTCCATAGCACACAGCCTGTGTCTCTCTCTCTCTGTGGATAGAACGAACTCATATCGCACAATAAGATGCTGGATGCGATGTGGCCTTGTGGGGAAAGTGGTAGTGGTAAATGGATTGGAAAAGTTTAGTTCCCAACCCAAATCATCTGTGTGCTAACAGCATATTGTCAGGACATGCATATGTTGAGGACAGTTTGTAGCCCGATGCTAAATCGATATGCGGCCAGGTCAAAGGTTGCTGAACACTGATTAATATGACAATGGAGGCCTGATAAGTCCGTTCAATGTAAAATCAATTTGACTGCTGTGGCTGATTAACTTGGTTGTATATTTAGTTTATTAATAGATTGCTTTGACCAGGAAATCATACTCGCATTCAACATGTTTAGGCTTTTAAACAAATCATTTTATTAAATAATTATTCATTCAATTTCGCTGGTAGCGCATTGACATCTGTTTAAGCTATTTTAATGAAGACATAATGCGCAAATAATATACATAACTAATTAATTATTGGGTGGTTTTCACGCGCATATCATTTTTAATTGATGCGCCTTAGAATTCCCAACTTGTTCTAGCTCACCAATGGTGAAGTGGATGAAATTTACTGATTCTCCTTGGAATTCCTTACTTAATTCTTAGTTCTATCGTGCTAACCGACTCGACTTGTTCTATGTACTTAAGGTCAATAGCATATCATTTTCAACTGATGCTGCTTAGAATTCTCAACTTGTTCTAGCATAGCAAGGGGTAAATTATTATGTGCTATCGAATGTCTTTCGACAAGAAATCCGCTCGTCTTCATAGGAAGTAGAGGAGCTCAATACACCAACATGAAGATACAAATCCACTTGCTAATTTTTACTCTGGATAGTACTCCCATTCATAAGGAAGGCCCTTAGCTCAACACATCACCCAGAATTCCTAGTTCCTCCAGGTGATTTTCGTCCCGTAAAACTACTCCCTCCTTATTACAATTATTATTATCGATAGTGCGCCATCGAGAGTCTTTCAGGTCTACAACCAAGAATCATTTCGCAGGCTCATCAAATGAATACGATGTAGAAACCTCCAATTAGCTCTTCCCCAATACTCATCTCATGATTAACTCACGCGTTTGGCATTCAAAGTGTTTGCCCCACGAATTCTGTATTCGCGCCAGCCAGAATATATACATACATATACTATAAGGAAGTGATATTGAGGCTGAGTGTACCCATTTACATTGGCATACCCATACCAAATCGCATTCCCATTCACATTCACGGTGGAAAGTTTGCGCTGCTTTATGAATATTCGAAATATGCATGCTTTAGCGCTGGGAAGGAGTCCATTGGGGTCCATTGACGTGGCTGTTATGGCAACCCCTGAGTTGGCTTAGATGGCCAACGGAAGCCACAATAGAGAAGGCTATGTCAAAGACACCGCATGCTACTTAATATTGCATTTTGCCGAGTATTGCATTTGGACAATGTGTGAGTGTCCCAGACAGGCCATTCGAATGGACATTCACTCACTCATTCATTCAGTCATTCATTCAAACTTTTTGGTGTCTGCGTGCCAGCTTCATTTTTGAACTTTGCCAATTCAGCTGGGGTTAATTTGGCACTGAGTTCGCATGGAGTTTTATTCGCGAATTCCATACTTTCATGGCAACCAGGTTGTTTTGGCTTGGTCCATTGAAAATCTATAAATTTATGTTGAAATTGCAGTGGGTTCAACGGTGGTGCGACCCCTCAATGATTTTCCAACGCTGATTGCGTACCGTTTCTAATGAACAGAACTCAATTCAACTGAACTGAACTGAACTGAACACGATGATTTAGTTGGCGGTTTGCTTGTAAACTCTGCCAGTTTATGGCAATGCGGGCTAATTAAACCCTCACACCATATTTAACTCACCCTCTTCCATCTCTCACCCTCTTTTTCCTTTTCAGGTAAAAGCTTTACGCTGACAATTGTCATCTCAACGAATCCTATACAGATCGCCACCTATACGAAGGCCATCAAGGTGACTGTGGATGGGCCACGGGAGCCCCGTTCCAAGGTACGTCATCAGGGTTTTCATCCGTTCGCCTTTGGACCACAGCGCTTTGGACCGGATCCACTTATGGCCGGATTGCCCTTCAAGTTGCCAGGTAAGCTAGTGATTTGAAAAACGTATTGAATTATCGCTGTATATTGCTATATATTGCTATATATCGCTATATGTCGATGTATTCCGACACAGTGTTTGTTTAAAGGTCTTAAAGGATATATTATTAATATTTGAAACTAAAATATCGTCCCTACACGATATTATATTGCTTGTTATCCATCTATCTCTCTGTTGATATTTTCTTCCCATCGTTAAATATCAAATATGAAGTTTTATTTTCCGGTTGAGACATATTGAAAATTACAAGGGAAGTACGAGTAAGAGATTGAGAATATTCAAGTATATGTTCTCTGATTCGTGTGCTTTATATTTGACAAAATTATAAATCATAGTATCTACATATATAAAACACGTTGTCCTGACTGATTGGTGACTGATTGGCAATCATCGCACAGCCCAAACCGTAAGAGCTAGAATGCAGTAGTTTCCATATATGATGAAAGTGCACATTGAGACGGGGTTTTCGAAAGTTCCACCCGCAAGCGTGGAAATGCGCTAAAACTTTTGTTTGAAACTTTTATGTTTACCAATCATTCGGCTTGAAACTCATTATCCAATATCTATACGAAAAACCATTTGACACATATTTCACCGATTTTGGATAATCCACCCCCATGGGCGGAAAATTGTGTTGTATGGGCGCATGAATACTTTTAGTCCGATCTGGTTAAAACTCATTTTCAAAGCTCTACACTTTTAAAAATTCGACATGTGTCTCACCAATTTTGGAAAATTCATCCGCATGGTCGGAAAATTCGTGGAAAACTTTGGCATTCGATTATTTTAAAGTTCTACACAAAAACAAATGAGGTATGGTGCCTTTTATAGTCTACGAGAATCAGACATTAGCCCTCATTTTCTCCCTCAATTGTTCTTCATATTGCCACATGTCGAATTGTTGTTTTGATTAATTGCTTGTATAGATCTATACAAATGAGCTTAAAGGTAATCGGATGGTAAACAAACAAGTCTCTTACAATAATTGTTTTATTTTCCGCATATGTGGGTGAAATTTTGGGAAGGTCCCCTGCCGCTCATCATAAATGAAAAGTAATATGAAAAATAAAGCCGTTAATTATGTATCAGAGTAGGTCAGTCTGTCAGATTAGTTAGTAAAGATTCCAGAAGGATGAGGAAAATTGAAAATGTTCAAGAAAAGAGTTAATTGTAAAGCGTACATCGATACATCGTATTGTGCTCTCGCTATATATGAGACATATATAAATTTAGCTTGCAGCAGCTTCATACGACACCCCTTTTGCACCCCACATCCCTTTTCATCCCATTAAACTGAAAGGGGGGAAGAACGCAACGCCTCGGGCGCTTTTGGCTCGTTAGGGCAGGTATCGGTGTCTGTCAGGTAGATAGAGTGCTGGATAACTAGGATAAGCTTTTTTAAAGGCTTTTAAGTTAATATTTTTATGGGCTAAGCAGGCTAAGGCGGAGTCAACAGATTGGCCCCGTTGGCAATAGCAGAGTTTTAAATTAAATTCAATAAGCTCGTATTAAATTGCAACCCAATTTAGCTGCTGCTAAGAACTAAGAGATTAACATCAAGTATTTCAAGTAATTTAGATCTGAGTATGTATATTCCACAGTCAAAGTTAGACTTCTTTAAGTGTGCTTGATTTGTAATTTGATACTTGATTGAACCGGCCGTAATTGTAATTGATTTTAGTATTGTATATCAGCTTTCACCATACCAAATTTCAGCAGTCTAGCACTTGCTGAAACACTTGCAATAGTTTTTCTAAACGCCGAGCCAACTTATTCAATTAAATAATAGATTGTTTCAGTTGCGTCATCAGTAGTTCCACTTGTTTGATCCTTTTAAACTGCTGGCTTACATTTCAACTGAAATGAGGATGGCAACGGCTACGTTAACAGCTCCGAGGACATTAGCATAAGGATGATGACAAATGAGCAGGCAGTCAGGCGCCGAGTCCTTTCGACAGGCGTGCAAACAGATTCGCGCTGCCTTTTTGTTAACTCGCAGTGCAAGTGTGTGCCCTATTTATGCGCCCATAATGCACACACACACACACACACACACATACACACACATACACACACACGCTCACACACACAGACAGCGGCACAATAGAAGCGACAATTATATAACAAAACAACAGCTTGAAAAATCCATTAAAATGATTTTAATCCTTTAACGAGTCACAAAACGGCAGCAACGTTGACTTCGACTCGCGCGTTTTAAGGATGCGCCCATTGAGCATTGATGGTAAGGGTCCAACCCCCTTGATAGCTCCGCTGCCCGCTTCCCGCTTCCCGCATCTGGAACCACGAAACCCCGAACCCTTGTATGACAGCAGCAGGCGTAGCCTTAAATTATTTTAAAGCGCTCGTCGCGACTGCTGCAGCAATAAACACGCGATATAACCAGACTGCGAACAAGGATAACGATGGCAAGGACGAGAACGCAGATGACTACAAGAAGCGTCGTCGTCGTCGCCGTCGTCGTCATCGTCGCCTGGTGAACAAATCTCGTTTGATACGCTTTGATTTTATTAAAATTTAACAATTTCGCTATGAAATTTATGAGTCGGCAAGCGGGTGGTGCGATGTCCTTTGTCCTTTGTCCTTTGTCTCTGTCTCTGTCTCAGTCACTTTCTCCTGTCTCTGATTGTGGAGCATAAATATTGGCTTGGCTTTCAATATTTTGGCTAAGAAGTTATCAACAAAGCATTTACTGTGCATTTCCAAGGAAACCTTCAGTGAAAGAGTTTGAACATATGCAGGCAACAAGCAGTTCAGCGGCCGTGCAGGCAAGCAGCGCAGGTGGAGGCTATTTCACAAATATCTTCCGCATTTATTATCCAATGGGCTAGTCCATTTTCCATCCTATGGCGATTCGGATCTAAGTTTATCAACTTGTTCAAAACATAATGAAGCTTTGATTTGGTGAGTTATCTCAGGATATTATTATCAACAAAAAAATGTTTCCTATAGCTAAATTTTTCATCCGATTGTTACTAAGTCAGCTATTTGATATAGCAGCCCGATTTTGATCAGATTTAATAAACAAAAGCTTAGAGTTGGTGAGTTTCTTAGCGAAATCTTAAATAATAGTTTATCCAAAGAACAATTCAACCTTCGACCAATTGCTCAATTTGTTCATTTTACCATAGATTAATAAAACAATCACTTGTTACTCCCGTCCCGTCCGTCTGACCGTCTGTCCGTATGAACGCGTCGATCTCAGCAACTACAAGAGCTAGAGACACCAAATTTGGAATGTAGTTTCCTGTATACCATACGCAGATCAAGTTTGTTTCATATTTCAGATATCTCCCCCCGTTCCCCCGCAAATCGATTAAAACCGTTTTACAGTAACAATTTTCAAGATATAGCTTTAAGATTTGACATGTACAATACTTTAGTCTCTCTTAATCTACTGTCCAAATTTCAAGTCAATCGGATAATAAACACGGAAGTTATTCACGAAAGAAAATTCAGTGATGCAGCGAGAGGGGGAAGAAGAAGCACAGCCACCAATTAAAATGCCTCGCTTGCGCTGTCGTTTTTGACGCCTGTGTGTGTGCGTCTTTGTGTATGTGTGTATGTATGTGTACGTGGACGTAGATGTGATTGGATGTTTTAGACCTGGGTACAGGGAGTTTCGTAGTCGGGTATACTCGACTATAGCATTCTTACTTGTTATTACTTTTAAAGCCACTTTCTCAATGTTTAGCTTTATCCTTGCAATAAGAACAGGCTTAGCTAAATTTGATTTTCTCAAATTTTAGTTAGCGCTAAATGAATTCTTTTCTTACTACTAGTGAAAATATCAATCTTTTTGCATTTATACTCAATATTTATTTAATTTAATTTAATTTATATTTTTACTCCCTGTACCCATAAAATGGGTAAAAAGGGGTATTACATCTGTGCAAATGTATGTAACAGACAGAAAGAGACATCTCCGACCCTATAAAGTATATATATTCTTGATCAGTATCAAAAGAGATTTCGATTTGGCCATGTCCGTCTGTCTGTCCGTCTGTCCGTCTGTCCGTCTGTCCGTATGAACGCGTCGATCTCAGCAACTACAAGAGCTAGAGACACCAAATTTGAAATATAGGTTCCTGTATAGCATACGCAGATCAAGTTTGTTTCATATTTCAGATATCTCCCCCGTTCCCCCGCAAATCGATTAAAGCCATTTTACAGTAACAATTTTCAAGATATAGCTTTTAGATTTAGCACGTACAATACTTTAGTCTCTCTTAATATACTGTCCAAATTTCAAGTCGATCGGATAATAAACACGGAAGTTATTCACGAAAGAAGATTTAGTGATGCAGCGAGAGGGGGAAGAAGAAGCACAGCCACCATTTAAAATGCCTCGCTTGCGCTGTCGCTTTTGCCGCCAGTGTGTGTGTGCGTCTTTGTGTATGTGTGTATGCAAGTGGACGTATATGTGATTGAATGTTTTAGACCTGGGTACAGGGAGTTACGTAGTCGGGTATACTCGACTATAGCATTCTTACTTGTTTTTGTATACAAATTATAATTTTTTTTTAAACGAGTTTTCTGCTACCTAGCAACTTTCCTTTCCAAAAAGTTGAAATAAAATGTCTAAAAAATGATTTCAACAAAAGCCTGACAATAGAAAAATTGTGAAAAATAATCTAGTAATAGAGATAATAATGAAATGAAATAATTATTATTCATACGTTTGCTTAAAGCAATTATACTTGCATTGAAAAAATATACAAAAAAACATGATGAAATTTTAGAAAAGTTCTTAAATGAGTTTCGCTTTTTTAGGATAATGTTTTGAAACCCATTGGGGGAATAATTTTGGAAAAGTTGTTCGCCAACTTTGTGCACTTGCGATTTGAAACTGCAAAGTGACACAGCAGCAAAAAAGTGTCTCAAAATTACATTAAAAACTAAAAGGCAGCCAAAGCACTATGCATGTGTGTGTGTTGGTGTGTGTGTGTGTGTGTGCCAAGTAGTTTTTGGCATACACAAAATGTAGTTGACTCTGGAGTGCTGCGTGTCACAGAAAGTTTGCCAAATGATTAAAAGGACGCCCTGCAAAATAGTTGAGCTGGCAGAAAAAGCCAGCCAAGTGCTTTTCTTGATGGAACGGAATAAATATAAAATGGCGTCGTAAGCAGGGCACATTAGTGCCACGCCTAGCCGCCCACGCCAGCACCACCCCCTCCTCACACACACTCTGGCATGTTGGAGTGCAAGGTGCCCGGGAGCCATGTCATGTGTGTGTGGAAAGTGGAAAATTTGTAACTTCCGCAACGGATATCCTGTTTCACACACGCGCGACCCTCTCTAGCTGTGCGTGTGTGTGCGCGCGCGTGTGCGTGTGTGTGTGTGTGCCTAGCCTTTTGAAGTTGCCTTCATCATCGTCAACAACAGCAACAGTAGCAACTAAAAAAGTTTCGCGCGCGTTTTTAGTGAAAATTATATTAAAATTTTGTGCTTGATGTAATTTATGTCATGAGGACCCATTGGCAAGTAGACGCATGTGTGCATAATTACACAGCGACTGCCTGCGTGTGTGTGTGTGTGTGTGTGTGGGTGCTAATGTTTTAAATGAATTTTCAGCTTGAATTCATTTTGCAGCGTATTGTCTTGAGCCGCACACACACACATTTTATTTAAGATTTTGTATGCTCGTATTTATTTAAAACCCTTTTTGCCGTCTGACGTTTTTGTTGTTTGCCTGACAGGACCTGGCAGCACGTCAAAAGCAAGGCAGAAGCCAAAGATCAAAGTGCGCACCATCATTACACAAACACACACACACACACACACACACACGCACGCACACCAGCAACAGTCGAACCATTTTGTTATTTGCTCTTCTATATACTCACTTAGGGTATTAGTCCTTTATGGCTATATTAGAGCCTGCTCGCACTTGCAATGCCTTTTGGATCAGCCTTTTTACGATGACTTGCAGTTAACTTAACTGAATATAGCAACAAATCCTAACTGGCTCTTACATTACTTAGCAAATATAATCGTATAGTGTTAAATTGAGAGAAGAACCAGAGCTGAACTCAGCTTTTGCTTAGGAAAACATTGCCGAAGAGTGTTTTGGTTTAGAAAGTGTTAGATTGAAATCAATATATTGTCTATCTGTCTATCTCTATTTCAATCCTTATTAATAGACATAACTACATATGTGTAGCTAAGTATTAAAGTAAGTATATTTAGGAATCTCTAGCTGAAGGCCCTGGCAACCATGGCTAAAAATGTAATGTTAATTCTTAGTTTCAACTAACGCATTGAAGAATATGTTTTCAGCCCCATAAAGTATATATAATATATTCTTCTTCGCACTGTCTGTCTGTTTCTATGCAAACTAGTCTCTCTATTGAATGAATCTAGGCACAGTTAATTCTTTTATGGCATTTGCCGATACCGACTAGATCTGGGCACTATATCATATAGCTGCCATTGTAACGATCGGTAGAAAAGTGAGTTATGGTCTGAACAACATTTACTTTAGAAGATATAGCAACTAAACTCAGCAGTCCCAAGTTTCGGTATGCTCTTATACTATCTGTAGGAATAAGCGGTTGAAAAATGAGTTATAGCATGAAAACCTTTTTTTGGTTTTTTATTTACGATCCTTGAAGTAAGCTCAGCAATAGCGAGCTTTATTATAATCTATGTAAGTAGTTTGCAAAATTTCATTAAGATCTGATCATTATGATATGGCATAGGGGAAATAATCGGTAAAAAATACAGCTTTTTTATAAGAACAAAAACAAATTTCTTGAAGAGTGAGTAAGATAGCTGTTCCTTTCTGTTTTATTTCAGTTTTGAGCCTTATGAGGCTTCTTTTATTTCAGTTTGAATGGGTTTTGAATAGTTGAAATTGTAGCACTTCCCCAATCAATTATTTAACTGGGCTTCCATTTAAGATCTGTTATTTTTGAATGTTAATGGTGCTGAAAATAGTAACACAGCCATTCAAGCGCTGTAGTTAACTGTAGTTATAGTGATAGAAACATTTGCATTTAACTCAATTCAGCTTATTTCAATATAAAATATTTAATATTTGATTTCAACAGTGTCTGATTCTTGGATATTCTTTAAAGTCTCTATTCTTTTTGTTTCAAAGTAAAAGTTTCGTTTGTCTTTGAATTGATCAACGAGCCTTTCTAGACATGGCTGTAACTATCGCAACTATCGATACTTTCGATAGTTTTCCCGTCCAGTGTTGCCAATCTTAATGTAAGATCTCCCCAAGTAATGTAAATAACTTTGGCACGCGTTTGGGCTGCATTTAAAGTTCATATGCCTTTTATGTATATGCAGTCATTGGGGTTGAATTTTGTAATATATTTTTTTTGGGCAAGGGTTAAGCATTGTGTCTTTAAACAGCTTGATAAACTCGTTTGCTCGCTCCTGCCACAAGCTTGCAAAAATGAAATGATTTAGTACATATAATCAAACATGCAGACAGACAGACAAATTTGCACAGTCACAGTCGCCCCTGTGGGGGAGGCCTACAGCTCAATTTGGTTGGCAAAAGGAAATTTTAAAGTCATCGTCCTTGCTTGTCCCTGGCAGTGAATGTGAACTGAGGGGCTGAGGGAGTGAGGGCTGTGTGCGGGTGTGTGGTGTGGGCTGTGTGTCGCTGCCCCCCAAGGACATATTACAGCATTGATTCAATTTCATGTCAATTTACGTGTCAATGCGACACTAATACGCCAAGGGTCGTGGCTGCTGCGTAAAACTGCCGCCCGGACGACCCCCTGACCCCGCTATGCCCGCGGGGCTGACATGTGGCAGCAGGGTCTTGCTTGTCAGGGTTGGGCCAAGGTGTGCGTTTAAAATTATTTATAACATTTGCAAAAATATGTTTGGCAAATGCCAAACAACTTTGTCGTCTGCGTCGCTTTGCAATTTCTTTTTGGCGCGCCCTGCAAAGTATGCTACAATTTTTTTCCTTCCTTTTTTTTTGTAATAACTTGCGGCCTGTTACGCATCGGCCATGTGTGTGCGTGTGTGCGTGTGTGTGTGTGCGTGTGGGGGTGTATTTGTGTGGGCGGGCTGGAATGTGTTACGCCAATACCGCCAACCCCAACCACCCAACCACCCAACCACCCAACCATCAGGACTCGCATGTGTTGACAACACTTGTGTAACGGTAAATTTGTGCGTATTGTGCGTGGGCAGGAGTCGGGGCTGGGACGAAGGACTTGGGCTCGAAATTGGGGTCGTGCCAACCTCTTGGCATGCCTCACAAAATAGCAGCAAATTTGCCAAAACAATTTGCAAATCTACAGCAAATACGTGTAAATACTGATATGACAGGCACTTGACAACAGCGGACGGAGAAATTGATAAAGACTGGCAGCAACGACATGGGGGAAAGGTAGGGCTCACCTGTGGCGCTCTATAAAAAAAATGGAGCCAACTGACGGATAAATGAATGTCTCTATTAACTGCCGCTGCTCAAGCAATTGTCATGGATATCACAGCCAGGGGTGGCAGACGGTTAACAGACGATGATACCGATAACTGCCGGTTAAAGACTGTGCCCAAAGGCTGAACGGGGTATACTGGGCTTGTGTCTGTCCGTTTGTCCCACAGCTTAAGCTGTTTTGGGTAACACAGATAAGACTATAGTCATCACAGGGTTCGATTTGTTAGGCTAGTTAATCATCTGTTTGATTGGAATATACCAAACCAGTTTGTTTGCCCTTTCGCCAAATAAAATAACCCATATCTTCGACAATTTGAAGACTAGAGTCAGCAAATTTGGTATACGGCTTACTGAGGTTCTTAGAGAACAATACCAATACTATTTTTGCACTCACAAGCCAGGCTACGCCGGAAACTCATACTCAGAAAACTAAATGCCAATAGAATTCAGAAAATCACGCTATAAAAATGTCACCCCGAAAGGACTTACATCCCACAGGACTCACCGCATCGCAACGTCCTCCAGTTAAATTTTGCAAAGCAATGTCTTCTAATTGACATATCCATAGTTGTATATAACAATAATAATAACCTCATATTTTTGAATACTATGTAGCTTTTATAGGTAATTTTAAAAATATGTACAACTACAATAAGTAGTTTAAGCTGCCAAAAATAAGCTAGCTGCCCTTGGCTACAAAAGAAAGCCGATTTTCTGGAATTGATGACACTTATTTTTCTGAGTGCAGTCATGACCTTTAATTAATAAATATATTTCTGTACACTGTCAACGGTATGTCATAAAATTGATTTATTTTGCCTCATGACAATGACCACTTTATATTTATTTTATTTTATTTATTTAATTTAATTTAATTTCATTTATAGACAATAAAATAATAATGTGTATTTGTGTGTGTGCTAATATTAATTTTATTTATTTACAAAGGCAAAACAAAGCTGCCTCGAATCACAAAATATAATTAAATACTTTTATGTAGAAATATGGAAAACTATTTAAAATCCCGCACGGAAATAACACTTAATTCTAATGAGAAATTTATTAGAATGGGGGGGAAATTTACTTGCAACTATTCCCAGCCTATAACTAGATAGTAAATAGTTAGTAATAAAGAAAAAAACTTATAGTTTTGAGATTGATATCAAGCATAGAAACTAAAGACAAAGAATGGGAATGAAATCTCCAACCCGAAGGGGGGGATTTTAGTCAGTTCGAGATTTTGTTGGGGAGCAAGGATAAGGAAAGGAAAGGCAGAAAGGGTAAGGCAACAAATACGAGTATTTACTTAAAAAAAAACTTCAAATAAATCAACTTAATGTTCCGCAATATTATGTCCAAAGTCAGCTTATTTGTTTTCAGGAATACTTGCTGAAAATATAGAAACTATTGTAGTTGGGAGTTAAGGACTGCAACTTTCTGACTTGCCTTGGTTAGAGTTGGCAGTTGAAATTTCGTATACAAATATATAGTAGCTATAATAAACTAAAAATAACATTCTTTAAGGCCATTTACTATTTATAATAAGGTAATTTAAATACAAATGATTTATATATGAACGGAAAGACATTACTGTCTTTGAAATTAAATGCTGCGCATAAATTGAAGTTGTAGCTCGAGTTAATCAGCTTAAAAGCTGTTTACCTAATTAAGTGCAGCTCGCACGTTTCTAGCGAAAGTTTTCAAAGGACAGACAAGGATCTTTAGCACAAAATCAATAGGCTTAGGACAGGTCTGGGGAGGACACAAGCACATATACTGCTGGCACTTATAGTAAGACGCAGCAGCTGTTGCCGCAGCAGTCATCATTATTATTTTGAACTTGCCGCTGCAGTTGCCCCTCCCCCCTACCATTCCCCGCTCTCGCTTTCGTTTGTCCATCTTCTCTTTCGCTGGCGGCCACAACACAAGCACTTCTGCTGATGGCTCAATAACAACTCCAAACATCGCTAGAAAACAAAAAACCGAAATTCAAAAAACAAATTTACCGCAGAGTGCGCACCAAAGTAACCAGCAGCGGGCAGGCGGGATTTGAGCATTGAAGGCATTTTGATGGCAACGCGGGCATGCGAGTGTCCGCGCTGAAAAGTAGGCAACATAAAATGCTCGCTGCCCAAAGCTGGCTGCTGGCTGCTGTTGTCGCTGTTGCTGCGCGCTGTCGCTGTCGACGTCGCCAGAGAACTGTTCGCGCGCAGGCGTCAAACATGTCGCTCTCTCTCTCTTACACTCACTCACTTTCTCTCGCTCTGAGTGAAATGGCAGCCACTGGCGACATTGAGTTGAGTGAGTTTTAGCGCCATATACTTTAGAGATTTCCCCTGATTCGCCAACTTGCTCAAACTGTGTGTGTGTGTGTGTGTGTATTTGGGGGTGGGCACTGCTGCCACCCACCACACATTGTGGTGAGTTAGAAGCCGGCAGGACGCGTTTTTATTGTCTTTGCTGTTGATGTTCTTTTTCCAAGACAGCGTCTTGTGGTGAGAAATTGTTGCACGCTCTTGAGTTTTTTATTTTATTT